>OX458998.1:12081020-13281020 GCA_949774965.1 Diarsia brunnea
TTAACGTTTATTAGGCATAGTCAGCTTAGTCTATGATAGGTGCAAACAACAAAACGAAATTACAAACTACTTTAAATATATTTACAAACTTATTTTCTGTTCTTATTTTACGAAATATTGATAACTATACAATTTACAATATGTTTTAATTCAGAAAACATTAAAAACGTGAACTTTTGAATTTTATTTGTGAAGTGATGACATGCGTGCAGTCCACCCGTGACAACAGTCATCGAGACACTGGCGCAGCGCGTTCCGAGTATGCGCGACGGGTCTCGCGCCGCATTTGCCTCAAAATGTCGGGAATTAATTTATTATTTTAAAATTGTATTACAAATCAGAGAAAATAAACAATACGAATTGATAAATACATCACTACGTATTTTTGGGTATAAAATTCATACCGAACTATTCAGCCGTTACAGAGACAAAATTCGATTTAGGTTAAGACATACTACGATTTTTTATTAAATAATGTGAAGGTTTATTAAAATTTTAAACAATACGAATTATTTGTGATGACTTTAAGTATAACATATATTTTTTATATGGAAATCGTACGGAAGGATTCCTCAACAAATTTCCTTAAACATACGTCGTTTTTGGGATTTTAGCAACGCAACGGCCTTAACCGGTCTAATCCTTATAATTCACACACACACACACACTGTTGACAAATCTCCGGAGATTTGCTCTTACGTCATACTTATGACGTCAGAGGGCAGAAGCTCGAAAATCTACGTAGCTATCTTGGCAGGGAGTATGATTTAAGGAAAATCTCGATCGACGTAAAATTATGCCTTTCATTCAAGGCCACGGGTTTGCTATTATTAGCCCAAATCTTCACAACTACTCGCGGCCTTGAATTACCTACTTCCAAATATGGACGAAAACAGTACGAAAATTCCTTTAGTACCTAATTAAGTTACGTGTTTTGGTTTGTACATACAAACAGTGTACAAAAAAGCATTCAATAACTACGTCGCGTATTCACAGACGAATGCAAGATACCGAATCGTCTTAATAACAGTCTGTTATGTGTCGTATTTGGCCACCGCTTAATAGATGGACCCATACAGACACATTCCTACCAACTACCAAGCCCATGTACCCATACAATTTTATGAGCACAATCATTTCGCGAGTGTATTGTTAGTTAGTTTAATGATTTGCCAGGAGTGGCCGTTGCTCAGTGAATCGTGCAGTGAATTTTGTCACAATGTTTCAGCCTCGGGTTATGCTGACGTTCATGGAGGTGCCAAAGAAAAGAAACATGGAGTATGGGAACCCTGAGGAGCGGTTCAAGTTGATACCGACAGGACCTGTAAAGGTAATTACCGTTTTAACTTATGGAACTTGTCAATCTTTCGCGGGCCGATAGTAGGTACATCCTGTGTTCGGGTTCCCCGCGAAATTCAAATTCACGTTCACAGCACTTTTATTCATCAGACTAGCTGACCCACGCAACTTCGTCTGCTTCACAATATATAGCTTTTAATCTTCCTCGGTAAATCGACTATCCAACATAGAAATATTTTATCAATTCTCCCGTTCAACCAAACAAACAAACTCTCCTGCATTAAATTTTAATTCGTCCGCGTGTATTTTGAAAATATAATATAGCCTTATTACTCTGTAAAGGTAGTGGCAGTGGAGAGCAGTGGTGGCCCAGTGGTTGCGGCCTCGACTCACTATTCGTGAGTCGTGGGTTCGAACCCACGCAGGCGCATTACTTTGTGTAATTTATTTCATCACCACTGCTCTCAAAACGGTGAAGGAAAACATCGTGAGGAAACATGTCTTAGAACCAAAAAAATCGAAGACAAATGTGACATCTACCAACCCGCACTGGGCACGCGTGGTGGATTATAGCCCATCCCTCTCCTAGAGGGGAGGCCTGAGTCCCTGCAGTGGGAACATTATAGACTGATGATGATGAAAGGTGTAGCTTTCTAATATTTAAAGAATTTTCAAAGTCGGCAGAGTCACATTTGAGTTAAACCGTAACAAACAAAAAACCAAATCTTTCCTCTCTATAATATTAATTTAGATTACTTTAGATTATATTATTAAAGTGAAAATTACTATAGATATCTCTTACTGTTAAACATACTTACAATAACACCTTGTAAACATTATGGTGCAATACATGTTTTGAATTTGAATTTCCCGGAGGCCATAATCTCCACGTATCTACATTGGGGCGCGTGGGGCGGCGCGGCGGACTGCGTAATTATTTTGTCGCGCGGATATTTTTACATTGCGATATCTTATAAGATATTTGTATAAACTAAGTAAAGAACACAAATATTTTATATTAAATTTCCATTCTAACAAACACATTTACATATTTCGATATAGATTAATACCATATGGGCTAATAAGCTTCGCAAAAAAAAAATCTTTTTAACCTAACATTTTAATAGTAAAAATGATTACAGTGAGGCCAATCTTCAAAGATAGACATATGCTATCTATTTTTTTTAGAACTTTTAAAGAGGAACAATTCTTTCATACATGATATTTGCGTAACTTAAACCGTTTTCGCAGCGCACGCAACGGAAGCTCTCAAAAAGGAATATATTTTCCCGTTTTTGCAACATTTTTCATTTATGCTCCGCTCCTATTGATTGTAGCGTGATGTTATATAGCCTATAACCTTCCTCGATAAATGGACTATCCAACACAAATATATTTTTTTAATTCCAACCAGCAGTTCCTGAGTTTATCGCGTTCAAACAAAAAAACAAGCAAACTGTTCAGCTTTATAATATTACTAGCTGACCCACGCAACTTCGTCTGCAACACATAATATAGCTTATAACCACAGAACAGATCTCTTTTATCTGTTCTGTGCTTATAACCTTTCTAGATAAATCGACTATCCAACTTATTAAATTGAGCTATATCGTACTCGTAACAAACAAAAAATCTTACCTTTCCTCTTTAGAATACCTATTAGTTTAGATTGGCTTCGATTATATTATTAAAGTAACATTTACTATAGATATCTCTTACTGTTTAATATACAGTAACACCTTGTACTTATAAACATTATGATGCAGTAAATATTTTGAATTTGAATTTCTCTGGAGCCCCCAGAGGCCAGAATCCCCACGTACCTACCGCACCGGACCGAATGACTGCCAAGCGCTTAATTATTTTGTCGCCCGTATATTTTTACATTGCGATATCTTCTAAGATATTTGTTTAAACTAAAAAAAAAGAAAAAAGGCACAAATATTCTATATTAAATTTCCGTGCAAACAAACACATTTATATAGATATAGATTAATACCATATGGGTTAAATAAGCTTCGCAAAATATCATTATTTTTAACCTAACATTTAATTATTAAAAAATGATTACAGTGAGTCAATCTTAAAAGATAAACATATGCTATCGCGGACTTTTTTTTTAGAACTTTTAAAGGGGAACCATTTCTTCATACATAGTATTTACGTAACTTAAACCGTTTTCGCAGCGCACGCAACGGAAGCTCTTAAAAAGGAATATCTTTTCCCGTTTTTGCAACATTTTTCATTTATGCTCCGCTCCCATTGATCGTAGCGTGATATTATATAGCCTAAAGCCTTCCTCGATAAATGGACTATCCAACACTAAAATATTTTTTCAATTCCAACCAGTAGTTCCAGAGTTTACCCCGTTCAAACAAACAAACAATCAAACAAACTCTTCAGCTTTATAATATTAGTATAGATTAGTATTAGTATAGATTTTGGTTATGATTGATGGAAACAAATTATTACCAGCGAAGAAGGTTGAACACAGCGTTTAAAATTGCTACTGTTTAAAAGATGACAATTTATTTCGAAACCCAAAAGAAAGTAGGTATCCTTCGAACCGTAAATTATGACACAAATAATGTTTACACTCAATCTGAACAATAACAAAACAAACTTTTAGGGAACATTCAAAGACAAAACTATTCAATCAATAACTGGAACCAAAAGAAATCCATCACTCAATCATTAGTTACGCCCAACTAAAATGTAACAAGGCTTTTGTCAAAATTGCCCATGGAAGTGACAAAAACTGTGGCCAAATAGGAATAATAAGAATCATGTGCGCGCCCAACGTCTTGTTTACGAAACAATCTTTATGCGAAATAATAGTGTAGTGAAATCTGTGGCCCACCGTGACCGAACTGCATAACATAATAGAGATGCCCCATAAATCACCATCATAATGAATATTGTCCTTGGTCAGTTATCCGTTTTTATACAACAACATAATTTGAAATTGGAATAATAAGATTTTGGTGACGTTCTTAGAATTTGTGGTATTTTGTTGAATCATTGTTAAAATAGTTACAAGGACCGTTATGTATTTTTTTTCAATATTTTGATTATTATTAACAGTTATTTAGGTATAGACAGAGATTTTCTTTTTTTTGGGCCAAAATTATTTAGGGAAAATTTGCGATCGACACACTAAGAAGATGAGATCTTAAACAAGGTGCAGTTTTCATAGCATTCTCGTCAAAATCCAGGAGATTGTCATAAAAGACACAAATTATCAATTTCAATTATGGTACCTGCCTACCTGGTATAGGTATAATTAATAGACGCTGTTCTTTAGATGTAATTTTTTTTAAAGTTATTCGAAATAACCCCCGCACCGTGGTTTGGTATAAAAAAAAAGTTCACGTTAGTTTGTGTGCGTGTCGTTCACACACGCATAAACCAACGTATATAATATACGTGGATATAGAGCGAGAATCAGACAGGCCGGGTTTTAACACGGGTGGTTCATACCGACCGATCTCAGTAATAAAAAAGTTACATACCCATTTTATTGTTAATTCGGGTCGACAATCATTAGAATACATACCTCCTTGAATTTGAAGAGGATGCAAAACGACAGCTTGTGTAAACGCAAACACATGCAGTTTCCAATAGTATCTAGGATAATGTAGGTAAGTATGTAGCTTAGCTACAACCCTTTTATTTTGTATTGTGGAAATCATCAAATGACTCCTCCCGCTCCGGGCAGTGCGGTAGGGAGTGTCAGACTTCCACTGATTAAAAACCACCCATATTCCTTCTTAGCCCTTGTGCCGAGGCCGCGGTATCTCTTTCGAACAACCCGCAACCCCGACGGGACCTAGTTACTACTTACCTACATTTCTAATTGAGTAGGTACTTAGAATAAATTATAACTGTACAAACGTAGATAGTAGATACATAAAGATAAACGGATAGCACCCCTCTTTTTACGTCAGAGCTTGGTAACAAAACAGGTCAAGGATTTTGGAATACATTACACTAATTGTGATGTTGACTAGGTGTCGTTAGGGTACGGCTTCCAAACCCTCATAGCGGGGAGCGATAGCGGGACAATTTGAAAACCATCCAATATCATTATTGCTCATGTAAACAAGAAAACGTAACTTAACGTAGCTAGAGGTACAGAAAGAAACTGGTCATGTGCAGTACAGTACTAACAGTGTCCGAATTGGAGAGGCTTAAGCGCAGGCCACACATAAATGCTGTCGGGCGCATAATGGCGCGGGCGGCTTCCTATTCCATTCAAATTTTATACCAAGTGCATAGAAATAAAGCGCAATTTAGGATAAGTACACGGAATGGTGTGCCTCGTGCGTGGATATGACACGCCATTGCGGCGCCCGCGTATCCTAAATTGCGTTTTATTTCTATCCAATTTGAATGGAATAGGAAGCCGCCCGGGCCGCGCCATGTCCGCGCCCGACGCCATTTATGTGTGGCCTACGCCTTATGTCCTACAGGTAGACTGCTAACTAAGTACAGACGCCAATATATCAAACTACCCAAAACTATCAAATTTTACCAAACAACCTGGATAATCTATTAAAGGAATATCCCTATAGGCCAAAACCAGTACCTACATTTTTAAACAAGTGCATTATTCACATTTGCGTCGAGTTTTATTGCTCAATTGAGCCAAATTAGTAACATGAGGCTGGATTTGAACAGACTCCAGCACATCATTTACCCGAAACTGTCAAATTTGCCCAATCAACCTGGAACCTAATGGTTTAGTGATAGAGTTGATAATCTATTAAAGAAATTTGAGAGACTGTAGTAGCTAGAAATGCTTTCGTCGTTACATAAATGTTTGGCGATGATTGTGGTAAACGGAGATCTGTACATCTGAAACCAGTTTCCCCATAGCCAACCATACATAACTACCAAAAATTCACACCCTAACAAACTAAGATATACCTATTTATGGACAATAAAATGGAGTGCGCTAGCGATCAGTCATCCATCCTGCGCCTTCACTTGTTTTCCGCTTAGAGCCTCGCTCGACACAACATCGCAGCCTTACATCAGCTGTTTACGCAATCGATAGCACCGAGGGTGCGGAGACAGCAAACACTCACCCCTCGCCAAGCTTTACGTGTTTTCAGCCAAACATTCAGCATTCTGAAAGTTCCCTTCATTCGGACGGGAAGTGATTATAGAGAAAGACTTTCCGACCCCATTAAAAAAAAATATTTAATCAAAGTGTAAGACCGTTATAAAAGTACTTGACCGTGGGAAATAAATATGGTATCATAGCAACGAATGCTAATGTCAAACATTGGAGCTGACTTTTAAACGAGTGTTAAGTGTGACAGTGTGCACTAGAAATGATTTAGAACCTCCCTAGTTTTCGCACCCCGCACCATCGTCAATATTAGAGTGTAGCCCACAACTCGAAATTAAACTCATTTGTTTTTAAAGATATCACTGCAAAATCTCACCTTTGGAAGTTTTCGAATTATTTACAAAATGCCACTACAGTAGATGTTCGTATGTTTATCCACGACAAATCATTGGTTCTAGTAGATTCTAGAAAGATAGAAGAGTCATGGAAGACACAATTACACACTCATAAGTGTATATTTGTATATCTGGTTACCTGCGAGTGAAAAGCACAATTTAATTAAGAAACGCCCAGATCTTCAGTAAAACAAATATTTCGCGTCGACTTTCAGAGTTTTAGACAATTTTAGCTTTCCCGCTTCAAAGTCAAGGCGCTCATTGACGTACACACACGGCTATGAACGAAACGTTTTTATTATAATCGGCTTTTGGATTTACAGTACCTTTCATGTTTCATGTTTTTATCGAACTGATAAATTGATAACGTATCATGGATACGTTAGTCGCGGATGAGACGACCACGGATAAACGTGGCACCGTATATATATATAATTACACACTTTAAACATTAGTACAATGAGTGTTTATACACAGTAACAAACGTGTTAGTGTAGTTCCTAGTTCCGTGAAATTGTTTATAAGTTAATCTATTTATAATGTCTAAGGACCCTGAAGGAAACGGGTGGCAATTAAAACCTGGGGATAAAGAGAATAAGAACAAATTGCCAGACCCGTTAAAAGGAGATTTTCAAGCTCCGGACTCTGACACGTAAGTATACCATTTCAAACTAATTAACGACTTAACTATACATAAAATAAGTAATAAAATCGTAACACAATCTGAAGAAACGGAACCCTAAGTAAGAATGACACTGAACGCAAATTGTTCCAATTGACCAGCAGCTCTTATTAATGATGAACAAGCCAGACGCACACTACAATTTAATTAATTAAACTACACATTTATATCACGTTATAGGCATAATATGAAACATTACTATTTCTCCGGGAGGGACCGATTAAAAATGATCTCATCATGATACTGGCTGGCACGCTCTCTCATTTATCGGCGATACTCTAGTTTTTAACCATGAGTTAAAAATAAACGAACTTTGTTTAGCTATGTCAGATTTCTGCTATCGGTTTCTACATGACTTTGGATTTTTGTTCCGGAATGTTACGTGATATGATAAAATATAGTTTTTCAAGATAAATTATGACTTTATTAGGCATTTATCAATTTTTATCTACGAGCGTAAGTCCTGCGTGTAAATTGATTGGATTAAACAAATAATATTCTTTTGTTACTGATAACAGAACTATTTAATAAATAAAAGGTAATTCGCGACAATCTGTTATTGCTTTAATATGGTAAGACGACCCTCAATATCTATCAAAGATACGTATACCTTCATGTCTTCTAGATTTTGAGCGTCCGAAACGCAAAAATCCAATGCCATGCCCACACCATAAACTCTTCATAATGAACGATTCCGGGTTCAGCTGTAGCCTTGATCCTAACCTTGGTCGGTACAAACACTGAAACACCACGTGTTGCGTGTGTTTGGTGTGGGATACACTAATAAACAATGTAAATCAAACTGTTTTTATGTAAAGCTCATACAAAAATAGTTTGCAAATGCAAGGAGATGAACATTCTATTAGCAGAAAAATACCTGCATATTCCTCTCCAGTTTTCAATGCGGGGGCGCAGTCCTCCCAGACCCGTGTATGTGAGTCGATTATCGTATAGCTAGCATACGATGGTTTCCTAGGCTATGATCTGGAGAGACCCAAGTTACTCGAGTAGTCCTGGGTTGGATTCCCGGGTCAAGGGTTTTTCCATCAGGAATTTCTCAGTAGCAGTCATGGAGTCTGGATTTATGCCCGGTTGATGGCAATAGACTCGCGCCCTATTACATGGGACATAAACATAAGTGGCGAAATGAGGGTGTAATTTTTTTTAATAAAATGATTAAAATTTAAATACAGGGTGTAAACGAACCCTTCACGCATCCGACAACCAAGCATTTTGTACATCAAACTACGTACCCCTACGCAAAAATTTTTGCTGGGAAACGATTTTTTTTTTGGGGTCAAAAATCACTTTTTACGCTAAAACTCAATGTAGCAGTCTTAAAACATCGTGCTAGTGGATGCTTTGAATAGTAAACAAGTCATGGAGCTAATTTAAGTAAAGTTATAAAATGAAAAACTAGTATTTACAAAAACAGCTGTGAAAAATTTGGAACTTTGACCCCCAATATCTCCGTAACTAAGCGGTTCCCAGGCATGGTCTAGAACAAAAAAATGATCTCAGTGGTGGGGAGAACAAGTGCCCTTCGTTTGCGTTAAGGGTACTTTTACACCCTATATATGAAATTCTTCTCATCCTAAATTATGTTTTCGTGAAATCATCGTCATGTCATCATACTATTAGGTACACCTCTGCCTAACCCATCGGGGACTGAAGGTGTAATGTTATGTTGTTTATGATCTGAAGGAAACTCCAAAGTTCCCACTGCATATCCAATTGAGATAGCGATGTGCGTAAAATCACCTTTATTAGCCCTCTATGTAAGACTCAATTAACCGTGGCAATAGAGTGAATACTAGTAGAAACCCACGAATGACGGAACATAACAATTCAGATGACTTGGAAAATATTTAAGTTTGGGGTTTTTCATGCAGTTTGTCACTGAATAAACGTCGTGATTAGTGGAAAGGACCAACATATCTGCGTATTTTCCAACAATAATAATTTACATTTTACACCACATGGCCAACAAATTAATAAAATAATTCCAAAACACCTGTCATTGAGCTATAAAATAATTAATCTTAATGTCTCCGCTTATGTTTGTAGCATTCTATCATAATTATGACTATACGTTTTTAGTTACTTTAAAATAGATTTTATTTTCCACAAGCAGTCCTAATTAGCAGTTCCGGTCTACGCTTAATTGTGCACACTTGCACAGATTGCAGTGTCTACTCAAAACGTTTCATAAGTGGAAACTCCCACTAGGTGGACGGTGGACCGATGACCTGGGCCCCGAGTCTGCTATTCAATAGTGTCAGAATGGTCTATCAGTGATCTCATAATTGTTGATTTTGACAAGTTTGGTGTTGTCAAAATCAACAATTACCCATGGAATTCTTGCAACGAGCTGGGCCCCGAGTCTGCTATTCAATAGTGTCAGAATGGTCTATCAGTGATCTCTTATTTGTTGATTTTGACAAGTTTGGTGTTGTCAAAATCAACAATTATGAGATCACTGATAGACCATTCTGACACTATTGAATAGCAGACTCGGGGCCCTGGTGAAGGTAGCGTGAATCCGCTGGATGCGAAACGCAAGGAACCGGACAATGTAGCGACACTTGGGGAGGCCTATGCCCAACATGATGATGATGAATACTTTCGTCCTTCAATAGTTTATTACAAATCCATGAAATTATTTCATAAAGCTGGCTTAGCAGCGTCGAAAACTCAATTAACAAGATTTTTTTTTTAAATATCATAATTATGTTTTATGGGTAGATAGGTACAGACGCCAGCACCTAAAGCTACTCGAAACTGTATTTTTTCTCAATTAAGCTTGAACCTAAAGCTTTAATGATAAAGTTGAAAATCCATTTGGGTGAATGCGATCAGGTAGCCCGCGAAATTAGAATTTCCTTACGTTTTTTGCAATTTGCCGGTAAGTGTCTTGACTATTTGTGACTATTTGATGAAAAAGGCATTCATGACAGTTATATGAACATATACGGTTGTATTGGTGATTTTAATAATTATTACTCAGTGAAGTCACATTTGTTACGGTCGCGAATCTTATTTTATTTAGCATGCAACCTAACACTGACCGGCAAATTGCAAAAAACGTAAAAAAAATCGAATTTCGCGGGCTACCTTGTCGCATTCACCTTAAAGAAAGTTGTCAGACGTAGTAGCTTTATGTGCTGGTATCTGTACCTACACTAATACCGACCTATTTGCCTAATGCTCGTAACCATTTTTTTTTGCAGAAGTTCAGAACCAGATACCAAAAAAGATGATGTTCCTAGTATACCATTTATTACACTGGTGAGTATCCATTCTAATCTACATATTTTAATGAGACACGACATGAGTAAGATGTGACACCGAAGAATCTGCGGTCCCGAAGTAAAATCTGCAATACGTCATCCAGACGTTTGTATTTATTCAGATACGAAGTCTTCAATAATTGTGAACAGTAAGAGAAGTTTAGCTTCCCGCAAAAAAAACACCGACTCCTTTTTTGCTTAGTTTTTAATTTAGTATTGAGTAGGTACAATAGGTTCAACCCTGTCCCAAAGAAGATTAGACCTTTATTAACACTTGTTCCAGTTCCAATGATCTCCGGTGCAAGTGTGGGAAGGGAACACTGAGGTGGTTATTATAATAATAATTATTTATTTAGGTTAGCCTACAATTATTGTTTACACGTTGCATTTCGTTTAAAAGTACACAATGTACATTTAGGAGCGCAACAACAATTTAACAAACAAATTAAAAAATAATTAAAAATTAAAATAATAATTTAATTGACACAAAAAAGTACACATAAATGGAAAATACAAAATCAATGTTCACTTAAAAACAAATAAAATAATGGTCAATGACCCCCATGCTAGGTAAAACCTGTGTTATAGGGGTGGGGTATTAGTCAGTTAGAGTCTGACAGACCCCTCCACTCGCCCCAGGCAGGGCGGAGGACATCCAGGAGGATTTTAGAACCCGGAACAAATAAATGGCCTGTATCTAAGGGGGCAGTGATTTAAAAATTAGTTAATTATTAACGGTTACTGCTATTGAAATCAATATACCTACAGTTTACCGTTCACCTTGTATGTGCGTATAAAACGCACAAACTTTATCTTTTTACCGTCATCGATCCGTTTCGGCTCACGCTTTTACCTAATTAGCTTTCATGCCATGAACACGCGAACATAAGTTAGCTCAATAATAGAAATGGAATGTTCATGTAGCCATTTGGGTTTATCAGGTAAGTTCGAACGTGATCAGGATAGGGAACCATAGGTTGGAAAAAAAACGATAATGTCACGTAAGAATACGGTTTATGAAAATGTAGGCCGCCAGTCGCCACATTGTAAATTAGCGAAAATCATTACAATCTATCTAATGTTCCAAAGTTTATCTTCGAAGGTGACAATAACCGAAGTGACGATTCCGCTGCGATCTATAATTCTCTTCTCTAATTCCGATCATTACTATCCGATTTTGCTTTGCTAAGAAGAAGCATGGCCATGCTTCTTCATTAGTCACAAAAAAATTAAGATGCTTAGGTGATAGCCATTGACTACTACTTGCAAGTATGCTTGTACTTGTTCGCTTCGCTGTCTCCAGTAACTTACGACCGAAGCAGCCGGTCGGTGATACGGTCTGTCATTACGATGGCCGCTGCCGTTTACAGACTGCGGTCACCTCCGAAATTAAACCCATTTATGGTCTACCCGAACCATTAAATATGGTTCTCACAGGTATTAGTTTGTTTAATATCGTACCTTCTACCCAAATGTTCTCTTTTCAGTTCAGATTTGCGACCCTTATGGATAAAATCTTCATATTCTTGGCGCTACTATGTTCGACGCTTGCTGCAATATCCACGCCCATCAACACTCTGTTACTAGCGTACCTATTAGACGCTATGGTGGAATATGGAAGGTCCATAATAAGTGCTGAGATCTCCAATGAACAAGCTGGACAAGAATTCCTGGACGCACTGTTCTTCTTTGCCATTTACAACGTTATTACTGGAGTATTACTTATTGTTTTATCGTATGTTGCCACCACGCTGATGAACATTGCTGCGTATAACCAAGTATGTATAGATATATAGTGTATTCTAGTGCAGCAAGGTTCTTTTGGCGCTTGAATGAGAGTCAGGAGGGCCCTGTTGGAACAATTGTGCTTTTGTCTTTATTGGCATTAGTTCCGACTTCCGACATTGGTCACGCACCAAAAGAACCATGCAGCACTATACCTTATTTTCTTTTTGGCATTTCTATAAAAATGATCCACAAGAAAAGGAAAATTATTCTAATGATCTTTTTGTCGCTTTTGAGTTTCTATAACTTTATTTGAATTCCCAGGTGTTTGTAATACGACAAGAATATCTGAAAGCAGCTCTAAATCAAGATTTTGCATATTTCGATGTTCATAAAAACGGTGACATAGCTTCTAAAATTAACAGGTAATATTTGAATCAAATTAGCTAATGTGTAGGACACACCCATACTCAGAGTTAGCCTCGTTTACATTTTCATTAGGAACCTTATTAACACTGATTAATTTATCCTGGTAAAAAGGTATTATCCTCCTCCTCATTGATCTAAGTAGCTGTCGTAAGCGTTGTTGAACACGCTTAGGTTAAATTCCCAGGTCGAGCAAGGTGTTATTGAAATTTTACAACAGATTTTTTTCAATAGCAGCCTGGATTTGCTGTAAGAGACTCTTTCCCTAAAACATGGTACTTAAACATAACAGAGCGAACTTTGGGCGTAGGTAGTCACATACGCCAGAATTTCAATCTACCTAACCTCGCGTTCAAGCACTTTTGTCATACCTATTATTGAAATCAAATATAACAGCTCACAACTTAGGACCCAGTAATATTAATGACAATAATATCCGTGGTGCTAGGCAACTGGGCTTATCCCAGTTGTATAAGTCCCTGTGTGCCTATTGGCATTATTCTGTTCTGTCTCCTGCTGATATGGAGGGAAGTGGAAGTTATGTTTTTCCTACTCCTCCGCTATTCTTTTCTGATTAATTTCGTTGCGGGATCCAAGACAGTTAAATCGTTTCTCTGGGACTTCGTCGGGCTTCATTGTCTCGGCGCTTTTCTTGTGGTCGCCACTGTTGATTCTGGCTTACAAGAGTTACAGTGGTTTGGAAATAGTGTGGCGGGCTTGTCCCATTAAAAAAATATCAACCTACCAGAAACTGTCAAATTTTCGCAATCAACTTTGAACCTAATAGTTGACAGAGTGTTGTACCTTGATGTGCTAGCGTCTGTATACTTCCACCTAAACCTTCGGGATTTATTTTATGTTCTGAAAGCCACTTTTTCCTAATTAATGTACGTTTTTCCTTGCAGTGACATAGTGAAACTAGAAGATGGTATCGGTGAGAAACTGGCGACGTTCTTATTCTATCAAGCGTCGTTCTTCAGTAGTGTTATCATGGCTCTTATCAAGGGTTGGAAGCTGGCTCTGCTGTGCCTCATATCATTCCCTGTCACCATGGTATTGGTAGGAGTCGCTGGCCTGGTAAGTTTCATTTGAATGCGATAATTTTTAGATCAAAAGTTTTTTTTCAAATTAGTGTCAAAATAGCCAAGAATCAGCAGTTTGTGTTTCAAATATGACATTTATAGTACCCCAAAACGCCTACCACTACCTACACGACAGTGTGGAAGTGGCACAACAAACTCCCAATCAAAACAGATAGGTCTTTTGACATAGATTGGATGCATTGAAAAAAAATACATTTATTTGCGCTGAACGTGACACACAACACAAAAATACCAAAACAATTGTAGAAAAAAAAATGAGTCAGATTCACGAAAAAGATTATCAGATTACGAGTGTGTGCATCTACCCTGCCCACCAGCCGACAGCTACCATCGGGCACCAGCGGACCAGATGCACATGTCTTCCCTCTAAAATAGATATATCCACAGAACAGAAAGAACAGGCGTATGGCTAAATAACCTACATAAGAACTTAAATTGATGTAGGTTGCAGATATACTCTAAATGGCAAAATATCTCAAACGTGACACAACTTATCGCGATTTTCGCTTTATTATCGAAAATCGATCACCAGATTTTATAGGAACTGACACAATGCCCTGCCCATGTGCAAGTCCGACTTGCACATGGCCGGTTTTTTTACATGTAGGGAACGAGTTTTAAATAAAGACTGCCACAGAATGTGACAATGATGACACTCTACAGCTACAAAGTAGAACTTTTGATCATACTTAATGTGGCGTCCCTGTCTAAATTCGCGAGGTTGAATAGGTACTTACTCCGTGTAAAGTCATATAACATTAAATTACGGTTCCATTGATCAATTACCATTGATGTCAAGCCCGCACCTCTCTCAACGTTCTAGTTCATCCATTGACGTAACTAATTCAAGCTTAATTACATGAATCAATTGACTGTAGTACTCTTTAATCCTAAAACAATGATGAAACGTTGTCGCAAAAGGTAATAGGTAATTGTAATCATAAAGAAATAAGTTGAATTGTTGTGTAATTCGTGTTAGGTCCGTGTGAGTACTGAGATATAGAACGCCAATAAAATACTCAAACTGTTTGCATTGCATAGTAACTGATAGGATAGAAGTATGACGTATATCGATTAAAAGGTAGATGTTCTGCTACTTCGATTTTCCACGATTACTTCCTGTTCCAAAAACGTGCTGATTTGACGATATTGTCTGCTCTCTAAGACTCGTTTGCTTCTTCGACTTCGACATCCTTCGACGATCTACTAATACTACAAGCTATGATCATCATCATCATCATTTCAGCCTAAAGACGGTTTTCAGTCGCCAGTGTCGCCACTCCAAAACTTTTCTGCCTCCCCGTCCATTCGTTCTGCGAGCAATGTGCCCTGCCCACTGCCACTTATGTTTGCCAATTCTTCGGGCTACGTCCTTAACCTTGCTCCTTGTTGGTGGTTGGTGCTATAGTATGTTATAAAGAAAAGTTTCTCAATACAATTAATTTCATCAGGTAGCCGCCAGTCTATCTAAAAAAGAAGCCATAGCGTCAGGCAAGGCTGGTGCCATCGCCGAGGAAGTCATCTCGGCGATACGTACTGTGTATGCCTTCAGCGGACAAAAACAGGAGCTTGAGAGATACGAAGGACATCTCAATGATGCCAGAAAAATCAACATCAAGAAAGGTAGGCAGAGTTTGGGTTCTTCATCAACAAGGTTAAGTAACGCTTTCTGTTGACGATGCTTAGATGGGGCCATTTTATATACCGAACCTCGGAAAGCACGTAGAAGCATTGGTCCCGATCCCGACTGTCTATTGTAGATCTTTGACTTACTGACTGACATCCAGTCTTGTCAAATAAGTATCTAGTCGATTATGGAGGTCAGATTGGCAGTAGCTCTGTGTAAGTTTAGATGTATTCGGTAAGACTGGAAGCCGATCCCAACATAGTTGGGAAACGCTTAGCTAAATTGACTTAGATTTTGACCTCCTATTGTTCTGTTTCCTCACTACCACTACTATTTCAGGCTTGTTCAACGGGCTGGCTATGGGACTGCTGTTCTTCTGCATCTTCAGTGCCTACGCTCTTTCCTTCTGGTTCGGCTACCAGCTGATGATCAGCGACGACCACTACGATGTCTCCACCATGATAGCCGTAAGTTCTATTCGGTATTTTTGAGCTAAGCAAGAGTGGGTGATGGTCGTTTAAGCTGAAAGCTCGGATATCTTACTAAAAAGTCCGTACGTCCGTATTTTACTAAAAAGTTCATGTTCTCTTTAACATGCCAGCATTGGTAATTTGAAAAGTCGTAAAGATCTGCGGAGCGTCTGAAATTCAACTTTGAGTACTGAACGAACTTTGCTAATTACAAGGCGTTCAATCTCCGTTGTGACGTTTCAACTTCGATAAATATCGCCAAGCCATATGCGTACTTTCTCGTTCGACTATCGCCCACTTTATGATAGCTGATATAATTGTATCTAACAGTAGATAATATTGATAACGGTTTGTTTTGAAAACTTACACGAAATTATTGTAGTCAGAAATCCCAATAAATTATCATGTCAACTTTATCAAATTTCTAATCGCTCTATTTTTAATAGAAATGGTGATTATATAAGCATAATAATTCTAGCATTAAGGTACTATCATTTTGGCAATATGAGATGAATGATAAATCTGATGCATGTTGCATCACATTTACAGATCACAATCTTGTAAATGATTTGACACAACAATTGTTACGCATAGGTGAGGTATAAAATGGGAAACGCAACTAATCTGTGGTAGGTACCAGAATATAATGTATGAAGATAGCCGCTACATATGACGCAGGTTATTTTGAGTCATAAATTCGCATATTCACTGCAGTTTTTTATCCTCAACTAAGTTGAAAAAATAACAAGATAATCAGTAGAAATGAAAATGCAGGACAGCGATGTTTAAAATGCATTTATTTAATGTAAGAGCGAATTTTTTCAATGATACCACACACAAATGAGGCGTTATACTTCTTGTCGTGATATATTTTTGTATAAAAAGCGACTAAATTATCTAGTAGATACAAATTTTCATTAATTATCATAAAAATTTCCTCGTCAGGTATTCTTCGGTGTAATGACGGGTTCGGCTAACTTCGGTATCTCATCGACTCTGATGGAGGTGTTCGGCTCGGCCCGCGGCGCCGGCGCACAGATCTTCAACATGATCGACAATGTACCCACCATCAACCCGCTGGTGAACAAGGGAACTGTGCCCAAAGCCGTTGAAGGAAACATCGAGTTGAAGAACGTTGTGTTCCATTATCCGTCAAGAACTGATGTTCCGGTGAGTTGCTTTTTACATTTTATGAAAGGATGAGCTGTTCTGATGTAGTCATCAGCTCCACCTCCGGCAATTAGCAAGAAGCGAATACAGCTAGAAAGTAAAAACGAGTTGTTTGTTTGAGAAAGATGTGTCTTCTTCCATACTTTGGTACAGGACCTATTACTCGTCATCTCAGCAGTCACCTCATTCACACAGTCCATCTTCCATCTATCGTTTCTTCGGTCTTCCTCTACTCATATCATTCATACTCAACAAAATTTGTCACTACATTTTCTTCATTCCTCTGCATCACATTTCCGTACCACGACGGCCGATTATATTAATTACGTATAATTTTACTGAGTGAGAAAATATTTTATAGCTAATTAGCTAGTTACTTCATCGATGGACGTAGGGGAGTTGGCAGCCAGATACTTGTGCGAAACATGTTTTTTCCTGCATGCACCTTTCACTCCAATTTTGGCGGAGTGAAACAGCTCTTACAGGAATTTGAAAAATGCTTAAAATTTCATAAGGTGAAGCCAGCGTAGCATAATTACTCAGTACCTAGATCGAATCACGTGAGATTTCAAAACTTGTATTATTTTGACGCGCTGATTGTTATATAAATCTCTCAATACTGCAATAATTTGGCAATAACAGTTTGACTCACTGATTTGTGTGGAGACATAAATATAAATTGATTTGCGTCGTGTTGTGACGTATCAATTAAGTATTTGTGCCACGTTGTTATCGCTACGGAAATGATGCGGAGATACTATGACCGCAGAATTACGGAATGTTTCAATTGTTGGGTCACTGAAAAGATATTGCCGCATTATAATCTCTTACAATTCCTCTTCTTTTGTTGAGCTCTTTGAGTTATAGGTAAGTCGAGCTACACGATAAAAAATATAATTTATTCGAAATAAAGCAGTATTGTTTAGGCATTACATTGAAACGTTCCTCGTGTACATCTAAACACACTGGACAGGTCTACTGAAATCTGTGTGGTTCTTTCTTCAAAATACCATCTTAGCGATTAAGCTGCATAGTCCTCGTGTGAGTATACCAAGATTATGAGGGGACCCTAAAAGGGACTCTGACCTCTGAGTTTTTTTCGGCTGTTTCCTTTCAGAACTTCTCAGAAGGTCGAAACTATTACGGCCCATTTAGTTTATATAAAATAACGAGTAAAAGAGTTTGTAATAACCTATTTGCAAAATAAACATCCTTCATCATTTAAAAAAAAACTGTTTGAAAGTTGTCGTTTAAGTCCATTTAGAATTTCATAGATTTTCTTACTCATTGTTTTGATTGGATACCTACTACGAACTGTTTTACTCGGATTGGTTATGTCAAAGTTTCCCAAATTATCCTTCCAAGTAATCGGAGGAATACCTACAAAATAAAATTAAGTAATTAAATACTAAAATAAAAATGGTAAATACCTAACTATACAATGTATATGGTATACTTAATCACCATTTTTATTATTTGTTTTGCGTTCATGATATTTACATTATTTCATCCACCCATAATAACTTTAGTTAGTCCGTGTTCATGGTGCTTGCAACAACGCCGAAATACCGAGAACTCAAAACAATAGTAAACATGGTAGATAAATATTCCGTTTCCAGTGTGAATGATAAATTAAAAGGTTTTTCAAACACCACCTATCCATCGCCCCAATAAAATTCGCCTAAGACTACAATGTCTAACAAAAAATATGATTATTTAGATTAAAAGGATAATTTAATTTTATCTATTTCATTCATTAGTCGTGTGACTGATAGAGGTATTGGCGTGAAATTAGCAATTCATCATGAGAATTAAATCTAAAATGTTTTGTTTATGAGCTTAGACACGTATAACGTGGAACTAGCATGTTACCCAATATAGCACTGAATGTATTTTTTTCTTTTGGCTCTTTGTATTGTAAAAAAAGAGCACTCAACATTGGGTGGCCAAATGTTAAATAAGATGAAACAAGATGACCACTTCAATTCCGATTAAGGCCACGTGTTTTAAAGATCCATGCACAAATTTAAAAACTGTCTATGCCTCATGCCTTGATGAAAGGGGGTAGAACCGATGTGGCATATCAACCTGCCAGCCCTTTTGATTTTTTTTTCGAAATGCAGCCCACGATAAAAGTGGTATATAGGGTGTAAAAGTACCCTTAACGCAAACGAAGTGCATTTGTTCTCCCCACCACTGCGATCATTTTTTTGTTCTAGACCATACCTGGGAACCTCCTAGTTACGGAGATATTGGGGGTCAAGTTCCAAATTTTTCACAGCTGTTTTTGTAAATACTAGGATTTCAGGTTTTAACTTTACTTAAATTACCTCCATGACCCGTTTACTATTCAAAGCATCCACTAGCACAATGTTTTAAGAGTGCTACTTTGAGTTTTACCGTAAAATGTGATTTTTGACCCCAAAAAACAAAGTCATTTCCCAGCAAACATTTTTGCGTAGGGGTACTTAGTTTGATGTACAGAATGCTTGGTTGACGGATGCGTGAAGGGTTCGTTTACATCCTGTATATGGATAGAGGAGAGGTTTAAACTGATTTGATTAGATTTTTGAGGCTATGTTATGTCAAAGAATAGTTTTTTCGTGCTCCTAGTAGTACGTAATACCTACTCTCTTTATTAAACAGTACTAATAATAATCAGCAGAGAGCAGTGGTGGCCCAATGGTTGCGGCCCCGACTTACGAACAGTAAGTCGTGGGTTCGAACCTAGGCAGGCGCATTATTTTGTGTAATTTATTTCATTACCACTGCTCTCAAAACGGTGAAGGAAAACATCGTGAGGAAACCGGCATGTCTTAGAACCAAAAAATTCAAAGACATGTGACATCTACCAGCCCGCACTGGGCCCGCGTGGTAGCCCATCGCCCTCCTAGTGAGGAGGCCTGAGTCGCTGCAGTGGGAACATTATAGGCTGATGATGATGACGATGAATAATAATCAACGCCTATAGACACGGAAAAAGTCTCTCGATAATGTGACACTTTGAGGAACCTTATAACGTGACATTTTTTGTTTGTCTAGGTGTCCTCTACCCATACATACCAATTTCATCGTGGGCCGTGATTTCTAAAAAAAATAAAAATGGCGGTGGGTCGATATGCCAGCTTCCATACAAAAAAGTTCAAACCCCTTTGCCACGGTGTGGTTTGGTCCTGGGTTAGGTTCTTCCATTAGAAATTTTCCAGTAGTAGTCCAGAGTTTGGAAATTGAGGATGGGGGTATGATATCCCCATGCCTCGGAAAGTACGTTAAGCCTTTGGACCTGCTCCTCATCTCACTGCGGTCTTGTCGAATTGCCGTCCCATTTAACAATGAAAGAGTTCCCTGAGTCTGCATGCACTCTTGTGCACTTTAATACCTCTCGCATCAAGGGCTAATCTACGCTTAGATATTTGCCTAGGCGCTAAGAGGACTATATCCCACTTATCCCAGCCTAGCCTAGTGTAGAATAATGGAACCAGCTTATTTCCAATTTTACACAAGTATTGCATTGGAAAAAGCATTTCTTGCATTCTAAAACAACTGGGTTATCTAGCATTGACTTGTAATGTAGATAACAAAACCTTATTATAAACTTCCTTTACACAGGTACTGCGCGGTGTCAATATAACCGTGAAACGTGGTCAGTCTGTGGCGCTCGTGGGCCACTCTGGTTGCGGCAAGTCGACCATCATACAGCTGCTCTCCAGGTTCTATGACGTCATCGATGGCAGTGTAAGTACCTTTTCTTCTTCTTGATTTTGTCCGACAGCTCTGTTTGTTTCTTTTGGATATGCCACACCTTCACCCTCGGCCTCTTACCCGTCGTGGCACCCTTCAGGACTTGAATGAAGCAAACGACAGGGTACTGTACGAAGTCAAGCGAAATTTACTAGCGGAAAGAACCTGATGTTATGGTTAAAATACAATTATTAAGAGGTACTAATTTTTAAACTTATAGTTCAAGTAGGTAACTGAACTACGTGTAGTCTATGTAATTTCGATTATTAATTGCATATGACCCTTGTTTTTCTTATCTGGTGGCAAATATACACCTGCCTTTATTATTTAGGTTTTAAATCTAAACTAGATAGGTACCTACCCATGTTGATGGTAATGGCTTAAAGTTTCTTAAATAGTCATAACTAAGTCGGATTTTTCGTGTTATCTACATCCTGGTATGATATTTAAAACTCTATTATTTCATCAGCTTATCCAGCGTAATCTGGCTGAGTGTTTTTTATTTTTACACGAAGGAAAACATCAATAAAGCCAAAATATACCTAACTATTATTTAGTATATACTTATAAATAAATCACTATCTAATCGAGAAAACGATAGATAAAGATTTATTTATATATACGAAATAGGATATTATGTCAGCACTTGTTTTCATTAAAGGCTATTTATAGAAAGCAAGTAGGATACCTATACTATATTACTAATCATTTTGTTTACCAAAACTCGACTTCATAGACTAGGACCACTAACGCAGTAGGTATGCACGCTACGGGTTATTCTTTTTATGAACTGCAGTTACCTAAAAATACTTGCAGTTTGAATCTGTGAAATAGTAGCTTCAATTAACTCAGTCTATTACTGATCACTGCTTGACAAAGGTCCAATGCCGAAGGACGTCCCATACTTTGTTGGCCATAGTACTGATATGCTGTCAATTGCTGTCTCAAGTCTCCGGTCAAGGATTCGTCTGCCCGAGGACCTTCTTGAATAATCATTCGATTAACTTGTACCTAACAGTCCACTGCTGGACATAGCCTACGCTACATCACCCTGTTCTCTACCTCCACCTTTTTAAAGTGGTCTGTTCATCTTGCCTTGCCGATATACGGTCTCCACTCCAGAACTCGTTTGCTCCTATAGCCTCGACAGATATGGCCGGCCATTTTACCATTTCAGCCTGGACCATCTGTCATTTGACCAACATCAAAAGAAGAAACTTATGTTCCGTTTCCTTTTAGGTTCAAATCGACGGCCACGACGTTCGTGATGTATCGATCCGCTGGCTCCGTGAACAGATCGGTCTGGTAGGCCAAGAGCCGGTGCTGTTCAACACGACAGTAAGGGAGAACATCCGATATGGACGCGAGGATGCTTCCAATGAAGATATCGAGCAGTGCGCCAGACAGGCTAATGCACACCAGTTTATTATGAAGTTGCCGAAGGTAAGTCCTACCATTGTAGGTAACTAACTTTTTTTCTGGAACGAAGAAGCAGGCTATGAGCATCAGTTTATTTTGCCTAAGGTAAAAGTACTTACTCTTGCAGCTAGCTTGCTAGCTTTATGTTCATAGACCTAAGAAGACCTAAGTTTGAGATTATATGATTTTTCAGTTTAAAGAAAACCTTGTTCACTAAGACGTGATTTGGATTATAAAATGTCTAGTAAGTAAATCAATTAGCAAGATTATAAAATGAAACAACACATTCGCTTTAAAAAGCATTTATGTATGGTGTGTACCTGTTCTTCTTAGTCGTTCACTCTTGACAAAGTGGTCGTGGGGGGATCACCCACAAGGTTTTGCGTTGCGTTTTGCGGTCGCTACCTTCGCGATCCTTTTCTACCGGTCTCTATTCACGTAGTCATGGCGAGCACATTCCAGAGGGATCTTGGTGATAGATTTCATGGAGTCTGTCGATCATATACCACACGTTACATAAGTCCGTAATTCAACATTCTTGAACACAGGGTTACGATACACTAGTTGGAGAGCGCGGTGCTTCTCTATCAGGAGGTCAGAAGCAGCGCATTGCTATCGCACGAGCGCTTGTACGGAACCCGAAGATATTGCTACTGGACGAGGCTACCAGCGCACTTGATACATCCTCTGAAGCTAGGGTACAGAAGGCTCTCGATAAGGTACAGTTTACTTTAGATTTAGACTTTCTGTTACTAAATATAAAAAGATAAATAGCCTACAGCTCCAAGGCTTTTATGTTCCGTTGTTTATGTCCCTGCCTGCTCCTCGTAATTGATCATATTATGATTCAAGTTTTTTGTTTTAAAACAGTCAAAAATGTTGCATTAATATTTTTTTCAACAGCTCCGTGACTTTACGAAAGGAAAACACAGCGCCGCCAGACATTACTTAGCTAGCTTAGCTTTAGCTGCGTACGGCTCCTAGAAACTGTAATCAACCTTGAACCTAATGATTTAGCGATAAAGTTGAAATCTTTTAAAGAAATTGAACCGAACACTACTCAATCCATCACACATTTTGTTAATCAGAAAATAAGTAATCTCTGGCGGCCCTGTAATCTCTAGACAAGTCCCCATAATTTCAATTATCAGTCAGACTTGTGTCAACTTACCTTTGTTCTCGTAGGCACAAGAAGGTCGCACAACCCTGGTGGTAGCCCACAGACTGTCCACGATCCGCAACGTGGACATGATCTACGTGTTCAAGAGCGGCACTGTGGTGGAGAACGGCAGCCACGACGACCTGATGGCGAAGAAAGGACACTACTATGACATGGTCATGTTGCAGACGATGCCTGGGTCTATTAACGAGAAGAGCGGTACTGAAGTATTTATTTCTAAACGATATGTGGATCTACTTATTTGTAATGATAGGATTTGGCACAGTCGCCGGGGTGATTTATGTGGTTGACGCCGAACGGACTTTGCCGATCGGCACGAGCGGAAAGGAAGTCGCATTTTCCTATTTTTGTTTTTGACTTGTTCGACAGCATTTGTTGAACAAGAAAACCGTTTTCTAGTTTAACAAACACGTCTCTTAAGGACATCGAGAACGGAAATCTATCTGCTAGTTTTAGATTTTTCATAATGCGTTTGGCAATAACAACTCCCTACAACAGCACATCTTCATGTTCAGTGTACATAATTAAAATCTTATAAAATTCACGATCCATTCGACTATGTATTTTACAAATTTTCTAGAACACAAAATATTCAACATAACCTAATTATTTGCAGATAAATCGAAGCTAAGTCGTGAAGTTTCAGTAATAAGTGAAAAGGTTGACGAAGAAGAGTTCCTTGAATTTAAAACTGGTGTAAGTATTCTGATGATAAAACTTACTAACAGTTGGCAATCTGAAGTTGCAAATTGGAATCAAGGACCTCATGCCTCGGGGCTGCGGGTTGTTCGAAAGAGATAGCCACAGCCTCGGCCACAAAGGGCTAAGAAGGAACATGGGTGGTTTTTAGTCAGCAGAAGTCTGGGACTCCCTTCCGTTCCGCCCAGAGCGGTAAGAGTAATTTGATGATTTCACACGATCTAAAAAAAATAACGGCCCTCATGCCTAGCAATGACCAATGAGGCAGTTTACTTGATCTTAAATATATAATTAAGAAGAGAAGATATATAATGAAAGTATCTTTATTGATCCTTTTTACAGGATACCGAGGAAGACGCTGATAAGGTACCAGACGTTTCGTTCATCAGGGTGTTGAAGCTGAACAAGCCGGAATGGAGGAGTGTTACCGCCGCCAGCATCTGTTCGCTGCTCAGTGGCTTCTGTATGCCACTGTTTGCTGTCATCTTTGGAGATTTTATTGGCGTAAGTAGTTTTCGAATATCTTTACTAATATTATTAATTCTGAAAACGGGATATTTACCATGTAAAACAACAAAAAGAATGTAAACATGGTAAATATCCCGTTTTCAGAATCAATAATAGTGTTAGTGACCATGTCAGTTTAAAAACTTATACTCATTATTATAAAAAGGTAAAATTTTTTTTTTTTTGGTTGTAGGGAGTAATCTCTGGATCTACTGAACCGAGATCCAGAGATTACTCACTACAACCAAAAAAAAAATTTGTTTGTTGTTTTACATGGTAAATATTCCGTTTTCACTTAGTAAATTCTTTTATCAATAGAAAGCCAAAAAAAAAAGAAAGGGTGAAATGCCAGTTGTCTAATAAGTTCTGACTTACCAAGTTTTAAACCCAAACCAGGCAGGCAATTTCTGTTTTTTTTTTCAACAATGCGGCTTTCATAACGTTGAAGGAAACCGGCATGTCCTAGAAACAAATATGCCAAGGTATTATGTTACTGTGACTTTCTTGTTGTTATCAACAGGCTCTTTCTAACGACGACGAGGATGAAGTTTTGGAAACAGTTCGAATGTTGTCGTTGATATTCGTCGGCATTGGCGTCTTCTCGGGAATCACTAACTTTATCACGGTATGTTCTTATACATTCACAATCATCCATTTTCCACCAATTTGTTTTTAGAATTAAATAATTATTATGACAATTATCCGTTGGTGCCACAGAACAGAAAAAACAGGGTTGGTGCAACAAATGCTGCCCAACACAACGTGGGTACGTTGTGTTTGGCAGCCGTTGTTGAAGAAGAAAGCCAACCCAAGTATACTACACATATTCGGCTCGTGCCGAACGGTAAATTCTGTTCGGCATCTACCACATTTATATCGATTACATTTTTCTATTTTTAAATCCTGCCACTCATAACACATCCTTATTATAAATAAGTAGTTCCAAAAATATGGATAGGATAATTATCCAAACTAATTCTAAACTATTGATGACTTGATTAATAATTATTTATTATTATAAAATACATGAGAGCTGCGAAGTTTACTTGGCAATATGTAATAAGTTCTTATATCTATTGCTATGAAACGTTTTAGGTATTCTTCTACGGCATAGCGGGTGAGTACTTGACCCAGCGGCTGCGACTGTCGATGTTCGACAAACTTCTAGAACAGGAGATTGGCTTCTACGATGATAAGGACAACGCCACTGGTGCTCTTTGTGCAAAACTGTCTGGTGAAGCTGCTGCCGTTCAGGGGGTGAGTTCACGTTCTAAAGTATAACCTAGTAACCCCATCTGTATCTTTAGTTAAGTAAAAGTAATAACTTGAGTTTAAGTAATTACTTATGCACCTTTTTTATGCAAGAGGCAAGAAAATCCCATGACAATTTCGTATAACAATAATAAGGTAGTTGACTGACTAAAAAAAAATATGATTCTGTTTAGTCCGCCTGTTAGATTATCGAAAAATATTGGATACGTGTTTTTTTAATTTATCAAATTAATAAAAATTGTCGAAAATAAAACGTGTCAAACATCGTGAGTGGGGCTGGTGACGTCACTTTCTGGTAAAAAATGTACCAAACTATGACGTCGCGCGACTTTTCGAAGCACTGTGTCGTCTTCATTTATTGTTTACGTGAAAAATGAAAAAATACGTGTCCAATATTTTTTGGAAATCTATCTGACGGACTAATTAGATTTTTTTAGACAACTACCCTATTACTACTGCCTAGATATCTGAAACATCACCTAAGCGAAAACAACAGCAATTTCTCTTAATCACATAAGTAGGTACCTAAAACGTTATCCGTTTATACGGGTAACTTTTTCGGTATGGTAAGGATAGGTGAAAAGCCTTAAAGTAAAAGTTAAATTTTATAAATAAAGAAAATTGCATTAAAGTGACGGCGTTAGCCCGTGCTCGGTGCTTTGTCTCTTTCATTCTGGTTAAGCAGCAATATTTAAATGGTTAACTGCGGTACACAGAAATATTTAATGATTACTTAAGCCGTCACTTACAAAATACTTTGATTTGACATACAAAATCTTCAATAAACTGTCAAAACCTGTTCTGGCTTAAGTAATCATTAAACGTCTCTGAGTGCGGCAGTAAGGCTTTAAGCATTAACCCACATAATGGTTAATCAAACATGTGGGTTATACTCCTTAATCTAAAGTCCAAAATCTCTTCTAGGCTACAGGTCAAAGAATCGGCACGGTAGTCCAAGCCGTGGGCACCTTTGGGTTCGCTCTGGTCCTGTCACTGATCTATGAATGGCGCGTGGGGCTGGTCGCCCTGACCTTCGTGCCCATCATTGTGTTCGTGCTGTATAAGGAAGGAAGGATGACTTACAACGCCTCTTCTGGTACTGCGAAGACTATGGAAACGAGTTCAAAGGTATATATATTCTCCCGTCGGGGCTGCGGGTTGTTCGCAAGTGTCTCGACATGAAGGGCTAAGCAGGAACGTGGGCGGTTTTTAGTCAGTAGAAGTCTGACACTCCCTTTCGCTCTGCCCAAGAGCGGGAGGGGTTATTCGATGATTTTCCACCCGCCAAAAAAAATAAGGTATATATATTCTCTCTATAATATATATTCTGCTAAGTATTCTTTTGTATCATCTCCGTACACTTATATCTGCATAGGTCTTATGTGACTTACCCAAGATTATGTCTGGACCTTAAGAGAGACAATTACCTCTGAGTATGTCTCGGGGGTTTCTCGTCAGAGTAGTCAGGTACGAAACAACGACTTCATCTAAAGAAAAAGCGAAATTCAATTTAAATTTTCAATTCTTGTTATTCAAGGTCAAAGGTACAACATAACAGAGTTTCGCATTTTTCTAGTTAACAGTGAGTGTTATCGCAGAAATAGCTAAACCAAATTGTAGATCATCAAATTGTCTATGTCTCAACACTTTTCTTTTTACGAGTCACCATTTCCGAGATTTCGCTTCTGTTATATAACTGAACTCTTTGGTAATTTATATCAGTCTGTCAAAAATCTACTAATGAAAGCTAATCTACGGACCGATCTTGGCACGCGTTGATTAACCTTAAATATCGACCCGTTCGGCATCATGCCAAAGTAATTTGCTGAAAAAAAAACATTAATTAACCCTCAGATAGCCGTAGAAGCCGTAGCCAACGTACGAACAGTAGCGTCCTTGGGTCGCGAAGAAACCTTCCGTAAGGAGTACTCCAAACAGCTGCACCCAGCGCTGGTGACCGCCAGGAACGCGTCCCATTATAGAGGACTGGTGTTCGGCCTGTCCAGAGGCATCTTCAATTTCGTCATCGCTTCCTCACTGTACTACGGAGGAACGCTGATTGTGAACGAGGGTATCGGTTACGATGTGGTTTTCAAGTAAGTTTAGATATTTTTATCCCTATTTCAACACTGCACTTACGGCACCTTATAACAAAGACTAATGTAAATTTTGGCAAGATTTTTGTTAACATTTTCGGAGATCACAAAAGCTTATTTTAGTAATCATGTAACTTAACATCACAAAACAATTCCAAAACTTAGGTAGAGGTGTACAGTCACGTGCAATAATATGTACCTACCTACACAGTTGGCAAAGCTCAAACCTGAATTTATCGTGAAATAGCGATTGCAACTTAGAAATATGACCTACTTTATCATAATACGGATCCCAAAATATTTGTTTTTATACATAACATGAAAATTAAATCAATACAGTAGGAGATAATTGCTTCTAAACGTTGCCAAGTGTTAACATATTGGTGCTCCTGACTGCACGTAATAGAACATCTACCTACATTTCACCAATTATATTAATGCCCTGTGCAAAAGGGGGCTGTGAGGCTTTTACCATCAACCGGCCACTAATCTAGACTCCGGGAAATCTCTGAAGCAAAAACCCAACACACTTTGCCCGACATGGGTAACGAATCCAGTACTTCATACACAGCAGTCACAACTGCAATCACTAGACCAAAGAGGCAGACATTACACCTATAAAAATACCTATCTTTTTCCACCACTCAGGTCAGCTCAAGCTCTATTAATGGGAGCGTCTTCAGCAGCCCAGGCCTTCGCGTTCGCTCCGAACTTCCAGAAGGGTATCAAGGCAGCCGGCCGCGTCATCTTACTGCTCAACAGAGAGTCCAAGATCACTGATCCAGCTCAACCGGCTGTCAAGAACTTTGTACGTTTTATGTTCTTTATTATTTTGCGTTAAGGTTTATAATTGGTTACCTATCTTTATGGCTGCACAATATCATGTTATATGGTACAAAAATGGGTGTATCATATACCTAGAGAAAATATTTATAGCGCGCATTTTTTATAACGCACGCACCTAGTTCATATTTTTGGTAGACATATCTATCTACTTATAAAATAAAATGCGGCAGTTTTCGGTCCGTGAATAATACGAAAAGGAAAAAAGAAATGTTGTTCAATTCAATTCATTTATTCATGTAGGTAACAATTCGCATTGTGTTTGAATTTTTAGTAATAATATAATGAGTTTACTACAGCTAAAAAAATAAAATTGTGATTGATGAGACAGTTAATCCAACCTAATTTACTTTTCTCTAATTACACAATACAGCTTTAAAAAATCACCTACGATAAAATCAAGTCTGTCCTTTAAAATAAATTCTTGGATCTAGATGCATACGATAAAATCAAGTCTATTCAAACAATAATCACCCTTATATCCTCACAGGTGGGAACAGGTGAAGCGAGCCTCCAGGCCGTCCAGTTCAGGTACCCCACGAGGCCTATGGTGCAAGTCCTCAAGAGCTTAGACCTGGAGATACAACGCGGCAAGACGTTAGCTCTGGTCGGTGCCAGCGGCTGCGGGAAGAGTACGGTCATACAGCTGTTGGAGCGGTATTATGATCCTGAAGATGGAGTAGTGGTAAGTAGACCTTTTTTTTTTTTTTTTGGGGGTGGGAAATCATCAAATAACCCCTCCCGCTCTTGGGCAGAGCGAAAGGGAGTGTCAGACTTCTACTGACTAAAAACCACCCATGTTCCTTCTTCGCCCTTCATGTCGAGGCCGCGGTTTCTCTTGCGGACAGCCCGCAGCCTCGACAGGATGGTAAGTAGACCTTAAACCCTAACCCTAATCTACGAGTATTTAAGTCGCAAATAAAAGGCTTCTTCTGGGTAAGCTCGTTCCATCGTCGACCTCATCTCTGCCCTTAGGGCAAGATTGAGGTCAAGAGCAACCCCATTCCAAATATATAAAAAAAAAGCATTTTGAACTAACTCGAAGCAGTAAGGGGAAGTTATTGAAATTCAAATACGTAAGTACTGATAGAAAGGTGGTTGAATATAGCATAGAAAGTAGAAATGAATATGCTGAAATATTTGTTGTTATTGATTTTGTAAAAGTCTGAGGTATTCCTAGAAATGTCACATGTCTCAATAACTAGTATCGAAAGGAGAATAACCTGCAAAAGCCGTACCAAGAAGTCTCATGGTTCAAAATTAAACTTCGTTTTCTATTGTCTACACTTATCATATTAACTCCTACAAAAGTATTTTTTGTAAACCATTTCCGGGATTCGGAGTTTTTTTAATGATATATTTAATCGAACATAACATCAAAACCAGGCGAGTAGCTATATTACAGATTTAGGGATGGGATCGATAAATTGAAATCTTTAGTAAGTAAATCGTTTCTCCGCAACAGTCATCCCGTCTACAAACTGTTACGCATTTTGGTGGGTGCATTAAATGTGGAAATTGTTTGGTCCTGAATAACGATTTATTTATTGATATTAACCCCATTTTCATCCCTCAGGCTCAAGACGGCGTTCCCCTCCCCAAACTCCGTCTCATCGACTCCCGGCGAGCCATCGGCTTCGTGCAACAAGAGCCGATCCTATTCGACCGCACTATCGGCGAGAACATCGCGTACGGCAACAATGAGACTATGCCCTCACCTGATGAAGTCATCGAGGCCGCCAAACAGGCTAATATACACAACTTTATTACGTCACTGCCTTTGGTAAGATGTTTTTGTAGTAAGTCTGTTGCGTATACTTATTGTTAAGGTCGCGAGTAACACCTGGATACGAAAGTTTGGCAGGCGGAAATGAAACCTAACACCCAGTAATTCGGGTTGAAATGATAATACCTACTGATGACGTTTCATAGAAAAACTTGGCCGACAGACAACGGATTAGGGTTACCCGAGGGCCACGAAATGCGACGCTCCAAGCGAATTCGCCTTGTGCTGCAAGCGTGAGCGTCGAGCGTCAAAAACAAATGTATGTCTATATCTACAACGCCACAAGTTGTAGCGAATTGACGCCACAAGCGTAGCGTTATTTTCGTGGCCGAGACGCATTTGTTTTTGACGCTCGACGCTCACGCTTGCAGCAATTTATCTGGTAGACCTCCTTATTCCGTAAACTTTAGAATTAGATAAAGGTTTTTATCATTCAACATTACCTTACCAGGGTTACGAGACCAACATCGGAGCTAAAGGCACGCAGCTCTCCGGCGGACAGAAGCAGAGAGTGGCCATCGCGAGAGCGCTCATCCGGAGACCCAAGATGTTGCTCCTGGATGAAGCTACCAGCGCGTTGGATACCGAGAGCGAAAAGGTATACCTACTTACTTACAGAAAGTGTGGTTTTTTAGGCTCGTAGCAATATTGCTACGGCGTAGAGAGTCTACGAGATTGACTGTTTTGATGTGATCACGGAATTCAATAGATTACAGATAATAGTTAGTGCTGTAAAGACAGCTAATGATCCAGCTAATGATTTTTCTAGTAAAAGTACTAGAAAATTGGACCGTTAGGTCTTTTGATGATTCGTAGTCGTAATAGAATGGCTGTAGTATAGCGTTCCACATCTTCCCAAATAGTCACTTTGAATATTAAATAATTTGGACCATAGACTACTACCTCACCATAAAGTTGAATAAATTATAATCAAAAGCTAATAGCATCATTAGGCTTCCGTTAAATTCTGAAGCGTCGATGATTTTCGTTCCAGTAACTGCCTTTAGAACTATCTTTTTATTCTTTCATGACACTTATCCTTCCATTCTAGGTGGTACAAGAAGCCCTAGACAAGGCGAAGGCCGGCCGCACGTGCGTGATGATCGCTCACCGCCTCAGTACCGTGCGGGATGCTGACGTCATCTGCGTCATACATGATGGACAGGTCGCTGAGATGGGCACACACAGCGAACTCCTCGACCTGAAGGGACTGTACTACAACTTAAATAGGAGAGGATACGCTTAAGATTTTGATAATCACTTGCTAGCTGTTCAAGAATGTATTTATAATAACCCTCCTTTTGGGTTTCGCCGCAGTCGGGTAAAAAACCGTGATAATAGGTTGGATCATACTAATACGAACAAATGACGAACGCGGTCTATGACAGGGTAGTTGCATCATAAACCAATAAATAATTAGAAGAGATTTTGTGTCTTAGGCCTGAAAATACGATTAATAATGAATTTACTGAAATGAAAAAAACATTTGTTAGTTTTAAATTGAATTAATAGTCGAACTATTGATTTAGTAAACTAGTGACGTCACTGGTGACGGGGACCTGGTTTTGACAGCTCAAAATAGTTTGACAATTGATTAGTGATGCAACTACTGTACTGACACTGACAGATTACTGTAATGTTTGTCTGTGTCCAGGACGATCCACAATTTGTCCGTACCAGTGTGTCCGATCCTTACCTCGACTAATATACATCACATTTTGTGTTAATTGTACACATAAACTTTTTACAAGAGACGCTCCAATCGATAAATAAATGGGGAAAATTTTAACAAAAAACTTTTCAATAATAACCTACTTCTAAGAAACAATCACATCAAGCGGCCCAGTAGTTACGGAAAAATCGGTGTTAACGACGTAACTTAAAAAAAAATGACTGCCGAATACTTCCTACCTCCTTTTTTTGGAAGTCGGTTAAAAATACGTTCAGCATTGTTTGAGAGCAGAACTTATAAACGGCTTGCTGAATTTACTTTAGTAGTGATAAGTATTTAAGCTAAGTGATCGTGTTGTTGTATTTATAAGCAAAAGTGTCTTAGAAACAGTTACCATTTTTTATACTTATGTGACCAAAGCCATAGGTTAGTAGGTACTGACGCTACTACATCAAGTTACCTGAAACTGTCAAATTTACCCAATCAACCTTTGACCTAATGTTATAGTGATAAAGTTGAAAATCTAATAAATAAATTTGACAGATTGAAGTAGTTAGATGTGCTGACATACTATAGTACCGAAAAGCAGTTCCAATTAACAGACTGATATTTCAGTCAAAAGTATTACAAACTTACTTTAGATAAGCCTTAATCAACCAGTGATAATAATAATCTAGATTTATTTATTTTTATACCAAAATAACTATGTGAGATGTATTGAATGTACTTTTAGTGTTAAAATATTATACTTTTTGTTATAAATTGGTCTTTCTTTTATCAAGTGCCCACTTTCACTCCCACCTTCCCGCTTTTATATATTACAAGGCTCAAGAGTGGTAGATATGTATGTAGTACATAGGCGGGCTTAATGCCACAAGATATTCTCAACCAATCAACCTTTGCGTTAAATAGGATAGCATTGTGATAGAGTACGTACAAAAAAAACACATAGAAAGATTATACTTTTCTGAGTTTATTGGGCTGCTGCGCTGCGTGTCGCGGGATCGATCCCTGCACGGAACAAATATTTGTATGGCCTACATAGTTGTTTCGGGTCTGGGTGTGTTTGTGTATGTGAGTTTAAGTGTTTGTAAACGCACCTGTTGGGGATTGTAATAAATGATACTACTCAACCTTCTTATAAATGAAAACTGCCGTCCGACTTTAATATTATACTGAATATACCAGTTTTCAATTAATCCTCAACAGCACCCACGATACAGGAGAAATTCCTAGTGTGGGGCAACGTTTTTTAAAAAAAAAGTAATTCATTCAGAACCCACAATATTTGAAAGATGCATTTCCTTTTAACCATTAATTTACGTTAAAACAAATAAGTTGCGTATTTAGGCGAGGGTAAATGACCCCTAATAAATTACTACAGTTCTACTTTTACACAGAGGACACTATTGATTTACAACTTATTGTGTTCTGGCACAAAACAATCTGTTACAACAACTGTTACGTGTTTTTGTTTCACTCTATTACAAAAGTTTGTCCGGCTATTGTACAGATTTATTTGTCGTAATCGTAAGGGAACTATTCTGGACAATGCTGTGTAAAGTATTCGAGGACATTTTTTTTTTAGTTTAATTGACAAAATTACGTGAACATGATTAATTAATCCCGTGAGAAGATATTACAGAGTAGTAACCACAGTTCCCGCATGATAACAGAATATGAGTGTTCCCAGTACCATTCCCATCAAAGAGCAATTAATAAAAATTACTTGTTACATCAAACAATTAACGTCCAGCCGAGCGGCGCACGCCGGCGATAAACTGATCGGTATCATCTCCTCCAGCGATCATAAATTAATTGTTTTATTATGTCACATCCCAGACGTGATAAAAAACCGACAAATTACCAAATTGAGACATCCCGCTATCTGCCCTATAGACACGTGAAACTCTTTAACGAATAACACCCGTCATAAGATAAAATAGATCCTATCGACAAACCAAAATGACCGAGCCTTCAATTTTTTTTTCCACCCCAGCATGAGCTTTATGCTAATGAAACCCAAAAACAAACATTGTTATAAGCCAAATGTGTAACATACGATAAAAATAAATTAAATAATAAAGGGAATCGTTAAAATGGAAGAAATGTCCGTAATTTATCCACGAGTCACCTTTTAGGCATTCCGTGGATGCCATCGCGGCGGGGTCCCGTGGCCCGGCTGCTCTAGACGCGATCTCCAAATAAAAAGGCGCCACAAAAAGACGTATTCAATAAGCCGTTGGCCATTACCGGACGTAATCGATGAGATAAATTAGTTATAATAAAATCTGTGGAGCCGCAGACGGGCTCAGTACGTTAGTTGAATGTCTGAGCAGTGCTAGCTCCGAGCATGGTCCGCTGTGCAAAAACTTAATGAATATTTGGCTATATTTGGTCTAGCCAAGTTTATTTCGAGCAAAAAATAACAGTACTGTTTGAGAACAATGGATAACTTATACCTAAAGAGAGATACCTAGGTAGTTATAAATATGTAACCCGAAGAACTTGGTAAATCCAGGCAAACAAATGACGGGCACGTAACCACTGATGTACCACCCAGCCTAGTCTGAGAAGTCCTGCCTCTAGGGCAGCCAGTGTTCTCATCATGATAAGTTACAGCCGTAGGTACAGGTTTGCAGAGTGCAGGCGATGTCGTTAATATTTCCCGTCTCCCATGAATGTTTTCATAGGTAAGTAAGGTAGTGAAGCTTAATGTTTGAAATGAAATACGAGTATCTAGAGGCTGATATGAATATGATAATCCTGATCTGGAGTCAATTGATACTTTAATATTATAGGTATTAGATTGATCGAGTATCAACTGACGTCCTACTCCATGACGAACCATGACGTAATCTCGCATCCGCATAGAGATAGGATATTAACGCTAGTGCCAGATAACAAACAAATAATGCTGCAAATAAATAATTATGACTTTGACTTTGGCCAACAAGTGTCAAAATACCTAAATGTAGTATCAGGTTGGGGCTGCAACAATGCAGGTCACTAGGGTCCTGGTACCAGCTTTACCTAATGTTCAACTTAAAATCAACATTTCATAACTATCAGAATCACGGACAGCACACAGACTCTCAGACAATTGTGTTTTATTTGTCGAGATGACTATCCTTCATAAGGCGCCTCATTTACTAAAAAAGAAAATAAGTGAAGACATTTGAGGAAAAAAGTTTAAGCAGACACTAATTTGTGAGGGAGACCAAGGTTTATTAATGAGTCATCTTGATTAAATTACACTGTAGCGCGAGTATATCTCTACAATCCAATCTATATTTTTTGAGATGGAATACACAAATAAGGTTATGGTACAAAAGTATGGTTACACGTCTGAATAAACGACAAACTGTAGCTAAGTTAAAATAATCATTTAGAAATAGGGTACTGACAAAAAAAAACTAATAATTAGTCGATCAAATTAATTGGACACATTTTTTTTCACGGTATAGGTAAACAAAACGTGAAGACATTACAGTGCTTCGGAAACTCGTGTGACGTCACATTTCAGTATATTTTTACACAAGTCCCCACTTATCATCTTAGACGCGTTTTATCTTCGTCATTTTTTATTAATTTGATAAAACAAAAAACACGTACTTATCCAATATTTTTCGAAAATCTAACTGACACAGACTTAACAAAACCATATTTTTTTAGTCAGGAAAGTATCTAATTCTCATGATATAGATTTTAGGACAGCAGTAAGAACTAAAAGCAACCAAAAAAAGAAAAGCAAAAAGCCAACGTCACGCGGTGTTCCCAGGCGGTCACCCATCCAAGTACTGACCGCGCCCGATGTTGCTTAACTTCGGTGATCGGACGAGAACCGGTGTATTCAACGTAGTATGGACGTTGGCGAATGCTAAAATGAAATTTCCGTTTCGTATCATCAGGATCTATGACGTCATATGATTTGAAAATTGTTAATAAAAAATTCGATGCTAGGAAAGAATATTTTTTAGCGCTATACGCTGCGCCCGCTATTTCATGGTTCGTACATCATTGTAAGGCACTGTCACGCTATGTAGGGTGATAATGACATAATTTTTCCAGCTATTTTCATTTAAAAACCAAACAACTGAACCGATTTTGATGAAATTTATATAAGACTAATAATTAGTCTAAAAAAAACATGTGAAAGGATAATGCTTCACAATTATTGTGAAGCATTATTCTTTCACATGTTTTTTTTAGACCGACTTAACCGACTTAAGAACCTGCTCCTTTGTGTGAAGTCGGTTAAAAATAGCGTGTCAAATCAAACGAGAATAGATAATATTTTTAAAATATTTTTATGAAGTGATTATCTTCAATCATTTTTCTTTAAGCTTCCTCTTCATCCGTCTGACGCTTGGTTTGTCATTTTGAACATGAATATTGATACCTCGATGGATTTCCGATACGATCTTTAGCTGATTCGTTGGCACGGAAGACCATATATGCAGGCTGGCTGCCTCTAACTTTTTAAACTAATATAACAAATAATCAAAAAAATGTAGCTCGCAATGAAAACTTCCAGCCAAAATTGGTATTCGAACGAGATAGTTAGCATTTTTAGATATAGCACATTTAAAAAACTGCAAATTTAACTTTTTTTCATTCATACAAACACAACTTGTCAACTGTCACCAATTACAGCCCAATCTCCGTTTTGAGTTCCCTGTCTAAAGCACTTGAAAAAATACTTAACAAGTGTCTTACCACATATCTCTCGAAATATAAGCTACTAGCAAATAATCAATACGGTTTCAGACAGGGAATCTCTACTGAGGATGCAGTTCTTGACCTGACAGGTACGGTGGTAGGCAAGTTGGATGAGGGATTGAAATGCTTCGGTGTCTTTATTGACTTGTCAAAGGCGTTTGACTCGGTTTCGAAATGGAGGGTATTGGAATACGCGGAATTGCACTTGGGATCTTCTCAGACTATCTGACAAATCGCTCGCAATGTGTTAATATCGACTCATTGTATAGTGACTGTGGAGCATCAATTTCGGTGTGCCACTGGGCAGTATTTTGGGACCTACTTCTCTTTTTACTCTACATAAATGATTTGTCCCGCCTGTCAATACCTAACTGCGATATACAGGGTGTAAACGAACCCTTCACGCATCCGACAACCAACATTCTGTACATCAAACCAAGTACCCCTACGCAAAAAAATGATCTCAGTGGTGGGGATAACAAATGCCCTTCGTTTGCGATAAGGGTACTTTTACACCCTATATTCACTTATGCGGATGACACGGCACTGATCATTTATGATGATAACTGGGATAGAGGGCGGAGCAGTCGGTTCAACGAGTGATGACATGGCTCTCTGCGAATTTGTTAACCCTTAACATCGAGAAAACCAAGGTTGTTCGCTTCACTCTTCCTCACACGATCACCTTTTTTTTTTCGGCGAGTGGAAAATCATCGAATAACCCCCCCTCCCGCTCTTCGGGCAGAGTCTCGAAAGGGAGTGTCAGACTTCTACTGACTAAAAACCACCCATGTTCCTTCTTAGCCCTTTATGTCGAGGCCGCGGTATCTCTTGCGAACAACACGCAGCCCCGACGGGAGTACCAAATCCCTCTGAGTTCAAATTGATAAGCACCATAGCTGGCGTCCCCATGCTGAAGCACTCTGCTCGCGAATTAGGAAATTATTATAAATTTTCAAGGACCTCAGACACTCAGCTGATCGAGAAACTCTTTTCCTTGTCTCTGTTTTTTACTTACTGCATTTCTGCATGGGGCAAAATCCACCTAATTCAGATTGAACGACCCCAAAGGGCAGTCCTAAAAGTTATGCAGTTCAAACGCAGCTCTATCCAACCGCTCTGCTCTACTCTGAGTCAAAGGATCTACCAGTGCGCCAACTGTTTATTCTGCGTGCTGCGTTCTACGCCGTCACTCTTTGCGTCCTCTTGACAACAAAATTTTAAGGAAACGCCAAGGTCATTCAGTCTGCAATCCTACCCAATGTCGTACTTCATTCGCGGGCCACCACTTCGGCGTACCTACTCGGTGTTAGGATTTATATAATAAAATCCATCGTCTAAACTTACCAATTGGCTCCAGGACTTATTTTACGATAGTACCGAACGTGTCCTTATAGTCTTCTTATCTTATCTTATCTTATCATGGGGTTTGGGTTTCCGCACTTAGTCCTTGACGTGGACCATTGTGGGTGAGCCATGTTGGACGATTACTCCAACCAGCCCACCTCCCTCCAGAAGCAGATCAGACTTCCCGGTCTCCTCAGGGCATCCGCAAGGGATCTTGGTGTTCCTAGGGTCTCCTCACGAAACTTGGTAACGCCTGTGCACTCAAGGAGCACATGCGCCACCGTTTCCTCCGCCTCCATGCATGCTCTGCACAGGGGACTGTCAGCGATTCCTAGGCTGTGGAGGTGTTTATTCAGTGGTGTCCTTATAGTTAACTCATAGTTCTTAACCCTTCGTGTGTCGGAACGTAGATCCACGCGAGACACAATGGCTTATATACATATGGCAATACTACTCGACATACGATGTGTTAAGTTATAATATACCTTTTACAACAGAACTATTCTTTATATCTACGCGTACAGCAATCTAACACCACACAAATACACATACTTCACTTACACCTTATACACACCCTCAATTACTTACCTCCCACAACACTGAACTTGCCGCAACTAAAAGTGTATTGCTCTAGTACGACCTTTTTTTTTCTTTTTTTGGGGGTTGGGAAATCATCAATTAACCCCTCCCGCTCTTGAGCAGAGCGAGAGGGAGTGTCAGACTTCTACTAACTAAAAACCACCCGTGTTCCTTCTTAGCCCTTCATGTCGAGGCCGCGGTATCTGCGAACAACCCGCAGCCCCGGCTCTAATACGACCTGACCTTGTTATTCGGGGTGGGGACCTGGTGTCCTTTAACACAGGCCATGAGCCTAGGTTGGCACCGGTCTCCCACAATATTGGAATTTAATGTAATTACTAAACAATATTTCCATGTATATATATAATATTGTGGTGAGAAATAAATGAATTTATTATTATTATTATCACAAAATGTGTTTTTCTGTTATAAACAACAAATAATACACAAATTGAAGGAAGTTCCCAACTACGATGGTACGGAACCCTTCATATGTGAGTCCGACTCGCACTTGACCAATTTTTATTACCTTTTGAGGTACGGAACCCTAATAAATATTGCTGTCGATGCCAAACACATTCTGAAAATTTGCTCTTAAACTATGAGCAGGCGCGTACAGTTTGCTTTCACATTAGGTGGGCAGTTTCAGTAAAATGTTATTTCGGTCCAAGCTTATGTGCCAAATGGCAGATATTGGGACTAGGTGCTAAACTACAAATAACAAAACAACATGATTCTGTTTCTTAATTTTTATTGGTAAATTCACATTCAAATAATAGATCACGTCGAAGACAGATATTACAATATGGGATTTCTACTGACAAAATTTAGTAATTATTTGCTATGATACTGTATCGGTACTTCTCAATTTCTAAATCTACTGCTTTATTAGCTACATCGATTTTTAGAGTGCGTAAATGCTTCAAAATTCCAGTGTCATGAGTGAGTCAGCTATGAGACTGTCAGAAAATAGAAAATCGAAAATACACAATTACATTGTTCACTTACGAATTCACGATACAGATCGGACATCAAAAATATTTCTATATTAATAAACTACATTCACATAATCATTACTAAAACAGACAAAACGCGTGCTAGTCACGACGCGCACGACGCGTGACGCAAACGATACATGTGATCAAATTTTAATCTAGTCGATTAATTCCATTAATGATCGCGAACTACCATTCTCGCTGAATATATTCACAGACATTTGTTAAGCATGCCCATGGTGATAGTATGAAGTTAAGAAACAAGGCGCGTCCGCGCCTGCGGGCATCGCACCTGAGATTCAGCGCCCGCGGCCGAACGCGCCCAAACACATCTCTCTGTCGCACCGCTCTCTTCTATTGTACAAACATTACCGTATTAAATAGTCACAGGTCAATTTCAGTCCAACTATCAGTTTACGAATTAAAATAAAATATATTAATCTAGAACGTTTCACATCGCTTAAGTTACGAATGAAGGGGTCGAGTACGGGGTCGCGTGCGGTGCGAGCTGCGGGTGCGAGTTGGGGCTTACGAGTCCCCCCACCAGTCCTGGCCGCCGCCGCTACTACTGCCGCCGCCGCCGCCGTACGACCCTCCGTAGTTGCCGCCGTATGACCCGCCGCCATACCCGAATCCTGCAAGTGGAAGGCATGCCGGTCAGTTACATTGGATGCTCAGTAAAGGCAATCTAGCGAATGCTCGCGAATCGATATATTCAGACGTGTCAATACAGCTCCGGAAAATAATTAAAAAATATTGTATCGAAGATTCGGATTTTTTTTTTCCAGAATGCGAAATGACAGATCACCAAATAATTATTTTCACTGATACTGACCAGAGCCAATCGTAGAAGGCCCTGCAGACCGCGGAGTCTGACGCGACGTTGTACGGAAGTCCCTCGCGCCGAAGCCGGTGCCGCTGCTCGCGAACCGTCCGCCGCCACCACCCGAGCGACTGCCGCCCGTGCGACGCCCGCCGCCGCCCATCCGACCGTCAGCTGCCGTGCTCGTCAGCCAACTGGTAAATATACAGGTTTTAGTTAGTAAAATGCAGAAGTATGAAAGAAAACATACTACGCCGGATCCCAAATGAATTGGGATAAGGGCAAGAGAATGATGAATAAGTAAAATGCATAATTCATTTTCTTGCGTTCCAATGTAGGTATCAATTCATAAAAGGAGTGGCAATACGCAGTACATTAACTACAACTAGAATCAATTCAAATTCCTTGAAACCTTTGACATTCAAGTGCTGGAAAAGTATTTTGTATGAATGGTGTACCGTGCGAGAGAATGAACATAATCTATGAACGCAAAAATATCAAAAAGAGTATGTAAGGATTAGTCCTTTCTGTGATTTATGCCCGGGAAAAAGTTGTGAGTTTGTGTATGGTTGTATAATAACAAATACTTACTTGGGCACATCCTGCTTGGCTTCAACAAGGAGCTCAACGAGGCCCACCGCGAGGCCGCGGTTGGTGTCGTTGAAGAAGGACGTGGCCACGCCCAAGTTACCCATACGGCCGGTACGACCGATGCGGTGCACGTACTCCTCAACATCCGACGGCAAATCAAAGTTTATCACGTGACGCACGTGAGGTATGTCCAAACCTAGTGAAAATTTTAATCATATTAGTACATGAAATTAATATAAATAAAATCGATTTGTGCACCTCGGGCCTTACTACTAAACTTGCTGAATGTCAAATCTTTTCACCCGGACTAAGCTTATTTACCAGGCTAGCCAGAGGCTGTTCGAGTTACCAGAATTATCAGCGAAAGCGAAAAAGACATTATTGGCGTCGTCTCGGCTCTGCAATGGGCAAGACCATTCAAAGTCAAAGTCAAAGCATTTATTTCAATTAAACCATTACTAGGTACTTTTGAATGTCAGAAGAACAATTCATAAAACTAAACTACGAGTGCAATACGTCATCCCGAAAGCCACCACGCCGAATCACACGCCGCCGAATGCCCGCAACAACGAACACTGCGAGCACGAAAGCACGCAGCGACGCACACCGCAACAACGAATGTACGAGACTCCAAATCACGGAACAACGCGCAACCACCGCCCCGCGACCCGGAGCCCCGCGCACCCACCGCCACGGCACGCGCCGCCGCGCGCCCCCGCACCCACAGCTCTCGCCGCCGCAGACATCCGGCGACGCGCAACTCGACGCAGCAACCCCCGGGACGACGTATTGCACTCCTAAGCTACAGTCACAGTCACAAGGCATAATAACTTGTGAAAGTACTGTAGTTGCCCATTCCCTAGCGTAGATCTCTATGGAGAAGAACGGGCAAGAAACTCCATGGACACTCTTTTAAATCAGAATATTGTTACAAAATCTTGGTACATTATATCATTCATGTTGAGATGGTATATTATGTGAGAACGATGTAGCAAGATGTGCACGATAAGTGTCCACAGTAAAGTCAAAAAACGACGATTCAAAGATAAAATAATAATTCAAACAAGCCGTGGCAGCTAAGAGGTGACCAGTCACAACTGACAGCACCCGTTCACGAGCATGACGCATGGATCAGCACCATTCCACTCAACCATTTTGAAGGGAACGAAATGATCCGACACACCCGCCACCATCAGCGAGACATTTAAGTGAGCATGACACACTCAATCGCCAGGGCATATCCAAGTCAAATAATTAATAAGTAGGTTTCCAGAGAATGATAGCTTTCTAGTACATAGTACTCACACAATATGTGCTATGCGACTATATAATACTAAAGAGATTGAATTTATACATTGCAAAGATAGTTGTACAATCTTCTTCTTCTTTCTTCTTCCTATTTAATGCTATCAATTTAAGCGCCCTGTCCTTGTGGAGCAGGACCGGCATTAAGCCAAGCATTTGCTATCATTGAATACTCAATAAGCTCTTTCTGACAGACTCAAGTCGATTTTGCGGTCACTTTTTTATGACTAGCACCATTGCTGATTACAGATTAGTCCTGCTCTTATTTTTATGAAGCACTGAATCGGACAAGATCTGTTTTGTTGCATAACACTGACAACTTAGCACACTGAACATGTATCCAACTAAGGAATAAAATTGTTGTTCAACAATACTAATAGGGGCAAGCTTGAAACAAAACAAACAAACGCGAAATGAGCAACTTATACAATACTGTAAACTGCAATGGTTGTATCATGTAAGCTTTATAAGTAGACACTTGCATGTTTGCACACTAAATGATAATGCTGAATGTGTCAATTCTATTGTCATGAAACAATGCAACAGAGAATTAATTGTGCGATATTATTTTATTACGATTTAATTCACTGCTTTGTTAAGGTGAAAGATACAGGCTGCTCCCAGCCATTTTCCCGCTAGATGGCGTTGAAGTCAACATTTTTAGTTTATTTGTGTTTTTGTGTAATTGGAAAACTATTAAGTCGTAGGAGTAGCAATTGCGGTTATCGGACATTACGTTTTATCGAACTGGGTCACATCATTGTCATAATATCCACCTAATTCGACACAAAGGTGTAATTTAAAATCTGCCATTGAATATAGCGTCGTTTACACACACAGACGTAGACGTGAGCGAGTACATTTACGAAGATTGAACACTAGATGGCGTGAATGAAAAAAAATGTTTTTCATTTTTCTTTATGGGTAGATTGGGTTGGCAGAACTACAGAACGCCACCTGCTACGGTATATCATCATCAGCCTATAATGTTCCCACTGCTGGGACACGGCCACCACGCGGGCCCAGTGGGGTAGATGTCACGTCTTCAAATTTTTGGTTCTAGGACATTTCACCATGATTTGCTTCATATTTATTGAGAGCATGTGGTGATGCAATACATTCCACAAAGTAATGCGCCTGTCTGGATTTGAACCCAAGACTTACTGTTCGTGAGTCGGTATATTTTATTATGTACGATTGTTAAAAAATAAAAGGTATATTTGTTGGTGTAAACTATTTAATTTTGGGAAATAAATTATGTCAACAATAATGACAATAAAACGCAGTTTTATTTTACTCAAAAAAATCTAAATCAAAACTCATTTATTCAAACTAGGCTGATAATCAGCACTTTTCGAACGTCAAAATTTACTTTACTTTACTTATTTACAAGTGACAGTCCCCCAAAACGCCCACCCTTCGACACTTCCTAGTGTTTTTGCTGGAAAGAAGAAGTGGCGGAACAAACTCTCCAGCAACACATCTGTCTGTTTGGTTAGAAGAACCAGACTCGATACAATACTATGGTGTAAGTTAATATTACGATTGACTACAATCAATAATAAAAGGTATATAAAAATAAAACATAAAAAAGACATAACATATTATCAGTAAACTAATTTAGGAGAAAGAACATAAATTACAAACATTGTCTTGTGTTCAACTCAACGACCAGCTATTCTTATCATTTTAGTAGTTGTTAATGGAATAGTAAGCTTTTGAACAAACTACATTAGGTACACTATTGATTTTTTTATCAAACCAGAAGAATTTGAAGTAACATAATTAAATGCTGATACATGCATAATCACTCAAAACTAATAACACTTATGATTAGTAACAGTACCAATTATTACAATAATTATACATTTCATAACACGTAAGAAACTATAATTCCTAGACAAGAGCTACAAATCTAAAACGATTTATTATGAGATAATAACAAGGAAGGTGAAAAAAATATTTCCTAATTTGGAAGCACTCAACAAAAGCATATAATAAAACGAAAATATAAAGCTCTTTATATGAAGTAAGTATACCTAAGAAGTATTATTTCACCTTTTGATACAAAATAAAAAGAAATATACAATGATAATGTAGATTCTAAACAAACTACTACCATAATACAATTAGAACAAAAATCATTTGATTTGTTGATTTCGCCCACTGCCTTGAAACTTTCTTTGAACCAACTGCTACACTGCTGCTGCAACAAAGAAAACATACTTAGCATATAATTCTTACTTTTTGACCAATATTATTTACCATTCACTTCAAAATATTATTTACCGTCAATCTCCAAAGCTGCTCTGAAATAAAACTTTACTTCTCTTATTTGCTTGAATTTCTAACTGATGTTGATGTTGCAGAAGGATTTGAAGCCTTCAAAGCAATTTTTTCATTGGCTGCATAAATGAGAGCCCACACTTCTGGAGCAGTATTTTTCAAACTTTCTACGAGATCTTCTTCCTTCTTTTCAGTTCCATCTGTCTATGTTTTATTTACATTGCAGTAATAATCTTTGGCTTCAAAATATTTCGCCCAGAAAGAAGGAGCTTAGTGTTGGCCAAGATCTAAAAAGAACAAAATATAATAATAATAATAATATTCCACAACTATCACACAACGCCATCTAGTCCCAAGCTAAGCAGAGCTTGTGTTTTGGGTACTAGACAACTGATAAACATACTTATATATTTCTAAATACATACATATTATAGATAAATTACACCCAGACACAGAACAAATGATCGTGCTCATCACACAAACATTTGTCCTGGGTGGGAATCGAACCCACGACCTCCGGCATAGCAGTTAGGGTCACTAACCACTAGACCAACAGGCCAGTCAAATACAATAAATACAGAATAATATGCTTCACTGATCCTGGGATGACTTACAAATTTGATTTATTCATTTACCTTGTAGAGTGCACTGGTATAGTTTTTGATTACGTCATTCTTGCATTAATTTTTTTTTATTTTGTTCCCATATGACACTTTCTCTATCAATTTTGCAAACACAGAGGAGTCTCCGTCACCAATAAAACTCAAATAGCGAAGTTGATGTATTTCTTCACTCTTTTGAAAGCCTTCCACAATAATTTCCGATTCCGTTGCTGTAGATGGTCCAGTAAAATTTTTGCAGCAATTATGTGCTTTCATATCCATGTTTCTCCTCCCATAATATTGACATGTATAACAATATTTGTTTCTAACACCAAGAAGCAGGCCTGGAAATGAAAAGCAACACTTGTAAATAATGCACATAATAACATACATACATAAACTCACGCCCTTTTCCCATGGGGGTAGGCAGAAACCACAGAACGCCACTTGCTACGATCCTTACATACTCCTTTTGCCTCGTCCACATTCATACATCTGGTCATACACGCACGCCGGTTACGAGTACTACGCACCTGTCCTTTCAGAAGAACGGCACCAATATGATCAGTGTATGTCTTTCTAGGGCGTCCCCCCCCTCCCGGCATTACCACTCACATAATAAAAAAGTCATAAAGAACCAAATTTGTTTTTAGTAAAATATTAACTTACCATACCAGATGACGAGTCAAAGTTATGCCCGTATGACCTTTTTGAATAGCAATTGATCTTTCTTGTTCACCAGCAATTTTAATTTCCTCTGTCAAATGTTCTAACCACACACTGCCTTATTTTCTTTCAACTCGACGAAATTTATTGGCTGACATTGTTGGAATATCCATAAGACTTGTTATGTGAGCTGCTTGAGTGTAAAAGCTACCAGAAGTCACAGTTGCCCACACAAATGCAGTTTTTATTTTATTACTGCTACCAATGTTTCCACGCTCGATCACAGCACTTGAAAATTAATTCACTTCGAAATCCATCATGTCTTTCACTAACAAATTCAATTTGTGAAGATTCACACATATTTCAATGTCTTTCCAGAAGAAATGCCCACTCTATTACATGCTTCAAGTCCACTATGCGATACCCAGATATCTCAGACAAGCCTTTATTTGGACCAGCTTCCACAATCAATTGAAAATGATCGCAAGTGCAGGAGAAGTGCAGACGGATTTTCCTTCAACTCTCAATGTCAATTGGGTTGCGTTCAAAAGATGTACTATAGTCGGGGTGGGTCAGTTCTTAAAATAAAGCCTTGTTCACGGTTTAAACTTTAATTAAAACTCAGGAATAAACACATTACACAAATTAAAACTCTGCCATCTCAAAAGTATCTCTCTTACCCAGTGCCAACATTTTAGGTTATAACATTCAAAACAACATTTTCATAAGAACTTAAAACTATAACGCTACGAAAGCCAATCAGCGGCCGAGTAGCGGCGCGACGACAGATCAGTGATTGGTCGGCGCGAGGCGCGGGAGCAAACATGCTAGCGCGTTGGTGAATATCTTTGAGGCGGCTGTCCTCTATTGGCCCTCTTACGGCCAGAGAAATGGGAGCGTTCGGAAACGTTTTCCGCTATAGTACGTAATAAAATTTTACTTATCTTTATATTTCAATGTTACCTTTAGATTCCTCGTAGAACTGGTCAACGAATAAGAAAAAAAAAACAGATTATAATAACTTGTTCAAAATAAAGCACGGAACAGAAAAAAAACAGATTGTAACTGAATTATATTTGTTTCTGAACGCACCATAACAAATTTCGACGTGAAAAAGCTTGGTAGGTATCTATCTACTACAAAATAAAACAAACTATAAATATTTAAATATGTGTGTCTGTTTGAAACTGTTTGCAAAATGCGTAAAAGGTGACGTAATCCGGCAAAACCATATTTTGCAAATGTTTGCAAGTTTAATTTTGTGATTACCTACTTTGGTAGTTTACCGATTTAAAATAATTTTATTTATTGTTGACCAAAAACATATTATTCAAATAATACTAAGAAACACTGACTTTGTACTCATCACTGACACGTATGACGTAGGTAATTAGTATTGTGACGAGATTTCATAAAAATCACGGGCCAACTTGATGTTTCTAATACCACCGAAAATAGAATTGTGTTTTTAGAATATTTAACTATTATACCTACGATAAATTAGAATTACAATAATACAGTATAATAGATAATATGAATCAAATGTATACTGAAGAAATATTGCAATTAAATCAATGAAAATGCATAGCATACAAAATAATAAGTACGCAAGAACTTCCGCGCGCAAATCATATAGCGCGGGACAACCGAGCTAGGAATGTATTTTCTAACAGCCTTATTCATAAAAAGTTAGAGCCTCCTTGAAGGCTCCTTGAAGGACTGATGCTAAAAAACATGATTCATAAACGTCTGTTAACGCTAATCAGTCCCTCAAGGCTCTGCTAAAGTTAGAGGACTGTTGACCCTCCTTTATCTCCCTGCTAAGTCACAAAATGGCCGCCACAAATTTGAACAGCTGACTTTGACAAGAGCAAAAAACCATAACGAAGATAATTTTAGTGAAGGGAGAGTTACGCAAAGATTTAAAAAAATCCAGGAAAATTTATTTTCAGGCATTTGTATTTAAAAATCCTCTTAATTATGTATTTAAGATGATACGTGTAATAACAATGAATATGAAAAAAATAAAATTAGGATGAATAACATAATTACGGCTTTTTGCACTACAACTTATACATGCGGATCGGAAATGGCGGGAAAACAAACATTTCAATTTTTTTTTAAAGTTGATCTTGGGGTTGTATCGTCAAATTTTATCTTTTCGTGACAATGCAAGCTATCCAGGCAATTCGGGCTATGGAAGTTGTTAATTTACAACCACAACCGCGGCGTCGCAAGGTGTATAATCAAAGGATCCTTTAGAGGATCTGCCCGATATAGAATTTCGGCGACGGTACCGGTTTGACAAGGGGACTGTCCAATTTATTGTTCAATTGGTGAGGGCGGACCTCACCAAGGACCGAAGAGGCGCCAGCCTGATACCAGAGCTGCAGGTTCTTACTGCAATAAGATGTTGGGGGCGCAAAGAAGTAAGCATATCCAGCATTACCTATTTACTATCTGCCATAAAACCATTGATATAAAAACTAAAGATACGGTCGTCCGAACATTTGCTCGACGCGTTTGCCATACAGGGAATCGGTGTAGTCTAGTAGTAACCTTATAACTCTCTCTCTGACGAGTTCTTGAAGTAACATCTGAAAAAGACGTTCAGTGTATAGATTCAATAGGAACGTAGGTAAGCAATGATCCACTTCACACATAATACGAAACAAAGGTAAATGAATTGCTTTTCTTACTTTATCCTCCGTTGTCCAATTATCACCCCTTTTTTTTGTGGTATTCATTTTTAAAATCACAAGAAATTACTAAACTCTCGTATCTTCAATTTGCGTTTTCCCGCTAATTTGCTGTCACTGCTGTCGATTTTTTTTTAAATTCTCGAGGAGGCCAATTTTTGTCTTTGATTTGTCAAGATAGCCAACATAACGCGTCTAATCCGTCTATCAGCAGCTCATTAGTTATCAGACTGCTAGCAAGCGTTTATGAATCATACTTCTTGACAACCGTCAAACAAGCTTAATCAGTCTGTTAACTAACAGACCCTTCAAACCTCAATTAAGGATTTTTTATGAATAAGGCTGTAAGTTTCTAACAGTCAAACAAGTGAACGAAGTTTGGCAACGCCTTTTTTTCGTCCACATATTGCATGTAGGTCAAGGTTACGAAGAACGGCATCGTTGCATAAAACCTTCCTACGACTACTGGTATTTATGTTGCCATACAACAATAAAATTGTTTACATTAAAAAAAAAAACATAACATTGATGTCATCAGTTTTATGTTATTTTATATTGTTATTTTTTTGAACGGTTGGAAAGGAAATAATTAAAACTAATTATTGATTTAACAGAATTATTATAAGATCGTCTGCACCTGCACGCCATCTAGCGTGCCATAGTCTAAACAAGTTTACTTGTCATTATTTGTCAAAAGTCACGCACACTACTAAAGAAGTGTCAAATTTTGCCGGGATTTCACTATTGTTTTTCTCGCTAAATAATGTAAGATAATGCCCAAAAAGGTCGATTGCGGACACTTTCCATTGTTGAGAAGTGATAAAATGATAAATTTTAAAGAAAAAGTCTCTGTGTGTCGTGTAAAGGTGTATTTCAAAAATGTATGGAGGGTCGCTTGACACATCCACCTTAATGTAAAGTTTAACCAAAATCCTTTGCTGTTGATTAAATTAGACAATTTATTTTCACGATTGTGATCTCGACTTTGGATAAGTCTGTATATAATATATATATGTATATATATCTATATATATAAAACAAAGACGGGTTTGTTACAACACTTATAACTCGAGATCTGCTGAACCAATTTTCATGGTTATTGATTCGTTGGATTCGTCTCCGCCCCGAATAGCATAATACATCTTAAAAACAATGAAAACTCGATATGTGTAATGAATACTTAATCATTGCAATAAATGCTGATTTGTTTATTACATGTCAAACATTTGTTGTCCAATCCTGTCAAATACTGTAACAACTATTCATGTGTGCGTTCAGAAATTTATTTTTTGTAAAATGTCTCGAAAGTTCAGGTACTGTTAAATTTGTTTGTTTTAGACATTAATTTGTGTAAATTATGTTTTTATCCCGTTCCCGTCGTTACCGTGGGACGTGACATAAAACGTGGTATAACAAAACGCAACTGACAGAATAACAAAACACAACTCAGTACGTAGGATAGTAGACTAGGTAGAGTAGTAGGTAGGGTGGTAGGTAGGTAGGGTGGTAGGTAGGTAGGGTAGTAGGTAGATAGGTAGGGTAGTAGGTACGTAGGGTAGTAGGTAGGTAGGGTAGTAGGTAGGTAGGTAGGTAGGGTAGTAAGTAGGTAGGTAGGGTAGTAAATAGGTAGGTAGGGTAGTAGGTGAGTAGGGTAGTAGGTGAGTAGGGTAGTAGGTAGGTAGGATAGGAGGTAGTAGGTAGGTAGGAAAGGAGGTAGTAAGTAGGTAAGTAGTAGGTATGTAGCAGGTAGGTAGGCAGGTATTATGTAGGAAAAAGGGCATAGCAACGCATGCGGGTACAGCTAGTATATGTATAAAAGGCCAAGCTGACTGACAGGATCAACGCACAGGCCAAACCCTTGGGCTACAAACTTAAAATTTCGTACACGTATTCCTCTTACGACGTATGCATCCACTAAGAAAGGATTTTTCAAAATTCAACCCCTAAAGGGCTGAAAAAGGGCGGCAAAGTTAGTATGGAAAATCGTCACTTTCACGCGGGAGAAGCCGCGTGCAAAAGCTAGTCCTTCTATAAGTTTCTATCTTCAGTAAATTTACAGAATTTTACCCTATCTTCAGTAAGTTTACAGAATTTTAATACTTAGCCCCCATATTCGTATAAACTATAAATGAATACAAAAGAACTTGTATTGACGAACCTCTGGCCGCGACGGCCGTAGCGACGAGGATCGGAGTTTGTCCGGTACGGAACCGGCGCAGCGCCTCTTCGCGCTCGCGTTGTGTCCGGTCGCCGTGGATAGACGTCACAGGGTAGCCGAGATTGTCCAAGTATTCCTCAAGTTGGTCGGCACCTGAATTACAAACGCAATTACATTATTAGATAATATTACAACAGGTGTGGTTAATACAATTTTTTGTTTCAAATTCACGAGGTGATGTTTTAGTTAAACAAATATAAACTTTGCTCTTGTGAATATTAAGTTGATTTTCGAATAGTAATAAATGCATAAAACACTAAGCTGAAGCCGAAATCAAACATTACCAGGTACATTGAAGTCAGTTTCCAAAGTCACGAGATTTGAAAACCAAATAATCGCAGTTTAGTAGGTAGATATGTTAAAAGAATTCAGTGCAATAGCACAGCTGAATGTTCGCGACAAAAATAATGTGATAACATAAATGCAGTGTTGTCATTGAATTTCTTTTCAAGAATATTAGTTGTTCTAGAAACTACGCATAACTTTAAAAAACATTAAGAATTATAATCAATTTACCTTTCTTGGTTTCGACGAATACAAGAATAAGTTGATCCTCTTCAGGGTGTGCACGCTGCAGCAAGTTGGAGGCATTCAGCAAGTCCAACAAGAAAGAACGCTTGTCCATTTCCTCCACCCATACCACCTGGAAGTTTATTATTATAATTAGAACATAGTAATATACAAATATATATTAACTACATGCATTTGTATTTTGATGACAGTATTTGTAATGATCATTTTAGTATATACCTTCTGGGTGATATTCTCGGATGTGGAACCGACGCGTCCAACGGCAAGGAAAACGTAATTAAACAAGAAATCCTGCGCCAACACCTGGATCTGTTTGGGGAAAGTCGCGGAGAACATGAGCGTCTGGCGCTCGCCAGTCTTTGGCATAGTGTGGCTCTCGACGATCTTGCGGATCTGGGGCTCGAAGCCCATGTCCAACATGCGGTCGGCCTCGTCCAGCACCAGATGCCGGCAGTGGTCTAGTGCCACGCGGCCGCGCGCCAACATGTCCACCAGCCGCCCGGGCGTCGCCACCAGCAGGTGGCAGCCGCGCTCTAGCTCGCGGAACTGTTCATGTATCGGGGAACCGCCGTACCTGATCATACATTGTTACCATTACAACGCTGATTTCAACTAGTAGTATAAGGCTGGCTAGAAAAGAGGTGACTGCTGAGATGACGAGTTAAAGAGAAGTATGGAAGAACCCCAAATAAATTGGGATCAGGGCAGGAAAATTATGGTGATGATAAAAAAAGGCTGATTCAAAACTTCTATAATTATACTCACACGACACAAGGCCTCACGCGAGCGCGGTAGGCGAATTTCCTAGCCTCATCAAAAATCTGTGTAGCCAGCTCGCGCGTCGGGGCCAACACCAAACCCAGCGGGTACTGCTTGCGCCGATTGTACGGTCTGCGAAACAAGAACATGTATCCATAAATGAATAATGTGGAAAGGAGAAGTACGTATTGGCAACTGATTTGAACTGATACTCACCCCATATGCTTGACGGGCCCAGCTTCATACATCTGATTGAGTATGGGCACAAGGAACGCAGCCGTCTTCCCTGAACCAGTCTGTGCGCACGCCATGACATCTCTTCTGCCCAATACAATCGGAATTGCATACTTCTGGACCGGTGTCGGCTTATCGTAACGAGCCGAGGCAATATTCTGGCGCATTAGTTCCGTCAGGTTAACATCCTCAAACTGTGAACAATATTTCAAGATGAGTATTACAAAGACAACAATTCTGTTACATTCAATTTAGTTTATGTACTTACACTGGTAATGAATTCTGGGACGCGATCGCCGCTGGCCTCAACGGGTATATCCTCGTATTTGGAGAAGTTGATGCCTGTGTTGCCAGTGCCAAACAGCTCCAACTCCGTCCGCTCGTCGCGAGGTAGCGGAACCGTCCAATCATTCTGTAACAAGGGTTTCTTATAATCTGTCTTACAACTGCATTATGATAGCCTCCTAGTTCAGATGTAAAAAATGCTATGTAAGGGGCAAGTTACTTAAAACCAGCAAATATGATCTAGTCATAACAGCTACTTCAGTAGGCTTTCTGAGCCACCGTCCTCAAAAAGCATCTTCACTCGCCCCTTTTTAAGTAACAAAAGTGTGACTGACTGAGTTGCTTTCATGGCCTCCCTCGTCCCTGCGGTTGCGACGCACGTCGTCGGAGGGCCAGCGCGAGTTGTTGCGGTCGTCCGCGCGCGGCTCCGGCTCCTTCCAGCGGTCGTTGCGCGGCGGTGGCGGCTCGTCGCGGTTGAAGTCTTCATCGCGGCGTATGTCGCGCGACTCGCGGCTGGACGAGCCGCCCCCGCCAGCCGCAGCGCCACCCGCCGCACGGCCCCCGCCACCAGACCCGCCCCATCTCTCACCAGACGATGACTCTGACCAGCGTTGTGGTTCTGAGTCGCCATTCTGGTATCCTGAGTCACGACCTAAACCAAACACAGCATTGTAATAACACCAAAACGAATTCATTACCAAATTCATCAGCTCCGCAACAGCCTTCTTATCCCAAAAAGGAGAGCTCTGCTTACCGCCATTTTCGTCAAAGCTGATGTCTACTTAGCCACTCTGCCCGTTCCCAACTAGACTTAGTATTTAACTAGCTAAGTGCAAATGATTGGATGGGTATAATATTAACTGAACGCCAGTTCGTCATTCAACACGGGGTGCACCGAATCTGATCTCGGTTGACGATGGGGAAGGCGGATCTTGTACGCTTCCCCTTGCACCCAAAATTACTGCCCATTATAAAAATCGAGTTAAAAATATGATCTCCAGCACTTGTAATAAACGTGAACATAGTGCTTGGTATTTTATAGTTATCTACTACATAGGATCGAATACCAATCAATACATTGATAACAACAGAAACTGAGATAAGATCGTAGATAATGTAAGTCTAGAGAGTTACATGACAACTATGCATATGAGATACATAAGTAGTTTAAGACATGTGGACATACCGCGGTCCCTGCGCGGAAATCGCGAGTCGTTGCCGCGATCGTTTTCACGTTCGCGGTCACGGTCGCGGTCGTCGCGCCGACCACCACGGTCGTAGGTCCTAGAGTTGCCTCCGAATGATGAACGGTTGTCCCGTTGTTCGTTTGAACGGGCGTCTAAGCTTGGGCGCTTAGACTCTTCCCCTGCACAGATGAATCATATAGTAATCTACTGCACCAATTGCACGAGTCGTGTGTGGCCACGAGTCGACCTTTCGTTTATCTTTACTTGATAACACTTTCATTGAAAAGAGAAAGCTTATAAACGACCACGTCTGAAATATTTTCCATTGTGACGTACTTTTAAATTAAATGAAAGATATCACTGAACGTGGGAATTGAGTATTACTATCAGCGCTTTCAAAAAGTCAGCAGCATATCAGTTAAGTTATCATTTAATCATAAGCTCGAGAGACCATACCATTTTTTTGAATAGATGCTTAAATCATTGTTAAAATGTTATGAAATCCGGTGAAACAAACACAAAATGTATGCAGTTATACAATGACGTCAAAGGGACATTCAAATGCATGTAAAAGTGTTATTTATGACTAAGGCAGGAACTGAATAATTCCTGAAGTGATAACAATCGATCCTGAATCACCATCTTATAATGGTGCAGAAAGTGCATTGCCTATAACTTCCCTATTATGATCTATTGATCGATCGCTGAAGAGAGCCATTCTAGCACTATCACGGCGCAATAAACACGCCTGATAAGACTAATACGAAAGAATTGATAAAAATCAATGCTACAATATTTTATCGTAATGTCCTACTTTCCAGAAATAATATCCGTCAGAATTCAGAACAAAACTAACATCACGTCGTAGTACAATGTTCCTGTTTCACAAATCAGAGAATAGGGACACGATACCACGTTACGCTGACCTCTATCAACTCGCCGGGACAAAGCTGTATAATGAATGATGCAGGAACTATAGCGATATTATTATTGATACTTCTGTTTTAGAAAACACTTCCATGTTTGGATTGGTAATTTTGAACGAGACATTCGCGTCGATTCGATTCACACGGGTAAGTTGGCCATGCGTCATTGTTAATTGGTTAAGTCATGCAGGTAGTGTTGATCATCACACCATTTTAGTACGTATTTTTGAGCCTATAATGCTTGAAGCAACAGGTCATGTTCTCATAAGCAGAGCCGCAACCGTGTCGCGCGCAGATTCTTGTATAAACGTCGAATGAATAATTATGCTCCACGGTACTTAACCATGCAGATATTTGTATAGTCTAGCTAGGTGATGAATTATAAGAGAATACACAACAGTGACGTTTGATTCATAGTAATGATTAGTCCACCCACTCTCTTCCTGTGGGTGTTGCAAAAAGGCAATAAAGGCGTTTGCGCTAGGCAACAAGCGATGCGCGAACTGCATGGCAACATAACAAAGTTCCCAGATGGCTTGAAACTTACGACGATCACCTTGTTATTTACTAAAAGTTATATTGTTGAAATCATAGTTGCAGAATGTGACGTGCATCATAAATGATACTCAACCTGCTTTTTAAACGCGGCTTTAGATATTACTATCAAGTCGTTGACCAGTACCATTCTCCTCTGCTAAAATATGACAAGTCTCCACTTACCCTAATTGGTAAGACCTACAATGGATCCATGAATAATGGATGTTAACAATGGCTGATATGATGTCATGAGATGCCAAGTGCACTTGCTACCAAACATTCTAGAACTAAATTGATGCCACAAAGATGCTGCGAAGAAGTCCATTGTGGGAAATGAGAAGATACCTCTAATAAATATAGGGACGAGGGATCCAAGCATAATATGTGCAAGTATGAAATGGTTATTTGTTAGTGATGCAGGAAGCGTGTTGACTGCTTGTAACTTAAATATTGTTATTATAGTATCTCCATACTTATGATTGTTTGCCACAGTCAATTAAAGAAAGTCAGGTGATAGATACTCCTTATTCTCCAACCTCAAAATGTTGAGCACACACTTGATACCTATTTGTTTGTTGTATTGTTTTATTATCTATGATATCACAATGGAATTGTAATTGTCTACAACAAGTATTGAATGTACTTTGAATAATATTGAAGTACTTTGAATAATATTGAAGTACTTTGAATAATATTGAAGTACTTTTAAAATATTCCACCCTTATCATTTTTTTGATCAATTTAGGGTATTCCCACAAATACTAATCTACCTCAGAGTATTAAGCAATCAGTTAAAATCAATACTTTTTCTTTGTTTTTGATTTCATTTGAAAAGATTGATTGCCAATATTTCATACTGACTATGTTGTTGGTCTAGTGGTCCGAAATACAATTTCTCAGTATGAGGTTATTGGTCCCTCTCCTAGGTCGAGCGAGGGTTATTGGGTTTTTCCAACAGGACTTTTTCAGTAACAGCCAGAGTCTAGATTCATGACCACTAATGGCAAAAGGCTCGCCCCTACTACATAAGACTTAAATGTGGGAGTACTCTTGGGTTCACCTCTGCCAAACCCTTTTGGTGTTTACTCATACAAATAAAGACACAAAACACCAGTGCACTTGCTTTTTGTGCGTTATGTAAATATGACCGGGACCCTTTGTTTTGTATCCTACAAGATTTAAACCAGTTACAAAAATAATACTAATCTGCAAAACAATAAGTAGGTAATCAATTCAAGCTATAAATACTCCTACTAAATTATCACAAGATTAGCATATTATAAGTACAAGAGGAAGGATATAAGCTAAGGACATGATGCAGAAGGCATAAGTGTAAAATAAAGTAAATGATTACTTACCAGTACCTTGTGAAGGGCTGGCCTGCAACTGCCTGCGCAGATGCGGGGGGATGTAGCGGCCAGCACTCTTATTAGCCTGAGGCTGCAAGTCCAGACCAGCAAGCTGACACACCACAAAAAAAAATCGAATTTTAGTAAGTGGTTTAATTAACTGCAATTGTCAATAAATAAGTTGCAACATCCAAGACTCTTCTCGATTTGAAAATATTCTTCAGTATGATGTTACAGTAGTAGATGATAGTAAGAATGGCCATTGAACTTGTTGACCGCACCCTGTTTTGGGAAAAATTGATCCCTTTGTTTGCTAACAGCTGATTTAATCAGCCAATTTTGTTCTACGTGTTTATGGTTTAAGAAGCACTGTGTTATTTATTAGAAACTTGCAGTAAAATGAGCACATTGAAAAAAAAAAAGTGAATAAATTTGACAATGCTTTGTCTGCACTGAAGTCCAACATAATAGACAGTTAATAATATCTAGGCTGAGTTTCGAAACTGGATAATTTCCAGTGAGAAATCATACTGATTGTATGCAACACACAGCCTTTGTGATTTCCACAATGTAATATTTAAAAATAAATATTTTGTAATTTGATACAGTGTTTTACAGTGTTGTTATTGTATATCTGTTATATAAACCTATACTGTGTGATTATAACTAGGAACCTGTAATTTAATTTTAAATGTAACTAGTTTTCAAATAACCTTGTGCATTGAGTGTTACACCTGATTGATAGTCACAAAACTTTCCACGTCGTAAAAATATAACTCATTTAATTTTAAGATAACTTATTGGTTAGTTAACCAACACCAGCACCGTTGCTACATAATATCGCCATCCAACTATAGCGAATTAGACATGCTAACTTGACTATCAAGCATGACAAAATACTGCAAGATAAACCCTCAATGAACTAGCATACATTTGTTCCAAATATTATCAAATTACAGCTATGACATATTTTAGATAATCTCTTTAGGTGCGAATTCCGGTGTAGGAAGAAATTAATTGCGAAACCTTTTATTTCCTCCCGCCATGACACGCAAATATAGCATGACAATGACCTCACTCGTAAGTGCCTTTGGAAAACTACTGTTTTAACTAAGTTCGTTCCGACGCTACGTATATCATGAAATTTTCACAAAATCAATGAAATAGATACCATAGAAGTGGAAGAACTAAGTCGCCATGTTGGTTAATCTGAGACACGTAAAGCATTGCGATTTTAAAGATCGATGCTTTCATCAAAAAACAAGATCGTTTCATGAATTAGAGGCGTTTTATATTAAGGGCATAAATATTTGAATAGTGTCTTTTATAGGTATATTTCCATCAAATTCTGTAAAAATCAATACTAAGTGCATGTAGGTACATGAGGTACAGACCTGCTGCTCTAGACCTGTTCCATTTTGGTTGGTAACATTACTCATATTACTACCAAGCGGTACGTTTTTTTGGCAACTTTGCTCCAAAAATATTATACAAACACAGTCTACAATGAATTTTGCACAAACACAAATTCACAAAATCACATGAAAAGGCTTCAATTTTTCTCTCCGAAATCACTTTTCATTCGTAGTTTTTGTTCTTCACTGATTATTTAGCATCTCGCTTCAATTCTCATTCGTTCACTCCCCCGCATTCGGTCAATACTGCCATAGCTAAATCAAAACAACCACTTGATTGCAGGATCGTAAATTTTAATAGGTAAGCACGATGTTCCTATTGTATTTTTTAGAATAAATAATGTCATTATTGCAACAGATAATTATCATAGAAACAAGACTTAGAAAGTAAATTAAAAAAAATAACATCTAGAAGCAAATGCACAATCCAAGAAAGTGGGAAATTAAATAAGTTGGCAACCTTTTCCTTGGTAATTTTAGATTAAAACTGTTTTATCATTAGAGCACTTCCGTTTCTACTTTCGTTTCTTGCCAATAGATAGCACTATTGCCTGTACGAGCACAGATTATATAAATTAAAAGAAAATTTTAAGCAAGGTGTACACCAATTACATTCAATACTAAAAAAAGAGTAAAATATTTAAATCGGGTCAGTTTTTCTCGTGAATATACTAAAAACTGAGATCCGACACAAGACAAAAACCAGAACCACAAAAGGGCTAAATTCACAGCTCAACTGTTTACGATGCTTTGCCCATGGGGGTAGTTAAGTAGAAACCACAGAACGCAATCTGCTACGATCCTTTACCTTCTCCCTGCCATAGTACTAATATACTCTGCGTATTCCTTTTGGCTCGACGACATTCATACACGCACGCCAGTTGCGAGTACTATGTACCTGGATTTTTTTATAATTTTCCGAATTGGTTCTTTTTTTTTTTTTTTTTATTTGCAATGGGCTTGCTCTTGACCTCAATCTTACCTAAGGTGAATGCTCCAACTAGCCCGCGAAATTCAAATTTTCTTACGTTTTTTGCAATTTGCAGGCCAGTGCTAGTTTGTATGTTGATTAAAATATAAATTGCGGCTGTAAGACGTATGTAGTTACAGAAATATAATCATCAAAATCATCAATACAAGCCTCCAAGTTCATAAAGGTGCAGGAACTTGAAAAAGTCATTTTTGCACCTTTATGAACTATTGCAGCACTACTAGCACTGGCCTGCAAATTGCAAAAAACGTAAGAAAATTTGAATTTCGCGGGGTGGTTGGAGCATTCACCTTAAGGGGAAAGATGAGGTCGACGATGGAACGAGCTTACCCAGAAGAAGCCTATTTACTCGCGACTTAAATAAATTGGGGTTATATGAACTCGGGAAAACCGACGCAGGCAGGGAGTTCCACTCCTTGGCTGTGCGCATAATAAAGGACTTAGCAAAGCGCTTCGTTCGAATGTGTGGAACATCGACTAGGTATGGGTGATAACCTGCAGTACGCCTAGTCTCCCGATGGAAGAAGAGAGATGGTGGAATCAGCCCGTGGAGTTCCTGCGCACACTCTCCGAAGTACAGTCTGTAGAAGACCGACAGACAAGCGACTTTGCAATTATAAATAAGTCAGTGGAGGGTGCTGTCATGCTGTAAATAATAAATAATAATAATAATAGGCCCGACTTATCTACGAATAGGTTGCGGGATTTAATATTCCGACAGGCTGGCTAGTTGCACTTCACTTTGTTGACTAATATAAAATCTTTGACCATTTCTCTCAGTATCTATTAGTGAAGTAAAACGTTGTAAAATATGTGAATGATATCCTGATAAAAAAGAATAGAAAAATAGCAAACAGTACTTCCGCCCCTCAGATGACCCACTGACCGAACAAGTATAGTAAATTATCAAAATAAAGCATGTCTATAATTTAATTACAATTTATGGAATGCTTTACCACCTACAATAATGCCTCAGGTTTATAAATCTTTTTAAATAAATAGGTAAAGCAGCTATGCGTATGAAAAGACAGACAACCAACTGCAGTTTTTAATGATGGTGGGTGACGAATTAAAAGTGGGCCATAATTTTGTAGGTGGACAAAAGACAAAAGGATTAAAAAGCTTGGTTTCAGAATCTGACAGAAATGCGCCTAGATTGTGAAAAAAAACCTTTACGTCTAAACAATAATGTTCTAATATTATTCATATTTTTTTCTCTATTAGTCTGTTCTTTAAATTGTTTGTATTTAAATACTAGTTTAAGCCTATTGCAAAATAATTCTTGGGTAAGTAAATTTTACTTATAATTAGGTATATTAATAATTAAACAAGGCAACAATATATTGTCACAGGGTAAACAATTCACTGTTTTGTTGTTTATTACTTGAGGTCAACGCACACTTATAAGCAGCACGGAATCAGTTTAGCCTCAAGCCCTCAACGCGAGCCGTCCGGTATTTTTTTTATTTGGTCATTTTTAGGGTTCCGTACCTCAAATGAAAAAAACGGAACCCTTATAAGATCACTTTGTTGTCCGTCCGTCCGTCTGTCTGTCTGTCTGTCTGTTTGTCAAGACCCTTTTTCTCACTTTTGAACGCGTGAAGGTATCAAGCTGAAATTAATATCAAATAGGTACCTACTCAAGTCTACTGTTCCTTAGAGCTGTGAAAAAATCAAACTTCTAAGCCAACGCAATCAAAAGACTATGCCGCAAATTTTTGACACTCGCCAGGGAATCAAAACTTACAGGGTACTTCCCGTAAACTCAGAATCTTAAAATTTAGTACCTACGAAGCCACGTCTTATATCAATTTTTAGTTATCTACCTACTTTTTTAAATAATTAAAATATTTTTAATAATTTTAAACTTTGTACGGAACCCTCGGTGCGCGAGTCCGACTCGCACATGGCCGGTTTTTTTATAAATTTGTTTTGTTCTTGGCAAGTTTTTGGCTATACAAGCAAGGGAATCCCAAAGAAGCGATGGATGGATGAAGGGACTGTGAAATTAGCTAGAAAAGAGGATGACTCATGAGATGACTAAAAGGAGAAGTATGGAAGAAGACACGCAACGCCAACACCAAAAAAAATTGAATAAGGGCAGGAGAATGATGATTTTACATTCTGTTTGTAGGTGAGAGAGCCTTGTGTGTGTGATACAATATTTGGGTTCTAGTAGGTCTTAAAGTTTGGTATGGGATCTAGCTTAGTATTACAACAGCTTACGACGACGGATGTCGTCCGCTTTATACGCGACGTTGACCACGTACTTGCGGGGGGATGCTCATCCACTTACAGGTTGAGTGCTAGCTTTAAGTGGACGCCAGGTTGACAACAAGCCGGTAAGCAGACGCAATCTTGATCCCGTGCAAGCTTATAAGTGTGCTTTGACCTTTTATCATAAGCTTACTCCTTCGATTAATGATAACCCCTAGTTCGCTACTTGCATATGTTTTGATGTAGGTAGGTACCTATTTACTTACCCTAGGCACCTAATTTATTAGGTACAGTCATATAAATAAAATTTTGTAAATTCACACCATTAAAAATATAGGTGGGTCTAAGACTTCTAATTTGCTGTCAAAATTAACCCCGTGAAATAATCGTAGTCCTTGTCTCATTTGTATTATGATTTAGTGCTTGTCTATTGATATTCTGAGTGTACAATGAAAACCAATCAAAGTCGGTTTTTTAATACAATTTTACAAAAATATTTGTCAATAGCACGTCTAAAGTCACTTTCAAAATTGTATAATAGAATGTGTTGTGATTTCAGAATGGAGACGGCGCCCGTGAACCACATGCCACCGCAGCCCCGTGAGCGACATACACCACCGGAGCCACGAGCCCGGCAGCCCCCTCCCGCCCCGCGCCGCTCCACTGCGCAGCCCCCGCCACAGCCACGGGAGCGCCGTGCTCCTCCCCCACCCCGGGAGCGACAACCACCACCAGCACCGAAGCATTTGTAATGTTATCAGTGGAAATATCTGGGGATCACCTCTTGGGTGGAGACTATGTGTGGATGGATAGAAAAACTACCCTATCCAGACAGAGGCCAGACGGGGGGCCGCCTGGCCCCTGTCTGTCACCTGCAATCACTCAGATCTTTCGGTTTCTGGCAGCTACATGTATTATTTGTGTTTGTACAAAGATAATTAATATTATATTATGATGCGTATCATTTTATGACTACTCATGACTCATAATACATTGCAAAAAGTGTGATTATATGTTGTAACAAATATTAATATTGTAATAATAAAAAAAAAAAGAGTGTGTGAGAGAGTGAGATGAATGAAATTAAACTGTGTGGTGTGCTCCAAATAAAAATAAGTAAAAGTGAAAATTCGGGCGCCTGGAGTACACACAAAACTATGCCAAGGATAGACTTACCTGCGGGAGCTTGAGACCTTTAATCTTCAAGCGGGAAGGCATCAATAAAAATCAATCATGAAAAGTAAGAACGACTTTATTACCCGAAGGCTGCTGGTTTGAAAATTCCTTTCTAACATTAACAACTCTAATGTGTAAAATTAAGAGAAAATTGTTGTTATTATAAGACCTGTCATTATTGCACTTTTTTAAAATAAATTGAAGTTATGTATCATAAACCATACCAAACTCCGTCGACTAAATTAGGAACCTGATGGATTATCCAAGAGCATCTTGGTGATATTCGCCGAGATTGCCAACGGCGGTCCAAGATATATGCATTTTGGTAGGGGCGTGCGTTCAAAAATTTAAGTAATATGGAAAAAAAACGCCTTGTGGCTGAAAACAAACATGAATAATCGTTAGCGGATAAAAAATGGCGATTCGACGCAGGAGTCGTGGTTACGAGCCAAAACAATTAAACTCACCGTTTCTTCCAAAAATCAAAATGTGGTCATCAGTAGATGAATGAATCCAAGCAAATAATTATAAAATGAAGTTAAAAGATCCTGAAACAATTAAATATCGGAAACTATTAGCGTCTGCTATCAAAATAGCCATGACAACGCGGAACGGACCGAAATCACAAAGAATTCGCTTACCTTAAAAAATAAAGGCTATCCAATTAGGATCATGACAAGGGCAATCGGCTACCACATAATTAGGGACTAGATGCCGCCCATCTCAAGTTATATTTTGAGATTTTATTGGAGCGCTCAAAAATCACTCCATTGATTCAAGGCTGTAGGTCGAAAAGCAAGAAATGTCAAAGTCAATTTGACAGCATCGAAAATAAAACTCAGTGTGACCACTTCACGAATCCAAGTCAACCAAAAAATGAATTTTCATAAGGCAACACCAACCAGAGCCTACAAATCAAAGCAAAGAATTCAATAGTATGTAACAGGCTTAAAAGACTCGTTACATTACATCCCTCCCCGAAAATAAAAGAAAGGAACTTTCTTTTATTAGAAAGAAATCTTCAACACAATAGACCAGTCTTAACAACTTTCTAATTCCCAAAAAAAGAAAAGAATCATAAAAGATTCAAAGTGTAAATGAATTCTGAAAATGTCAAACGACAAGGTCTCAAGAATTTAATAAAAGTAAAAACATGCAAATGACAAAAAGTCAAAAATGAAATATGTGAAAAACAGAAAAAAATATAAGTTATAAAAACTTGTTAAATGAAACGAAGAGAGAAATCTCTTAGCGCTTCTAAACTAAAAAACAGTGCAGTTAGGCACCATCGCCACTGACTACAAATTTCAAACGAATTCGAACAATTTACCAATACAAACTACAATTTTTAGTGCAGTTAGGCACCATCGCCACCGACTAAAAATTTCAAACCACTTGGAACAGTACAACTTTGAGTGCAGTTAGGCTCTATTGCCACTGACTACTATGTCAACTGCTTCCAACTCTACCATCTCTATGAGTGCAGTTAGGCTCTTTTGCCACTGACTAACTCCGTATCCAACAATCCAAAAAAATTTGAAACACCAAACAAGTTTTTTAAATAAAGCTGAAAGGCCTTATTTAAAATATTGTTACAGGCACAACCTGCAATGAAACAAAGGAAAGCGTATTGTGATCGGCTCATCACCACCGAATTCCCGAGCACAATAGCTGTAAAAGAATGTTGCTGTGACTGGCTCAACACTACCAATCTCCCAAACACAGACAAACACAAAAAATCATTGAGATCTCCAATGAGAAATCTCAATAACGAAAAGGCGAAAGCCAAAGTTTCACAATGCGATCGGCACATCACCACCGAACTTCCGAACGCAAAGAAAAAAGAATGACGAAAGTCAAAAAAAAATCCCGCATTGTGATTGGAACAACAATGTCCAACACAATGGAAAAAGGAAAAAATATGGCCGGGGCCGAAATCCCACATTGTGATCGGCACAACACCACCGACTTTCCGAGCACAATGGAAAAAAGAGTCGAAATCAAGGTCAAAAGTTACACCAAGATTCAAAAAATAATAAGGCATTTTGTAACAAAGGTTACAGAATGACCCTAAAAAGTAAAGTCCAGGATGAACGCGTTACTAACAAAGTCAAATCCGATCATTAAAGAGAATGAAACTCTAGTAAAAATGAGAAACAATTCTGTCAATGAACAGCACAAAATAGATTTAAAAATCGATTACTATTTATGACGAAGAGAAAATAGAATGATTTCAAACTATGAAAAAAAAAGATTACAAAAACTTGAAATTGAGTTCAAGTTTTTGATCTCAAGGTAAAAATAACCTGAAGTGTAGGGTTACATAAGATCCTAATAAAATGTAAACAGGTAAAAGGTTACCCTTAAAAAATAAGATCTTATACAATCCAACAAAAACGAACAAAACATAAAATAAGATCCTTTGATGTGAAAAACATTTAGTGTGGAAAAAAAATTGTATTTAATTAACAAAAATGGCCTAAGTTTTATTTTTAGAATGTTAAGAATTCAAATTCAATAAATTTATAAGAAGTTACCTAACATACATCTTTCAAACCGTTGATAACCTATCATCCATCCCCTCGTACATCACACTGTCAAAAACGGCCTTCAAACAGAATTTATCAAAAATATCAAGACTAACACTTGGAAACCAAATTAAAATTTAATAATATCTTTAACATGATAACGTCCCACTGAACCTTTATTTAAATCTTTCAAAACATAAACGTTATCCGAAACCTTTTCAGTTATTTTACACTTTACAAACTTAGGTGCAAGCTTAGCTGAAAAATATGCTGGAGCATGAGATTGAACAAAACTTCTTCTCCACACCATATCACCCACACCAAAAGAAATGACTTTCCGACCTTTATTATAATAAGCGGCATTTCGCTTATACCCCTTTAACAAGTAAGCTTGAACTTTAACAAAAATATCACTAAGTGAATTAAGAGAAACTGCATAAGCATTCCTATTTGAAATTTCTAGTTGAGATAAGTTATCAACAGAACTACTAAAGTGATGTAATGACGCATCAAGAATAAGCTCCCTACCAAACATCAGAAAGTTAGGAGTAAACTCAGTAGCAAGGTTTACACTATTATTTAAAGCTAATTGAACATTGGGCAAAAAACTTGACCAAGTTCTATGATCATCTTTAACAAAACACGATATGCAGGTTTCGACCGTTTTATTATATCTCTCAACAGGGTTATTTTGAGGTGTATACAAAGTATTATAAAATAATTTGGTTATATTAAAACCTTTCAAAAAATCTACAAAATGTTTTGAAGTAAATTGAGTTCCATTGTCACAAACTACTATTTTTGGACAACCAAATTTGAGAAATATTTCTTTTTCAAAATGTTTACAAATTACTCTAGTGGTAGCATTGATCATTGGAAAGAACCAGCAATATTTAGTAAAAACGTCTACAACCGAAAGTATGTATCTATGACCAGAATAAGTTTTAGGTAGAATTCCTATGATATCAACTGAGAGCATAAGCATGGGACGATCAACTTTTTTAGGATTAATCATAATACCAAAAGGTGGAGATGTAGTATGTTTATAAGCTTTACAGGTATCGCAAGACAAAATGTATTGATGAATATCATTAAACATTCCCTTCCAAAAATAATGTTGTTATAATTTCTTTAAAGTTTTAAGTATTCCTAAGTGTCCAGAATTCACATCATCGTGATTTGATCTAATAGTATCTAAAATATGCTCTTTGGGTATAACAATCTTCCAGTCTAAAAGACTGTGAGGATTATATTTATTTCTACAAAATTTATATAAAGTATTATTTTCAACTCTAAAATTCTTATACTTTCTAGGAGATTTTTGACAATGGATAAATATTTTTCTATACCAAGGGTCAGTAATTTCATCGTCAGGTAAGACTAAACTGTCCTGAGCGTTTATAGCGGCGAATAGCAAACGAAAAGCAAAAACTAAATTTCAAAAAGTTAAAAGTTTGAAAATAAATTCTCAAGTTTGAGGTTAAGTATTGAAGTCAATGTGGTATTCCCATGAAAAATTACTAAGTTAATTTTATCGTTTTAAAAGTGCAATAATCACTTACAAGCAGCTTAAATCTAGATAAATTAAATGTACAATATTGTACTTACAATTAGATTAAATTATTTTCTTTAAAAGTTAAACTTAGTTTTTAAAATAACTTTACTGTTGAGAACAACAAAACACGGTCAATGCTATACATTTCTGTTGGTTTTGCTAAGAAAAAAACATGTTATTAAAACAAACAGGTCAATAAACAAAATTATCAATAAGTAAACACCAAATATTGTTTACAAAGATTCACCAAATTAAGTTAAGTACTACTTATGAGTCAAAAATTAAAATAAACACAAAGTTATTGAAGTAACAATGTAGAACAAACTAATGCAAACAATAGACTCATAAGTTATTTAATAATTGTGCAATAATGACAGTATATAGGTACCAGACAAACCTACTTCAAGTCCCTGTTCGCTGAGCGACAATTGTAATAATAAAAAAAAAGTGTGTGTGAAGATGAGAAGAGAGTGAGATGAATGAAATTAAACTGTGTGGTGTGCTCCAAATAAAAATAAGTAAAAGTGAAAATTCGGGCGCCTGGAGTACACACAAAACTATGCCAAGGATAGACTTACCTGCGGGAGCTTGAGACCTTTAATCTTCAAGCGGGAAGGCATCAATAAAAATCAATCATGAAAAGTAAGAACGACTTTATTACCCGAAGGCTGCTGGTTTGAAAATTCCTTTCTAACATTAACAACTCTAATGTGTAAAATTAAGAGAAAATTGTTGTTATTATAAGACCTGTCATTATTGCACTTTTTTAAAATAAATTGAAGTTATGTATCATAAACCATACCAAACTCCGTCGACTAAATTAGGAACCTGATGGATTATCCAAGAGCATCTTGGTGATATTCGCCGAGATTGCCAACGGCGGTCCAAGATATATGCATTTTGGTAGGGGCGTGCGTTCAAAAATTTAAGTAATATGGAAAAAAAACGCCTTGTGGCTGAAAACAAACATGAATAATCGTTAGCGGATAAAAAATGGCGATTCGACGCAGGAGTCGTGGTTACGAGCCAAAACAATTAAACTCACCGTTTCTTCCAAAAATCAAAATGTGGTCATCAGTAGATGAATGAATCCAAGCAAATAATTATAAAATGAAGTTAAAAGATCCTGAAACAATTAAATATCGGAAACTATTAGCGTCTGCTATCAAAATAGCCATGACAACGCGGAACGGACCGAAATCACAAAGAATTCGCTTACCTTAAAAAATAAAGGCTATCCAATTAGGATCATGACAAGGGCAATCGGCTACCACATAATTAGGGACTAGATGCCGCCCATCTCAAGTTATATTTTGAGATTTTATTGGAGCGCTCAAAAATCACTCCATTGATTCAAGGCTGTAGGTCGAAAAGCAAGAAATGTCAAAGTCAATTTGACAGCATCGAAAATAAAACTCAGTGTGACCACTTCACGAATCCAAGTCAACCAAAAAATGAATTTTCATAAGGCAACACCAACCAGAGCCTACAAATCAAAGCAAAGAATTCAATAGTATGTAACAGGCTTAAAAGACTCGTTACAATATGTAAACCGTTGTTCGTGTTAATAGTTCTATGTAAGACAACAAAACTACTGACATAGCTTAGTTATATAGATTAAAGACCTGCTTGCAACATTCATACCTAAATCATGTGTTTATCGCTAAAACATATTTGACATTCTGTTTTTGTCATGTACAAATAAAGAGGGCTTATATACAAGGAGATAAGAAACAGTCTAAATTAGTGTGATAATACCTACTCAGGTTTCAACTTTGCCATATTAAATATTAAAACATTACAGGACAATAATCCCTGTGAACTATAAATAAGACGTTTCCAAATTCAGTCTTGTTTGTTTCCATTTCAAGAAAAATCATACATAATGCTTGTACTAATTTAGTTGATTTTAGAATAAATAATGATTATTATCAAAGGTCATCAAAAATTTAAAGTTTGATCCAAATAGAACCTTTTGACATTTTTAGAATCTAAATTTGAAGCATAGCATAATTAGCCTATGTTCCCCACTGATGGGACGCAGGCCTCCTCTCTATGAAAGAGAATGGGCTACATATAATCCAACACATGGGCCTGGTGAGGGTTAGTCCAATCTAAATTGTAAATATGGGATAAATTGTATGTTTATGGGGTTGAAATTGAGGATGAAGATGTGAAAATGTAGCCAAAGATAAGAAACATGTGTTAAATATTCATAGCCTTTATGTATGGTATGAAGTTAATTTTAGTTGGCCTAAAACTGATAATGTCCAATATATTTTTTATTCTAACGTTTTAAAACTTTACTTATTAAATATTATTATAGTAACAATGTGATAGAGCTCAGCTCAGTGTGTAGTGGCCCAGTGGTTGCGACCACGACTTACGAACAGTAAGTCAGTTCGAACCCAGGTAGGCGCATTACTTTGTGTAATTTCTTTCATCACCACTGCTCTTAAAACGGTGAAGGAAAACATCGTGAGGAAACCGGCATGTCTTTGAACCAAAGAATTCGAAGATATGTGACATGGGCGTGGTGGATTATAGCCCATCCCTCTCCTAGAGAGGCTCGAGTCCCTGCAGTGGGAACATAGGCTGATGATGATGATGAACAATGTGATATAACATAACATCACGCCTATAATCCCCGAAGGGTTAGGCACAGGTGTGTGTTACAACTAATAGTACACCCACAATGTGATAATAACAACCATTTTTTGATAACATTTACAAAAAAACGTGTGTTCATTTTAAGAAACAGTTTTATTTGTCTTCGATTTTATAACTGTTAAAATAGTTTGTAAGACAAGAAATAAAACAAATTGATTTTATTTCAAATCATTCTTTTATTTAGAAAATATCGACAGGGAAGCTATAACCAGACATAACGGCTCATTAAATAGGTGTAATAAAAAATATAGTTAAAAAACCAAAGGACGCTTTCATCTTTCATTTGATAGATACAAAATCATGCGAATGCATTAAAATATAACTAGGCCGCCACCTTTAGGAGTCCATCAGTCCACCATATTGAATTTTGAATGTCGTCACTTGGCTAACCATGCATTACCTATGCATTGTCATCCGAAGTGGATATTTTTTTTAATGAACGTTTCGGGGTCATTAGGAATTTCCCCTGAATCGTGGGTTCAAAATCAAAAATCAAAATATTTATTTCAAGTAAGCCAGTTACAGGCACTTTTGAATAGTCAAACAAATACTAAATAAACTAAGCTACAGTCCCAGTCACAAGGCATAATAACTGTCAGTGTACTGTAGTTGCCCATTCCAAAGCGTTGGTCTCATGAGAAGAACGGCAAGAAACTTAATTTACAAACATTTAAAACTCGCATGCACAGCCATTCCTGGAACAACTATCTGTAGGCCATACAAATATATTTGTCCTGTGCGGGAACTGAGCCTGCGACACAAATTTTAAACTAGCTAATTATACCGTCCATGCCGCCTGTTATTTAATGACGCGGGTTTAGTTAGTTATTAAGATTAGGGGGTCTAAAATGTGGCCACTTTAGCAGATCATAATAATTATGTATTGCGTTAAAAAGCGTAAAATGGACCTTTCACAATAGTAACTGCCTTATGGGTCCGTATGTATGGAACGCAGGCTTCTATGACTTCCTCGCGATTCCACTTCCATGCGGGTGTTCATTAACCGGTTACGCGGACGACGGCCTGCTGCTCATTCAGTCAAGTACTCGGGCTGGACTCGAAAATTTGGCAGATACTTGCCTAAAATTAATATCCCAGTGGGGCGATCGTAACCGTCTGACCTTTGCACCACACAAAACTTATCAACTTCTTTTAAAAGGTAATCTTAAATCATGGCCTAGTATTAAATTTAATAACGTCCCCGTGAAAAAGAAGGAGTCCGTGTGCTACCTTGGGTTTGTCTTGGAGAGGAATTTTTCATTTAATGAACACAAAAAAAGTCGGTGAAAAAACTAAAAAAAACTTTTATGCCTTAACGAGAATAACCAAATCTACGTGGGGTTTGTCATTTTTAACTCTAAAGGCGATCTATGGGGTGTATGTGCTACGGGGCACCAGTTTGGGCCGATAGGGCCTCCATAAGAGCGGTACGACGTAAATTGCTTCAAAGCCAGCGGTTGGCCTTAATTTTCTTGTGTAAAGCGTATAGGACGGTTAGTACTGAAGCCTTACCGGTACTGGCAGGGGTACTTCCAGTCGATCTTGAAGTGCAGCGTCGTGCTTCAATGTACTACTGCGCACGAGAGACCGCAGACGCAGACTTTTTAACGCAACGCGACCGTGCTAAAATAGCTAGATTACTTCAGCCACAGGCTGACGTCTGGGAGGAACTTTTGTCCGAATGGCAATGTAGGTGGGATAATTCCATCAAAGGCCGACACCTCCATCAGTTCTTTCCATCCGTTCGTGAGCGGCTGGCCAGGACATGGCTGGAGGTGGATCACTGTGTTGCCCAATTTCTCACAGGTCATGGTAACTTTAAGAGTAAATTATTTTCCCTCAAGCTTGTTGACTCACCTTTTTGTCATTGTTCTACATCTGACTGCGAATTTGAACAATCTGCACATCACATTTTATGGGAGTGTAGTCTTTGGCAGAATGAACGTATTATTATGTTAAATAGTGTACGGGTTACATCCGTAGTTATTTACTATACGGACCTTGTAGAAACTAGAACAAATTTCCGTGCGTTCAAGCATTTTTGTCATATCTATTAGTGGAATCAAATATAACAGCTCACAACTTAGGACCCAGTAATATTAATGACAATAATATCCGTGGTGCTAGGCAACTGGGCCTATCCCAGTTGTATACGTCCTTGTATGCCTATTGGCCTTGTTCTGTTCTGTCTCCTGCTGATACGGAGGGAAGTGGAAATTATGTTTTCCTACTCCTCCGCTATTCTTTTCTGATTAATTTCGTTGCGGGATCCAAGACAGTTAAATCGTTTCCCTGGGACTTCGTCGAGCTTCATTGTCTCGGCGCTTTTCTTGTGGTCGCCACTGTTGATTCTGGCTAACAGGAGTTACAGTGGTTTGGGAATAGTGTGGCGGGCTTGTCCCATTCATTCATTGGCTGTTTCCTACAAAACTGCTAAACCGTCAACAACAACAGATTCCGAACAATTTTTTCATCGGTATTTTTAATACGGATAAAAAAATTGTGGGGCTTTTGGAATTATGTAATGAATTATGTTTTAGCGTCTGGATCCCTCCCACACTGTTACACCTGTACAAAGTAGGTAGATAATGTTGACCCCACGATCTGTGACTTGTAATAAGGGGCCGCGGCCGTTACCACTACCCCATCACTTGCCTGCTATCACCTGACAGCGTTAATCTATCTTGTATATTTATATAAAATTCCTCCTCGGAAACGGCTTGACCGATTTTATTGAAATTTTATAAGTAGGTATGTATATTCGGTAGGTCTGAGACTCGGTCGTATTCTATTATTCATAACCCTATGTGATTAGGGTGGTCCACCCGAAACATTTTTTTAGTCACACATCAAAATTTCCACGGGAACGAATTCGCGGGCAACAGCTAGTTTTTTTAATAAAATAATCAATTGCTCAGACACGACAGGCACTTTCCCATTCTGTCTCAACTGACCCTTAGATGACTGGTTGTATGACTAGTTGGGGCTGCGGGTTGTTCGAAAGAGATACCGTGGCCTCGACACAAAGGGCTAAGAAGGAACATGGGTGGTTTTTAGTCAGTAGAAGTCTAACGCTCCCTCTAACGCTAACGCTCTACCCAGAGCGGGGGGAGTCATTTGATGATTTCCCACCCCAAAAAAAAGTCTTAGGGCATTGGATGAGCAGCATAAACGAGAAACGGAGAAAGGGTATTTACAGATTAAAAATAAAATTCACGGAATGAATGAATCAGTTTCATCAATACTACGAAATATAAAATATTGGGCACAAGTTCTCCGATAATGATAAACATTTCATCATAAACAACCAGACAAGCGTGGGTGAAGGAAGTACATAATCTGTACGTGATAAACTGCCAAAATCCTCAGTCCAGTCGATTGTGTCCTAGTAGGTAGTGACAGACAAACATACAAAATGTTCCGAATTTGGTCCCTGATTTTCATGTTACTTGTGTGTACTGCGGGTGTACTTTCTCGCCCGAACGTCGCGAAGCAGGGAAACGTAGTGTTTCCTCAAGCTGTTCACAAGAATAATTATTTGTTCGCCCTGGGTGAAGACTCGCCAGTGTCGGGCAGTTGCCCCGAGGGCTTAAAAATGGATATCTCTGGATCCTGCCGTGAAGTCTGGTACGATGATTTTGATTGGTAGACGCCTAGACGGAGATTATAAAGTGATAATACGTAATGCGAAGAAGTTTTTCTATATTTTGTTAATGAAATCTGGTCCTGTCATCTGTTGGTGATTGCCACTGGAAATGGTACCTGTAATGCAACCAACTTGATACAAATTGTCATAATTTTATTATCTTAATGCAATAGTTCTTGTTCGAATTAAATCTGCTTTGATATCCGTGTTGTTTTAATTATTTTCATGAACATTTACTTATCATTATAATACCTATATCCTCGTGTAGGTTCCTTACAATAGGTACGCAACTCAGTTAGGTAGGTAGGTATAAGTATATTGATAAACGCCAATCTGGTTAGTTATCAATAGATAACTGACATTGCGATGTTTTTAGTAAGAAGATAGCGTAAGTGATCATGCAAGAATCCTACTTTTAATTAAATTATAATTATACCCAAAGTAGGACGAAAACGATGTCTAAATTGACAAGGAAGTAAACCGAGAGGTAATAAAAAAAAAACTTGAGAGGTGTCAAGGAACACCCGGATGGAACGAAGTTATTGTTATTATTTTTATTATGTAAAAAAAAAAAAAAAATGAAAATATCTGGCTTGCTTTCTATAAGAGAGAGAGAGACAGACAGAGAAACATGCGACGCCGCACAGCTTACTATAGCAAAAAGTGTCGTGACAACTTTTCGTAAGATTTTTTTCCGTCTAGCCCGCTTTCACAAAGCGCGATAAGGAACTTCGTTCCAAAAAGTATTCTGATGAACTGGGAAGCCTCTCCTTTTTATTACAAGACTGCCCCAAAAAAAAAGAGTGTTATGTTTTTAGCGTTCATGTATGTATGTTTGTTTGTGAGTTTCTTTATTCCACCATAACTTCTAAACGCCCGATCCGATTTTTAACCGACTTCAAAAAAGGAGGAGGTTCTATGTTCGTGTGTATGTTTTTTTTTTTTTTTTTTTTTTTTTTTTATGTTACCTGATTTCTCCTCCATTTGTGAACCGATTCTCAAAATTCTTTTTTTATTTGAAAGAGTATACTCCTGAGGTGGTCCCATTTAAATTTGGTGAAGATCTGATCCTGATTTTCGGAGATATACAATAGAACTCTTCAAAAATAGACAGCAAATCTGTCGTGATTGCTGCAATCGCTTGGATGTTTATTGTTTATACAACATCATGACGTAACATCACGCCTGTATGATCTGAGGGGGTACGCAGATGTGTACACCCAGATTTGGACAGTAAGATATTATGTAATGTTCCATTTATTGGGGATAAATAAAACCTATTATTTGTTTGGGAACAACTAAAAATGGAAAAATAAAAAACTTTTTGGCAAAAATATAACCGACTTCAAAAACACCAAAATGTGAAAAATAAACTTCTGAAGAAAAATCAGCTTCTGAAGTCGGTGGCAAAAAAACGAAATCAAACAAACAAATGTCACCGACTTCAGAAGCAGATTTTTCTTCAGAAGTTTATTTTTCACATTTTGGTGTTTTTGAAGTCGGTTTTATTTTTTTGATGTATGTGGTATCGCTAGATTTTTTGCGTCATCCTGGGTAACATAGACTAGAGAAAAAAAAACAAAAAACATAATTGCCATGGTTTAAAAATAAAAAGAACTTTTAATTTGTTTTTATTGAAATTTCAATGAAAAATATAATTGAACTAGGTTAATAAATAACACACAGATGAAAACGTAACATTATTTAATGTCATAATATCATGTCGGAAATTCTTGATTCATCCAAAACCAAGTTCTCTTTGGTCCTCTCGCTAGTCATTTAGGAAGCCTAAGTAAATTATTTACAAAAGTCTGTTGTTCTCTGAAACTTAATTGCGTGGTAGCAACACGGCGATGTAGGCCCAGGTGTCGAGTTGGTCTAAGATGGGGTTCAGTCCTGAGAGGACTAAGTTCGAAGCTACCCCAGCGATGGGACCTTGGAACCTGTTTGCATAGTCGATGATCACCTCATCGATCATAGAGTTGACGATGCCGTCGATATCACCCCCGCCGATAACACCGGTCAACCCCGACTGGAAATGAAAAGTAAGATTTAACATAACATCACGCCTGTAAACCTCAACGAGTTAGGCAGCGGTGTTATAGGGCACACCCTATCATACCTACTCTGGGAGTTAATTTCAGTCCCATGTATAATAGGCGGGCCAGGGGCCTACCGGTCTCAAATCCAAACTACGTGACTGATCCTGAAAAAAACTGTGATGGATGAATACCAAATCCTTTCCTAACCTGGGAATCGACCCAGAGAGTGTGGTGACTAGACCAACGAGGCAGCCGAGGCAGATGTATTTTTAAAAGTAAACATATCATCACGCTTCTTCGCGTTGTTACATGGTGACGACAGAATTTCACAGTGAGAGTCTATTGTCTTCAACTATGTTCCACCTTCTAGCGTCTGTGAAAATTTTACTAATTCTAAAGTGGGTATTTTAGACGCCCTGAGGGCCTGACCCAAAACATGCAGTAAATGTGACCTGCGCCACGGTAATATTTATGATAATATTACCGTGCCTGCGCTCTGCTGCAAAAGACGCAGGGACGAAGGTGAACTTTTATGCCCAGTATCACGCTACACTTCCCGAATGTGTAGGTACTCGTAGTTAGGAGTCTAAAATTCACCGAGTATCGCCGGATAAAGTAACACTGTTCGACCCGAGCACAGAACGGGGAACATTTGCCACCATTACTGTTCACTTGTTCAGAAGTCAGACACGGAACAACATTTAAACGTTACAGTAAGAACATACATATCATAAACATAACATTACGCCCGTAATCCCCGAAGGTTTAGGCAGAGCTGTATCTAATATTACACCCACATTTCGCCAGTCAAGTTAAAGTCCCATATAATAGGGGGCAAGCCTATGTTGCCATATTGCCGTAGCTGCAATTGATAAATTCCTTATGGAAAAACCCAATAACACTGCCCAAACCGGGAATCGAACTCAGGAGCTCATGCTTAGCACTTAGAACAACAAGGAAGAAATATAAGATTTAAAAATGTTAGCCTTACCTTGAAACTAGGAATTTCGAAGGCAGTATTTTCTATTCTATCAATGAGTACCGACTTTCCGTCATCGGATTGTTTAAGGTACAATTTCGCTTGGAACCTGAAGCCTTCCACTAAGAAACTGAAAAAAGACGAATAACTTGTTAAATTGCGCTGTAACAGTCAGAAAAGTTGGAGAGTTTGTCAGAAAGATGGAGGGAGTTGCTGATCACAAAAACCGCAGCGGTCACACTAGCATGATCGATCATGTCCCTGCTAAAATATATGCCATGGCCAGTCAGCTGGGTCATTGACACCAACATCTAAATTTATAACAGACGACCTCAGATTTATTTACCTTTTCAAAGCGACGCCATGTTAAACTTGCAGCTTAATGTGCCACCGTGTGTACAAATATTTTTAAACAGATAATAAAACAAGTAAGGATGACAAATCCGGCCAAAATTAATATGTGGGTAGGCAGACAAACTGCCGTACTCAGAGAGCTTTAATGATTACTTAGGCCATCACTTAGTAAAGGTTTTGACAGCTTTGTCATACAAAAGTATGTCAAATCTTTACTAAGTGACGGCTAATCATTAAATATCTCTGAGTACCGCAGTAAGTGTGTGAACGAGATCAGTTTTGTACTTGGGCTTATTTTTACGCTAATTGTTTTATGGATTTAAAAAACTTACTTAGCTTTTCCCTTTCCGTAAAGTGGGATAGCGGTGAAGAAATCACCGATTAGGTCGTACTCCTCTGTAAAAAAACAGATGTTTATGAATTATGATAATAGTATCCTAATAGTAGATAGGTACCAAAATACTTGCATTACACGACGAACTTTGACGAAATTTTATTTTCATCGAAAATATAGTTATTTTTACTCTTGTAACTCTAAAAAACTTATTTAGAACTCTAAGGTTATGGTTTCTTAGATAAAATTAAAAGTAAGAAGCTGTTTTAGTTTTTCTGCACAGATAGATAATGTCCGTATAAGCAAGCTCCAATGCAATCATTATTTACAAAAACTTAAAAATAACAGGTTTTAGACGCCTATATTTATTACATAAATGTTGCTTGGAATGTATTACATACTAAAATAAGTCTATAGTATAGATACACAAGTTCGTATATAATCACTTTACACATAAGTACCTACGCCTACGTTAACAAACATCTGAATCTTAGATTCTGTACATTCTGCCCGATTCCATTCTGCTTCGATCAATTCGAAGTTGACAGAGACAACAAGTGAGCCTAATACTCTGCATATTGTAACTTTATACATACCAGCGTTAGCCTCAAGTCTTGGCACAGAGATGTCCAGGTCGAAGGTCAGATCGCTCAGGTCCAGGTGACTCCTGTGCACCACGAACCCACCGAGACCAGTCATGAGGATATTCTTCAGTTCCAAGTCCAAACTAAAAAGGGAAAAATAGTGATTAGATTGAAGATATTATCTTGTTTTTATTGCTTCATCTTTAACTGTGTCCTGAACGTTTTGTGATCTGATATTGGATATAGGCTTCATCGGGGCTGCGGGTTGTTCGAAAGAGATACCGCGGTTTCGACACAAAGGGCTAAGAAGGAACGTGTGTGGTTTTTACTAGGGAGTACTACGGTAGGGATACCGCATAGCTTTCAAAAACCGCACTGAAGCGGATAAAGCTCAATGGTACACGATTGACTTGAAGTAATAATGTCGATGACTACTAAGTTAGATATAGGATGTAAAACTACCCTTAACGCAAACGAAAGACACTTGTTCTCCCCACCACTGCGATCATTTTTTTGTTCTAGACTATACCTGGGGACCCCCTAGTTACGGAGATATTGGGGGTCAAAGTTCCAAATTTTTCACAGCTGTTTTTGTAAATACTACATTTTCAGGTACTTTACTTAAATTACCTCCATGACCCGTTTACTATTCAAAGCATCCACTAGCACAATGTTTTAAAAGTGCTACATTAATTTTTACCGTAAAATGTGATTGTTTACCCCAACAAAAAAAGTCGTTTCCCAGAAAAAAATTTTGCGTACGTTTACGTGTGGACTGGGGGTACTTAGTTTGATGTACAGAATGCTTAGTTGACGGCTGTGTGAAGGGTTAATTTACACCCTGTATAGAGGGGGTATGGTATTTTACAGCAAATATGTGCTGTAAGTATCTTTCAACAAAAGACATCACATTGCCTTACTTGAGAAGTCCCGCGGGGACGTAGAGGTGGTAGTCCTCCAGGTTCAGGGGATCTAGAGGCGGGAGCCCTAAGAGGTTGGAACCACTGTTGACGACATAGCGGATGTATGCGATCAGCTGACGAATGAGGGCATTCACCAGGATGTTGCGACCTTCCGCCGTGGTGTCTAGCGTCGAGGGGCCTGTAAGTGAAGATGACAAAATATGACATTGTGTTTCGATACTGCTTAGGAGAATATTCAGCGAGAATATTTTTTGCTCATGTGTGGAGGAAACGCAGGCAACATGTAATAAAAAATGCTTTGTTTAAGTGTTTGACATATCTATAGAAGATCTACAAACGGAAATTATTACTTCATGCCATGGACCTTATCAAAACTATGTTGGGGTCGATTTGCAGCCTAACCTGATAGGACAGCTGAAAAGCATTAGCAGTATTAGCGGTATTTTATATGGATTGATCATTGACTGCTAACTGACCTCCAGAACCCAGTTAGTACTCTCTAATACGTCACTCATTGGTAAGACTGGATTCATTTATTCCTAATTCAAAATATGGAATCACGCCTGTACCTACCTACACAATCCCTGAACAATAATTACCTACAGGTATACAATTTGCAATGACATGAATATTGCAAAGTCACTGTTATTTATAATGCAGTTAATGAGTTTAATTCTACATTTCCAGAAGAACACGGCTTGACGGCACGGTTAGCGCAGTGGCTGAGCGATTGGACTGCTGCGCTGCGTGTCGCGGGTTCGATCCCCGCACGGAACAAATATTTGTACAGCCTACAGATAGTTGTTTCGGGTCTGGGTGTGTTTGTGTATGTGAGTTTAAATGTTTATAAACACACCCACGATACAGGAGAAATTCCTAGTGTGGGGCAATGTTTAAAAAAAAAAAACAAACCTTTTATATCACACTAATAAGAAGTTAGAATGATTTTGAAATAAGTTACTGAGTATGTGGTGGCTAGGTTACTCACTCTGAACAGGCCCTGGTTTTCCAAGTTTGGGTGCCGCAGCCGCCAAGGCGCACAGCATCAACACAAGTACGAGTTTCATTCTGAAACGGAAAACATCACATTTTGTGTACATCATGGCGTAAATAATGATAGTCATTAACATTTAGCATAATTATGTATATTTGTAATACAGATCGTATCATTAATGGCGAAATTATAAACATGTTATGTGCTTGGTTTTCAATTTTGATTCGTAAGCTGAGTGTGTTAGGTTTGCAGCAGATGTGCATGACCCTTAACATAAGTATAATTGATCAAACCTACGAATAGGATTGGTTGAATCATCGATTACAACATTTATCGAATAATGTATAGTTTGAAGTCAATTGTGTTGTAATATTAGGCTATTTGTTTAGGACTGAGTCCCAAAATGTGAAAAATTATAGTAATTGGTATTGTGTTCATTTCTGAAACCCAGAATAACTAGACGAAGTAATATTCTATGAGCAATACCAGTTGATGGTAAAATCATAAATGCTGTGGATTGACTTATTGATTTATGCTACGTAAAAACTCTTGTTATTACTGTTGAAAGTTATTTTAGAAAATGGAACCTTAGGACTCTGGGAATCCGGAAAAATCAACTCAGTAACAGAAATCGCTAGCAGAAAAGTTGTCTTTAGCCTGTCGATGACAATTTAAATTGAGTCAGTCCCTTGGTGACGAGTTTGGGTCTTTCGGTAGCGTCCAACAGTTGACCAGTTACAATGTTGGTTAGCTAGGAATTTAACAGGTAATTTTTAATTACCTAGAATATGAAGTGAAATTCTAGTATTTGCTGATCTAATAGTAGATATTTTATAAAATTCAATAAAACTAAAACTATAAAAATTGTAGTGTTCCTTTTTGCAGAACTCACCTAGTAGTATTTTTGGCTCACGGACGGCTACTGTCATGTAATTTCACGGGCACCTGGTAATGAAACTTAATCTCGAAGATCGAACACTGATTTATTCCATCAATCACCAATATCAGGTACTAAATAGTGTGATAATTACTAATCACTGCCGCATTATAATAATAATCTGGTTTTAATCTTTATTTACGTTCGCAGTTGGCTACCTTAAATTGTTTTTACCTCACAGTTTGTGTAAAATTATTATCGAACACACAAAGAGAGGTCTAATCGACTGAGGACACTAGTAATTCTTAGATAATGCTATCAATGTAACGACTTTGATTTAGCAAGTTATCTCATCTGATTTACATAGGTAGGTGTTCGAAAACAATTCATTAATTGCATATTAATGGAAAACTTCAATCTGCTGTAGGTAACCGATATACCTTGTTACTCAGTGTCACCTACAAAATTACTTTCTACGCCTTGCGTAGACACGGTGCTACGCGCGTAGCAGCGCCTTGCTACGTGTAGCAAGTCGTAGGCCACGGTAAGGCGAATTCTTGCGGATAAGTTTTGAATGCTGAGTTTCTATTCTCGATGTTTATTCATCTTCTGGGAGTACTGGGTTATCAGTTAGATAGAGCAAGAAATTACGAAATATATTTTTCAAGTAAAAATTGATCCATTGCGACTTGAGGGAGTTTAAAGTAATAATTTCTGTGGCGTTCAGACGGTACAAACTTTCTGTATAAAATACAACCAGGAAGAATTTCTTGGGCCAAAGGTGAAACATTGTGTGTAGGTAGTATGTGTGAGTAGGTGTTGTAAAGTAGCATTAGTGGATTATCATGGACAGTCAGTACCCAGCATTACCTCCCCCTCCTCTCACACCACTTGCCCTCTTCTTATTTATACATGTCTTTATGCATGTCTAGAATTATTTCTTATGTGCAAGTAAAACACTGACTAACTTACTTAGGTAATTAAGTTAGGCTTACTTTGCGAGTCTTAAACTTATGGTACAGACAAAAAAAAACAAAAAAAAAAAACAAAAAAAAATCATAAATTTCTATTTAATATTTAAATTCATCATACAGTAAAGTATCAAGGAGGTGCCAGTTGTCATAGTTGTCCAAGGTAGGGTTCAGGAACGGAGGGATGTAGCCGCTGAGTGACGTGGCTATGTACTTGTTGAACCGGGTCAGGTAGTCAGCAAGAAGGTCTTCCACCATCGAGCTGATGACACCGTCTATGTTGTTGTCGAACTGGGTTCGGGACTGGAATGGAAGTTACAGTTTTATGGTGCTCAGCGGAACTTTTTAAACCCTTTAATAATATTTACGTATTAAAGTAAAGGTTACTAGGTACTACAAATACTCACTTTAAAGTACGAGTAAATACATATAATTTTCATAGGAAAAAATTGAACATTTTTGAGGTAAATATAAATATTTTTTTCAGGTTCAAACATTTTCTACGTTTTATGCACCCACCAAACTGCGTAACAGTTCGTCGGCGGGATTACTGCATGGTTAAACACTAATAATAGTAGGTAGGTAGGTAGTAAAATAGTGTGTAATGGACAGAAACTATTGTGGGGTGACATGTCTGGCTGAAAACAAATACTAAAATAAATTTCTTTAGGTTATTTTTAAGTCTTGTACAGTACCTGGTATGTCTGAATGCGTCCCAAAATGGCCCGAGTTGGTTTCACTTACCACAATACGTTCTATGCTAAACTCAGGATCTTCAATCTTGTCCAGGAGTATAGATTTACCGTCTGTAGACGGTTTCAGGTACACTTTCCCAAATAGCGAAATGTTTTGTATTTCAATGCTGCAAAACACATAATATATAATAGCGTAGTTAACTAAAAAAATCTAATTAGTCCGTCAGATAGATTTCCAAAAAATATTGGACACGTTTTTTTTCTTTTTTCACGTAAACAAACAATGAAGACGATACAGTGCTTTGAAAACTCGTGTGACGTCATATTCTAAGACATTTTTTACCGGTGAGTGACGTCACAACCCCTCACTCAAATATTTTCAAATTATAGTAAGAAAAAGTTAGTTGGTAAGATTTGATATTTTCTTATTGAAACTCTTTAATGTACTCACTCGGCTATGCCTTGACCTTTTATGGGTATAGCTTCGTATATATTTCCATCCAACTCGTAAAAATCTGTTAACAAAAGCTTTATAGTTAGGTACTGGCAATATCAATCATCAAATAAGTTAAATTGAAGTGTTTATTTGTCTGTTTGTTTCGGCTAATCTTCGAAACGGCTGGGCCTATTTTAAATAAATTATATAGGTATTTAAGGAAATTTATCTGTAGAGATACGGTACCACCATCATCATAGGTCGGTGCAGCAAAACTTATTTTTCAATGCTTCTCTGTGTACTCGTATTTTTAGAAGTTACCCCCTTTATAGCCATGTATCTTTTTTTTTCCATCTATCTGGTATTCAGCTGCATCCGGTTAGACTGGAAGCCGACCCCAACATAGTTGGGAAAAGGCTAGGCAGATGATGATGATGATACCTTTCAAATATTCCATCCACCGTTCAATTTTGTATTTATACTCAAAACTTGCCCAACAACCATTCATATTTTCCTCATCTCCCCGCATCATAATAAAAGCACATAAACCCGAAAAACACCATTTACCTGAATAAAAGTTCAAGGCTGGAATATTAATGTTCAATTCTAACGAAATGTTAGTTTTGGAAAAATTGAGCTGTTCTACTTGATAGTCTCCCAAACCAGTAAATCTTCCATCAGTTATGTTCACATTAGCGCTGAAACAACAGGGTTTACATTAGGTATTTTTTGACCTTGACTCTGTGAGCTCACCGAGTGACTCCAGTGCACAATATTGCATAGCAAGACTCGGGGGAGACCTCTGTGTAATCGCCCCACGGATGTGACATAACAGGCGTTGCATAGAGGGAAATCCGGATAGGTCTAAATGTGTGGATTGTGACCACCAGGGTGGTTTTAGTGAGGTAAAAATCCCACTCTCCTCCCCAAAGACCGGTCGCATATTAAAGGCTTTCCCCGACAAAAAAAAGGTATATAAAAAGGTACTTTGACTTTATGGAATTTTTAACGGTAGGTAAGTAGGTCAATCTACGTTGGGCTATTGGGTTATCTAGCCGTGTGCTAGATAATAACAGTCGCTCGGATCAATCTTCAGGTTAAGCCACGCGTGCCTAGGTTGGTCTGTGGATCGGTTACCACTAATTACATACTGAGTTGTATGTACATAGGAGAAATTTGTCGTGAGGTTTAAAAAAATACCGGCTAATATTTCCACCCTTCACGAGAAACAGAGCGGTATGGAAGAGGAATAGATATGCTGCGCCGACCCTAAATTAATAGGGTAGTTGACTGACTAAAAAAATATGATTCTGTTTAGTCCGTCTGCTAAATTATCAAATAAAATTGGATACGTTTTTTTTGTTTTATCAAATAAATAAAAATTTGACGACAATAAAACGTGTCAACGATCGTCAGTTGGGTCTTGTGACGTCACTTTCTGGTAGAAAATGTACCAACCTATGGCGTCACACGACTTTTCGATGCACTGTTTCTTCTTATTTTTTTGTTTATGTGAAAAAAGAAAAAACATGTGTTCAATATTTTTTGGAAATCTATCTGACGGACTAATTAGATTTTTTTGTCAACTACTTATATTCATATTCATATTCATATTCATTTATTTGCAATCCACAAGGTAAAGCATGGTGTTAACAAAAAAGGCTTAGAGCTAAGAGCCATTGTAGACCCTGTCAGGGCACAGCAAAATTAATTTTTACATGCTAAAATTTAAAATATTGGAACCGAATAATTTGTTAATCATAAAGAAATATAAATGTCAAAATACATAAAAGTCAGTACCTAGTTAAAAAGTCAGTCGTACACAGTAACACAGTCACTACCCTATTGGGATAAGGACAAGAAGATGATGTGGGTTTGGAATTATGTAATGAATGGTGTCACTACCATCCAATACAGTTGATCTACTGAAGGGACAAATAAACTATATTTTTTCTAGGTTTTTTTGCTTACGTAAACTTTTCTCCAGTTCCAATGTTCATTTGCCTCCACTGGAACTCGTAAGGGTCCAGAACGGGCACTCCGTTATGAATATCGCCAGTCCTGATCAGGTTTCTGACTTGTTCTGATAGTAGCTGAAATACTCCCTCTGGAGTTAACTTCCTGTTGATGGTGGGCCCGGGGACTGAAAAATGTAAAGAATCAGGTTATGGTAAAATCAGGTTGTAGTAAATCAGCCTAAAACTATAGCCAGATTGAATTTTCTGATAATCGAATTAATGTCGGCACGGTTGGCGTAGTGGCTGAGTGACTAGACTGCTGCGCTGCGTATCGCGGGTTCGATTCCCGCACGGAACAAATATTTGCATGGCCTACAGATAGTTGTTTCGGGTCTGGGTGTGTTTGTGTATGTGAGTTTAATGTTTGTAAACGCACCCACGATACAGGAGAAATTCCTAGCATGAGGCAACGTTTTTTGAAAAAAAATGGCTTATATACGGGGTGGTTAGTAATTGCACGATCGATTCTAAACAAAATACATATATTTCAGTCACGTTTGTGTAATATGCACGTAATAAAAGTTTTTCTAAACTTTGCTATTTATAAGAAAAACGGTAAAAATATCATAACTAATTCTGAACTTTAATAAGATTGACCAATGATCAATTTGGCCTTTATCCGTAGTAGTTACCCGTTACCGTAAACATTACCCCTTAGTAAATTAAACGAGACTTAACGAGGTACCTACCGCTCCCGTAGCAATTGACATTTTCTTTGAAAACCACGAACACTAAAAGTGAGATGAGAATTTTCATTTTCACACTTTGCACTTGAAAATCTAAGGTTTAGACGGGAGGTATAAGCCGTAAGATAGTTAGAACTTTGGTGAAATTAAAACTTAAAAAATAAATAAAAATTAAATTGTGTTTTATTTCAGGCAAAAATACCCATAATTAGAGGATTATACTTTGCTCGTATAAAAGTTCTGAATACTGCTCTACATACACGATGTCTAGTTATAGAATGCCCTGTCTACTAAATTAAACTATAATTTAACCTATATATAATTAAACGTTATCGTTGCAGTTTCGAAATCCGGATTCCGATATCTGATTATCTCCTATAGTTTGATTTTGTTTGTATTAGATAAATAAGTACCTGTGTAGCATATATTTAGCAACCGTATTATTTTCATAAACAATTGCGACATATGACTTATACTTGTCTATTACTGCATGTTTATGTGATATTATCATAACTAAAATAATGGATTATGGTTATGATAGGTTATAAAATTATAATATTATAGTAGTTCAAAACTTGTGAAGTTTTTTTTTACATTAAACCATATCATCATTTTAGCCGAAAAACGTCCACTGCTGGACATAGGCCTCCTTAAACCATATAATATTAGTATATGCACCATGCATATAGTAATATTACCTATATGGTTCATTCCTTTTTGGAAGTGACCTTGTTGGTTTAGTGGTCACAAGTGCGACTGCTGTGCAAGAGGTCCTAGAAACGATTCCCAGGTTGGGCAAAGTGCAATTATTTTTCCATCAGGAATTTCTCAGTAGCAGCCACAAAGTCTTAATTTGTGCCCGGTTGATGGGAATAGACTCGCCCTCGATTACATGGGACTTAAACATGTCTGGCGACATGTGGGTGTACTAAGGGGTCACCTCTGCCTAACCCTTCAGGGGTTAGGCGTAATGATCTTATGATCGGGTTTAAAATTTTCCTGAATACGTAAATATAGAAGGCAAGTATCCCAGTTAACAATCAGACAGTGATATCTATGTCAAAACCTGTTGTTATTGGCCAGGGTTCAATGTCTTTCACGGTCAGCACAGAACTCAATCAACTTTATACCTCCGCCAACCTTTGTCGAATCGTACATGAAACGTATCTAAACTAATTCAATTATATTTCCCACTAGCTGTGCCCGCGACTTCGTTCGCGTGCTTGTCGGAAACTAAAATGCGTCGCTTAGATAAAAGTACATTTAATCATTGCCCTGCGTTAACTTACTGACGCTGTAGAAAATAAGAAGAGAGTAATGCAAAGTACTGACTATGTCTCATACTAAAGTTTAGATGGATGGGTGTTTGTTAATCAACCACGTCAGAACGGCCGAACGGATCTTGAAGAAATTTGAAACAGGTACATTATAGTCGACAGGCAGACAGATTGTCGTTGGCGCGTTCGTGTTCCACGCGCGCCTCAAAGATATGTCAGCAACAATTAAGGGGCCCCAAAGGGACGTCTGCCGGGGCTGAGGGTTGTCCGCAAGAGATACCACGGCGCCGAAACACAAAGGGCTAATAAGGAACGTGGGTGGTTTTTAGTCAGTAGAAGTCTGACACTTTCTTCCGCTCCGCCCAGAGCGGGATGAGTCATTTGATAATTTACGAACCACAAAAAAAAGGGGGGATTAGAGGGTGTTTCAAGAGGGTACCTGTACCGAATCTGGGACATCGAATCTGAAATGGCCGCCACCTCCTTCTGCGAAGCAGTAATGCTAGCGAAAGAGGTGGCGGAACGTGAGAGGGAGACAACCTCTCGTCCCAGCCGCCGCGGGAGACGCTCCGGGCATCGGGGGCCACGTGATGGCCTCCGGCCACCGTAGGCGCAGGCCTGTGAACGGTGAGTGAGCCTAGTTAATCGTTCGTCCGTCCTATGACGATGGAGGCGCGTTCGTGTTCCACGCGCGTCTCAAAGAGATGTCAGCAACATTGAAGGGGCCCCCAAAGACCGACACCCATTGGGGCTGCGGGCTGTTCGAAAGAGATACCGCGGCCTCGACACATAGGGCTAACAACACACCACATCTATATGACGACATGGTTGGCGCAATGGCTGGACGATTAACAGTAGCACTGCGTGTCGCAGGTTCAATTCCCACACGGTACATAAAAAAAATATGTCGTGGGTTTTATCTAATTTTAATTTAGTTTAAAAAAAAATAGTATTTTAATACTGTGTAATTGGTAAATTTTTATTTGTTGACTATTCACGAAACATAATGTGTGTATGTTTACTATCATCGCGGTTCAGAAAATGACATCAAATGAATAACGCCATCTGTCGAAGACGAAGATAACTGCTAAAAAAGAACGATCAAACACTTTATGTTTTAGGCTATGTAGATTTTGAAAGCAGCGTCATTTAGACTTATATCTACGTACCTTTTGCTATCATAACTTTTTTAAAGTTATCTTGTGAAGGCATTTAGTAATAAGTGCCATATTCGTTCAATAGATGTCGTTGCTTGTTTCATTCTTGACCATAACGATAAGTTCTTCTTGAAAATTATAAATTCATATATCTTTTGATAGAGAGCACCGATTACGATGAAACAAAGACTAAGTAATAGCCCAAGTTACGCACAATATTTATGTATAAAAGTTACCTACATTCGTTTCGTAAATTTGACGTGATGCTTAGTCATCGAAACAGACAAACAGACAAACAGATAAACAGACAAACAGACAAAAATTCCAAAAATGCTGGAAATGTGTTCTGTTGGTTATACTTTAATACCCTGACAATTTTTTTTTTAAATATTTTCGATGTACAAAAACGATTTCTCTACAGATTTATTATATGTATAGATGAGGACTAGATCATTGTAGTTTGTACCATGTCCTTGACACATTTAAAGATGAAAACGTTTTAAATGCATATCTGTGAGTGGCTATCTGCCGTTCGGCACACCCGTCTTCGTAAGCCTAGGGCAGGGATGACCAATCTATGGTATGTGACTGAAAATACTAGGCACGTTATTTATTCATGAACGAGATGTGGCAAGGTATTTTGATATAAATGAGGCAGACCTAAAATGTACATTGAAAAAAAAAACTCGTAACTATTTCAGTTTCGTGTTTGTTTTGTTTAACTTTTCTTGAATTTCAGCAGTATGCCCTGTTTCTTTACCATTTCTTCTTATGGGTAGGGTAGCAGAGGAGGAATATTGGTACGTTTGCAGCTGTGAAAACATTGGCCATCCCTGTCCTAGGATTTTATAGCACTATTGTAGAGTGTGACATTGCATAACGTATCACCATAAAAGCCGAGACAGATTGTGTTCGCTGAAAAGGCAATCTAATTTATGGTCCACATGAGTCAGTTGTGTCGAAAGCTTACGATAGACATAAATGTTTAGATCGTTGACCTGAACGGCCTAGAAAATATGCTTTTTTATAACTAACAATTAAGATTCGCCCACCTCACTCGTCTGGCCAAGTGCTTTTTATTACTGATTTGTTTACATTTTACTTCTAAAAATGTTTAGACTCAAGTGACTAATAATAGAATTCAATAGATTTTGAACTGATTACGTAAAACAGTCGTCCTTGTAACTAATGACATAACTAATGTTCCAAAATCTAGCACACGCTTACGCATAGGTTTATTACTAAACTATGTCCCATTTGACTAGCTATTAACATCACGGAGTCATAAGTTGACATTCACTCATTACAAGACAAGTGTTAAATAGAGTGTTGTGTTTACATTCCCCAATGAATGTTACTAATTAAAGTAGGTACTACTGAGCACTTTTATCAAGGCCCCCCTATGTCGCTAAACCATAGCAGAACATGGATATTAGAAAAACTTCTATAAATTAATCAGTTTCAGTTAGAAATAAGTTTATTTCTGTTTGTTTTATTTTGATTTGTGAGTTCCTCATTTTAAATTAGAGTGTAGGTAATTTTTCCTTCCGCCCTCATGTTAAAAAACTACACAGACGGAGCCTCAAGCACAACTAGTGAAGGCAATGATAGTTTCAAGATGAGATAATTTGAGTAGATACCCAGATAGGTATCTACTCTATTTCCTATCTAGGTACGAATATACTCAAATCATGTCAACACAGGATACACATCTGTCAAGTCCGTCCACCTTTGAGTGATATCGATGCATCCATACAAACGTCGACTCGATTGCTTCATCGATAGTTACGACTCAGATTTATAGCTCTCCGTATTATTTGTGTTCCGATTCGGCGCACGCGATGCCAGATGTCAAAAACACATCATGGCGGACAATACCCGTTGACATTTGTAATAGTTTGAGAGCCATGGAACTCGTAAATCAATTAGTAACCGACAGTAGAGTGTAAAATTATTTTTTACTAGCTGTGCCCGCGACTTCGTTCGCGTGCTTGTCGGAAACTAAAATGCGTCGCTTAGATAAAAGTACATTTAATCATTGCCCTGCGTTAACTTACTGACGCTGTAGAAAATAAGAAGAGAGTAATGCAAAGTACTGACTATGTCTCATACTAAAGTTTAGATGGATGGGTGTTTGTTAATCAACCACGTCAGAACGGCCGAACGGATCTTGAAGAAATTTGAAACAGGTACATTATAGTCGACAGGCAGACAGATTGTCGTTGGCGCGTTCGTGTTCCACGCGCGCCTCAAAGATATGTCAGCAACAATTAAGGGGCCCCAAAGGGACGTCTGCCGGGGCTGAGGGTTGTCCGCAAGAGATACCACGGCGCCGAAACACAAAGGGCTAATAAGGAACGTGGGTGGTTTTTAGTCAGTAGAAGTCTGACACTTTCTTCCGCTCCGCCCAGAGCGGGATGAGTCATTTGATAATTTACGAACCACAAAAAAAAGGGGGGATTAGAGGGTGTTTCAAGAGGGTACCTGTACCGAATCTGGGACATCGAATCTGAAATGGCCGCCACCTCCTTCTGCGAAGCAGTAATGCTAGCGAAAGAGGTGGCGGAACGTGAGAGGGAGACAACCTCTCGTCCCAGCCGCCGCGGGAGACGCTCCGGGCATCGGGGGCCACGTGATGGCCTCCGGCCACCGTAGGCGCAGGCCTGTGAACGGTGAGTGAGCCTAGTTAATCGTTCGTCCGTCCTATGACGATGGAGGCGCGTTCGTGTTCCACGCGCGTCTCAAAGAGATGTCAGCAACATTGAAGGGGCCCCCAAAGACCGACACCCATTGGGGCTGCGGGCTGTTCGAAAGAGATACCGCGGCCTCGACACATAGGGCTAACAACACACCACATCTATATGACGACATGGTTGGCGCAATGGCTGGACGATTAACAGTAGCACTGCGTGTCGCAGGTTCAATTCCCACACGGTACATAAAAAAAATATGTCGTGGGTTTTATCTAATTTTAATTTAGTTTAAAAAAAAATAGTATTTTAATACTGTGTAATTGGTAAATTTTTATTTGTTGACTATTCACGAAACATAATGTGTGTATGTTTACTATCATCGCGGTTCAGAAAATGACATCAAATGAATAACGCCATCTGTCGAAGACGAAGATAACTGCTAAAAAAGAACGATCAAACACTTTATGTTTTAGGCTATGTAGATTTTGAAAGCAGCGTCATTTAGACTTATATCTACGTACCTTTTGCTATCATAACTTTTTTAAAGTTATCTTGTGAAGGCATTTAGTAATAAGTGCCATATTCGTTCAATAGATGTCGTTGCTTGTTTCATTCTTGACCATAACGATAAGTTCTTCTTGAAAATTATAAATTCATATATCTTTTGATAGAGAGCACCGATTACGATGAAACAAAGACTAAGTAATAGCCCAAGTTACGCACAATATTTATGTATAAAAGTTACCTACATTCGTTTCGTAAATTTGACGTGATGCTTAGTCATCGAAACAGACAAACAGACAAACAGATAAACAGACAAAAATTCCAAAAATGCTGGAAATGTGTTCTGTTGGTTATACTTTAATACCCTGACAATTTTTTTTTTAAATATTTTCGATGTACAAAAACGATTTCTCTACAGATTTATTATATGTATAGATATAGATGTTCAATTTGGCGATGGTGATCGGTTTTGGGAATCGTAGATATGGGTCACCTAGATCTGGATGTAGGGCGTAACGGAAGGACATGGCTGTAGCTAATTAAAATTATGAAGCTGTTCAATTTCTGAGATGTGGTACTTTGGAGTCAGAGGATTCTAGGCATGACAGTTGAAGAATGATGAAACTACGGTACCTATTTAATCTTATAGGCTATAGAACCCACTTCCAGAGGTTCAAAACACAAAACAGATAAGACCTGACGCGCTCTACGACCACTAATAGAGTTAGCCGTATGCAATGAATACGTGTACTTTGATCAAGCTTTCGAGTATCACAATATTAGGTTCGTAAGATATTTTTATAACACCTTACGTGATTCCCTAGAAGTCGCTAAAAGTGTCGGTCAGTCAGCCTGGATAAGTAAAGATTTCTTATAATTGAATGAGGACCTGAACCTATTCCTCAGCAATCAAAAATTCAATTGCATAGGTTTAATTTACCTAATTATTTTACTGCTGCGTGTGGAGTAGTCAGTACGTTAACCTAGGTAAATAATTACGTAGTTTCAGATTTTCTGGCACCAATGTCAAACGTGCCAATGATGAAACGTCTGAAACGGCGGACTTCGTCATTATTTTCAAAGCGGCACCAACATTCTGTACGTACGATATTTTAATGTTTCCGTTTCTTAGACAAACGCAAGTACATAGGTACATAACATCGTAAGTACATAATTATTGTCATTAGCGCTAGAGCCTATAGCTAGAATTCAATGACTCAATTTTGAGATTGCAAGACTGTGTACTATGGGATACATGATTATTAAAACCTGATACCGTGGAGCTCACGTTCCGCCTCGGCAAACCCAGCTTACTGCAGAAAGCTTCGGAAACGATATTTATTCCGCTACCGTTGTCCAAGATCACCCTGGCGGTGTGTTTGTTGCCCTTGCCGTCAACCACTCTCACCAACGCTGTGGAAAGGAAAACACGCGTCGGAGTAGTAACCGGTAGAACATCAGTTGTCAATACAATATCTTTTGAAGATGATGATGACGAATCACGAGAAGCAGATTGCTCAGGTTTTTCCAAGTGCAAAAGAGTGTTGTGCTTTTCATTGCAATATTTGCAATGTGACAAAAAACATTTCTTTGCTATGTGACCGAAGCGCAAACAGTTTAAGCAAACCTTGAACTCTTTTACTTTAGAAATCCGAGATTCTACAGGAAGACTTCTAAACGATTCGCAATTGAACAGCTGATGTGATTCATCGTCACACAATGGACATGGTTTACGTTTGTATTTACTATCTTTATTTTTGCTATTACTGCTATTATTATTATTTATTACTAAACTTTTCGCCTTTACGGGTTCTGATTTTGTTTTATTATTTTTATTATTCTCTTCTAATGTTTCTATTATTTCGGCTCTTTTACTTAAAAATGTTATGAACTGTGATAGGGTTGGGGATGAATTCAATGTATTTCTATGTTCTTCTCACTCTCGACCCGTTACACTATCAAGTTTAGTCGCCATCATATAAATTATGATCGTGTCCCAAACGGGTTCCTTTAATGATGTGAGAGCCCTGATGTTCTTGTTAGTTACATCAATAAGATTTTGAATCGACTTACATGATTCTGATCGAATAGGTTCTACGTTAAACAAAGCCTGTAAGTGATTATTGACCAGTAAGCGACTGTTATCAAATCGCTCACACAATAAATCCCATGCAATTCTATAGTTGTCACCTTTAAAATCGATGTTTTTAATAATAAAAGCGGCATTTCCTTTAAGAGACGCCCGTAAATAATGGAATTTATTAATGTTATCTATGCAATCACTATTATGTATAAGAGAAAGGAATGTATCTTTAAATTCGAGCCAGTCTTGATAGCCGCCGCTGAAATGTGGTAAGTCAATTTTCGGTAGCCTAACCAAATTTCTTACTCGCCCACCTGATTCTGCATCGCTGAACTCCGCCAAAGATCCGTTGCCCTTTCCTCCAGCAGCAAGCAGGCTCTTGGCCCTGGCCACCAGCGGGTAGTAGTCGTTGTCGAACTGCACACGCTCCGCGGGAACTTCTTCGGTTGGTGGCTCGTCAGATAGGATCTCGATGTCAGTCTGTAACGTGTCGAATTCCTCGCATAAGGGCTCAAATTTTCGTAAGCGACACTCTAAATCTATGATTTGTAACTGCGTTAAGGTTTTAGAAGTTTCAATTAATTTAAAATAATTACCAAAAATAGTAAGCTTTGATTTTATAGCTGAGCGTTTTTTAATTAAAGTTTTAAGTTCAGACATGATCACAAGCCAACCTTAAATCGTGGTAATGGCAACAGCTGATTTAAAATAACGAGCTACTTGATGCACCGTAACACGGAATAAAAGATATTATTATGTAAGCAACAATAAAATTACAGGTAGCTAAGCTTAATGACTGTGCGTATCGATTGAAGTAAACAAGATGATTCATGCGATAGGCATTCAACGCTCGGGTTTTACGACCGCAATTAGCAAAAAAAGTCTCCAATAAATTAGTTTTCTAAACTATAATATTCTATGAATAGTTCCTAACGTATGAAGTATGCACAAAGCACCGACTCAAGTTTTAGCAAAATGCGTATGATACTGAAAAGGGAATATGAATTTGGCTGAAAAAAGAAGATGGAATAAGAGGAATAAATAGGAACGAACTCACAAGATGTCTTATCCTTTGTCCAGTGACGAGACGGTTTGTTCGTCCTTCAAATGTCCTTCCTTGACCTTCTCGAAAGTCGTCGCGTAATGGCCGGCGCGTACGACTCGCCAAAGTTTCTGGTTTTTTTTTGCACGGAATGATCTCCAAATAAGCTTCAAGACGTCCTTAATATCCTTTACCACGGTGAGAGGACCATATGTTGTCGAAGCCAAGTTGATTATACAGAAGTTATGGGTAAATAAATGCTCTTGGGACGAAGAAGTTTCGTCAGAGATTTTACATCTCTGGTCTTCATTTGCTAACACATTACCCTGTCTAAATAAGTTAAAAATTCCTCGTTGGGTTCTTAGTGATCTTTGTGTATTAATTGAAATCCATACATTCACAGATGCTTCTCAAAGTGCGTATGGGGCATGCGTCTACATTCGGACTGTGTGCAACTCGGGGATTGTGCGTGTTCAGCTCTTAGTCTCGAAAAACAAGGTTGCACCGATCAAACCCACAACTATCCCACGTCTTGAGCTGTGTGGGGCCTTATTAGGTGCAAGACTGTGTACTAAGGTACAAAATTCACTTACATTAAACATTGACATGTGTCGCTTTTGGTGCGATTCCACGATCGTATTAGGGTGGTTATCCATCCCTTCAAATCAACTTAATCAATTCGTACGTAATCGTGTTAATGAAATAAAGGAAAGCACCAGCGGTCACACGTGGAGCTACGTGCCGTCCAAGGAGAACCCGGCAGATCTCGTTTCTCGCGGGGTGAAGGCTGATATTATCAGCGACGCCTCGTTGTGGTGGTCGGGCCCATCGTTTTTGCTCCAGTCAGAGCGTTGTTGGCCACAGATGCCTAATGAAACCCAGAGACGGGACCTACCGGATCTCCAACCTTGTCTTGTTATAAATAATGACCTTATCAAGAACGATGACGATAAACTGTTTACAAAACTTATTCTTAAATATTCACAATTTACACGTTTACAAAGAGTTGTAGCCTATATATACAGATTTATTCATAACTGTAAAAACAGAACAAACAGATTCTACGACCATCTTACTTGTGAAGAATTGCAAAATTCATTTAATTTTATTATACACATTGCTCAGTTAGAAATGTTCCCAAATGAATATCTTATCCTAAAATCAGGTCACGGATTACCAAAGAAAAATAAATTAATATCATTGACCCCATTCTTAGATTCAAATGATATCTTGAGAGTAGGCGGTAGACTTGATAATTCACCTTATAGCTATGACACAAAGCATCCTATATTATTATGTAGCAAACATCATAATTATAACGAAAATCTTATTCCACATGCATCACTTGAAACTTTTACATGCTGGACCTCAGCTATTGTTGTCCAGTATTCGTCAAACCTTTTGGCCTTTAGGAGGAAGGAATCTGTCTAAGTCCATAACAAAAGGATGCATAAAATGTTTCAGATTTAAAGCCAGCAATGTTCAGCCCATTATGGGGCAGTTACCTGAATCCAGAACTACACTGGAATTCCCTTTCTTACATTGTTCGGTGGATTATGCAGGCCCAGTTAAGATAGCTAACCGTAAAGGTCGAGGTTGCCAACTGATTAAATCTTACTTGTCCATTTTTGTCTGTTTAGCTACAAAAGCCGTGCATCTAGAACTCGTCACAGATCTTACTAAAGAGGGATACATGGCCGCTTTAAACCGGTTTGTGGCTCGTCGAGGGAAGCCTCAAAGTATAACCTCCGACAATGGTACTAATTTTGTAGGTACATGTAACGAGTTACATCGCTTCTTACAGGACTCAAGTTCCCAAATTAGTTCTGAAGTCGCCCAAGAGGGTATAGACTTCCTCTTCATTCCGAGCTACACCCCCCATTTCAATGGTATGGCTGAATCTGCAGTCCGTTCCACTAAATATCATCTTCGTAGGCTTCTCCAACTTACGCATTTCACGTATGAAGAAATGCACACTTGTCTGACTCAAGTGGAAGCCATCCTTAATTCTCGTCCTATAACCGCCTTAAACTCTGATCCTACAGACTTCACACCTTTAACACCCGCTCACTTCCTAATAGGACGATCACTTGTGTCAGTTCCACATCCACAGCTGACAGAGAGAATTACAAGCCTTGAGCGATACAAACGAATCGAGTTCGTCAAACAACACTTCTGGAAACGATTCTCCAACGAGTACATCACCACTCTGCAGCAAAAGACGAAGTGGCCTACTGCATCAAGCGAAATCAAATTGGGTTCCTTAGTCCTTATAAAGGACAAAGCGCTTCCTCCCTTACGTTGGGCCCTGGGCCGCTGTGTGGCCGTTTTCCCAGGAGCTCAGGATCAAGTCGCTCGAGTCGCCGATATAAGGATCAAAGGAGGAACCATTATTCGAAGGGCGTTTAATAACATTTGTCCCCTTCCAGAACCTGCTTGTTGAATCAGCAGCCTACCTGCCTACTTCAACCCGGGGAGTATGTTAGAGACAAAACGTTGCACCGTGAGCCACTGCGACCGGAGGGCGACAGCGGCGAGCGGGGAGCAGGGGACGAGGAGCCGAGACGTGGGTTGATTTATATACGTAGTGGACTTAGGACATTAAAAAAAAAGTCATCTTATTTTTACTGATTAATGATGCAAATTTGTTCTACTATCTAATACAGTAAATTATTGTTCTATGACTTTTTATTTTACGCATTATTTTTAGTACTACAATTTTTTAAATATTTTTTTGTATAGAAAAAATCATAAAATCTAAAGAATCTCAAAAATCTGAAAACATCTCCAACTGCGATGTATATATTAAAATAGTACTATTTATTAGCTTATTTTTACAACTAGTCAGCTACTGCGCTTTGCTGCGATTTAGGAGAATTTTTTTTTTTTATTTTTTTTCTTATTAAAATCGCATTTAAGTCTACAAAATCTCAAATTTCTTCCAATTGTTGGATAAGTATTTTAATAGTACAATTTATTTGCATCTAATCGTCTACTGTAGTTTACTGTGACTTAGTAGGTAGTTAGACTTTTTTAGATTTTTTTGAACGAAAATATCTTAAAAGTCACCTAAATCTTAGAATACTTAGCAGTGATAATTATTGTATTCTCTATTCCACACCACCCCAGAGGTAGAGAACTAGGCGCGTTTTTTTTATCAGTGGTCTCCCCAATAGGCCTAATCCACGACTACAAATCTGTGTTCTGTATGTGTGAGACTTACAAAGACAAATTCAAAATTCAAATCATTTACCAATATTTTTAGGAGGGGCCTGCACCATGCTCAACACCATGCTCTGACAATAACGGGTCTTCAGTTAAAACCCCTAAATTTTCTTGATCATCATCGTCAACAAATGTATCCTTAACGATCAACAAAGCTGTTGCTTCTTCTGAAAAGGCTTTGTGTTTTCGCACCAGTTTGTGTCGTATCTTTGAAATATGTGGATCAGAGCTGATTAACAAATTGTTCAAAATATCTTCATTAGTAGCTTTTCTACAGAATTTCCTCGAATTATGAGCACGATATCTCCGAAAATCTTTGTTGCGTGCTTCAGCTGCTTCTTCGGATAATTTTCCAATGGGCACTATACCCAAGCTTTCAATAATAGCTGCTCCGTGAGCTAAAACTTTGTGAACACTTGCAGGCATGTAAAACCAATTATATAATTCAATGTATAGTTCCATGGTGGTTTCGGTATAATCTTTAAACTTCAATATATCAATACGGTGACCCGACGAAATTGCTTCTAATATAGTTTTAAATCTTTTTATTAATTCTTCATTTACTCCTGTGATCGAAGCTGCAATATCGGGGTTTTCGAAAAATCTCCTCGCAGTATTCCCATCATTTGTTGTACCATGACCCTGTTTCACAACATCAATTAAAAGTCCTGTTTCGGATTTAAATGCTTCCTGATTATTTCTCTTTTTGCTCTCCATAATAGCTTTACTGTCACCTTTCACCATCCATGTCTTCAAATCTAATCTGTACGCTATATGAAGAATGCATTCCATGAATCGTATCCAGATGTGTAACGACGATAAACCATATTTATATAAATCGACATCAATTTCTTTTGCCAAAACCAAGGACAAATCATTCATTTCCTTTGGAGTAGCTTTACATATGTCACATCTTTGTGTTGATGTATCGCAAAGAACTGCAGTCGCTTTACCATCTATCATGGTTAGTATTAGGTTGTGCGAGATGGTCAAATCATCAACCACTGTCTTAACTAAATTGTTAATCTCTGCCTCAATCGCATTTTTTTCTTGCAAAATGCTGAATTTGTTTTCCTTCATGAATTTAAAAAACAGCGGACGACACCATAATGAGGAATTTGGGGAATCATTTTCCCATATAACTCTGTCACCAGACACTAATTTGATAGGAATCAAACTACCCATAAATACGCTAGAATCGTCAAAGTCCTCATCTTCTTCATTTTCTCTTCCAACTTTCTGCTTATAATTGGCTTGATTCGAAGCTCCGTCAAATCCCCATTTACTAATCAGTGTCAAATCTTTACAAGTTTCACTAATTTCGTTTGACATTATAATTCTCTTCACAGTAATATCCAATAGTGCCTGCAATTCTATCGTAGCCGTTTTATCTGTTACTACAATAGCAGTTTTAGGTGGATAACATTTAATTTTTTCATTTTGCAGTGCGTAGTAAGAGGGATATACGTTGGTGCCAGTTACTTCTGCGATACTTTTTCGTAGCGTATTATATTGCCATTTTGACAATTTCAAAGACAAAAACAAGCCTAAAGCTTCATCTGGAGAGAATACTGATTTCTTTTTATTTCCAAAAAGACAATCTTTTACTTTTTGCACGTCCTGTGGATGCTTGAGCAGATGCTGTAATATGTCAGCAACATCTTCCTTTCCTTCTGCTTTTAAGTTAAAAACATGGGCATGTGACAACTCCTCTGAAGCAATAGTTTGCGTAGTAAGTTCCGTACGTCTCTTTTTTTGTTTAGGACCTAATTCTGTAAATGGTTTTCTCGGACTTACTTGAGTTGATGTACCAACAGACACCTTTTCATGAGATGTAGTTGATGTGCTAGGAACTGGATCGTCGTCGTTTTTTGCAAAATCTTTCATAAACTCAGGCCAAACTATCTCCGATGCCAACCAATCACTGTATTTACTTCTAAATGTATGTTCTTTTCGTTTAGCATTTTCCCATTTTTTATAAGTATTATAACAATACTTTGCGCAGAATTCCTTTAGCAAATTATCATTATCTTGATTTAAATCACACAATTTTGACTTGATAGCACTGTATAAAAAGTTATGATCCTTAATACTACCACTTGATTTCAATTTCACAAACATATCAACATTAGTAACTAAATCACTAAACATTTTCACAAAATTCTCGAAAATCAACTTTTAACAAAAATCAAGTAACGAGCGGGTAGTCCGTATGTAAAGGGTGGTTACAACGAACTGATATCATTGTTTTCAACTTGTTACCCCAAATATTTTTTTCCTGCAAATTTACTGCCCTCTGATTGGCGCACGTCACTAATGACGACTCGTCTACTGATAAGAAAACCGGTTTTGGTGTTGTGGAAAGAGTGGTGTGGAATGCAGTTGCACAAAATATTTACAACAAACTAATAATAATAATCCTAATAATATGCACCATGCATCGAATTCTTTGTTTTATTCATACAAATTAAATCTCTGAAATTTTAGGGTAATAACCTACTTTAAAAAAAAGTTCCAAAACATAAAAGTATGGTATAAGTATATACAATGCAAATATATATTTAAAAATCCTTAAGTCCCAACTTCGCGATTTCAGCCCACCGTGCGCCGCCGCAGCACACCATTCACACATTCGAAACGGACCAGAGGCGCGCGTTCTTATTATACTTAATATACGAACCTACCTATATTGTACAGTCCGCTATTTTATTTAAAACACCACTGAGAATCATCAACAGTCATGTAGTTAATTATTAGTAGCCACTTTTATACGCAGACGGTGGGCGTTTTGGGAGACTGTCTCTTGTAAATAAGGAAAGTAAATTTTGACGTTCGAAAAGTGCTGATTATATTATTAGCCTAGTTTGAGTAAATGACTTTTGATTTTGAGTAATATGGCTCTTTAGATGAAACAGGAAGGGCTTTTGATTGCTTTCGGGGTGTACTTTGTTCAACTTGCGATGTTCTTGAGAAAATGACATGGTACACCTACTAATCAAAACTAGTTTCTGTTACGTATCAATAGAAACTGAAGTAGTAGGAGCTACCGCACTTGTCTATGTTAGTCCGTATTTTCTTCGTGGCTCGAAAAGCACGTTAAGCCGTTGGTCCCGGCTGTTATTTGTAAATCTTTGACAGTGGTTACAGGTAGTCAGTGGCCCGAAAGTCTGACAGCCAGTCTTACCAACTAATGTTACACTTATTTCTGTACTAACTGAAATGCGGAGATCAGGCAGATGATAAGAAACTGAAGTAATAATTACCTTACTAATCTACATTGTTAATCCAAGATAATACGCTATTAAAACGTCTATACGTTTATCACAGTTTTATTTCGTAATAATAGGTCGTTGTCAAGGCATACATAATAAAAAAAACTTAGTTAACATGCCAATGCTCCCTGACTACAAGAGGTAATCAAGTCGAACCAACAATAGATAACTCAGAACAGAAGATAATAACTCCGCTTCTTCGTCAATTGAGCCATCTTCAATATTTTGTTGAACAATATAGTATTGTAGACAAATCACATGAGTAATTTTGTATACATATATATCATTCATTAACAAGTTTACCAACTGTCTATACATAAATAGATGCAAGTGTCTATGCTACGAACGCAAAAATACCCGATTTCATATGTGTGGGTTGCAATTAATCAGCTTTAACGCTTTTTTACAAACTTCATTCGCTGTTTCCAGCAGGTGTTGTGGAAACAATAAATTCTTTTCGTTCGTATCTGTTTCCCGTGTTCGAATTATTTTGGTCAAGGTCGGGTGTTGCCGGGCCCTAAAGGCAAAGATAGGTATTTGTTTATTGAAGCGGGAACTGTGACTAAGCCGCGGATGCCACTGAGGAAAATCATTACGGTAACTACGCCGGTTACGTAGAGGGTGAGGAAAAGGTTGCTACGAAGGAATTAGTGCTACGAAAAATCGCTACAATTATTTCGTTATTTGTCATATCGAGAAATAAAATGATCCAACCTACATTTTCAATATAAAACATTATTATTTTAGCTACTTGTGGTACAAAAGGCAGTTACCAATTTCAAAAGCATTAATTAAAATACACAAGATTTCGTCTTTCAGAATGTAAGAATTTAGAATTCTCTTTGGCTTTTTTGTGCTTTTTATTTTGTTACATTAAATGGACCTGCCTCAAACTTGTTCTAAAGACAGAGATGAGGTCAAAGATGGAACGTGTTAACCCAGAAGAAGCCCTTGATATTCCCATCCAATAATTGCTTCATATGGACAGACAGACATATTTCAGGTATTGATCAGCAAAATAAATTGTGTTAACGATGTATAAGGTGAACAACTTTAGATACATAGGTAGAGTCCAATATGGAACTTTTGTAGCCGTTGAAAATGTCCAATGGGATTGCAATTGCATTAACATTACAGTAGTCATAATAGTAGCTAGATTGCTATTGATAGTGCATAATAAGTCCTTTAAAAATATGTACACATAGGTACCCATGTCAATGTATCCATTGACCCCAACATATGGACTAGACTACCATAGACCGCATGCACTCAAAAGTAATTAAATCTAGAGTATTGTGATGCTTTTGGACAATATTTCGTCCAATGTATACGCTCGTATTTATTCTCAGCGGGGCCACTCCATCTCATGCAGTACACGTTGATCCGTGGTACCATAGAGTTCGACCTCTCCTAAGAACGCGCGAAACGAAATCGAAATTTAAACTGAAAAAAGTTTTGATGAAAATTTGGTGAAGAAACGTTTTGGAAGGTTTATTTTTGGTGTTTTCTTTTTTTTATCGAATATGTGGCGGACATGTTTGGGACTTTCAGTTTTTTTGTATGCGATAGTTTCGCATGTTACCACTGCGCCAACGTATTACCAACACGCTGGTAAGTATATTTTTTGTAAATAAATAAATAATAAATTTTAAAGAATCATTGCTAATCCACTAGATCTGAATGGTTTTTTAAATATTTACAGGGATGCAACCTTACCTTATCTACCAGAGACTGTATTTCCGTTAGGAACAATGTGAATTTCCTGTACAACATTAACATTATATGAATTTCCGGTACAACTAATTTAGTATTCATGTTGTTAATTTTCAAAACTCTTTTATGGCAGTTTTACCTGCTTAATGCCTGTAGAGATTTGTTAAATGCTTTGAGAGATCATTTTCTTCAGTTAAAAGGCTGTGTACGTTATAAAGTCAATCAGAGAAACTATCTAACCTTTTTAAAACAAAACATTCAAAACAATGATAAATGATTGTTTAACAGTTGTAAATTAAATCATCGTGTTCTTCACTCGCGATCATGTTCAAGAGCGGAACAAATAGGTGTCTATTACTCTTATCCACATCGAATTCAGGACCAATTTACAGATGCCTGTTAAGTGATTGACCTACTTTTTTTATCTATCTATATTTTGGAGATCATTGAGACCACTGTGCTTCTATTTAAAATAATCACTCTATTGTATTATATTTTAGCTCCCACATACAAGGAATACTCGGTATTTGTGCTGGTTTTCAGTAATAAGGCAATACCTAAATGAATGCCTACATAAAAACGCACTCGGCTTAGCATCAAGAGTTAAAAATAGTTAAAATTGAGTATGTTTTAGGCATTTCAGTAGGTATTTAGAAATGGTCTAAAGTTAGTGAAAATAGACATGGCAGTGGCTTGTGGCAGATAAGGATTGCTCCTTCAAAGAAATAACAATGCATTCGCTCAGGGAAGTACTGACCTACTTGTGTCGGTAGGTACCAAAACTAAGAAAAGTTTTGAAACTCAAGTACTTGATTAGTTATCAAATCTATGGGTATGGGTATCAATTACTTATTCGGAAACTCTTGGAAGGCATAATACCTGGGGGTCTAAAATCGCCACTTTAGCATCATAATAGGAGAATTATGGATTGCGTTAAAATTCGTAAAATGATCACAGACGCAGTTAATATTTATTATGAATGGTCCAATTTTACGAATTTTAACGCAATTCATATTATGATCCTATTATGATCTGCTAAAGTGGCCATTTTACACCCCCTGGTCTAAGTAAAGCTAGCAGATTCTGCAGCTTCTCACACAAATTTATTGCATCAGTCAGCAGTAGAGGTGTTTACACCATAATTGAAAACACCCGGTGTTTTTAAAGTACAAGTGACTATAAAATTTATCACAACGAAACCCACCAAAATCTTAACTTTTGGTTTATTTTTTTAAATTTACTGTGACTGCTTTCTTTATCGTGTGGTTCGTGCCTAAAGTGGTGGGTCAAATTTTTTATGTCGCTGACTTGGGTTTACATGCCGTTGAAAAATAATTATCTCTCAGGCAGGAAGCCAGTTCCTCATGATGTTTTCCTGCACCGAAGCAAGTGATATAATTATACAAAATGCATGAATCGGAATCCGATCGGAATCAGAGCTGGGTGCGTGTCTTGGGTTTGAACTTGAGACCTATGACTTCTCGTCGGGGCTGCGGGTTGTTCGAAAGAGACACCGCGGCCTCGACACAAGGGTAAGAAGAAATATGGGTGGTTTAGAGTCTCCCTACCGCTCTGCCCAGAGTGGGAGGAGTCATTTGATGATTTCCGACACTCCAAAAAACAAAAAAGACCTGTGACTTGGCAGTCCGAAGGTCACACCGCTAAACTATGACTACTGAAGGTACTGTCTCGAGATTGAACTTGCAGTGTCTTGGCGCCAAATATGTTGACCTGGCTGGTTCACACTAGAGAAGAAAGTTTATAAGGTCCGACAGACGGGTCTATCTACTTATTCTAATCTTAGTCATCTTTTCTCTAAATAATCAGCATCATCATCATAAATATCTTTACATTTTCCACAGTACGCGGCCCAAGCTATACCCTTACGAATGCTCCCGAACAACTGCAGCGTAAACCTTACCTCGAGGTCCGGAACTCGACGTACCACGGCAGCGGGCCGCGCGAGGAGGCGCGTGCCATGTGTTCTGTCAAGACTCAGGAAGTCAACGCCACTGCCAACGCTACTATTACGAGGAGGCTGCATGGAGTCGTTACTTCTCGTAAGTTTGAAGCCTTTATTACTTCGGGACGGAGCAATGGTTTTCTTCTTTTATAGATACTCACTGCTTCGTTGATCTGGTGGTCGAAGGCGCGACTGCTGTGCATGAGGACCTAGGTACGATTCCCAGACAAACTGTTATTTAGTTTTTCCATCAAGGATTTGTGCCCGGTTAATGGCAATAGCCAAACATATTACATGAGACTAAAAACATAACCGGCGAAATGTGGGTGTTACTAATGGGTATACCTCTGCCGAACCCTTCGAGGATTATAGGCGTGATGTTATGTTATGTAGTTTTAGGAATTGTAATAAAATCACTTTCCAATACAAAAGTAATCTATTAAACCACAAAAGTAATATAATACAACACAAAAGTAATAAGTTAACGTTACAAAACTAATGAAGTGAACAAAATAACAAATAATAATTGTTTGTTGTCACTCACCTTTTTTATATTTGTTGTTACTCCCTTTTTAACCGACTTCAAAAAAGGAGGAGGTTATATGTTCGTGTGTATGTATTTTTTTTTTTTTTTTTTTTTTTATGTATGTTACCTGATTTCTCCTCCATTTGTGAACCGATTCTCAAAATTCTTTTTTTATTTGAAAGAGTATACTCCTGAGGTGGTCCCATTTAAATTTGGTGAAGATCTGATCCTGATCTTCGGAGATACCTATACAATAGAACTCTTCATAAAAAAAAAATACATACACACGAACATATAACCTCCTCCTTTTTTGAAGTCGGTTAAAAATAGACGGCAAATCTGTCGTGATTGCTGCAATCGCTTGGATGTTTATTGTTTATACAACATCATGACGTAACATCACGCCTGTATGATCTGAGGGGGTACGCAGATGTGTACACCCAGATTTGGACAGTAAGATAGTAATGTTCCATTTATTGGGGATAAATAAAACCTATTATTTGTTTGGGAACAACTAAAAATGGAAAAATAAAAAGCAGCTTCAGAAGCTGCTTTTTCTTGTGATGTTTATTTTTCACTTTTTTGTGTTTTTCACTTTTTTGTGTTTTTGAAGTCGGTTTTATTTTTTGCAAAAAAGTTTTTTTTTCATATCATTCCTCGCACAATCCACCTACCTTTTCTTTTGCCCCCTCTATCTATCAACATATTATATTCGTCACTCCTTTAGTGACATGTGTTTCATGATTTCATCGCAGTAAGTCTATAATCTTCTTCATAAATCATAATGTTATATGATATTAGGTCCATTTTTTGGGGCATCGAACTATCGATCATGGTAGAAGAACACATTTTATCATTCATTTAAAAGTAAGACAGAAGACGTCAGCGCTACCGTTGGCTAATTCATGTCAGGTTCATTGAGCTGTTGCTGCGAGAAAAATGGGTGATTGCTAATTGCCTATTTAGGGCCTGTTCCCCGCAGCTTTCATGTAGCGCACTGCGTTTATTGTCGCGTTCTCGGTGTGTTTACTGCTTTGTAAAAGCAACATCCTTTGCGTTTATTGTGTTATGTTTGAACGTTAGACAGTTCGTAGTAAGAACATGTGCTAAGGCCCTTATGTTGGACAGAGCAATTAATACGCCGTCGATTTCTTCGTCGTATCTTGTTTAGAATCATTCAAATGAGTTTAATTAAAACAAGGCGGCGCAATAGCGATTCTGCGCTGTTCTAGTCTGCGCAGTATCACGGGTTCGATTCCCAGCGTTGTATTGCTTGCGCAATTTGTTCCGGGTGCATTGTCCTACGAATATTGGTAAGTCTTGCTACGTCTGTCGTGTAAACGTCGATCAACGTGACAACGTACGTCAATATCGGAACAGTTTTGTACACTTGTGATTTTTTCGACTTATCACTACATATTATAAAACAATGTCCACTACTGAAAACCCTCGAGAGACTCTGTGACCGACACATTCGGGACGGACCTCTTCGGAAGCAACCACTTCACAAACAACAACACGCGTACTCCACAGGAAAATCAACAGAAACTGCGCTGCATAGTGTGATCTCCAAGATCGAATGTGCAGTGGACCACAAATGCTCTTCACTAGCAGTCTTCATTGACATAGAAGGCGCTTTTGACAAAACCATTTTCCATAGCATCAACGCAGCCCTCGAGGAATACGGTGTGGACCCGACCCTGCGAGGATGGATCACAAACATGCTCAGACTGAGGGCCGTACAAGTTACGATAAACGACACCACTAGAGCCATAGTGGCGAAGGGCTGCCCCCAGGGGGGTGTCCTCTCGCCACTTCTATGGAACCTAGTAGTAGACAGCCTCATCAAACGTCTCAATAGCAGAGGCTACTACACGGTGGGTTACGCTGATGATCTGACCATAATAATAAACGGCACACCAAGCGCCAAGCTCTAAGAATAGTAGAAGACTGGTGCAAAGAATACAAACTAGCAGTGAACCCTACCAAAACCGAACTCGTCCTCTTCACAAAGAAAAGGAAGCTGGCAACGTTACAATTGCCAAGCTTCTTTGGGACAACCCTAAGCCTATCGACTGAAACCAAGTACCTGGGCATCTATTTGGACAAACAGCTGAACTGGGCAAAACACACTGATTACATCATCACAAAAGCCAGTATAGCCCTATGGCAATGTAAGAGACTTCTCGGGAGAAATTGGGGCATAAGCCCCAAAATCACCTACTGGCTATACACCACAGTTATTAGACCAGTCGTTACATACGGCTCTTTTCTGGTGGCCCAGGACCAACTTAAGTACAACCCAAAAGGATCTCGAGAAACTACAAAGATTTGCCTGCGTAGCAATCACCGGCAGCATGAGAACTTCCCCCACTGCTGCCTTACAGGTGATGCTAGGGCTACCTCCCCTGCACCTCGTCGTAAGAGAGGAGGCGGCCATAGCAACTTTCAGACTCGAAGTATCCGGCACCCTAAGAAATGATTCCAGAATCAAACACACACGCATCAAAGAAGATGCAATCAAAGAACAGCCGATGATGACATCACCCATCGACAGAATCCTGAAGACCCACAACTTCCAAAAACACTACAACGTAGAGCTCATAGAGGAGTGGTGTGACTACTCAGGTACAAGAGAGCTAAGGATTTACACTGATGGATCAAAAACCAACGATGGGACAGGCGTCGGGGTGTTCTCCGACGACCTAAACATTAAGATATCCAAACCACTTGGAATGCTCAACTCTGTTTACCAAGCAGAATGTGTAGGTATTATCCAAGCGGCACACGCTATAGAGGCCAGGGAGGTTACGGATACTAACATTCGAATACTCTCCGACAGTGCCTCAGTTCTTCAATCCCTAAAGAATAATCAGATCACGTCGAGACTAATACTAGAATGCCACAAGGCCTTAGAACGAATCACGGTACTGAATCACAACACGGTAACACTACAATGGATTAGAGGTCACAGCGGATCACTCGGAAACGATGCGGCTGACGAACTTGCCAGAAGAGGATCCAGCACAAAACCCTACGGACCCGAACCCATTGTGCCCATTCCTTTCAAGCAGCTAAGAAGCTGGTTAAAAGACCACACTCTAATACAAGCGGAGAGGTGGTGGAGCTCGACACCAGGATGTAGGCAATCCAAGGAAGCTATGCCATCCCTGGATATAAAGCTGACCAGGCGCCTTCTGCGCCTGGACAGGGATAGCCTGCGTCTGGTGGCGGGGACCATCACTGGACACTGTTCACTGAATAAGCACCTCCACACCCTAGGAATCACAGACAGTCCCCTGTGCAGAGCATGCATGGAGGCGGAGGAAACGGTGGCGCATGTGCTCCTTGAGTGCACAGGCGTTACCAAGATTCGTGAGGAAACCCTAGGAACACCAAAATCCCTTGTGGGTGCCCTGAGGAGACCGGGAAGTCTGATCTGCTTCTGGAGGGAGGTGGGCTGGTTAGAGTGATCGGCCAACATGGCTCACGCACAATGGTCCACTTCAAGGACCAAGTGCGGAAACCCAAACCCCCAATAATAGAATAGAATAATAATGTCCACCGCCACGTGTGTCTGTCTGTTCGCGATAAACTCAAAAACTACTGCACCGATTTTCATGCTGTTTTCACCAATGGATAGAGAAATGTTTTAGTACAGATTTTGACGCGGGCGAAGCCGCGGGATTCAGATAGTTGGTATTAAAACAATACATTTTCTTTTTCAGGAGAGCTCCACAGTTCGATCCAGCGCCTGGAAGTGATAATCTTCGGTCAGATGCAGCAGCTGTGGCAGAGTTTAGACGCACTGCGCACAAGCGTCACCAGCAGAGTAGCACGCTCTAATAATAACAATAACATGTACCCGTCGAGGAATTCAGTGTCCTTCAGATACCAACCTCCACATTCTTACCACCACAATCAGCAACTGTGATTTTTAGGGTTAGTTACTCGATATCTGCACTTATTTGAAGTGAATTTTGACTTAGGTAGTACCAACTTTGTTGCGGAATGAGCTGGAGTCACCACTTTAGATCGGCAAATCACGTCTTTTCAGTTTTTATTGCATGGACATAAGGTTCTTCCTCATCGGCTGAAGTCGATAAAAGAATAGAATAAATTAGATGGCATTATTCTTTAGAAATCTGTAAAAAAACAACTGTTCGAAAGGAATACAAGAAGGTTCGTAAGGAAAAACACAGTTGCTTGAGGCCTTTATGATGATTTTAAGGCAAGTTTGATTAATGGCACGTGTGATCCAAAAAGTATTTTAAATATAATAAAAAAACCGGCCAAGTGCGAGTCGGACTCGCGCGCCTAGAGTTCAGTACAAACAAAGTTAACAATTATTCAAAATCTTTTTATTATAATTATGATGTAACTGAAAATTTATGGTTTTCGCAATTTTTCCGATATCTACCTCAAGATTCTGAGTTCACGGGAAGTACCCTGTAGGTTTTGATTCCCTTGCGAGAGTCGAATTTGCGGCATAAACAGCTGTAACTTTTGATTGCGTTGGCTGAGAAGTTTAATTTTTTCACAGCTCTAAGGGACAGTAAACCTGAGTATATAAATTTCAGCTTAATAGCTCCACGCGTTCCTGAGAAAAGGGGTCTTCACAGACAGACAGACGGACGGACGGACAACAAAGAGATCCTATAAGGGTTCCGTTTTTTCCTTTCGAGGTACGGAACCCTAAAGATACAATTTTGGATCACACGTGCCATTAATAGATCTTTATCTCAAAGTCAACACTTCAAGATATTCACAAGGCTATCTGAAATTTAATTAGAGTTTCACTAATTAAATTACGATTAGATCTAATATACACTGCATTTCTTTTTGTGTTGTTTTAGTTCCAACGGCAAAGCAACGGTCTAGTTTGAAATTAATGATATGGCACAAGGGACTGATTATCACTATTTTCCTATATAAAATACTTAGCAGCATTCAATATGGAAAATAATGACTGTTAACGTTCATATACTGTTCAACTATGAGAAATTAAAATTATACAAAGCTGAACTGAATCCAAACTCGATGAAACTAGTTCAGACTTCAGTTACAATGATACTTCAAGCTATTTTAAGTCTCGAGACATAGTAATAGTACTAGAACATTCTACGTGACCAATAATGTGATGTGTGGTGGGAAGGTGTGGCTGGTTCAAAACAAAACAACAATATTTATAAAGTTCAATTTATTAACAATTAGTAACTGAATAATTCAGCAGCTTACGGGCTCAAGCCCACATCGGTGTGGTTATCGAGCCAGAACCCGCAATAACAATAAACAAATACCTCGTTAGTTACAATAGTTAAGTTAAATGATGTAAAACTAAAATGTCATTATTAATAAATATTAACAAACAAATTATTATGCATTTATCTCTAAAATTACATTTAGAATTTTGCATTAGAATGTATGTACTTATTAAAATACAGAGATTCTATTAGACTATTTAAGTTTATAATTTAAATACCTTTATTCCGATGATGGCGCCGTTTCTATAGAAAATCGTACAACTGAAGGAATTACTGGTTTGCCTACACTACCTTATAAACAATACATGGACGGATTATTACATTTTGTGGTACTACTATTAGAACATAATGTTACTGATAAAATAAAATACAATAAATAACACCTCACTTTACTTGCGATATCAAAATGTTTTGTTCGTTCAGATTATATCGTAAATGCGTACGATTCGGATTATAACGTATACGTGGACGTTATACCTATCAGTAAAAGATTACAACATAATATTTAAGACGATATACATACATGTAAACTGTGTTAGAAGCAATCAATCGTATCTCCTGATTGAATAAAAACACATTGAAGATATTTGTATTAAAATCTTACTTAAAATAAGGCATTTAATTTGTTGAAGACAATACTTGTGAAATACAATGTGTTAACAGTATCACCATTAAAAAACGTAAAAGATTAAATGTGACAGCACAGCTACCCACCCAGTTTTCAAAATGTTTTGTTTGTTTTAAGCTGCCAACGATATACAATCAAAACATTCTATAAGTAATTATGTAGGTATAAGTATATTCAAACTTTTGCTTACATAAATAATAGAATCTAAAGAACCATTTTATGATTTCTTACAGTTTGGGTAGTTGGCACCTTACAACGTTTTGCCATTTTTAAGCCATTTCATACAACAGTATTGTTTTGAATCATTGGGACTGTTTTAATTTTATTCGTGATTTTATTGGCGATCAAAACGTGGTATACTTATATCGAGGTTACCCAAATCACATTTAATCTTTTACTTTCGTGAATAATAAAACCAGAAGACAAGTTAACACTTTGTTGGGTAGTACAAAAATTAGTTATGTAGGTGCAAGTATTGTGTGGTGTGGTATCAAGCTGCAGAAGCCTGCATGTAGCGACGCAGTTCCTCTTGTGTGTCGAAGATCATGACGGGGAAGGGAGAGCCGGGTACGTGCCGACCTGCCCATCGCACCTCCACGCGGTAGTCGCCGGGCTCGGTGGGAGAAAACTGTGGACAATAGGAATATTTGTTAAGGAGATCGTATTTGATGCAATTTTGAGTTTGAGTAATGAAAACGTCAAAAAGTTTGGGCTATAGTACACGCAACTATTTATTATTATTGGATTCGGCAGTATTTGATGAACAACAAAGCCGACCCTGTACATAAGGTGATTGGTAATTAGTGACCGATACATAAACACGTGATTGTACTCATGATAACAAACAACTTTTACTATGGGACTAAAAAAAATCTGTAAAATACCATATTTCAGGCAAATAAATAAATCTAATCTAACACAAAATCACGAAAAAAAAAAACAGATTTTCAGTACATTTTGACCAGTTAAGCGAACATAAATCGGTCACTTATTACCAGTCATCCCATATAATATTTGACCTTCATATTATACGATCGGCAAACTCTGATCGGCATCTATCTTTGCAGAATCGTGTTCGGGTGGGCTCTGCACGATCTAAGCCAAACTTGGCTGATTTTGACTGTGCCAAATTTTGCCGGGCCGACCCATGCTGATATGAAGTATAGCACAGCTTTTTATTTGTTCTGTTTTTAGACCTACTAGTGGAGTACTGACTGACTGCAGACTGCATCATTCAGAGTCAGTTTTCTTTACGTGATAAAGGAATGTTTGCCGCAAGCAACGCAACACGTATTATGACAAAATGATAAGGTGGTAGATAAAAGACTGTCCGGCTTAATTAATAGATCAATATCTCAATTACCTATTTACTACAAAACTATCGTCATTGCTGATGTAAATGTTTCTTATCTTTTTTATAAAGACGTAGTTGTTTACAACATATATTTATATTTTACATAACATTACATTGCAATAATTGGGATTATAATTATTGTAATACCCGAAGGCTTAGATAGAGGTGTACCTAATAGTGCACCCACACTTATGTTTAAGTCCCATGATTTAAGGGGCAAGCCTATTGCCATCAACCGGGCACAAATTCAGAACCCTTGGCTGCTTCTGAGAAATTGCTAATGGATAAACCGAACAACATAACACTGCCCGACCAGGACCTCATGCTCAACTGTTTTTTCGCGTTTGTAACCCAATGAGACAGTCACAACACATTTACAGTCGCCCCATACACTTCTGTAAAACGTAACAATCCTAATAAAACACTAGTAACTCACTTTGCATAGTATAGTGCGGTCCTTCTGGCTCTCTCGCTGCATCTCGACGCGGAAGGCGCCCTTGGGCCCGCGCACGCGCACCGTGAGCTGCCCTGCGCCTGCGCCGCGCGTGTCGCACAGGAACCGCGACTGGAACGTCGCCAGCACTCCTGGCTCCACGCCGGGGCCGTATACACGGACCTAGACAAATATACAGGGTTAGAAAATTAGGATAGATGAGAATTGGCGCCAGTTTCATAGTAAAAATGAAAATATCGGGAGTAGATGGCAGTTAACTATTGGAAAATATTTTTAGCTCTTGATTAAAGAAAAAAACAGGAAAGATCCTCGTTTGCTTTGCTCCTTGCTTAGGAAATTCAACCTAGCTGAAGAATAAGTGAAAGACCACTAAGTGAAGCATAAATATTTAATTAAATAAAAGCACATGTTTGATAGCTCTTTCCAATGCTATAGTGCTGCAAGGTTATATTAATGTTTTTTCAATACAAGTTCCACAGAGAATTTCAGAAATGTTTACTATTTAGCGTCCTCCTGACAATGTCATGTAAACGCCAATAAAATTACGCTCCAGTATACAAGATAGAATGGACACCGAAGTTATAGACATTTTTCGTCAGTTATTAAAAAAAAACGGTCACAATATATGTAATAACTGTTTTTTTTTTCATCAGACATTGAACTGTCAGAATGATGACTACGTGGTGACCGTTTTAGCGTTGGTGTCCCTCCATTGTACTAGACTCGTCAGCAAAATATTACCTTGGAAGGGTCGGGAGCGCCGGCCACTTTGAGCACAAAAGGCGAGCCAGGCACGTGTTCACCCGCGAACTGTATGCTCAGCATGTGTCGGCCCGCTTCCGCTGGCTTCACGTTCAGCGTGAACGTGCCGTCTCCATGCTCGTATAGTTCACAGTACGCCACCTGGAACATATTACGTGGTTAGAAGGTGAAGATGTAACATTTCGCAAACCTTGAGTCATTAGATAATAATATGTTACAGCCTTACCCGATTTCAGGCCTAACTAGTTTGCTTTAGGTAAAACCGATTTACTGGTTTATCATGTTGGGTTGGGATACACTAAACCAAACCAAGCAATTTAAGACCGCTCGCTGCGCTCGCTCGGCTCGTGCGTGATTGTTCACAGTTAGTCGGTCCTCCTACCCCATTTAGACGGAGTCTTCTATGATTGTCCTTGCCGTTGGTTATGCGTCTGATCTCTCTTTAATCATGACTAAGAGATAAATCTCTTACTGCGGTACTCAGAGATATTTAATGATTACTTAAGCCGTCACATAGTAAAGATTTGACATACTTTTGTATGACAAAACTCTCAAAACCTTTACTAAGTGATGGCCTAAGTAATCATTAAAGCTCTCTGAGTGCGGCAGTTAGACTTATCTCTTAGTCACGATTAATACACGTCACGTTTGAACACAGGTGGACTCTCCCTTCGCTTACGAAGGGAAAGTCTACCTGTGTTCAAATACATACTTGTTTGTGCACTTTAATGTTCTTTGAATCGATGGTATAGTTCCTTACCCTTAAACATGTTAGTCTATGTGCTTGCTGGGTAGGCGGATATTACGCTAGTTACCTTGTTGGGTCCGGTGCAGTGCGCGGTGAGCTCGCCGGGCCCGGCGCGGCGCGTGTCGAGCCAGGCGCGGATGTCGCGGCCCAGCACGCCGCCCGCCAGCCCCGCGCCCGAGCACACCACGCGCGACGCGTCGCCGCTCTCCGAGCCCGCTGATACGTTCACTGTTAGAGGACAACCTGTAGCAAAGAACAAAACACCTGTATCAAGCTGGGGTTCAAAGATTACCAAACGTTAAGTTGGACGACTGGCTGGATGTACAGATTGTCGATTCTGATGTGACGCTGCCACGCGATCTTTTATTACACGACAATAGTTAAGTTTTGATGTGAACCTCACTTTTGGCATCAACGTCCTTAAACCTTATGGGAACGATTCTATCTATACTAATATTATAAAGCTGAAGAGTTTGTTTGTTTGAACGCGCTAATCTCGAGAACTACTGGTTGGAATTGAAAAAATATTTTTGTGTTGGATAGTACTTTTATTGAGGAAGGTTATAGGCTATTAACACCACGCTACGGCCAATAGGAGCGAAGCATAAATGAGAAATGTTGCAAAAACGGGATTATTCCTTAAACCACTCTCTTTCTTAGGTGACGCAGAACAAGTTGCGCGGTTCAGCTAGTAACACATATAAAACACTATGATAGCATTGCCACCGTCACAGACGGCTGAATAGTGCGTTTTATCCAGCACACTTCACACGGTGGTTCTGTACAAACATCTACGATAATCAACAGAATTGGTCCCGCAAAAAAAAGAATAATATAATACCTTTAACAAGTCGTCCAGCCCACAGCACACGCAGCTGATGGTCGCCAGCGCGGCGCGGCGTGTAGGTGGCACGCCACAGCCCCGGCCCGGCCGCCGCCAACGCCACGGGTACACTATCGCCATCCGACGCCGATAGCGAAGCCTCCGGGGCACCTGGCCCGGCTGCGCTACCGTCTGAGAGGAAAAGTCACAATTCAGTAACCACGCCGATAAAAAGTATTGGATTCTAAGCTAAGAATGAGATCTTGGGTTCGATCCCAAAGCATCAGTGTTCCCATTCCCATTAGGAAATTTCTCAGTAGTAGCCCGTAAAATGTTGTATTTATCCAGTTAAAGGTCAGTTGAATAAAAATCTACAGCATAATCGTTATCGGTAGAAATGATTGATTGCAGATTCAAGTAAAAATATTAAATTTTAGTTTTAATTGCATGGTTTCACTTTCTAGATCATTTTGGAAATCACTTTACAAGCCCCAAGATATCTATAACTATACGTTTAATAGTTGTGGGTTATGAATTCCTAATTTGAATAGAACTACTGCACCTAGTTTTATGTTATACCAAGATAATTAAAATAAACACGATTTCAATTTTAAACATGCTGCTTGGTTTTGCAAAAGGTATCGCAAATATTGCTCTAAATTATCAAATATAATTGATTGTAAACAGGTGTTAGAAGTAACGAGAAATAGATTATATACCTCGGACAATTATCTTTGCTAATGTACTGAAATGTCTCATTAATGTTAAAATATAGAACCATTTCAGATTTAATTTAAAAATCCCGCTTTTAATATGTCGATATTGTAAAGATGATTGGGGAAAACAAATAAAATAACAAAAATAATATATTTGACCCCGACGTGATTTGAACACGCAACCTTCTGATCTGGAGTCAGACGCGCTACCGTTGCGCCACGGAGTCTTGTGAACTACGTTTGAATTTACAGAGTGCTATCCACGAAAGCACTCTTCACACACATTAATTATTTCAAGATGAAAACACTACATAATCTATAACACGATGAATGATGATAGAAGCAATTTATGTAAGTGCCTACTTGTACGTTTCAGTTATTAATAACAGTTTGTTTTGTTTACGAATACTATGTTAAATTAATTGGATAAAAATGTAAGACTGCTTTTTAAAATTGGTTTTGAATTTGGAAAAACTGTATGAAGTCAGGGAAGGATAGCCCGCGAAATTTAAATTTCTTACGTTGTTTGGCAATTTGCCGGTTCGGTTGTGTGTAGTACAAAATCTCTGTTAAGTGGCGGAAATAGCTTTGACGTCTGGTAGACGTCTTCCCGGATTTTTAAACATTTTGTTCTCTTTTTTTTTAAACTACTCTCAAATCAATTAAAAATCTATATTTATACTAATATTTATAATATTAGTATAAATATAGATTTTAGAGCTGAAGAGTTCGTTTGTTTGTTTGGTTGAACGCGTTAATCTCAAGAACAAATGGTTGCAAGTGAAGAATTATTTTTGTCTTGGATAATCCATTTATCAGGGAAGGTTATAAGCTATAGTATGTGACGCAGACGAACTTGCGCGGGTCAGCTAGTATGATATAATTAGGTACATGCATGATTTTTTTATCACTCTGAACAAAGCGTATTTTAACGTCAGAAATAGCAAAGTGAAATTATTTTTTAAATATTTATAAAAATACTAAGTTATAAGCATTTAAAACTGCTGATTAAACAGAGAGATCCGATAACTTTTGACGTACAAAATCCTTTAAATCCCATATATCTAGAAAGAGACAGAAACAAAAGTTGTATTGGTTATAACTTTTGTGTTGATTGGCCGATTTTGGTTTTGTTTTTACTTTCTGTCATTATTTTTATAAAAATTAAAAAAAAAAATTTGTGCATATTCCCTATTATGTAAATGACGCCGCGACGTCTGACTGGAGAGAATGGACGGAAAAAAAGCCTGTTATGCCGACTTCAAGTAGAATGGGACGCAGGCAGGAAGACGCTGATAATGACTCTCAAAGCTTGTACTCACCGATGGTGAAGACCGCGGGTGTATGCGGCGCGGCATGCGCCAGTCCTCTCCCAGCCAACGTGACGCGGTCGGCGCTAGCAGGCGGCGCCAGTAGCGCACGTCGGGGTGCTCCGCCCACCAGCGCGCCGTTGTACGTCAGCTCCAGCTCGGCCTCGCCGCCCGGACTGCCCTCACCGCTTGCTAGCGTCACTACTGCGCGACCGGATACTGTTTCTACACCTGTAAGAGTTATGAGAAGCTTTTATTTTGTTCAATAATTGTAGTTATAAAAATTTGAAAGGAGGTGACTGCTGAGATTATGAGTAATAAAGAGGTGTGGAAGAAGACATGCACCGCCGAGCTCAAATAATTTAGGATAAGGGAGAATGATGAGCTGCGGGTTGTTCGCAAGAGATACCACGGCCTCGACATGAAGGGCTAAGAAGGAATATGAGTGGTTTTTAGTCAGTAGAAGTCTGACACTCCCTTTCGCTCTGCCCAAGAGCGGCAGGGGTTATTTAATGATTTTCCACCCGCCAAAAAATAAAAAGGGAGAATGATGAGTAGTATTGAAATTATGAAACTCGACTTCAACCAATAACTGCGACCACATTAACATGTCCAAGTTTACTTTCGTCTCGAAACAACAACTTCATCGTCAAGTGGAAAAACGTACGTAAACGCTCTCGCTAAGCGGTTGGGCCTGATTCAGCAAGAAGTATCCTTCGATAGAGCCCGCATTAAGAGGAAGTTTCTATCTCTGGTAGATTGGATCCTGCTCCTGACACCCGCAGATCAGTATTTTTTTCAATAAAAGAGAAGTATGGAAAAAGAAGACATACTGAACCGCTCCGCTCAAATAAATTTGGATAAGGGCAAGAGAATGATGTTGTGATGTATTTAAAAAAAAAATATTTTAACAGTAGAAAAAATGTAAATAAATAAAAGATAAAGTAATAACTCACGTTGATGCCTGCCCGCTAGCAGACACTCTAGCGTGCCAGGTCCCGCGTTGCTAGTGTCGAGCACTAGTTTGGAGGGAGCTCGCACGCGGCCCGAGTTGTCTGTGCCCCAGCCTCCGACTGGCACGATTGCTGATGTGTCTATCACCTGGTTATAAAAGTAAATGTGTTACAATCGTTCACTTAGAAGAATTGTGGGTATCCTGGCTATGCTACTGCTACCTGGAGGGTAATTGTCTTCAAAGAGTTTTCTAATTTCACAACGACTTTCCTCGTCATCACTACCAAACAAATGTGGACATCTACAGGGTATAAACGAACCCTTCACGCATCCGACAACCAAGCATTCTGTACATCAAACCAAGTACCCCTACGCAAAAATTTTTGCTGGGAAATTACTTTTTTTTTTTGGGGTCAAAAATCACATTTTACGGTAAAACTCAAAGTAGCACTCTTAAAACATTGTGCTAGTGGATGCTTTGAATAGTAAACGGGTCATGGAGGTAATTTAAGTAAAGTTAAAACCTGAAAAACTAGTATTTACAAAAACAGCTGTGAAAAATTTGGAACTTTGACCCCCAATATCTCCGTAACTAGGGGGTTCCCAGGTATGGTCTAGATAAAAAAAAAATATCGCAGTGGTGGGGAGAACAAGTGCCCTTCGTTTGTTTTACACCCTATATATGAAATTGGCCGCAATTCACGCGCCGGACTTCACTTTTATATTCTTACTAACAATTTGACAAGCGAGGCTAAGTCAACAATAAAGGTGTTATCGCTATTATTTTTTATTTTTGTAAACCCTATAAAGCGCAGTGAGATCCAGCAAAATACTTCTGTATAAAAATATCATAACAGTGTATGGTAACATTGCATTGCTCACCTTAACAGAGAAGGGGCTCCCCGGCAGTGGTCCGGACGAGGTGAATATCCTGACTTCGTACAGTCCCACGACGAGCGGTATGTACGCGCAGAGCCACTCTCTAGGCGCGCCGGCTACCACCCTGCACTCTAGGAGCCCGGTTTCAGTGTTGTCATCTTTGTCGTCTGTTTTTAGTCTTTCGACCTGGAAGTAATGTTTTCAAGTTAGCAATGTGTGGTATAGCGCCTTGCTAAAAAAAATGTTCATGTGCCTTTTAGGGGACCGTGTATATGAAACGAGGCATATAAAATGGCAGAAGCAGTTACAGAACGTCTAATGGATTAAACTATTCGATAGGCATATCGAATGGTCTTATAATAGTGTTTTTTTTTCAATTTCAAAACGTTTAGTTCCTAGTTAGGAGTATTGATTTTTCAAAAATCAAAATCGGTCTCGAGACGATGACCATTTTTCGATATTCCTCAGTTTACCCACGCCCTCTTCTAAAATTCACTCCGTATAAAAAAATTAAAATGTTGTTCTTTTGTGAAGAAAGACATGCCATGGTCGGCACAGACCGCATAGAAATAGGATAAGGGCAATACAATAACGATGATATTTTCCTCCTACCTGTACTATGGGCGGCGAGTCCTCAGTGCAGTGTATGGTGAAGGCGGCCTCCTTGCCCACGTGCGCGTGCGCCAGCCCCGTGCCCGCACAGCGCGCTATACTGCTGCTACGGCCGCTAAGGATGCCCAGCGATACTGGACTGCCGGATACGTTTGCTCCTGTTATTATTTGTGTTTGCATTAGTGATCATCATTTCAGCCGAATGGCGTGCACTGCTGGATATAGGGCTCCCACAACTGCCGCTATATTGACCGGTCCCGTGCGCCTCGCATCCAGCGGATCCCCGCAACCTTCACCAGGACATCGGTTGACCAAGTGGGAGGCCTTCCAACGCCTCGTCTTACAGTTCACAGAACTTGTCAGTAGCAGCATTGATTTGTTTGCATTAGTATCAGAATTTTAAAGACAAAATCTAGCAGTTAAGATAATTTTGGAGTCAATTTACAGTATACTCAGTTGTAATAAGTATAAATATATTGTTTTTAAAATAATTATGTAGTTATTGGTTATGCTAGATTATTAGGAAGGTGTTCAATTTACCAATCTTGATTGTCGCAGTTTCCAAGATTTTTAGAGGACGGAATCAGTAGGGAGTGGTTTTAATCTATAAATACGTTAGAACGGTCATTTCTTCAGGGTGTTTTAATTACATTTCAAAATTCAGTGTATTCAGCCAACCAGTTACCTCCATAAGTGATGTAGATTCTGTAGTGCGCTGGCACGGAAGGTCGCAAGCGAACTCTGTAGGTGTTGCCGTCCTCTCTGATGTCGACGGGCAGACGAAGGCGGCGCTCGCCCATGGCTTCACAAATCACTTCTAGTTCCGCTACACCTGCGTCTTTTGTGTCGACTGAAACAGAATAATTATATTTTATGTATGTATATATATTATGTATGTATTTATTCTAATATATTAGGTATATATCTTTTCTATTTTGGTTTTCTGTTTTGCACCTACTGTGTATTGTCTCTGCATCACCCTAAGGTTGACTGGTAGAAAATGCCCAAGGCATTAAGTCCGCCTCTGTACGATTTTTGTGCATAAAGTTTTAATAAATAAATAATTGTAGCAATTCATTAATTAGAATATAGTAAGTTTTTGAACGGAAAAGAAGTTGTGATAAAGTTACTGAAATAACGGGCTTGGTAAAATGGAAGGTGTAGGTCATATTTTTTTTTTCTTTTTTTAAACGTTGCCCCACACTTGGAATTTCTCCTGTATCGTGGATGCGTTCACAAACATTTAAACTCACATACACAAATACCCAGACCCGAAACCACTATCTGTAGGCCATACAATTGTTCCTATATGAATAAACCGGCTACGTACGAGTCGGAGTCGCGCATGAAGTAGAAGCATCGTGGTAGGAGCCAACTTTAATTTTTAATTTATTTTATTATTTGTTGTTAATAGCGGTAACAGAAATAAACATTCTGTGAAAATTTCTACTGTCTACCTATGTGATACAGCCCGCTACCAGCACGCGTAGCATAATGCCACCGTAGAAACGGGTTTTGTCGACGGAAGAATCAACAAAATGACGGATTGTAGCAAAATTTCATATCAAATTGTTTGGAAAAAGCTTTGTCTATTCTGGTAGAATAGAGATAGAATCGCTATACTACGCGTGCTGACAGAAGGACGGATAGACGGATAGTGGAGCCTTAGTAATACCCGTAGGTCGGTCCGCAGGTCCCGATACATGAAGCAACTGTTTATATGACTACCACAACCCAGTAACTGCAAGTATCCCTGTCTGTAAAGTGAATGATCACTTTCACTTTTGATTTCAATTAGGCTTAGTATGAACTAAGCCTAAGTGAAATCATGATTTTGAACTAATATTGAATTATGTTGGTTACCTGTGAAATTGATGGGTGTTTGTGCGATGATATTCCCAGTAGGTAACCCAGAAATAATGACTCTGTTGGAATCAAACGATTCGCAGGTGTATGGACTTCCAGACACAGGCTTTGATAAGTGTAGTACCTCTGAAAAGAAGAAAATAAATATATTTTTAAACTTTTTCATAATATTGAAGACGTGTGACATCTGCCAATCCGTACTGGGATCACATGGTGGATAATGGCCCACTTCTTAAAGATAGGAGGACTGTGTTCCAGCAGTGGACACGTTATAGGCTGGTAATGCTTAATATCTATAGCATATAGAATAACTAGCGACCCCCCCCCCGGCTTCGCACTGGTGATTTTTTTTTACTTGTAATAAATAAAGCCTATGTTACTCAGGGATAGCATTCTAATAGTGAAAAATGTTGGAAATTAGTCCAGTAGTTTTTGAGTTTTACAAAAATATAAATCTCTTTATGTTTTTTTTTCAAACATTTAAACTCACATACACAAATACCCAGACCCGAAACAACTATCTGTAGGTCATACAAATATTTGTTCCGTCCGGGGATCGAACCCGCGACACGCAGCGCAGCAGTCCATTGCTTGAGTCACTGCGCCAACCGTGCCGTCATTTAGAGTGTACGAGTAGCTAATTGCAGTTTATATGTCGCAGTTTCGGGGCTGCTCCTGCATTTTTCTTCTATTTCTTTAGTAAAGTCGTGTAATACAGTATATATTTACCTATAGTGCTCTGTCCAACATCAGTGATAGTATACTCCGCTTGCAACAACCCCGACTTGGTCTGATAGCAGCGCACAGGCAGCGCTCTAGACCCGGGGCCGGATACTACGACGTCGAACTCTCTGGCTGGTCTACCGAGCGTGTCGATACTGAAGGACGCTACCCTGTTCACTTGAGCCTGGTATAGGCCTAGGCCGGAGGCAGCCACCTGTGGAGAAATGTGTGGTTTAGTAAGGTAATAATAGGTATTAAGAGGGGCCTTCCCGGTCCGTCTATCGTCAACGCGAGTATGGATGAAAAGCTTGTCGTTTCATCCAGCGGCATGTTAGAAAGAAAGGCAAAGCGAAAAGTAAGAGATAGCGCCTGAGCGTTCGGTTGGCATTCGGTAACGTTCGTGAAATGAGAACGCGATAACATTAAACGAAAAATATTGTGCGGAAATTTCATAAAACTTGTTCCAGGAAATACGTGTTTTTCAGTAAGCCTTACAAGTTTTGGGAATAAAAGAGTATCATTCAGAATCTCCATTACATTTGCGAGGTTTCTATTACAATATTTTCTTTACTTTTATAATTTACTAGCTGACCCACGCAACTTCGTCTGCAACTTCGTCCGTCTTAAATTGAGGTATATCGTACTCGTAACAAATAAAAAATCTTACCTTTCCTCTATAAAATACCTATGAGTTTAGATTGACTTCGATTATATTATTAAAGTAACAATTACTATAGGTATCTCTTACTGTTTAATATACAGTAACACCTTGTACTTGTAAACATTATGGTGCAGTAAATATTTTGAATTTGAATTTCTCCGGAGCCCCCAGAGGCCAGAATCCCCACGTACCTACCGCACCGGACCGAATGACTGCCACGCGCTAATTATTTTGTCGCCTGTATATTTTTACAATGCGATATCTTCTAAGATTTTTGTTTAAACTGTATAAAGTAAACAACACAAATATTCTATATTAAATTTCCGTGCTAGCAAACACATTTATTTAGATATAGATTAATACTATATGGGTTAAATAAGCTTCGCAAAATATAATTCTTTTTAACCTAACATTTTAATATAAAAAAATGGTTACAGTAGGTCAATCGTAAAAGATAAACATATGCTGTCGCGGACTTTTTTTTAGAACTTTTAAAGAGAAACAATTCCTTCATACATGATATTTACGTAACTTAAACCGTTTTCGCAGCGCACGCAACGGAAACTCTCAAAAAGGAATATCTTTTCCCGTTTTTGCAACATTTTTCATTTATGCTCCGCTCCTATTGATTGTGGCGTGATGTTATATAGCCTAAAGCCTTCCTCGATAAATGGACTATCCAACACTAAAAGAATTTTTCAATTCCAACCAGTAGTCCCTGAGTTTACCCCGTTCAAACAAACAAACAATCAAACAAACAAACAAACAAACTCTTCAGCTTTATAATATTAGTATAGATGAGAACATTATGAACGGCCAAAGTTCGGGTAATTTTTTACAAAAAAAGCAGATTTTTGAAGGCTTATACTGAATTTGTTTCTCTAAATTTTGATTTTTTGTTATCATAGAAACCTAGATATAGTGCACAAGATACCTATTAGTTCAAAAGTTTCAAAGAAAGATCTGTAACAACGGCATAATCACGTACGAGCGTTAGTATGAAAAGTAAGACGGGTTGGCCGCTCTTAATGTCTAATGATGATAAAACCAGATTATACTGGACTTGTTACAAGTAAACACTGCTATGGGGTGAAAGCAGATAGTATTAGTAACTCTAAGTGATGAATGTAGAAAACCTTTCAAAAAACAACATCAGTCTTTCAAAAAACCACATTTTTTTTCTAAAACGTCTCTTGACGGCAAGGTTGGCGCAGTAGCTGAAGCAGTTGACTGCTGCGCTACGTGTCGCGAGTCCGATTCCCGCACGGAACAAATATTTGTATGGCCTACAGATAGTTGTTTCGGGTCTGGGTATTTGTGTACGTGAGTTTAAATGTTTGGGAACGCACCCACGATACAAAAGAAATTCCTAGTATGGGGCAACGTTTTTCTAAAAAAAAAAAAACTAGGAATTCGGTGGCAAAAACTCAACAAAAGACCCAACAACAAACAAAGTCATCCACTGAATTTTATCACATAGCCATACAAGCTATTAACAGTGGTATGTGAGATCCCATCATAACAACGCACTTTGGACGTTGTGATATAGGATACAGTTCGATTCAAACTTAATGACGGCTCGGAAGTAAGCTTTGAATTAGGTTACCAAAATGATTTAATATTATTTTACAGATACCACAGACTGATTGTATTATTACAATGTAAACTGAAGAGAGAAAAATGTACAGGTTCCATATGATAGTAATTTTGAAAATTTGTATCAACAGGGTCCTAACAATAATTACATTGTTCTAAATACAATAATAGGAAGTGCCCAGTGTGTTTAGAAACAGAGACAAAGCAATCCGATTGTAATAATAAAAGCAACCTGGTTGTTTATGAATCCAGGGTCTATCCTAGAAATTTAAGCACCTCAGAGCCTTTTGTTAACTGATAAATAAATATTTACTGGCATCTAAATAAGAAATGAGAGATAATGGTTTTTGTATTACAAAGAGTATAACAATTCAATTAATTTTAAAACTCGTAGGTGAGCACTCACTGACCGTCGCTCACTTTCAACCTTTTTACTAAGGGCATAAGACTTTCTGTCCACTGGAGCGGAGAGGTAGCAGAGCAGCGGAGCTGTACACATTTTAACCAATGGGATTGGACAAATGACTCCTCCCGCTTTGGGCAGTGCGGAAGGGAGTGTCAGACTTCTACTGACTAAAAACCACCCATGTTCGTTCTTAGCCCTTTGTGTCGAGGCCGTGGTATCTCTTTCGAACAACCCACAGCCCCGACGGGGTACCGCAGCCCCGACGGGATCCCACCTTCATTCTATGCAATTATTGATCAACATTTTATACAACTCCACTCCTCTCTGATCTTCTCCGCTAAAGTGAACTTAGCAGCACAAGGGTGAAAAGTGATCGACCGTCCATGAACGCGGAAGTATGTAAGAATTTTAAAATTTAAAAACCAAATATACCTAAATGTATTTGCATTATTTATAAATTCACTTGAGTTCTCACTTTGTTTGTAGAATATCTGTTTAAATAACTGAACTGGCTGTTTGAACAAAGACTAAAAAATATTAAATAGTCGACTATGCTTGGCAGGAACGCGCGTGTGCAGTGTACAGATGTAACTGACATACTGAATTCACTGTGCCAAGTGTGCTATGTTTTACACGCACTGGTGGAAGAGTAAGCCCGTGCCTCTGCGCCCAGCTATGGCCTGAAACTGCGTAAAGCGGGCGCCCGCGACGGGCAACCGTCACGTGTCTACACATGTGGACACGCGGGTAGGTTCCGTGGGAGTCCGTGTCCCGTCACGGGAGACCGGATAATAATAATAATCCGTAAATAAAATATTATTTACGCAGTGTCGCTAGTTCAATTTTAACGGTGTGCATGTATAGTCGTGTCGATGGAGAACTTCATATATTATTTTATTACGTAGCAAAACGACGACTAGCCCGCGCGTTCCGAGTTCCGTCGCACGGAGGCGGGCCCCGTTGCGTGGGTGCGGGGCGCGCCTCCCCGTGACCGCGCGGGTGCCAGCTTAACGCAGTTTTAGGCCTTATATCTAAAATTTACTGCGCAGCTATACGTACGATGTTCCGAGCCGCCGTTAAGTTTGAATCGCTGATGTTCAGAGTAAAATTTTATCAACACAACTTTTTGCCAATTAAGTACCTATCCAATTAGACTAGATCTAGAGGCTGAACCATATAAGGTTCGGCTTCCAGTCCAATCAATCAGTTTAATCTACAGGTCAATCCTTGTACGTAACTGTAGTTTCGTACAAAGACAAATAATTCCTCCATCGAAACAAGTTACGTACAAGGACAAATCATTCCTTCTTTGAAACCAGTTACGAAACTACGGTTTCGTAGACGGCCGAAGCCCAAGAGTTACAGGGTAACCAACCACAGTATCCATTAGTAGGACAGGTTGTTCGATTTCCTTTCGTTTTTTTTAATGTACAGCTAACATTATATTGAGTGAGGTGAACTGAGGTGTTAGAGTTTACATTTTCATCTGCCTAGCCTTTTCCCAACTATGATGGGGTCGGCTTCCAGTCTAACCGGATGCTGCTGAATACCAGTATGTTATATGGAGCGACTGCCTATCTGGTGCCCTACTATGCCGTCTTAAAACAGTCCTAACTTAAACTTAATCCAGTGTGGAAACGTGACAGAACTATACAGGGTCTCTAGCGCCATTATCTTTTCCACGACTAAGTTAAGACTGTTTTAAGACGTCATAGTAGAGCCCCTGAACTCTACAACCCAATTACTTTTGGATAATACGATACGAGTTTTAGAGTTTACCTAACGTGTCTTCTACTAACCTCCTGTCCATGATGCGCAGGCTGTACATCAACAATAAGCGGCTCGTTAGCCACAGGCGCGCCACTCCACAGCAATGTCAGCCGATGTGGAGCAGCTCGTGCAGGGTGCCACACGAGCTCCTGCCGCGCACCGCCACGTCGACGTACTGAGTGCGGTACGCCCGCACCGCCGCACGTCACGCGACCCGACAGGCGCCCGTTGCCCGCGCCGTTGGTGGTTACTGCACATTATATGGAAATAAGAATTGTACATCTACATGATATTTGAAATTCATAGTTGCTGGATAGCGAAAAACGTAAGGCTTCGTTTATGGAGATGCGGTGCGTCGCGTCGCGCATCGCCGTTTCCGTTCAAAAGCGCGTAAAACGTGACAATAACACCGCTACACCGCCTTGCGATGCCTCGAACGCACGACTAAGAAATCGAACTATGTAAAATCAGTATAAGCGGATCTGTCATTTAATGGGAAATCTATACAATGCTTCTCAAGTCGCGTACAACTACTGCTTTCAATTAACCTAGTGACGTGACGCACCACACGACACACAAAAGTATCTGCAAAGCTCTGCCATTGGCTCTGCGGAACACAAATATCTTAAGAGGTAAATCCGGGGTAGTCTCATCTAAATGTGCTTCAATTACGACCATTACACTGTCACATTTTTCAAATAAATATTCTAAAGTGCATGTTTTAGTATCTAATTTAATTGAAAACTACACTCACCAGTAAGTATGGCCGGTCGATGCGCCACCGCGTCTCCAATAGACAGCACCTTGACCGCAGACGCGTCTAACGCCTCCACATCGGCCACAGGTCCTCTAGCACTGCGCACCACATATCTGCCCACCCGACTGGCGGGGAAGGTCAGCAGACCAGTGTCTTCTACATGCGCTTCGGCCACGCGAGTACCGGTTGGTGAGACGACTTCCACTTCTGATAGGTTCTCGTCGATTTCTACTGTTGCTATGCCGCCTGGACGGGGAAAAAATAATGTAATAAATAATCATTTAATATGTTAAAACACTGGAAGTTTTTGAAGAGGACCAAATTGTTTTTTGTGTATTGAAAAGTGCTGATTGACTGTTATTTGACTGCCGGTCGATAAATGAAGTTTATATTGCAAATAGGTTTTCACAAACACTTTTACAAGTCTCTTTTTTAAACTAGATGGAGACGGTGTTTCGTGCCTGACTACTCTATTGTCTGTTGTTGTTGTGTTGTCTCTCTGTTGTTGTCTGCCTTCTGTTGTCTCTGTTGTGTGTTTTAAACAGTCGACACAAACTCAGAGGTCACCGTCTCCTTTAAGGTTCCGACATAATCTTGGTCATCTCTCATGAGGACTATGAAATGAGTGTCTGAGATGGTCTTTTGAAGAAAGAACCACTCAGATTTGAGTGCACCTGTCCCGTCAGTGCAAGCATTTGTCAGTTATCCTGTATTTAGTTATTTGCATTGAACATAGCTGAACTTCTTACCAATCTGCACATAAGTGTGTGGCTCGCTAACGCGGCACACGAAGGGGCTCCCGGGCACGGCCTGCTCGTTGAACGTGACAGACACGCGGTGCGGCTCGCGCGACACCGGCACGAACGTCACGTCGTACAGACCGCGCGCTACTGCTACCACCTGGAGCGATCACACCGTTTTAAATAGGTTCATTTATAAATTAGCTAGCAAAACATCACCTGTGAAGTTTCGCTAGCTAATTTATGTTTTTTGTGATATTCGTAACGATTTTTTATCAAAAATGAATAAAAGTGGCGTGACGATTTGGACTCGTTCCTGACCGATTGGCCAGATAAAACAAAACACCAGGACAAGAGGGGAATGAGGGAGGCCTTTGCCCAGCAGTGGGACAGTATAATATGCTAAGTAAAAAACAAGATTTTCTGTGAAGTGTTGTGGGTTGGTATGCTGGTTATATATTTTTTTAATTATTTCAAAATGGGATTGTTCGCAAAGAGCTTGTGCGAGTATTTTGTTCACTGGTTATTAATACTTTGTGTAACATATTATATCAACATCACTGCTTTAAAAAACGGTGTAGAAATAGTGAGAATAATACACCTTATTTTTTTTTTGGCGGGTGGATAATCATCAAATAACCCCTCCCGCTCTTGGGCAGAGCGAAAGGGAGTGTCAGACTTCTACTGACTAAAAACCACCCATTTACTTCTTAGCCCTTCATGTCGAGGCCGCGGTACCTCTTGCGAACAACCCGCAGCCCCGACGGGAAACTGATATACCTTAGAATACAAATTTCGAAGGCATTTGCTACCTTTCGATTTGCAGCGGGACCCTGCGGTCCATTCATCGATTATGTAAGTTGATTACGCTACATACCTCCGCCTTTACAGTAGTGGAGGGTGTGGACACAACGAGCTCGAGGGTTCCCTCTCCCGCGCCAGCCGCGTCCACGCTGAACGTCACCGGCTTGCCTACTTCCACTCCTCGTTCTTCGTCCACTCCTTCGTCTAGGCTGAGGCCTTCTAGTGTACCTTCAAGTTCTGTTGAGTTGAGGGAAATGTTATTTTTAAGCAAAGCAGTCATAACAATATTGTAAAGCAAATAAATATACTAGGTCAATATGCTACTGTCAAAAGATCACAGTTGTGATTTGAATATACGAAATACTTGAGTTCCCGTAGCTACGAACAATATTTAAGGCTGAACCGGTCATGTATTAGGTTCAATCGTTAAAAGCCTCTACGATCTCAAAGCCTAATTTACATAGCCACGGAACGAAATAGTAGCAAATTAGTCAACGCCAAGGAAGGCACAGAATGCCCCGACAAGAGATCGCTCGAAGAGGATCGCAAATAAAGCGAAGTAGAAAGTTATGGGAGACTGGGGCAAATATAAAGTTTAAATAACCCTCCTTTTGGGCTTCGCCGGAGTCGGGTAAAAACTATAAACTACATACAATAGTGACCTTTGAAAGGACAAACTAATCCAAAAAGTTTAATACATACCTCCAGGCCCCAATCCAGTGACCCTCACCCGTCGCACATCATACACATTGCACGTGAACGGCGATCCCGGCACGTGTCTGCCCGCGCACGTGACCTGCACGGTGTGGCGACCCACGGCTTCCGGCGTGTACGTCGCTGAGTAGCGACCTTCGCTGGTGGATGAGAGCCGGGAGCGGACGGTGGTGCCGCCCGGACCCGCTACGTATACTGTTGGCTCGCCTGCTGAGGGGAGTTAGAAGCTGTGATTTGGATTATGTTGAAGAGTACAGGTTGGATTTCAATTTATTGGTATACTAGCTTATGTCTGTGACTTCGCCCGCGTGGTGTTTGGCAATTGTCCCACTGAATCTTACTACTGGGATAAAAAGTATCCTTTGTGTTAATTCAGGTTATGAAGTCTCTGTGTGCGAAATTTAATTCAAATCCGGTGAGTAGGTCTTGCGTGAAAGAGTTACAAACGTCCAGACATTCTCACATGCATTTATAATATTAGTAGGAAATAGGATTTGTAGGCGATGAAAGCCCTTATAAATGTATAAAAATTTCGGAATAATTAATTACACCGCAATTGTTTTACCACTTATGACCACAACTTCCAGTAATAAAACGGAATGATACAAATGCTGGCTATACAAGTTGATCCCACAGCCTAAGTTGTTCATATAGAGTAAATAAGCTCCCTGATGCTAATAAATTCAAAATCAACCGGTATAAAACGTTTGCACTTCCGATTAACTGAAGGTAGCTAGTTTCAAAATTTTCGTTTTGAATTCTTCGGAATATTTCCACGTACTTTCCGTTACTACCGTACTTATAGGTCTAGGAGCTTTCACTTTCAACGCTAACTTGACTAAAGCAACGTACAGCGACATTTCACACAACCCCAAAGTAATGCTGTTAAACGACGTCGAACTCGCGTCAACATTTGCCTGCTACTATTTTGACTCAATAAGTTCCCAAATAATAAACATTCGCATAGACAATGCTGTGGCAGTCAGTAATAAACAATGACTGATTGTGGGTATTCAATGTTGTTGCTAAACATAAATTATCTCTACAAAGGAATGATTTACAATTAAGATTAGGTAATGGTTTGCATTCGATGCTAACCTATTTATATGACTTTGTAGTTGTTTTAGAGACAACAGATTTAAAGCAGCAGCTGTTGTGACGAGCAAGACATATTTTAGAAATTCGTGAGCAGCATTGTTTTAATATTAAAAAAAAAACTTATTTTAAACTGAGAAAGAGTTGGCGCTAGACGTCTTCTATAGCTCCATCTCTTTCCCAAACTAGAGTGAAATTAAAACATACTGTTGACGTCATCAACCTCTCAGGTATTCTACTTAAGCAAAAGTGAGTAAATTTGAAGTTGAAGTTACATGCTAGGTGTTTAGTGGTATACTTGGTGTCTTGCATAGTTCACGATTTATTTGCCACTTTTTCGAGCTATTACCCATAATGTGTGTAATTAAATGGAGCAGGTAATAAAGTAGACGACAAAAAAAACTAATTAGTCTGTTAGATAGATTCCAAAAAATATTACACACATATTTTTAGAAAGGACAGGTGCGTAGTACTCGTAACCGGCGTGCGTGTATGACCAGATGTATGAATGTGGACGAAGCAAAAGGAGTATGTAAGGATCGTAGCAAGTGGCGTTCTGTGGTTTCTGCCTACCCCCATGGGAAAAGGGCGTGAGTTTATGTATGTTATGTATGTGTACATATTTTTTCTTTTTGTACGTAAACTTAAAATGAAGTCGATCCAGTGGTTCGAAAACTCGTGTGACGTCACGTTTCAGCACATTTTTTACCTAAAAGTGACGTCACAAAGCCCCACTCATGACCTTTGACGCGTTTTATCTTCGTAAATTTTATTAATTTGATAAAACAAAAAAACACGTATCCAATATTTTTCGATAATCTAACTGATTGACTGACATCCCTATTATGTGGCCTCTAAAGCTTAGCCCACATTTATGACTATGGTAAATAAGTAATAATCTTTTAAAGACTTCACATGCGACTGAGGGGACATTCAAATCGTCCACTCTCAAGGCCCACTCATACTTCACACAACCCAATTTCTCTCCCTAATACTGCCACTTCAACTGTTTTTTTTTTATCACTTTGTTTTATTCTGTAGGAGACCAATAAATACCTTTTCTGTCTGTCTTTTTTTGTTAATATTAAAAGCAACTCACTATGGAAGCCAGTAAGCTGTATCTCTGCCGGCTCAGCTCTAGGCGTGGACACAAGTCCCGGGCCGGTCGCGCGCGCATCCGCGGCCGCAGCGGGCGCGGACACGGCGCATGTGAACGGGGAGCCGGGGACTGCTTGCCCGTTGAACCGGACGGATAGTGTGTGTGGAGCTGCTTCTACGGGCTTGAAGTTTACCTGGGGGAAAAAAGGATGGGGATTAGATATATGGTTGAAGTAGTAAGACTGTGTATGTATAACATACTAGCGGACGCCACGCAGTTTCACTCGCGTAGTTCCCGTCACCCGGGGATGGTGTAGCTTCCCAACGGTGAAATTTTTTTTCCAATCGCTACAGTAGGTTTTAAGTTTATTTGTTACATACAAAAATACAAATCTTTCCTCTTTATAATATTATAAGTGTAGATATAGACTTAAGTGGTCATAAAAAGCACTGAACAAAAATTAAATACTGGCGATACGAAAATATTAATAAGTCGTAAATAGGTATGCATACGTATGCACGCGTTTCCAGGTCCAAAGAGCCGTACTATTATAGTTACGTTTGCAGCGTGTACATATAGGTACATCTTCTGCAAAGACCTTATATTCTTGAGACAAATAATACTTTATGAGAAATAAATAAGCCTATAAAATTACCCCAGTAGAATGATTGTGTAAGTAACAGTGCAGATGAGACGTGAAACATTGTTAGTAGACGATTTTGTACTTACTTTGAACCTGGCATTTCCTTCACTTTGTACATAATTTGGCACATTTCTCCCGTTTACAGCCACGATTATTTCTAAATTTCCAGCACCTGAAACAAATAATCAAATAAACTCGTGGTTTAATAATAACTGCCAGTCAGTGCTGTTAGTCAGTGGCCTGTCTGACAACCAGTCTTACCAAAAAGGTATCGTCTTACCCAGTATTAACTGGATTGTAGAGGTAAGATAGGCAGTCTCTCCATGTAAAATACTGGTATTCAGCTGCATCCGGTTAGACTGGCAGCCGACTTCAACATAGTTGCAACAAAGGCTAGGCAGATAATGACGACAACTACATTTTAAAAACAATAATTCTTCAATATTACGAAAGGTAAAGGTTCTTACCCGCATGAGAAGCGTTGATAGTAAAAGACACAGGTCTGCCGACGATGCCTGGAGAGATATCAGTAACATTAACTCGAGCCGCGCTGTAAGCCTTGACGAGGAAGGGACTGCCTTCCACGTGGCCACCCATTGCACCGGCTCGCACCTGCAAACGAATAACTGTACTTAGTATAACTGTTTCCGTCCTAATTTCTATTATACTTTTGTTTTTTTTGGATGATTGATAAGATAAGAATCATAAGATACAGTATCTTTTCATAATAAATCTGATCTGACCAATGCAGATAAGAAAATAACTCGGTTTAATTAAATAGAGTACTTACCTCAATGCTATGATCTCCAACGTCGACTGGTACAAAGGAGATGGTGTACCTTTTACTGGCCTCGTTTTCACCAATAGTCTCTTCGGCAGATACCTGGAATAGATTGGAAGATTATTCAAGAGCTGAATCTTCATTTATGTTATTATCATCTGTTACAAACAAACCGACACTTACACAGTACTTTCACACATAGACATACTCACAACTATGCACTACACAAAGCTACTAATTACTTTACAAGTCATTATTTCTATTGTTGATAAAATCAGTTTTTAATTTTATTAAGTCTCACTATTGTTAGCTGTCAATTTGGGGAAGGAGTGAGACAACACCAAACAGCTATTTCATTCTCATTTCACATTTGTAAATTTAACCGTTTGAGACACACTATACAATTTTATTTATTTACCTTCAAAAGAATGTCATCTGTGACATCATCATTCATTTTTTTTTTCATTTCAGCCCTAAGACGTCCACTGCTGGACATAGGCCTCCCCCAGAAGGGGGGATTTGCCATAATCGCCACGCTTGGCAGGCGGGTTGCCCATTCTCTGGTAAGTCCCTTAGTCGCCTCTTACGACACCCACGGGAAGATATGGGATGGTGCTATTCTTTACGTCCGACACCATACGGAACCGTGTTATTGGGTTAACTGGCAGTATGTTTCCTCCTCTAGCTAGCTAGATAGAATAGGTACAAACCTGCACAGGTACAGGACGTCTGGCCGGTCCGAGCACCTCGACGTGTGGCGAGGTAGGCGAGTCCACGCTGAAGGTGTACGCTTCACCCACTGACACCTTGTCCGGAGACTCGCCTGAACCCGCGCCGATGACCCGCGCTGGTGCTGACACGTGGCATACGAATGGACTGCCTGGGAAAGCACATTTTGAACATCAGAAATATTGTATTAAAAGCCATAACATGATATTTCGGATTAGGCAGATGTGTACCTAATAGTACATCCACATTTCGTCAGTAACGTGTCGTTTATAATAGGAGGCACCACTGAGGAAACATAATTATCTGGCGAAATATGGATGTAGGTAGTTGTTAGGTACACTTCTGCCTAACCCTTCGGAGTTTGCAGGCGTGGTGTTATGTGTGTAATAAGATGCGGGTTTATTGACATCAACCGGACATAAATCTAGACTCCATGTGGCTGTTACTAAGAAATTCCTGATGACACTTGAAAAACACTTGAACAACCCAATAACACTATGCCCAACCCGTCGGGTTTGCGACTACCAAACCAACGAGGAAGTTTGAATATTAGATTCGACCGAAAATGATACACCGCTAGGTCCGGGTCCGGATTACTTAAAATACGTGCACGCTTCAGAGTCTTTGCGTCTGCCTAGGATAGATGTCAGTGCCAGATTCCATGATATGAACCGTACCTGACATGGGTTCAATCCCATCATCGATGAAAATTAAAGTAACAAGAATATTAATCCAGAGTAGAAACAAAAATAATCAGTAAAACAGCAAAATAAGTAATTACAGAACCGGGGTATTATATGACACATCAAGCGTCTGAATTAACCATATTAATAAGTATATTTAATATTTACCAGGCACATGGTCTCCGTTGAAGCGCAGTTCTACAGTATGGGGTCTTGGATCCCTTGGCGTGAAGCTGATGGCATAGGTGTGAGCTCCTTGTGCCGCCGCTGCGGTTGGCACGCGGCCTCCGTTCACTGTCACCTCCAGGTTGCCGGGGCCAGCTGCCATTGTCTCCACTGTGGAGAGGAGTAGAGGGTTAGAAATAGTTCTAAGATAAAAGAAGAAAGGATATAATTTTACATACTGTATCTGGGAACCATCTCAGAATGTCATGACCTTAAACGGACCATCACAAAACGGTATGCCCACGACTTAATTGTCTCTTAATGGTACCATACCATTGAAATAAGAATCATCTACCAAATACTTTCCTGGGGAAATGGGCTGAGGAAATCCTTTAAAGGATAGTGTACCTATAAATTTGGTTGTGACTTACCCAAAAATGTGACCGGTTTTCCAACGGTGCCATGTGTGACATCCTTAACTCTAATGGCGGTGACGTCGTATACCTGAAAATAGCCAGAAATGTCATGATTTCGTACTTTTAAAACTTTACCTAACCAATATAGAGCATAAAAGAAATGGCGACAATATCGCTGATCGCTGATACCATATTGATTTTTTTCTGGTCACATTACTTTTGCCAGTACTATATTGTTATTTCAATACCTTCGCGATAGCGTTGCCTTCTGTTTTGACGCGTAACTTGAAAACTTAACTCACCTTTAAATGAAACGGGCTAGCGGGTATCGGCACAGAGTCCACGAGCACATTGAGGCGATGTTCCCCGACGGCTCTGGGCACGAACTCAGCGCGGAACACACCGGCACCGGCCGACGCCACAGCCGCAGGCACGGACGCCCCGTTCGGCCCTGCACCCGACAGCCGACTCAGCTCACCGCCCCGCCCTAACTACCCCCCCACGACCCCACTCGACAAGAACGTGGATGTTAGGAGTTAGGGCGAAGCAGATGAGCTTACAAAATATGAATGTTACGTTACGTCGTCATGTTATTATTGAGTATTCTCTGTAAACTGAAATCTTATTACTTGTCTCTTATGATCTTACTTGGCTACCGTTAGTTTACCCTATTTTAAAATAATAATTGTTGTTAGTTTTGTTAGTACTAATAACTAAGCTCTATAAGTGAAGTGTTAGTGCGGCTAAGCATTTATGATATTTTCTTCTAACATTAAGTTCTTCATAATAATCTATGATTTCTCCTCAATAAAAACTCGTTTGATCCCCAGGCCCTACGTTATCCCCTCATTCTTTGTCTAATCGTTTTCAGATAGGTATCCAAAAAGTATTATTTTGTATCTCTTTCATTTATACCACCCTGGAAAAAAGAACCAATTAAATTATGATAGGTACATTTCCTAGCTTAAAAAGCAAACAGCAAGAGGGTAGGTGATATTACATAGGGAAAAGCAACATGGTGCATAAGTGGACTATGTCTAGGAATCATGTGCGTGCTTGGTCAATGTGTGTATCAACGACACTAAAATGGTTACAGTTGTGATGTACTAAATGGTAACCAGTTTAGCATTAGTATTCCATTCTAGCCCATATTTTTGTGTTAGTTAAGTAGTAAACAAAAGTGTTTGATTACCATATATAAAACTTATTTATGTTAGTTATTTTAAGAATATTCAAAAAGAGATCCACAAGAAATTGAAGGCAACAAGCGTACACACTGAAGTATTTGCTGTTACATCAATATGTCTCTCTGATTAATCTAGGTGTACATTTATTCATATTTTCATGTTCTTACTTTACCCTGTAGCAAGACATAGAAAGAAACCAAAAATACTATTTGAGATAACATTTAAAACAATGGTTAGTCAGCCACACTTGAAGAATAAGGTCAAGGTATACATGAATACTGGGAGCCAAGTCTGCTATTTTCAAAGATTGGTCTGTATGAGAATTATACCAATACCATGTAATACTATTATTCCATAAGTTCATAGTCTAGAATAGGAGATTATTGAACATGCCATGACTTTATCAGTGGCAGAGCATCAGAAAAACATAACAATATTTCAATTATGTAGAAGATAAATGATCGGCCATTTTGGCAGAATTTCACTAGCAGACTTGGGACCTTAATCATCACTGCTTTCTTAACAAACATTGTTAGCTCATATTATCTAGCTTTCCCATAATAGGGGTAAGTTCTTACCCTCAACATTGACTTCAATCTGATCCAGAGAGGCGGAGGGGTGGTGCAGTGTCAGTGCGGCACTTTGGTGCAAAGGTGCAGGCCCGGGGACTGTGACTCGAGCCCCGCCGCCACCACCTTCTGATACTTGGATGACCAGGGGACAGCCAGGGACGCGCATCTAGAAAAATAATAAATAGTTTTGAACATTTTGGCTTTAGTTGTTGATATTGGCATTCTTAAAGAAACTTTACATTCACAAAAAGCCTTATTATGGATGAATTTAATAAATACTTTGACAACTCCAAGCTAGAAAGTGACTTTGTGATAAAGATATGGGAACTTACTTTTAAATGATTTTAAGAATCAATCTACATGTTACCTTAGATTTTGATGCAGTACTTATATCACTTTCTAGAAAGCAGTATGGCAGCTAGTTTAATGTTTACATACTATAAACAAACTACCCTAATTCAAAAATATTAAGAAGGCAGTGCAATGTAGTTACAATTTAGGTATACATCAAGTAAAATTACTCACTTTATTAAAAGATACATTGACAACATGTTCACAAGCTTCTGTTGGTGTGAAAGATACCATGAAGCGAGCATTTCCCTGAAAACAAAAGAAAGAATTGTTAGGTTATCTTTTGCAAGAATGGTCATTCCAAATTGGAATCTAAAAATGCTATTAAATGAGAAAAACAGAAAAAGAAAGTACTTACTTGTGGATGTACTTGTGTTGGAATATTCAGTCCACGGGCTGCAACTGTTATTTCAAGGTTGCCTTCCCCAGCTTGTGCGGCATCTACTGCTAACTGAACTGGTACTCCAACTCTTGCAGCATTACCTCCACTCACGCTCACTAGCTTGCTATCATATGCTTTACAAACAAATGGCGTATCCTGGAAAAAGCAATGGATCTTTAGAGATTTTAGAGTATAAGTAGTTGCTAAAATATAGTTGCATAAAAGTCGAATAGTCGTAGACGTCGTATTTGTTATTGTTTGACATTGATTAAAATAAAGACTTTTTAGGGAACTATTGAAATATAACTTTATTTCGAAATAGTAAACAGAGTAAACTTAAGTAATCAAAGAAAAAGAAAACTTACCGGTACTATTTGATTATTGTACTGTGCAGTGAGCGTATGAGGTCCGACATTCTTTGGGGTGAAACTGGCGACCAGACCGGTGACAGCGTCTCCAGTCAATCGCACAGGGACTTCGCCCCTCGGACCTCGAACTGTTACTGTTAATTCGCCACCCGCAGAACCTTCCACTCGAACTGAACATGATGCCAATTCACCCACGGGGATCAATTCTAGGGGGCAAAAATATAATTCGTTGGTATAACTGTGTATAAACGTTCATTTATCAATTAGTTTACTAATGTTTTGATTAAATAATTTAAGTTCCCGCCTTTTATCGTACTGACAGCTGCCAAATCTTTGACAACTGTAAGCACATGCACAGTATATTTATTAAATACTCTAAAGATTGTAAGGCTCACAGATCTGACTCACAGTGGGGTTAGCAAAATTATTTTTCGTTAAAATAGCAAATAACTATGTAACTAAATGATTTATATAAAAAATGTATTATTGTGCAGAATTAATGGCTAAAATAATCAATTTTTAGAATTAAAAATTTTTCATCCTGGCGAGAAAGCCTGAAGAAATATTTTTTGAGGCCGTTAGAGTAAGAAAAAGAAATAGTTTTATTTCATAAAATGTTATTATATTACAGCCACGACCAGTTACACAAATCTAACCCACAGTGGGTTGGCCACCACTGTGGGTTAGATTTGTGTAACTGGTCGTGGCTGTATTGGCCAATCTATTATTTTGTTTTAATTGCAAATACATATACAATTACTTAGATGTTTAATATAAAAAAACATAATTTTATTATTGAGCAAAATGTCTGGCTAAAATAGTAAATTTATAAAATATTCATCCTGGCAAGAAAGCCCGAAAAAAAGGTTAGGTGGCATTTAAAGTAAGAAAAAGAAATAGTTTTTTCTTTAGTTATTTTATAGCCTTTTACACTGAATAGTTTGACGCAATATGACCAGTTACACATTATCTACCCATAAATATATATGGTAATTAAATGATAAAAATAATTTAATTATTTTGCAGAATGGCTGGCTTTAATAATCGATTTTTTTAGAAATTATATAAAATCTTCATCCTAGCAAGAGAGACTGAAAAAAAATGTTTAAGCACTAAGAGCAAGAAAAAGAAATTGTTTTAGTTTTTTTTGTTATTTTATAGCCTTTACATTGAATATTTTGAACCATTATAACCAGTTCCACATAAAACCATAAAACCTCAATAGTTAAAAGAAGTAGATAGTCTAGCTTAGAATCATTGTTTTCGATCGCAGCGCCACCCCAAATGTAATGCGAAGATAAGTAAAATTAAACTCGTACGAGATCCTCATTCTCTAGGCGCAGTGGCGATTATGGTTTAATGAAAGGTAATTATTATTCTTTACGTAATAATTATACACAAATATGATAAACCTAGTTACAAATTAGTTTAGTTAGTACTTTGACGGCACGGTTGGCGCATCAGTAGCTGAGCGATTGTCTGCTGCGCTGCGTGTTGTGGGTTTGATCCGCGTACGGAAGAAATATTAGTATGGCCTACTGATAGTTGTTCCGTGTCTGGGTGTTTGTGTATGTGAGTTTAAATGTTTGTAAACGCGCTCACGATACAGGAGAAATTCCTAGTGTCGGGCAAAAGGGTAAAAAGAAAAAAGTGCACAATATCAAAGGTCTGTGTTATAAATCAATTTGGCCTATTCAAACACAAGTTAAAATGACTACTTACCAACTTGTGACGTGTCTATAGTGACTCTCTGAGCTGGTGCTACATGGAAGATGAAGGGAGAAGATGGCACAGGCTCTCCGTTGAACTTAATGTCGACACGGTGAGGTGTCGCTGCTTCTGGTCGCCAAAATACGAGACATCGTCCTCCACCAACCACCTAGAACAATTCAAAATTCAATGAGAAACGCACTTTATTTTATGAATACCTAATCGTATCATGTAATACAGATTGATAGTTTCTTATTGAATCATCATCATCATCATCAGCCTATAATGTCCCCACTACAGGGACTTAGGCCTCCTCCCTAGGAGAGGGAAGGGCTATAATCCACCACGCGTGCCCAGTTCGGGTTGGTAGATGTCACTTGACAAGTCTTCATTTTTTGGTTCCTCACGATGTATTCCTTCACCGTTTTTGAGAGCCGTGGTGATGAAATAAATTACACAAAGTAATGCACCTGCCTGGTTTCGAACCCACGACTTACTGTTCCGTGTTCGTAAGTCGGGGCCGCGACCACTGGACCACCACAGCTCTCACCTTATTGAATAGGTACCTATTCAATAACCTTTATTTGCAGTTTAATGTTTGTTTTTTGAATTTTCTTTTAGTTACTTAGAGGTATACGTCATGTCAAGACAGGGTTTTTTTCGAGAATCTTCTAATCTAATGTTCTACCAAATAATAAGGAGACACCTCATTCTTTGCTCAGTGTCTCCGTAGTCTCGTAATTAGGATTAAATAGTTGAATATCAATGAAAAATCTAAAGAATATTTATTAAGGGTAAGAATTAGACTGGCATTTTACTCTACATTCCATTAAGAACTCGTTATCATAAATATTAAAATAATTTTGCCGCCTTTTAGATCGGTATCAGAAATTTCTACCGCATAGCTATCGCTAATCTGTGCTATCGAATCATAGTCACAGTAAGTTGTGGAATAAAAAACTTTTTAAACCCAATTAAAAGTTTGAAAAGCGAATGACGGACCTCATTTATTAAAGTTAGAGATTACGAATATAATGACGAGACTTTACCTGCACGTGATTTGGAACTTCTCCTTCGTTGATTGAGATTTCCAACTGTCCTTCTCCGGCAGCACTGGCGTCGACTGAAAAAATAAACTTTTCGTTAAAACCACGTGTGGGATTGAGGAATTGGCCCAGAAAGAGGTGTCAAGACGATACAGCGAGGGCTGGTTCGAGGAGGCACGGGAAAAGAGCTCACGGAAAGATTTGGGGGTGACATTTGCCTAGCAGTGGGACAGTCCAGGCCACGCCACGACAGGCCAGAAATAACACGTGTTGATAAGTAATAGACAGATAGTCAGATAGGTATTAATAACTGACTTTCTTCTTTACTAGACTTCTACTGACGATGTTTTTCTAAGCATTACCTACAATATAGCATTATTTGTTACGCAGAATTACAGTTACTGCCGTTCTATAACATTTCATCAACTATATAATTTGCTTTTCAAGTTAATTATAAATAAAAAATATAATCAATATGTCTGTACCAATCTAATCTCTACATCAAATGTATGTTATGCTATCTTTCTAGATTAAACCAGGTACCAATTTCCGGTAAAGCAGCTTTTGGGCAATTAAGAAGATTTATTATAGCCAATTAAATTAAAATCTAGATAGCTAACTAATTGTGGAAGTGAGGGTATTATGCTAAGAGAGGTAACGTAACGGCCCCTTAGTTCTCGAATGTTCAATGGGGAAAATGTCCCCTTCTTCCCGTGGCGCTATAATTTATGTCCTAAGGGGGATAATACCATAATCACCGTGCTTGGTGGGTTTAAGTAGAGATTTTGTTTTTGAAACCTGAAGCTACAATAGAAAGTCGTGCAATTATTTGCTAATTTTTGGTCTAAAGTTCGTTTCAACGTATTTATATCTGGAACGAATGTTCTTCTGTTCTTTCCGTGTAAATAAATAAATTTATAAATATTATTATTTCCGTGTGACCTTTCATTTTGGTTACTTATCGACATACCTAGTGGAGCCTTGCTTCAGTCATAAGCATGTTTGTTACAGGCTGCTTAATAATAAACATGATCGCAATCTATCATTATTTTCTCGTTTACCTTTCGTTTGTGACTCTTATAAGAAGTACGGACCTATAATAGATATCTGTCCAAAAGTCTTTCTGCCCGTCTATTAAGTGCTCGTCAGTGCGAACGAAGTCTTGCCTGTATGGTCTTACCTCTGAACTGGCATTGTTGGCCGACCACCGCGTTGCCAACATCTGTTACTTTGATGAGGCTGGCATCGTAAACCTTGGCTACCAGCGGCGCTGCTGCTAGCTTGTCGTCTGCGATTGAGACCTGAAACAATGCAATTTAAATAATATATTTGTGGATGGACAATAATAGATATGTTAATGCCTGCCTCACTCGTAATAAATACAATAATTATTGATATACTGGAATAATTACTTAGTTGATTAACTTCACAATCAAGCTGATTACAAATTCAAATCATCGATGGTCATTGACTCGGAAGAGCCCATGAGTATGTAGATACTGCGAATCGCACAACGCAGCTTAGAGCGGTCCCCAGTCAGACGGCCCAAAGACTAATGAAGGTGACCACTTAGATCTATGTCTATGGTAAAGAACTCGGAGTTATAGCTAATTACTTAATATAGGCCACAGTATTATAGGCCGAATAAGGAAATAATTAGTTTCACCCAGCGCGGTATGTTTGTTGATGACGAAAACTCAAAACGGTGTTTTTCTAAAAACACCAACACGAGGAAAGTTGGATAACTTTTTATTTATACCTTTATGCTTAGATAACCAACCGTGAAAATATTATGAGTATAAAGTTGTTAACGGGACGGGTTTTCACAAAATTTAAATAAGTACCTTATCAAAGGTGTTATGTAATCGTGGCGAGAATTTTAATCAGCTCTCGATCTTTATTTTATTACATTTTAATCATAGATTTAGGTGATAAGACAAGTATTTAGAAGGTGGGTCTTCTAAATACCATGGTTAAATGCTAGCAAGAATTTACTTAATAGGTATTGCCAGGTTCTTGTAAATTATGTACGTGCTACATAAGTTAGGCACTCCAACTTAATTACATAAGCGAGCTCAGACCAGTGCATTTCATGTTTAATGAAAATTAATTTAACAGAAGATTAACGGTTTACAACCGCGACTTTTAATTGTAAGTAGATTGTATCTTTGCAAAAGTTAGATTTTTAAACCGACTTCCTAAATCACAATTTATGACGTCGGCACTTTCCATTTGGATTTCAATTCTTTGTTTTGTTCATGTTGTACTTTTATGCAAACTCCCCGAATTCTTACTCCAACATGTTATGATTCTGCTGAAGCAGACATTGTAGCCCCCAGGTACAATGATAGTAAGTGGATCACAATTCTGCTGACTACAGTCAGTGCCCTGCATAACTCAATCCTAACAAAGAAGATTAGAGAAACGAGACTGCTAGTATTTGTGACTAAAACTAAGCATCTAGAATTCTAGATTCCAGTAATCTGTTTAAAGAAGCCGGGCAACAAATTCATTGTGTTTCGAATTGCTATATACGCTTGATTGGTTACGGACATAGTTACTTACATCGATAAGGTGAGTTCCGACCTCCTCAGGAGTGAACTCAATGCGGTACACCCCAGGGCGCTCCGCCACGTCCAGTACCCGTGAAGTCACTGGCCTTCTGGATGGAGCTGTTACTGTTACGCCGACCTTGAAGGAAACGTCACAATTGGTTAGTTAGAAATACTCTACGAAAATATGGTAAGCAAGCTGAAGGACTCATGTTCGAAGAGCAAACGACTTCTGGAGTGGAGACCCTGTTTCTGGCTAGCAAGCGTATAGTGAGGGCCACCCCCCGATGAATTTAAAAAAGGGGGCTGGTTCAGAGAGGTTGTCGAATGTGGAGGATGGTGTGTTGTGGGCTTAAGGTACAGCTTGGGAGTGGGTTAAAATAGGCTGAGTTCATTGAGTGTGCTGGACAAATTAGCGCATCAAAGGAGAACTGCAAGATATCGATTGATGAATTGGCCTTCTAAATCCTTTTTGGTTTTTGGTTTGGCCTTTGATGATGATGGCTCAATAGAAGTTTTCTACAAAAATGAAGTAATGTTTAATGCCATGTTTAGGGGGTGTTCAAAGATCGTAGGATTTGTTGTTATTTTACGTAATTTTATATTGAACTGAGCAGGTACTGTCACAAACTGCGGGTACATAAATACATTTCAGCTGTAATTTGGCCATTGTATTTAAAGTCCAGTTAAAAACAAAGGAAAGTACAAACATTTGAATAATTTAATTACCTACAGTTTCGGAGCTTGCCATCGAATGGACAAAATGTCGAGCAATCCTTGAATGAAGAGTTAAATTGATACAAATTGGGATGGGTGAGTGCATCGGGTGCACCGGGCACTTAGCGAAAATACTGGAGTTCGATAAAATATCGCACCTTTTTCATTCAATGATTGAGTTAAAGGTAAAGGTAAGGTAATTTTCAAAAGATTCCAATGAGATGTTGCATTTATGAAGTAGGGTGTACCTATATGAATGAATATCATGTGTGACAAAAAATACTTACCTCAAATAAATAAAATTAAAGTGTTTGTTTGTAACTTCAAAGTTCAATGTCAGTCCAGGCCCCCTAGACAAAATCCCTTTTCTGTAAGCGTTAACGCCAACGGAAAGATCAAATTGTATTGAGTTGACAGATGACATCACGTGACATCTCTAAAGCTAATGTCAACTCCATACAATTTGATCTTTCCGTTGGCGTTAACGCTTACAGAAAAGGGATTTTGTCTAGGGGGCCAGGGCGTCTAAAAGGCCACTTTAGCAGATCATAATATGAATTGCGATAAAAAGTGTAAAATGGACCTTTCATAATAGTAACTGCTATTTTCTTATTATGATCTATTTTCCTAAATAGTCACAGATGCAGTTACTATTTTAACGCAATTCATGTTATGATCTGCTAAAGTGGCCATTTTAGATACCCTGTACAGACAGAAAGCCCGATTTCTGGGCAAGCTGGTTGCGGACACCGGACACTGGAGAGATGATTCAATAGGTCCTGCATTAGCTGTCTATCATTTGTGAATGTTCGTTATGAGCCATCAGTAAACCTACCTCGTTCTTGCTGAAAGTAGCTTCTCCCGCTGAGGTGGAGATCTCAAAGACGGCTGGTACTCTGGCAGGGATCAGCCGAGTGGGCTCCCCTCCGCCGCCGCCCAACGGCCCTGCCATCACCTCGACCTTCCACGGAGACCCTTGAAAGAACAACAGATCTTGATTTAAACAGATGATTTATGAACATTATGACAGTATAATCAGGCATGAATGAGGACTTCACAGGAGGAGTATGTAAGGATCGTAGCAGGTGGCGTTCTGTGGTTTCTACCCCCAAGGGAAAAGGGCGTGAGTTTATGTATGTATATAGGTGTAGATTGTAGTAGCTTGATGTGATGGCGTCTGTACAAAGTTCCCAGTACTCACATAAAAACGGAAACGAGACTTATTTAGTGCAAATCGAATGTGCTTATAGGTACACAATAAATGTCAATATGAAGCATAAGAAAACTGATAAAGCCTCCCTCAGCGTGGGGCGCGAACGATGGCAAGCGCGGGTATAATGACACAAGACATGATAGATGTACTGGCTGATGGCACTAGCGGGTAGCGCGTAATAGACATCATTATGGCTATATAACTTTCTCATATAAACCATGTTTTTCTATTCCCTGAATATTTTTATTGTGGCTTACAAGCTATTGTTGTAGAAAAATAATGGTATAGATATTGTTATGTACTACAAAACAATTTAAATAGATAGTTTTGGTACTTCTTGGTACCTAAGTCTGTTTCTCAAAAGGTTGTCTTGTTGCTATTAGTACCGAGTAGTTACGGCAGATATCCTTATTCTCTTGCCCTTATCCCAATTAATTTGGGGTTGGCGCATGTCTTCTTCCATACTTCTCTGTTTACTGTCATCTCATGAGACACCTCCTTTCTAGCCACATCATTCTTAACACGGTCCATTCATCATTTCTCGCAACGGTAGAATATAGAAGTTGATTATAAAATGAGCCGAAAAATAACTTGGCTCTTAAAGTTTGGACAACTTTACCCATAGATTAAGCCATTTATTTGCTTCAAACTTTAAAATTAATTTGGTAGCTTTTTATCAAAATGAGTCAATATCCGGTCGTCTGCACCAAAAAACAGATAAAAGTCTGCACCAACTAAAGTATGGGTTGCGTTGGTTTCATTTTAAGATAAACTGTAAAATATTCATCAGTGCATCAGAATTGAAAGTAGTTAACCTTTAGACATTCCAAATTCGTTCTTTTTTCTTTTTAAAGCAAGTAAGGTAAGTCAGACTTATTTATTCTTTATGAACAAATTGTTTCTTCAAACGATAATTCATAAAACCATGATATGTAATAGGATGACTCACACCTGGAATCGATCTATGAGAATTACCCGTTTTAAGATTCTTGCACGTGTGCATTAAACACACGTAGGTACCTACTTAAGAGCATATGTACAAAGGTGCTAATTGCAGTAATCACTAAACTAATATTCCTGCAGATGATTCCAAGTACACTTAGAAGTAACGTATGTGCCAGCAATAAACATTTTGCAATACCCACGATGCAAGTCGAATGTGTTTAGCTAACGATGCGAAGTGATACTAAAACTTTATGATGAATTTCAAAACGAATGTTTATTAGTGAACCATCTGTTTTATATTTTCACGTCGTTTAAGAAATACTACTTGGCTACGCCGTCGCCCGTGGCGTCGCCCGCGTGGAGTTTATTTTACAACCCCAACCCCTATAATATACAACATGGTTATTCCAACATTTCCAACCCCTGAACAATATGTTTGCAATAAACTGATTGGATTTGCCCAGGTGAACGTACCGCCAGAATGGAGGTCAGAAATTATTGCACGGGAAAGTACAGTCAGGTTAAAAAGTATCTTATATCCTACTAGCTGACGTCACGCGGTTTCACCCGCGTAGTTCCCGTTCCCGTTGGAATACAGAGATAAAAAGTAGCCTATGTCACCCGGGGATAGTGTAGCTTAACAACGGTGCAAGAATTTTTAAAATCGGTTCAGTAGATCCTGAGATTACCCCTTACAATTAAACAAATATACAAACACACAAACTTTACTTCTTTATAATATTAGTATAGATAGTATAGATAACCTAGGTCTCCTACCTGTGTTAAAAATTACATCCAAATCAGTTTAGCTGTTAATGCGTGAAAATGTATGATACAGACACAGTTACTTTCACATAAATAGTATATATTTACTAACGATCAAACGGTTACACTTTAAAGTCAGCCATATTCTGATACCATATGAAAGTTTCGCTAAAACAATAGGCGTGTGTAATGTAAAATGTGTTACGAAACTTCAAAGGTCGGCGCATGGCGGAACCGATTGCCGCGAGGTCGTTTACTTAGAAAATAGACGGTTGAAACTTTTCAATCACCTGTGGCCACATTCCATGTTGTTTGGAGACATACGTTTTAGGTGCTACGTAAATATTCAGTTCGGCTTAATTTGGCACAGCCCGGCGAAAACATAAAGTTATCATCACGCTTGTAATCCCTCATGGGTTAGGTAGAGATGTACCTAATAGCACACCCACATTTCGCCAGTTATGTCTAAGTCCCATGTGGGGCGAACCTATTGGCAACGACCGGGCACAATTCCAGAGCGGAGTCTGGAATGAGCTGGCTGGCTGCTACTGAGAAATTCCTGATAGAGAATCACAATAACATTTTATCCGACCCAGTATTCGACCCAGGACCTCATGCCCAGCAGTCTCGCTTGCAGCCACTAGACCAGGGATGGCGAACCTTTATGGATCACCGTGCCATTTTTTCTAAAGCAATGTTTCATTTTGTCAAAGGATTTAAGACCTTACACGTGCCGTCCAATAAGTCTTCATTGGCAGATAATTAAACTAAATATTTTCAACTAAAAACTCTTTATTTTCTACCAAAAAAAAAAACATCAGATAATTGTTTTATCGTAACATATTATATGTTTCAATTCTACGTGTAATTCAAATTAAAGTAACATTAGTGTAACTTCTGTTGTTGCTGGTTAGATGATAATTAAGTTATAATGTATAAGTCAAACAGTTACAAGAGGTTACTTTTAGTAGATTGCATGTTGAACTGGGCTCCTCTACTAAACGGTTTCTAATCGAATCATAAGTTATTCATCTCTGAAAATAATTACTCTTAGGCATAGATGAAAATATGGTTAAAAATTCGCTGGTGTGCCTAAAATATTGTGTAACGTGCCACCAATGGCACGCGTGCCATTGGTTCGCCATCCCTGCACTAGAGAAACTAATCATATGAATTAACCTATGTAGATCAGAAATACTTTCGGGAAAAAACCACTAGCTCTAACTTATTCGATTTATGCCGATCGTCGATGTCCAGCTGATGTGTATGAGCTGAACTTGAGAGTAGTAATTTTATTGGCTCGGTTTTGTTGATTAAAAGAAAACTGCCAATTTGAATGTGCCGTCTAAAACACACCTTGGTGAGAAGTTAAAACATTTTGTGAGACAATCCGTAGTGAAAGATTGCTTTGTGTTGGGAGTGTGTTTTGGGAGCATTGCATAGTCGGATCGCCATTCATGTGGCTACATAAATCCTGTCGGGACGGAAGCGACAGTTTGAATGGTCGGTCCAGGTTGTCGTACAAATACCTATGACTCTAGTTTGGGGACCTAATGCTTAACCGGACTGAACTGATCGATGTGATGGTCTAGAGGAAAACCGTGCTGCTCATTTCAAATGTATAGTTCTTTAAAGTCAAACTTGGTGTTAAAAAAGTTGAAAAGGAATCGACTGTCTTTGTATTGTCATGTTATGAGAAGGGAGGGGGAGGGGGTTGGGGATATGTTATGCATGTAACCAAGAGAGTCATGAATATAAAATGTTGATGGATGGAGAGGGTGAAGGAGACCAAGGAAACGATGGATGAATTGTGTGAGGAATGAAATGAAAGTAAAAGGTGTAAAGTATAGGTTGACACAAAGAGAATGGAAGACATTAACGTGTTGCGCCGACCCCAAGTAACATTGAACAAGGGCAGGAAGATGATGAAACTTGTTGTAACATAATTTGCTTTAATTACTCAGGGAGCACAGCTTCATATTTTATCTACGAGTACGTCTGTACAAATACCTTCTATGAACGTGCTCAAAATAATTTCACAATACTGCTCGCTTTTCCCAACTATGTTGTGGTTGGCTTCCAGTCCAACCGGACGCAGCTGAATATTTTACTTGGAGTGACTGCCTATCCGACCTCCAGCACCCAGTTAGCATGTAATGGGTATTACGATAACCCTTGATAAGTGGTACTTACTGGTAGTCAGACATACATGGTCATATTCATTTGTTAGAAAATTAAAAGTTTTCACAAGAACGTTACCATTTATTGCTATCCCGAAGCTGAAAATTAAAACCTTATGATCCTGTTTCCTACAAATATACTTTTTCTAGTGAACATGGCATTCCGAAAACAATTAAAAAAGTGTCAATTAGATTGACAGTTGCTGAAAATCTTATACTTAGCAATCCTTTCGCAAGTTGCCGAAACGTTTAGAAAAAGGTCTCTCTTCTAGACCTTCTAAGCGACTCCTTATATTGTTTTAAAGTTTCTAATACATCGCGAGGTTAGTTATTAGTGATTCTCTGACATAACCCTTCCTTATTAGTTGCGACCTCGGCCTCGACTATTTAATAATACATGTGGGAAGATGCTTCAATACAGACAAGTTCGCCAAGCCATTGTTTTGTTTTAGATCAGTTATCGAACTGATCGTTGAGTTGGTGATTATTTTGACGAAGATGCTATTTTCAGTGGGTTTATTCTAATAGTTAAGTTTAGTAAAGTCCATTTCAAGAAAGAAGTCCCGCGGACAATTGTGGAACTAAATTTAACAGATCGGCCATGTTGTCGTTTGTCGATGTTATCAAGGTGCGTTTGTTGTGGTAGACATTTTGTGAGTTTATTATTGGATTAGTGCGTTATAAGGTTTATTTACGATGCCAAAAGTTGTGAAACAACATTATGTGCGCGACATACAGCGCTGCGTCTGCGGGACTTCTTTCGTGAAATGGACTTTAGCATGGTTGATTTTTAAACGGGTGGGTTTAATATTCCTTGTTCATCTTTAGTCGTTTTATTGTCTAATAGTCGGATAGCCACTAAAACCTCTAGACTAATACTTAATAAAACTATCGTGCCCAAGATTACTGCTGCCCCATCTTCTAAAAATAACCCAACAGAAATGAGCCCTATAAGCAGACTACAATTTTTCAAACTGACATGTTCACTAACATAACCATTTATACTGAAAACGGGATATGCATTATGTCATAGTGCTTTTTACTGCACCGAAATATCGGGAACTCGAAACAAACAGTAAATATCCCACTTTCAGTGTTAATGATAATTAATTTAAGCGCATAAGCGGACTGGTCTACACATTCGTGACAATTAATAAATAATCATCGAACAGTCGTGACGGATTGTAGTGTGTATAATTGCGTACTTAAATAACCCATAGCTAGCCCATGGACGCACCTGCTTAACTCAGGGCCGGGCCGTTACTGGCCCATACGACTTCGTTAGTCTTCGTTACATAGTACTGGAGATCGGTCATGCGAATATAAATAACGGTAAAAGGTAAATGGTCGATAAAAATTGTAATCGGTTGCCCTAATTAAAACCTTCGTATGGGAAGGTATGTTTTGATGGTAGTAATTAAATGAATGGGTGTTTCTACAATAAATAGTAACGAGTGGAGTTAATTACTACTAACCTATTATTGTATAGCAGACCAGTGGCCTTCCTATTTACTGCTTACTGAAGTTTGGTACTTAATGTAACTATATTTTAAGATGATTTTTCTGATTTAATAAATAAAATATTGTCGCTTCAGTCGCTTGTTAAAGCAACAATGTTTTTACATCAATTATCGTCGTCTCCAGTTCGAAAATAAAAACATATTTCAAGGCTCTTCATATTCACGAGACGTTTGTTCCAAAAACTGGAAAGATACAAAAGAATTTCGAGTTTAAGTGAGTGATTAAAATGGAGGAGTTCTTTATTCGTCGAGAGGGATGGTCATGACCATCGTTACAAACACGACCGGTCCGTGAGAGGTGCTGTTCATTTGTGCCGAGATTCATCCGAGATAAAAGAGATCCATTATAAAACACATTTCTATGATTTACAAGTTGTCTCTGGTTTATAGAGGTGTATTTGTTACTACGCGCTGTGGTTACTGTAACGTCCAAACACAGGATATTATTGGTTGGATATCTTATCTATATATTCAATGATATCCTGTGTTTGTGTCAACAATCATCAATCAGTCGATTATTCTAGAAATAATTAAATGTAAAGATAGATATTTATATATTCTGTGAGGTAATTAAAAAAAAATTGAATGTCCTTAGAATCTTCTGAGGTTTTTGCCGACTGTAGATTTCGGTCGACTTTCTCTCTAAATAATAAAATTCCATTAAAATAGCGTAGAATAAATAACTGGTTATCGTACAATTAACTTCGCGGTATGTAATAGATTAACACTTAATTATGTAATAATTGGTTTTGTCAACTTTCTCTAACAACTCCGAGTGACTTCTTCTGTTGTGACCAATATTTAAGTAATACGATGACTCGGTTCTCGCGGTTTCTATGTGTTGACTGTTTCATGTTGATACTATGGCAATAAAGTATTATTGAATATGGTTTCAAGGCAGTTAGGTAGTTAGGTAAAATAGCCACAGGTTTCTCCAAGATTTTTCAGCTACGGAGCAAATAAAGTATGTTTGATGTGGATTTGTTTTGACGAAGTTAACTCAGAAAAAAAAATGTACTAGGCCTCCCACGATTCTAGGACTAGCAATTCTAGGATTAGCATGAGAGTTCGATTCCCAGGTCGTATATCGTTAAGATTTTCCATTAGGAATTTCTGTACTAACCAATACGGAGTCTGGACTATGGATTGATGGCAATAGGCTCGCACCCTATTACATGGCACTTAAACATATCTGGCGAAATGTGGGTTTGCTATTAGGTACACTTCTGCCCAACCGTTAAGGGATTAAAGGCGTGATGTTATGTTATTAAAATATACTAGGATAAGGACAGGGTCATGATGAAAGTTACTATCAGTTTATACTTTTCTTGATCATGAAACAATTCTATCCGTCCTCTAGTAATATTTAATCAAAAACTTCTCGATCAGTTATACTTTATAAACCTTCGCATTTACAATGTTAGAGAATGCCAGCTGCCACGAATATTTCGATATGATTCATAAAACTAGTTATTAATGTACTTTATAAACGGATGGAGGATCATCGTTATCAATCCATATTTCACTATGTAAATTAATAAATTAACATAGCAAATATTTAAACCTGATCTGTGGAGCGTGTCAAATTATTTAACTGCCTATAAACATGGATTAGGTATATAATGTGTGGTTATTAAAATAACTGGCATGTTAGTAACGCATTGTCTGACACATTCCTATGCATATTAAGCAAGCTAGTTGGCCTTGAATTTGTAATATATGTGAGATTAATTGTATTTCGACTAGGTAGTGATTGTTAGCAAGGGTAGCAAATTAAATATTCTGCATTCCATAGGTTTATTAGATCCAGTTTACAATGGTGCCATGGTGGAGGAATGGAAGGTTCCTCGTCTTAGCTAGTCGACGACATTCTACAAGGTATAAACAGACCCTTTAGGAAATCGTCAACCAATCATTCTGTACATTAAACTAATTAACTCTACGCAAGAAAATATTGCTGGGACACGCCTTATTTTCTTTAGGTGAAAAATCACGTTTTACGGTTGAAATCAATGAGATGCACTTAAATCATTGTGCTCATGGATGCATTGAATACTAGGGCGTTTATGGAGGTATTTGTAGAAAAATTATAATAACAACACTTCAAACTTGAGTTTAAAAAAAACGTGTGATTATATTAGTTAGCACTTTGGCCTCGAAAAAACAGAAGGTTCCCAGGTATGGTCTAGAACAAAAAATATCGTAATGACCGTATTCCTTTAGGAAGTCAGGACCGGTAGAAAAACAGAAGCTAAATTCCCCTAAACCGGTAACATTTGGATAAACACGAGTTATAGTAATCTTTTGTACGTAACACAGTAAGTTAATAAGCTGCCAAAAGCAATGTTTACTTAGACATCAAGTATTTATCAAAGACAGTTTCTACTACGCTACCAATTATTCTTCAAATTGCTCGTATTTGCCTGAAGCAGTTTTACATATTTATAGTCAAATAAAGAAAAAAAGAAGAAAAAAAAATCCGTCGGTCTAAAATTGAAATGTTTATGTATACGGTTAATTGATGATTACTGCAAAATGGGTCCACTAGTGGGATTATACCGTGTTATGGCCAATAACAGGCTGTTAGGCTGTGTCCACGCCTATTAATGTGTGAATCAGCTATCTAACGGTGCAAACTTGTTTAGGAGATATAAAATAGTGGTGCTTCTATGTTTGCTAGCAGCTAGCTAGAAAACGATTTGATTTCTCTAAAAATGAAATAAAAGTGTGTAATAAATTAGTTCGAAGATCTTAGTGATTGTGGGTGCTCTAATTCCGTTAAGTGGTTTAAAATGTTTGTATAATAGCTGTCTGTATATTTTTTTATAAATATTTCCGAACACTAAAGTTGTATCACGATTCAACGTTTATCTCTGATCAAAATAATTATTGATTCACTTAACAAGAACATTCTAAATTGGGATAAACTTCGAGAGTGGTTAGTAAACACCTAGACACCGCAAATTACATCAAATGGAATTTACAGCAAAGCTCTGCCTATCCCTTCTAAAGAATGTCAAGCGTAATATCGCAAGAGAAAATGTGTGGACATTAGCTCTCGCACAATTTCCGTTGAAATACGTGTATGTAGTACATAGAAGTTATTTAGGTGCACGCATTCAATCGTGTAGACTCGCTTAGAAACGGAAGACATTTGTAAATATGGCGAGAAGCGATTTGCTATATTACTGTGTTGCTGTTACACCTTAGTTACGAAAGAATCCCCGAATGATGTGGCAGAGGTGCACGTTACATTCCGCTTATATTTCTGCTGTGTTTTAACTTTTAGTCTCATGTATGGGATGAGCCATCAACTGGACACAAATCTAGACACTGTTACTGCTAATGAAAAAAACGTGATGGAAAAACCCAGTTAAACTTTGCCCGAATTGAGAATGGAACTCAAAATTTTATACTGAGGAGTCATGCTTACAACCACTAGACCAATGTTGCTGTTACGAGCGGTAATGGAAAGTTATTCGCAATACGATACGGCGGTAACAATTTAACAAACTATCGCTAAATCTTAACGCTCGAGGGACTTAGTACAACGGACTATGATCGACTGATCGTAAACTGTAGTATTAGCTAGTATTACTACACTTGTTACAGCAGCTGATATAACATCTCAATTTCGTTACATAAAACGTTTGTGGTTTGTTTTATAAGATGACTAATGTTACAAGAGTGATGTTGATATTGTTCTGTATTTCAGTTACAGGATTCCCCTATTGTATAAGGAACTCTACAGTGTATCCATTCGAACACTGTTGAGGTTGCAAACCTTAAGGCTTCGAATGCAATAATTTTTAAATTCAGATTTGAACACCTTCTAAGACCTTTTTATAAAAAATAAAAAAACAGGATTTAAACGAAGGCAATAATATTGTGTGCAGGTGGCTATTATATACTGTTTAGATATATTTGATGCATTTCGACACTCAGAAAAGATTACAGGATCTAAAATTTATATAATTTTCGACATACTCTTAGACTAATCGTTTACGTGATTATTAGTCTAAGCTGAATCATCAATCTATTCCAAAAAAAATCGTGTCTACTGCTAAACGACTTTCTAATTGCTACCTAGAGTCTTCCATCATATCAAAAGTTCTAATTATTCAATTAGTTAATTACGGAAGTAAAATCATTGGTCAATTGGCTATTACATTCTGACTTAATCGGTTTTCGTAGAAAATCACCTGCCTAGCCTTTCCTAACTATGTTGGAGTCGGCTTTAATTCTAACTGGATGCAGCTGAATACCAGTATTTTACATGGAGCGATTGCCTTTCTGATCTCCTCAATCAAATTAGTATTAGGTATAATTATGATACCTCTTGGTAAGCCTAGTACTCAGACTTTCAGGCCACAAAATACCTGTAACGACTGCTATAGAAAGCGACTGGCTGAAGATGGCGACTGTTATAGTTGCCGAACCAACGTGTCTTCCGAGGCACGGGGGAAACTCGGTACGTAATGCAAAATTGGTAAATATTGATTCGGTTTTCGAATAAATCGAATATTTAAATGCTAGATGATTAAGTAATTTATAAATCGAACATGATTATTGGACAGGTTCGTAGGCACAGTTATCGCAAATTAACTCTTTAAATCTGATAATGTTTCTCAACCGAGGAAACATTCATACATGGTGATAAGTTGAAAGTAGTTTACTCAAGTATATTACTTTTTATTTCAAGTTGCCACTTCATTATTCGACGTAAAAATTCATAAATAAAATGTTGGAATGTGCAACTTGGTGGTAAACAAATTACAATGAAACATCTAGTAATTGTGTAATTACAAAGTACTCGTTAGCGATGCAAATTCCAAATATAATGTAATTTCAACACAACGGTGCAGGATATGAGTTCTCTTTACATACATTTGTACGAACATTATCAAGATTTTAATTATAATTAAAATTTCAAGCGATGCATTGTGACGTTCCTACCTGCCGCTGGATGGGTCTGAAGTCATTTTTAAGAAGCTTGATATAATCAACTGCTTAGTGGTTAGAATAATTACAATAAATTATAATGCGTAGGATCAAGATATCTGCAAGGTGAACAAGTCATCGTATTATAATAATTTTAAGACAATAGCAAAATTCAGTCGTTGATCTTTTCTTGGTTAGCTTTGCTGTATCTACCTCTGTTGGTAAATCTGTGTTTCTCACATCTTTTACCAATAGGTACCTACCATGCACAAGGCATTTTCTTTACTTTAAAAAAATTATGATGACAAACAGAGTTACTATGCGAGCCAACTAAGAATAGCGCTGTCAAGACGCCATTTTGTTCAGCAAAACACGAGAACTTTATTACCAAAGCGTACGGTGTGCAGAAAAATCAATGAAGAAATTATACTCAGTTTAATTATAATGTCCACTTTTTTGGTATTTCTAATAAATTTTACGTCAAATTAGATAAACATGAGTTGGATATGAAAAAAAGCATGTTAATAAAAATATTACACGATTTTTTTTACATTAAAACGATTAATCGTGCTCCCCGCACCTCTCTTTGAACTTATATTGAGTTGAAAATCATTTATGGAATTCAAGAAATAATATTTTATAAAAATGAACATAATAATAATTAAATCTATGAATAAAAAAACATAACATTTCTTATTCGCATTTCTTTTTTTTGCTGGCAGTACTTATCTGAGTCAGATAAGTACTGCTACCGTGTGAAGTTGTCAACAAGCGCGATCCTATTCTTAGTTGGCTAGCATAGTAATCTTACCTATGATAAGTCTTTACGAAGAAGACGTTTTAAAGTTCTAAGTAATATTTCTTATTTATCCTCTCTATCTTGTTCTCCATTCTACCATTAACTAAGAAACTCTAGACCTAAAACGCGAAGGTGTGTAATTACAACAACACGATATTCCAGCCTGTTTAAATAACCAAAGTTCGGCAGATATTGTTTTATTAAACAAAAGGGAAGAATTTGTAACAGAGTTTTATCAGCTAATGTGTTTTATATTCTTACTGAACAATTCCTTGTAGACCGCCTACACCGTAAAGTTTCAATCCCACAGCTACTTCGAAAACATTAATTACAAGTACCAGTTCAACATTAATATGTAAGATAATTTTTAAAGATATTAATTAAGTGTATGAGGTCACTGAGAATGCCTTTTTAATGGCTTTCAGTTCATTGCTCCCAAAAATATATATACAGTCGACAGTCGCGCGATAAATTCAAATTAATTGATAGTTAGTTTAGTTGATCTAGCTTCTTTTTTAGGCTAATTAATACAATGTCTATGATATTTGAAATGTTTTTTTTTGTTAATTATGTCAAGCAACTGTTACAATTGTAATTTATGAGTGTGACTAATCTAGGTCATTGGTAATGCGGCTACGAGGCTCTAAAAGCACTAAACAAAACGCTCAGTAGGCTAATATTCATATTTGTTCAATATTATATTCAGATTTCAAGTCAGGTGAATACAAATAAATTGGCACAATATGTTTATACACACCAGAAACAAATATTTTATGTAATTAAATCATTATTGTATACTACACTGTATAGCAAATTAGAACCCTTTGCGATTTGCAGGTAGGTGTTTACTATATTTTCAGGGTTGTAAGTTCTCACAACGCAAAAAATATGGATTTACATAAATAACGAATTATGGGAAGTTATTCCCAAAATATTGGCACATGTACAGAGATTTTAATATTTAAGAAGTGCAGAATATACCTGCAGCAATAGAGCCTCTTAAACAATTGAAATGCTCAGCTGTCCTTTACTACTTATTTTCTAATATCTTATTGACCCTTTTATCGTCAGTATAGTCAGTCGTCGTTTTTTTGTTTAAAATGTTGAGTGTTGGCGGATGTCACGAGTTCAGCTGCTATTGTTTTACCACGATCGGTGTTTCCTTTGGGACGACACAATCGATCAACATGGAATTAGCTTTGTAAGGACTTTCATTTGTTTAAATTATAATTTAAAAAATACTTGCAAAATTGTAAAGAAGGATATTGCAGGAGGGCTGAGGAGGGGTTAGTCAACTCTGGTTGCAGACTGCCAGGTTGCTACTAGCCATAAATCCGAATGATGCTATCATTCCAAACACAATGAAACAACTGAGTTTAGAAACTTGATAAATTGAGACATAGCCTCCCCAAAACAATCGAAGGCGTGTTATCCGAATATAATAGCGATTATAGCCACACCTATTTGGCAGTTTCCATCAATTTGCTAGTTCACGTATTGTATCCGCGTGGTATGGTATTGTTCGGCCCGCGCGCGCCCCGTCTGGCACGTCTCAGTGCTAGTCTGGTGACCTCCTTCCAGCCTCACCGGATCCCTACCTCACCCCACCTCACGCAATCAACGGTTTCAAACAGTTTACCTATCCGATGTGTAAAACTTGCGCGTACGCAGCGCGCCTCAAGTAGTACGACTTCACTAACTCACCAGCTGTATAATGTAAACGAACTTTCATTAGACCTAAATACCAAAGCCCTGAGAGTTCTAAAAGAAGTTTCAAATAAAGAAGTATGCAGTAATTCTTTATTGAATAAGGCTGCGCACTGAATCGTGAAAGCCGTTTGATCAAAAGAGATCTTATTAACTTTTGTCAATATTTTAATCTTCGGGTTCTCCATTCGCTAGCTTCCGTAATCCGTTGCACATCATTCGCCAACAAATATCGTTCATTATTATTTATGTTTTATAACCACATTACATAATGCTTCGCGGTTCGATCAAAGAGGTGTAAATTAACTTTGTATGCTCAATGACGCTCAGGCGAGACAGATTATGTTACATTTGATACTGATATAACTATTGTGTCTGAAAACGGACGGATTGCGTCTCCGCTAATCTGTGAATAAGAGGTAGCGATTGTTCAGTGAGACGGGTGATTTCCGCGTATCGCCGCACTGCGGTATCGGGACACCGTGTGACAGCGTCAACTAGAAAGGTATTTAGGCAGTTAATGCGGGCAGCCCGTTGTCCTCGGTTGTCGACTCGTCCAGCCGGCTTACAAGCTCGCAACCTCCGATAACTTGCCTACCTTTGATGGACCTATTCATTACGACCTGCATCGCATCCGCATTCAATGAACGAGTGAGTGACCAACGACGACAAAAAATACGAAACGTTCAATAATGAATGATGAATATTCGAGGTCCTGTTTGTGCGAATTATGTAGACGCTCCAGTAAATTATGGAAATAACTCGCATAAACAAATCGTCAATATTTTGCCAAATATTTGCTTCGAAATTCGTAATACAGTTTTATTGATGCTTTTACATGTACGTATGCAAAGTGTTGAATTTAATATTCAGTGAAATGACTCCTATTGGCACAATGTCGTTCCAATTAAACCGGCTGGGCCGTTTTTTGTGGTTTTCACAGTCGGAACTCATAATCAAGATTCACAGTTAGTTCCTAGAGGATCTTAGGACCGTTACTGATTTAATTTACATGATTGTTGGAGTTAGATGTCATTCTCAGTTTGAATATCTATACTAATATTATAAAGAAGTAAAGTTTGTGTGTTTGTTAAATTGTAAGGGGTAATCTCGGGATCTACTGAACCGATTTTAAAAATTATTGCACCGTTGGGAAGCTACACTATCCCCGGGTGACATAGGCTACTTTTTGTCTCTGTATTCCCACGGGAACGGGAACTACGCGGGTGAAACCGCGTGACGTCAGCTAGTAGTCAATAACAGTAGAGATGGGAATCTGTTCGTTCGGAAACTTGTTTCTTCTCCATATAATTTCGAAATCGATGTGCAGTGTTAACCCGTTCCGTGCAGGTGTCGCGGCAGCCACTAGGCAGTTAAAGTAAGCCAGTGCTAAAATACAGGAAAAATCAATCATGGTTCGCAATCAACATGATGTAATAACTTTAATATTCTAACAATTTCGTTAACTATCAACTTCCTGTCGTTTAGTGCTGGTTTACTTGAAACCAGACATATTAGGCTGGTGTATTGCTTACGTACTGAGAATGCCAGTGGTTATGAAACATGCGGTATTTCATTCACGATTTGTTTTTTTTCATCGACGTAGAAATGTTACTTTTACTAAATTATCACAGAAGATGAGCAGACATTTCTCTGGCCTATACATTTGTAGGAAATTTATTGATTCTATTAAAATTGAGGTTATTTTAATATTGGTTTGTGGACATTTTACATTTTACTTGACATGAAAAAGACTTATTAATTTAATTTCTATTACATTTCTTTTTAATTTTATGTTATAATTTGGTATTGTGAGTGTGTATTTGTCTGTATGTGTTTTGATAAATTAACTGCCTACTAACATAATTTTTAAGTGTACGTTTACTAACAATGTATAGATCTTTGTGTCCGAGTTAAATAAATGAATTGAATTCAATGTTGAGTGTTGGGCCATTTATTTCGTTATTATTTTAGTTTGAAAATGATATACATCCCCATGCATTAAGCAGTATCGCTATCCATATTTATGAAATAACTCATATTGGATGCAATTAAAATTAAATTATGTTAATGAAAGATGAATCTTCACTTTCGTACCTAAGCGGCTGAGGCCGTAACTTATGGGTGCCTATAAAATAATAAATATGCAAATTTCTAAACTACTTATTAAATAAAAATGCTGACTTGAATTGCTGTAACACTGAGCTCTGCCTAATATTACCGTTAGCATATTTTTTTGTAAGCGTAGGTAATGCCGATTGCCATATTAAATAATAGGAAGTATCAAGTAGCTTTAAAACCGAGTAAAAAACAAGGGTTCCCGTGAACAGGAGTCGGTACCGAGTAGTGAGGCTGCAACTTGACTCCTGCATCCGTGGCTCGAAACACGACACTCGAGAGAAACGATTACTTGCCCCGCAGGCCACCTTGCTTACCGCAACGTTTCTTTTATAAGACATTTAAAAGTTGCAGTAATTGTCTGAACAATGTGTCCTGGTCTGGTCTGTCCAATCTGGTTTCCACAAATGCAAACAAATGTTTTTTGGAAAAATAATAACTTTCACACTGAAAATTCAGTGAGCGCTGCGCAAATGTTTTAATGACTTTTTCAATAGTTCTATTCATTTTTTTTATGTTACACAAACATGATATAAATGTATTCATAGGAAATAACATCAATTGAAAACAAGGTAAGGTTAGGGTGTAAGCTGCGGGTTGTTCGAAAGAGATACCGCGGCCTCGGATACAAAGGGTGAAAAAGGAACATGGGTGGTTTTTAGTCAGTAGAAGTCGAAGAGCGGGAGGAGTCATTTGATGATTTCCTACACTACAAAAAAAAGGTGAGGGTGTAACGCTTTCTGCTTTAATGTTTAACAGCATTTGGTAATACTGAATTTCAAAATTTGCTCATTTATTTTTTTCTTTGTATTTACTCATGCGTCATTTTTGGGAACGTCTATTTCTAGGGTACGATAAGATTTATGCAGATATGATAAGATTGTTTTACATACATACACATACATAAACTCACGCCCTTTTCCCATGGGGGTAGGCAGAAACCACAGAACGCCACTTGACAGGTGCGTAGTACTCGTAACCGGCGTGCGTGTATGACCAGATGTATGAATGTGGACGAAGCAAAAGGAGTATGGATCGTAGCAAGATTGTTTTAGTTCATACTTAAAGATGTATCTAGTTGAATAATGGTGTGTTTTATAGTAAGTAGTGATTCCCATAACAACTTAAGGAATTTAGAAATAGCAAAAGCAAGCTATTGAGCAAGCACGTTATATGTTTCTATTCATTGATATTCAGTAAGGGCTTTACACAACAGTGCATAAATATTGAGTAGCAAATATTTACTCAGTAATTACCACTATAATGACGTAACACGTCACCTACTCGTCACTAGGTATCACCAAATATTGCACGTAACTAATGAACGAATGGTTGGATTATATTTCCTACCAAATTCAAACGCGCTGCGTTCATTCCAAATCGTATGAAGCGGTTATTTTGACAAATCTGGTGGCTCCCATAATTTAAGTGAGTTGCAGCCGCAATGACTGAAATATTGGCTTTCGGCATTTTAGAATGTGTAATTTACATGTGAATTATTTGTTTTGGCATTGATTTGATTTCATGTAGAAAAAAAAGAGATTTGATTTCTACCGTTAGGTATTTCTTGAACAATTTCTGGCCTTGGGAAGGTATGTATCTGTAATAGTACCTGAATATAACAATTTGGATTGCTAATAAATAATTCATTTCATTTATTTGAATTATGAATTAATGTGTTGCGGGAATATTCTAGATGAGGCAGACACGCAACCCGTCGGGGCTGCGGGTTGTTCGAAAGAGATACCGGCCCCGGCGCAAGGGCTAAGAAGGAACATGGGTGGTTTTTAGTCAGAAGAAGTCTGACACTCCCTTCCACTCTGCCCAAGAGCGGGAGAGGTTATTTGATGATTTTCCAACCCCCAAAAAAAAAGGCAGATATGCAAAGAGAGGCCTATAATACCCAGCAGTGGGTAAAGTCGAACTGTGGGTGATGATGATTTGAATGATTGAATTTCTTCGACTCCAAGAACCAAGACTGCAAATTCTATCTAAAGTATCAGTAGTCTATGCTTCTTCGTTATGATAACTTCATAGAGCTCTTCTATTATACAACATGTATAACTTTAAGCGTTGTGATCACCTGACTGAGACGACTTGTAATTTCACGTAACAACCGTCACGGTTAAGATCACGAAGGGTTTGGTAAAGGCGCATTATCTTGCACCTACATGTACTCAATTATAGTGTTCATTCTTCTGTGATATATTAAATTCACTATCGAATACAATCGTTGAGCGCCTATTTTTAACGTAATTTATTTTATAGCTGAGTTTTTATCGCTATTTATTTAAAATACTTCACAATATCAATTTAAATGATAATCCTCCATTTTAGAATAGAAATTATTGGAGATTTTATTTGCTTTCTAGGCTCTGAATTGATGTTGATAAAATAAACTTTTATTAATGTGGTATACGCGATTGCACAATCATTTATAAAAAAAGAGGATAGTTTAAAGAAGTTTAAAGAAGTAGTCAAAAACCAGCCAAAGCCCGCGGCTTCACCCGCGCGGATATCGGTCAAATTATATACTAAAACCTTCCTTTTGAATTACTCTATCTATTAAAAAAACCCGCTTCAAAATCTGTTGCGTAGTTTTAAAGATTTAAGCATACATAGGGACGGACAGACAGCGACAGCGACTTTGTTTTATACTATGTAGTGTGGTGATGATGATGATATCTGTGGAAATTTGAAGCCAATAGGCTCATTTTACAGGGACTTATACATTATAGGCAAAATGTGGGTGTACGAGTCATGTGGTTGAGTCACGAGCTTGAATGTGTAAACGCTTAAAAGTGTTTTTCCCCCACTGTTCTGATTATTTAATGTTGGGACAGACACAGTATTTAGTTTGAAACTAATATATTTACGAAAAAGATTATCCCAAGTTTAAATTGTTCTATGTCAAGATTATTTATTTTATTTACAAAATTGTAAACATTTCGGTGCTCGTGATTGTACGTAACTATTAGTTATGTTATGCATGAAAACCAACATAACGCAACGATGATATTACAAAGGTTTTATCAAAGAGCAGTAACATCATTTTCTATCCGTCATCAAATCATTTCAGTTCCAAGATCTGAACACAATTACATAAGAAGAAAGTGATAGTACGGGCACGTGTGTTATGTGTTTGGCTATATAACTTATGCAAGTAAATAACGTTTACGTTAACCGGTGCTTTCACTACGTAACGCGAGATAAACCGTAGTTTAGGAAATAATGTTAGGTTGCTAATTTTTATTGTACAGTGGGCGGAAGGTGGTTACTGTTAACTTGTGATGGGTAACCGAGCGTAAAGTTTTATTTTTATTGAATACATTATATTCCTCATCATCATGGTCCTGCTCTTAAATCAATTTATTTGGTGTCGGCCTAGTAAGTCCTCTTTTTCCATACACAGAAATAACATTTAGATAAAACATTGGTGACACAAAGGATATTAGGAGACGGTTCGCTGAGACGGTTCGTCACGTTCGTGTGCCTCTAGCCATATCATTCTTCACACAGTTTATCCACCATTTCTTTGATCTTCCTCTTCTCTTATAGCCATTGAATAAATTATATTATAAGAACAATTTACATTGGATACTATGACAAAAGATTAAATCTCAATCGCGATTTTGAATGTAACTAAAATGGGTCGTAAATTAAAGATAATATGAATAACACATTTAAGCAGTATACCTTCCCACGGTTGGGACTTCTATTAGGGGCTTTCTATTAAGATTATAAGTAGAAGCATGAAGCCTATTTAACATGAAATTCAGAATGAAATACCTAGTCGATTGAGGAGATATAGGAATGCCTCCACTTTAAAAATCAAAAACAAAAAGTGCTTCTAATACCTGAAAATATTTCCAAATAGTCAAAACCCAGTAACATCATTAACATTTCAGTTAGAGCAATACAAATTACACTTGCAATTGAATTCCGACTAGATTTACAGATAATGATCATACTTGTGGGTAGTTTTTGCAGACAGCTGCTACAGTCACGCAACATCGGACGGGCGTGCGACCATTGGATCACTGTTGTCCATAAAAACCTAACATCCGTTATCTCTGCAAGAGATTTTTACTCAATATACACTAACCTACATACTATTAAAGCGTGTTTTTCGTTGCATATGTTCTGCTAAAGGGGTGTGCGTGAGAAGAGGCCCTTATAAAAGAGTTCAACGCACGGTGCGTGCTTTGTATGTACCCAGTGGCGCGAAACGTAGCCTAGATCCCTAACGGACATGCCCATAGGTACCTGGCAGGGTGCACCTAACTGTCACTGTTGCTAATCGTATACCAAATGCGTGCAACTGAATTAATCCGCTGTAACATATGCCATGTAGGTCACGTGAACCCTTTGATGTTAACACAACTTTGCTTTATCATTAAACTGCTCTGTATGTTTGTAACTTGAACATTCATCTACCAACTACGTCGGTATTCCTATTTAAATGTCTAAAGCTGTGTGGGCGATCGCTTAGTTATTACTTAGATTACTTTAATGGAGCTTGAAACAAGTTTGTGTTTTTGCCGTACACGTTCCCACGTTTATATTCGACTGGCTACAGTAATATGAGATGAAATCATAACTTTAGTTCAGGGATAACTTTACTGTTCCTACTTTAGGTTCAAAAAGGTTGCGCAAAGGTTGCCAATGACGTGTCGCGCCCACACTACAATACGGATGTAGGAATACATTATAGGTATGCAAATAAACTCACTTATCGAGGGCGACACGACCTCCGGAGACAACCTCGCGTCCCCCTAGCGACACCTATGTGGGGCACTGCACTGACCAGACAAAAAGAAATCACAACAATAACACTTTCATAGAACATTCACCACACCTTGGAGTCTGTATGAAGACAAGCTCAACTGTTCTTGTTCAACGCTAAGATCAGAGAGGCACTGTGTTACGTGTATTAGTAATTAGCACATATGCGACAGAATACGCGGCGGTAATGCATTTTGATGGCTCGGAGGCATTGCCTCGTTCGGAAGCGAACGCGACGCAAATGTCAGACACAGGCGGTGCGCAGGCGCAGAGTCGCCCGCGCCCAGCGCGTGACGTCACTGTGGTATTCAAAATGGCGGCTGGAATTCGAGAGCCTACGCGTAGTGGCAGCAAAACAACCAGTTTGCCGGCGTCGCCCCGGATTCGGCTAGTCTACACCCACTTGATTATTGTTTTCTGTTTTTCCGAGTGCAATTTTGCTATTATTTCAAACAAGTATGTACACAAGAAGTTAATTGCGAATTAATGTTGTAGGTACGACTTTAGAATTGAATGAAGGTTATTCAGGTGCAGAGTTTTAACCCTTTTATCGGAGTCACGAATAATTATAGCAATTTATTTTTTCTGATTAAAAGATAACAAGTACTTGTAAGTACCTAAAATTAAATTTACTTCTCACAAACTTAATATGCTTCTCCTGTGCAACATCAAAGAGAACAGACTTACATAAACAGACATAAATAATGAGCTCGTGTTTCATCCAGCTTTGTTAGCAGTTGCAACTGCAAGTGTGTCAAGTCGTGGGCAATTTGTATGGATCTCAGGAAATATGGCGGTGACATGACGTCAGGACTCACTAGTCACCCGCGGGTCGCGCTAAGCGACACCTACTTGCGGTGACAAACGGCACTAAAGGGGGAACTAGCCGAACTTGCACGACTTACTAGCTAGTTTGGAACACGTACGAGCGTTTAATTGTGGTATTACGTGCATAAACACCTCCATAAGGATTAAATAGGACGTGGGGAAGTTTGGGACACCTATTTACGTGAATACATTCCCATTTTACATTTAAGATTATGCAAATTGACGTACGACTGCTTTTCGAACTCGAGTATTTTTTTCGCCAGCATTATCAACTTGTCCTCAACAAACTTTTAAAGATTTTTAACCACTCGGTACATCGGCCCCTTTCACTGTCACGAGACGGCGATTCTTTCACTCGCTCACTACCAAAGGAAACGACAGAGACGGAGCATAAGGCTTTGTATGCACTTCTATTACAGCATTTAGCGTTCAGTCGAAGTCGACTCGGTGCCGAGTCGGAACTGGGCCATGAGTATTTGCAAACTCGAGTTTTTAATGCGCTCACAATTAGTTAGTGATTAACAAGTGATTTTATTGGAAACTAGCTGTGCCCGCGACTTCGTTCGCGTGCTTGTCGGAAACTAAAATGCGTCGCTTAGATAAAAGTACATTTAATCATTGCCCTGCGTTAACTTACTGACGCTGTAGAAAATAAGAAGAGAGTAAGCAAAGTACTGACTATGTCTCATACTAAAGTTTAGATGGATGGGTGTTTGTAAATCAACCACGTCAGAACGGCCGAACGGATCTTGAAGAAATTTGAAACAGGTACATTATAGTCGACAGGCAGACAGATTGTCGTTGGCGCGTTCGTGTTCCACGCGCGCCTCAAAGATATGTCAACAACAATTAAAGGGCCCCAAAGGGACGTCTGCCGGGGCTGAGGGTTGTCCGCAAGAGATACCATGGCCCCGAAACACAAAGGGCTAAGAAGGAACGTGGGTGGTTTTTAGTCAGTAGAAGTCTGACACTTTCTTCCGCTCCGCCCAGAGCGGGATGAGTCATTTGATAATTTACGAACCACAAAAAAAAGGGGGGATTAGAGGGTGTTTCGAGAGGGTACCTGTACCGAATCTGGGACATCGAATCTGAAATGGCCGCCACCTCCTTCTGCGAAGCAGTAATGCTAGCGAAAGAGGTAGCGGAACGTGAGAGGGAGACAACCTCACGTCCCAGCCGCCGCGGGAGACGCTACGGGCATCGGGGGCCACGTGATGGCTTCCGGCCACCGTAGGCGCGGGCCTGTGAACGGTGAGTAACGGGCTAGTTAATCGTTCGTCCGTTCTATGACGATGGAGGCGCGTTCGTGTTCCACGCGCGTCTCAAAGAAATGTCAGCAACATTGAAGGGGCCCCCAAGGACCGACGCCCGTTGGGGCTGCGGGTTGTTCGAAAGAGATACCGCGGCCTCGACACATAGGGCTAACAACACACCACATCTATATGACGACATGGTTGGCGCAATGGCTGGACGATAGCACAGTAGCACTGCGTGTCGCAGGTTCGATTCCCACACGGTACAAAAAAAAATATGTCTTGGGTTTTATCTAATTTTAATTTAGTTTAAAAAATAGTATTTTAATACTGTGTAATTGGTAAATTTTTATTTGTTGACTATTCACGAAACATAATGTGTGTATGTTTACTATCACCGCCGTTCAGAAAATGACATCAAATGAATAACGCCATCTGTCGAAGACGAAGATAAACTGCTAAAAAACATAACACTCTTTTTTTGGGGCAGTCGTGTAAAAAGAGCGATCAAACACTATAAGGTTTAGGCTATGTAGATTTTGAAAGCAGCGTCATTTAGACTTATATCTACGTACCTTTTGCTATCATAACTTTTTTAAAGTTATCTTGTGAAGGCATTTAGTAATAAGTACCATATTCGTTCAATAGATGTCGTTGCTTGTCTCATTCTTGACCATAACGATAAGTTCTTCTTGAAAACTATAAATTCATATATCTTTTGATAGAGAGCACCGATTACGATGAAACAAAGACTAAGTAATAGCCCAAGTTATGCACAATATTTATGTATAAAAGTTACCTACATTCGTTTCGTAAATTTGACGTGATGCTTAGTCATCGAAACAGACAAACAGACAAACAGATAAACAGACAAACAGACAAAAATTCCAAAAATGCTGGAAATGTGTTCTGTTGGTTATACTTTAATACCCTGACAATTTTTTTTTTAAATATTTTCGATGTACAAAAACGATTTCTCTACAGATTTATTATATGTATAGATGCGGTTTTTAGATAGCGATTCGCATAAAACATTATCGGTTGAGTTGTTGGTTGTTTTAGCGCGGCGAGTGAGGGTTAACTTTCTACACCACTGACTGCGGTGTCGATTCCCACATGGTTCCAATATTTGTTTGGTCTTCGGGTATTTGTTCCAGTACAATACGGAACTGATCTTGTTTATTTTAGTGTGGGGAATAATACTATCACGTTTATAGCAAAACAATAATATTGTAAGAGAAATCTATTGTGGAGAAGTCTGTGTCCCTGCAGTGGGAATATGTACGGGCTGGTTATTATAAATAAACTACTGTAAAGTAATGAATATAGTCCACATAATCCGTAGGTAAATATCGTCATTCACGTCATCATCCCTCTAGCCTTATCCCAGCTATTTTGAGGGTCAGCTACCAGTCTAATCGAATGCAGCTGAATACCATTAGTTTACATAGAGCGACTACCTATCTGACTTCACAACTCAGATAGTAGTCATACTCTGCTGTGTTAAACTTACCTTACGATATCCCTTTGTAAGACAGGTTGCCAGACTTTCGGGCCATTGACTACCTCTAACGACTTTCAAAGATCTACAATTGACCGCCGCCGCCGGGACCAACACCTTTCACGGGTCACAGTGAAAACTCAGTCACAAAATCAATAAATGATTGAAAGGTATGTACCGGATAGTCGCTCATCCACGGATCACCCTAGGCAAGCGTTGCTTAACCTAAAGATCAAACCGAGTGGCTGTTATTACTTAGTCCCGAGTTCCTCATCATTTCCTACTATACCAACTTACATTAACAATGAAATCATCTTGTATTTATTATTGTAGTTGCAGAGTTTCTGTTGTAGTGTTGTTTCATGCCCGACTTAGTGCAACTTAATAATGTTGAGTAGGTGTTGCACACAGTATACGGAACTCTCTCGGGAGTTTGCGCTGAGTTCGGGTAAGACCGCCTCTAGCCCTGTTTATTTTGGTGCAGTAGATCAAGAGTAGACAGATTATGGAGGTAGTGAGTTTGCAGCGGTTCTCGGTGTTTGGTTACAAAATTGGCATCGTTTCTGGCGTAGTAACTTGATGATTCGGGGTTTGATTTTATGGTTTTACAAATTATCGCAACTCTAGGAAATATTTGCTAGGAAAGTTATCAATTGTGGCTTGGAGACAAGACGCCTGCCTAGTCAAGCTATACAAAACCACATTGTGGTTGTGGATGACCTTGATGTGTCGCCGTGTGAACCATGATTCCCTTTTTTTTTTGTTCATTATTTGATTGTTCATCGCACTTACGCATAAAGAACATTTTTTTATGAACAGACACAGAAGGAGAACTTTTGAAAACGTATACGTATTACGGGTGCTTATAGATCGATATGTGATTCCTTTGAGTCTATCGACCTTAATAAGAGGTAGATTGTAATTGAGGAATTACAATCTACCTCTTATTAAGGTCGAAATAATCATCAGATAGTTTGTAGTAGAATCAATGAAAACCTAAATCATCATTACCCTCGCATTGAGACCGGACATTACAATTCTAGCTTAGCCCCAGTTACATGATTGATGTAAGTAGGTAAGCAGTTAGACCGCGAGCGCGACTCGACAATGTTAAACTACCCGCGCCGGCACGCGATCGTGCCTACTCATTACGACCTGCGTGGTTTACGCATGTAGTACGTAATGAACATTGTATGTATTGTGTTAGGTTGATGTGATCGGTGAAATAGGACCTCCCATTTTTATTGACGCAACAAAAAAACATAAATTGCAAAAAAAATCTTTGTTTAGTTTATGGGAATTTGATTTGCGACTTGTTCCATCCAAAAGATAGCGTTTGGATTAATATTATGTATTAGTAAACAATCTGACAACTGACAAGTTATTCGACGGCTCGGCCAGGCAAAACACAGTGTTAGCAACCCTCAAAAATATTTATCCCTAAAATTACAACCAAAAACCCGAAAATAACCCTAAATACTATTTTATAAATTAATGAAAAATAGTTTAGATTTCAACTTTATCCGAAACTTTTATTTCGGTTACGGTTACGGAGCTCCATAACATCTCTGGTTAAAATGTTACAATACAATACTTACAGCTCAATAAAGCGAATCTTGTAGTAAACGTACACTATGTAGGCAAGCATACTTTAAGTTGGAGGGACATTGATAATAAAAATGCTTGGCTCAATGTTGGTCCTGCTCCATAATCACAGGGGCAAACTAATTTTTGATAAGATTTTCATGTGGAATTATTGTAAGTTGCAGAAGATTTTTATACTATCTTTGAATTGTATAGACTCAATTTCCTAGTACTTAGGTATTGTACTTATTGACAATAAGCTTCCCCCTATTACATGGGGCTTAAACATAACTGGCGAAATGTGGGTCCACTAATGGGTACACCTCTGCCTCACCCTTCGGGGATTACAGGCGTGATGTTATGTTATGTCTTAACTGAAATATAGGGTGTAAAAGTACCCTTAACGCAAACGAAGGGCACTTGTTCTTTCCGCCTGACGCAGGTACTCACCGGACACGGTTGTTTCGGGAGGTACCTGCACCGAATCAGGCGGGAGGAAACGCCCGGATGCCACCATTGTGAGGATCGGCCGGAGGACACGGTGGAGCACACTGTCGAGGTGTGTCCCGCTTGGGCGGAGCCCCGCCGTGTTCTCGTAGCGGCGATCGACGGCGGCGACCTCTCGCGCCCGGCCCTGGTGCAAGCCATGGTCCGGGGCGAGGAGGAATGGGACGCCGTCGCCTCCTTCTGCGAAGCAGTGATGCTAGCGAAGGAGGTGGCGGAACGTGAGAGGGAGAGAACCTCTCGTCCCAGCCGCCGCGGGAGGCGCTCCGGGCGTCGGGGGCCACGTGATGGCTTCCGGCCACCGTAGACGCGGGCCTGTGGACGGTGAGTGGTGGGTCGACGGCGCGTTCGTGTTCCACGCGCGCCTCAAAGAGATGTCAGCAACATGGAAGGGGCCCGCAAGGGCCAACGCCTGTCGAGGCTGCGGGTTGTTCGCAAGGGATACCGCGGCCTCAACATGAAGGGCTAAGAAGAAACATGGCTGGTTTTTAGTCAGTAGAAGTCTGACACTCCCTTTCGCTCACAGCTGTTTTTGTAAGTTTTTCAGGTTATAACTTTACTTAAATTACCTCCATGACCCGTTTACTATTCAAAGCATTCACTAGCACAATGTTTTAACAGTGCTACATTGAGTTTTACCGTAAAATGTGTTTTTTGACCCAAAAAAAAAGTAATTTCCCAGCAAAAATTTTTACGTAGGGGTACTTAGTTTGATGTACAGAACGCTTGGTTGACGGCTGTGTGATGGGTTGATTTACACCCTGTATATGGTTTGAGTTTACAAAGTCGAAGTTTGTTCGATGTACCTACAGAATATTTACAAATATTGGAACGAAGTTCCTTATCGCGCGTTGTGAAAGGGAGCTAGACAGAAAAAATTCTTACGAAAAGTTGTCACGACACTTTTTGCTATAGTAAGCTATTGTAAGCTGTGCGGCGTCGCATGTTTCTCTGTCTGTCTCTCTCTCTCTTATAGAAAGCAAGCCAGATATTTTCATTTCTACATTTCTTTTTTTTTTTTTTTTACATAATAAAAAATAATAACAATAACTTCGTTCCATCCGGGTGTTTCTTGACACCTCTCAAGTTTTTTTTAAAGTTCATCGAGAATTTACTGATTTCGTTCGGACTTGTATTTTAACAATTTACAGGAAAAATTTTGAAGGTCTTAAAATATTTTAAACGAAAGCTTTACAGTGCAACATACATACAAAATGTTATAGGTATAGTTAAAATATTTTAAACGGAAGCTTCAGAATCATATGAATGAACACATTTTCGATGAAAATATTTTCGTTCCGAAATTGCAGTCTTAAATTATATTTCCAAGAACGGTGGCTAAAGTTTTTTTACAATTGAATTTCCAGTGTAAGAAACATTGGAAATTTAATTTTAAAAACATTTTATTTTATTTTAAAAATGTAAAACGTTTGGTTAGGGTTCTTATTTAGCTACTAATTACAGCATTCTCTTATTAGCTAAACCTATATCATCGTGAAGTTATAGCAATTAAAGGTAGTATAAATTGTGTATTTGAAAAATATTTATTAACTAATTATGTTTCTGCAAAGCAATAATTTACGTCAATTATGCGAAAGCCAGCGACTAGAAATGTCGAAAGTTGCGTCAAGCAAGTTGACACTTTCGTGAGCACTAACGTGGCGACGATGTACGCTCGAGGTGGTATTCTAAGTGCGTTGTTTCCCCTGGCCGAGCAGTAATGCCCAAATTACACGCACCATGGCAACACATCACAATACCTGTGTGTGTGTGTTGAAATAGAAAGCACAGACCACAGAATGCATAGGATTCAGTGCATACAAATTGACGCATTATCAGATCTTTTAGAATCTAAATGATCTGGTAAAATTACTATCTAAACTTTAGATAGTACCTAACAGACTAAGTAGATAAATTATTTTCGTAATGGGGTAGTTGACAAAAAAAATCTAATTAGTCCGTCAGATAGATTTCCAAAAAATATTGGACACATATTTTTTCTATTCGCATGTAAACAAACAATGAAGACGATATAGTACTATGCAAACTCATATGAAGCCATAATTTAAGACATTATAGTATGACATTTTTACCGGCGAGTGACGTCACAAGCTTCCACTCAAATCTTTGACGCATTTTATCTTCGTCAATTTTTATTGATTTGATAAAACAAAAAATACGTATCCAATATTTTTCGATAATATAACAGACGGACTAAACAGAATCATATTTGACAGGAAATATCCCTATTAAATGAATGATTTTTATGTGTTTATTGGACTGGATAGTTACGCACGTGTTGTAATTCGATATAATTGCTAATTAGGGGGATTAACGACGATAGGAGAAAAATAAATACGTAATTAAGAGCAATAATAAATATCCACGTGTCGTAATCAACGAACTGTGCTAATACGTAGGGATCTTATAATTAAGAGCAATAATAAATATCCACGTGTCGTAATCAACGAACTGTGCTAATACGTAGGGATCTTATTTTATCATTATATTTTTCCCTTGGTGATAATATATAATATAAAAAAATAATACTTAAAGCTTTCGTTTTCGATAAAATATACCTTAGTCATAGGCTAATAAGGTTTCAAGTTTAAAATAATAAAACATGACGCCTGTAATTTTCGAAGGGTTAGACAGAGGGGTGCCTGTTAAGTTCCAATATAATAATTGGTGAGCCTATTGCCATAAAACTGGCACAAATCTAGCCTCCGTGAGCCCGTGGCTGCTACTGAGAAATTCCTGATGGAAAAACAAAATAACTTTTTTCCCGACCACAAAGGTAAGATATAGAACATACCCATCAGTAAGATACTTTTAAAATATAACATGGGATATAGAAATGTAAATGACATGACTAATTATACTAAATGCTTGTAGACCGTAATTAGCATGACCGATAATTACGCCAGTGACCCAAAATCACTAAACAGCAACGACCTTTGTCAGATAAAAGAAATCTACAAAATCGCTTTATTAGGATACCTAAATTACTCACTATAACACCCACTTTGCGCAGCGGATTTGAGCAATTAAGTGTGAACAGTTCGATAGATAAAAACCTCCTTGCAACGATGCCGACGTCTTAATAACAAGGATCTGATAAATCAATTTCCTTTAAAGATTAATGACGCTGCATTACCTCTAAATGATTGCCATTCATCAGCTAACAGGTTTGTAAAAGTTGTGCCTAGATGTCTTTATTAGAGTCTTGGTTAGTCACTCCTTTTCTAGTGTCACTTACATCGCAGTTCCGTTATTTTGGTTTGGTGTCAGGTTTTAAGATCCGTTTTGAGATATTCAAAATCTGAATGGCGTAACGGTATCCTTTAACAAGACGCTCATTTCAAAATAGACGTAGTTAAAAGCCGCTAATTACACCCTATTGCTGAGTTTTTTTATGTATCTTTTATTTTCATTTTAAAATACTTTTTTTTATTTCGAATATAATTTCAAATGCATCAAATATTTATGAATGGACAGTTATATTTGATGCACGTTGGCCTAGAGGTCACGAGACGCAAGAGAGGGCGCGACTCCTGTGTTCGATGATGTCCCGGGTTCGATTCCCAGTTCGGGCAAAGTGTTATTGGGTTTTTCCAAAAAAAAAAAAAAATATTGTCATCAACCGGGGACAAATCCAAGCTCTGTGGCTGCTACTGAGAAATGTTAGGCAAAGGTGTACCCATTATAATGGGTACACGCCTAACCGGGAGAATATCGGCGTGAGGTTATGAAAAATAGAACAAACGTGATATTTCACTCCGAGATGAAAATATAATCTTAAGGCGCTGTAACTGAAGGAATGTAGTCCGTATAAACAATGCGTAGTACTGCAACCGGGTATTGTTGCAATTTTGATTTGTTTTGCTACACTGTTGCCTGCTGGTGTGCCTCGCCCCTTTGTTCTCGTATTCCGGTAATCACATACAATTTATACAGCGAACGTGTTCTTAGATAAACCAGCCTCACAAGTAGGCTTTACGAAATTCAGCTCATAGGTTTACGAGTCTATGTCTTCTTTTAATTAATGCAAGCGCTGCCCAGCGCTCTTCTTTTGAAAGGTGATTTCATTTTGCACTTTAGTAGGAATTCAGTGTTTCAAGTTCGCGTACCTGTCTAGTTGTACGGGATGTGAATTTGATATTTTCATTACTTCTGTTCGTGTTTAAGCGAAGTATTGTCTGGGATTTAAATGGAACTAGCTGTAAATTATTTATTTTCGGACAAAATATAACATCACGCCTTTATTGCTCGAAGGGTTAGGCAGAGGTGTACCTAATAGTACACATACATTTTGCCAGTCATTTTTAAGTACCATCCTATTGCCATCAATTGGGCACAAATCCAGACTATTCTAGTCTAGATTCTAGTTTATTGTAGCCAAAGTTTTATTGGAATTTTAAATGAGAGATGGGTCTGGAATACCTAACATCACCAACCTGTATTCAAAAGGTTAATTAATTGCAAATCCACATACTAAAACATTTTCTCATTGTCATTAAAATACCTTAGCTTGGTCACAACTTGTTTTGTTACCGGCAAGGCCGACCGCATTCAGTGTGTCTATCAGGTGTCAACTTAAGGCTGTATAAAATACGTACTTGTATTTTGTGGTGGTAAGTATAAGTGTTGAGGGTAGATAACAGAATGGCTTAAACTCCAGTCTGCCTTTTTGTCAGCTGGTCATATTGTCAAGACATTATGAAACAAACTTCCAACACATTACGACTAGGGCCAGTGGTATGAAGAACAGGGTGTAAAGTTTTATATTCCCCATAGAAAAGGGAGGATCCTCCGACGAGACGGGTACGCGGGTGTTGCGTCTGGTGTGCTACAACCCGATAGATGTCGTCTGCTTTTCTGCGATTTAGAATTTTGATGTTTATTTTTCATTTGAGTCATAGATAGCGCTGTAATACATTTTACATATCTCTTGCTCTGTAAGTACACCCTTACACCCCTGAATGCCGGGGTGTATGACTATCATTACAGCATAGGTTTTGGAATTTGAAAAAAGAACTGTCATACTCATACTGCACGAAGAATATTTTTAAAAAGTTAATTTTTTTTTCTCGGTATCGATTAATTTATTACTCGAATCGGAATCTAGACAATTTATTTTATAAAGATTTTATTTTAAATATGGAACTATTTGTTTCCACATCGTATGTTAGATGGAATCGATTGAAAAATCAAACTGGCCAGCAAGATTTGACGCGCTTGCGTGCGTGAAAAAAAAAGGCAGTCTACTAGTAGGCGCGAAAGCATCGCGAAAATAATTAATTTTCTTGTTTGAGTTCTTTTTCAAAAGTTTTAAACATGTCTAGTAGTACCAGTCAACTGCCGCCATTTACGATGCAAGAACCTCAAGTCACTCAAACTCAAGTCTTATCATCACAAACTCATATTCAAACTATAAATATAAATATACCTAAAAAGAACGTGACCATATCTCTTACAAATTGTAATAATTTTACTATTAATTTTAATTAAATACACATTTTTTTCTTCTTAATAAATGTTCGTTGAAACCTGCTGTCTTGTTGTTTACTTACCTCACAATCGATATGTAAAGCAGAGTATTTATTTCGGGCGTAAGCATCAATTGCATACTCGGGTTAATTAGCGCCTTCGCTTCGCTCAGGCGCCAAAAACCTCGTATGCAATAATAATTGATGTCATACAGCCCTTGGTTAATAATCTACTATTGTACCTACTATGTATATTATATAATATTTATGCAGTACCTTTTGTAGTGCCGCTACAAACTCGCACGACTGTCAAATTACGAGAAACCAGTTCAGAGCTTATTTTGGAAAAGGTACACTTAAGGGAAGTCTGCAACTCTGTAAGTCACAAATCAAGCCGCGTTTGACCCTGGGTCCCATATATCGGATACCAACTTTCAACTGATCTCTCTCCGGTCATGTTGAATTGCCGTACCATCATCTGTGAGTACGAGGAAAAGAACCGCAACTGTGTTTGCGCAGTCACTTTATCACACTAGTGTACTAGTATATAATATTCTACATTTCTAAACTTACCAGGTACATGTTCATCATTGAAGGTGACCCTCACGGTGTGGGGTCGTGCTAGGCGCGGGGTGAACGCGGCCGCGTACCGGTGACCCCCGAGGGGTCGCACTGAGCTGGCCACCAAGGCCCCATTTCCACCTGATACCTCCAGCTCTAGGTGTCCGGGGCCCGCCTCACTTCCATCCACTGTTTAGAGGAGAAACTCGTCAACATTAGATAAAGTTGTGATTTGATTTTGAAAAGGTCGAAGTTGATACAGACAGCACATCAAGCTACTATAATCTGTCAAAATTCTTTAACAGATTTTGAACTTTATCGATAATGCATTCGGTTCAAGATTGATTGAGAAAATGATGGTCTGTACCTACTGATTTCAAGACCTACTTCGACATTTTCTCCATCTTTTCTGCATATCATACTGCGGAAAGAGTTATGGTAAAAAACTAAAAAAACAAATGCATGATATTTACAGTAAATTCCACGAAATAGATGGTCTTTGACTATAAACTTTTCCTTTTTTTTTCGAAAAAAATATTCTAGAACAATACAATTAAGTATGATAAAATGCTGATGATAATAATCATTGGCACGTACTTCCAAGTTATTCTACTTATACTACAAAAAATACGTCTATGCAAAATGTTGTTGTAATTTGTAAACGATTAATTATTATCACCACGTCATGTTGTCAGATCCATACGCTACAGTAATTTTTATAAAGTCAAATAACGAAAGTGTTCCCTGTGAGGTATGAAATTAAGTAGACTTATTTGATGTGAAATACACGCATATGGTTTGCATAATACAAACCCATGTGATTAGTATTTCGCCTCCGTGAAATATAGCAACCCTTTTATGTATATTTGTAACACCGTCTGTCTTAATTAAAATGGTGTGGCCTCTTTAGAAATAAACATACATACCTAACTGGGAAAATGAGGATGTACCTATTAAAGGTACATCAACTGGTGTTACAGTTGTGATGTTTATGAATAAAATTATTATTTTTAATTGAAATTACCCTGATTCCTAAAACATCATTAATTTAGAACTTGTTTCAGCAGTTTGTTTAAATCCTATGTGATAGGGGGAGAACCTTTTGTCATCAACCGGGCACAAATCCAGACTCCGTGGCAGTTACTGAGAAATTGCTGATGAAAAAACCCAACAACAATTTGCCCGACCCGGGAATCGAACCCAGGTCCTTATTACTCAGCACTTTTTATTTGTAAAAGTATGCAATGTGAACTTACCTATGAATTGAACGGGTTGTCCTACGATTCCTTTGTAGGACGGTTTTACAACTATTCCTTTGGCACCTCTATTATTATCCCTTTGAATAGGTCTGTAAACAAAAAAAAAACATAGTTTACAACGAGTAACAAAGTACTGTTGAACTTTTTATTGCTCAACTCTTTAGTAATTAAACAAAAACTTGTATACAATACACAATTGCAGGTGACGATGAAATAAACAAGTAAGCGAAGTTCTACAATGTTGGAATAAAAAAACTTTCTTTGCTGCATAAAATTAAATATATTATGAAGAAAAATTGTCTGTGAAGTGAATTTATACGATAGTGGAACTGTCGGCTGTGTTTAACAGCTTTGTATAGTGTGAATACTAAGACTTGTTCAGGACAGTCCCTCTTTGTGATATATTATGTTGCACTATGAAATAAATAGTGCATTCTTACAAAATAAAATGGTCTATGGTCAGGTGCAATTGCTGTACAAGTTTTTAATGTTATAACTTTACTTTAAATACCTCCACAACTCCCTAACAAATAAATTTCCGAACGCCACATTGAGCCCCCCAAAAAATATGTCCCTTGCAAAATGTTTCCCAGCAATAATTTGTTGTATAGTTACTTCGTGAAGGGTCGGTTTACACATGGAAACCAAGTGAGGAGGGCAATTTACAATACTCAGCAATAGGTGGAACAAGACCGCCAAATAATAACAACAGATACCTGAAACGTGCGTGTGCGGCGTCCGTTTCAGTTCGGGCCCCCCCGGCAGGGTCGCGGGGGGGCCTATTGGATAAAAAAGACTGCGGCTGTTGTTGCTTCTCTTCCACACTGCTGTACGAAGAGTCGCGGACCACGTACGTACTCTCACGTACCTCGCGCTTACTGAACTCTTGCTGCAACAAAAGGAAATCATTTATTTTTATACCTGGGAAAAGTATTAAGCTGGACTGGTGGAATGGTGATTAAGATGGACAGTCAGTATGATACTTCTTTTTAACTTGTCGAGGTAAATTGTAAATACGTCGACCCTCAAGGATGTTTACTGACTAAAAAAAATATAATTCTAATTAATCCGTCTGTTATATTATCGAAAAATATTGGATACGTATTTTTTGTTTTATCAAATCAATAAAAATTAACGAAGATAAAACGCGTCAAAGATTTGAGTGGTGGGTTGTGACGTCACTCACCGGTAAAAAATGTCATACCAATGTCGTAGAAAATGACGTCACACGAGTTTTCAAAGTATCGTCTTCATTGTTTGCTTACGTGAAAAAAGAAAAAATACGTGTCCAATATTTTTTGGAAATCTATCTGACGCACTAATTAGATTTTTTTTATTAACTACCTTATTTTGACTAAGATTTAAGACCTCTTTCAGATAAGGGTTTGTCAGAGGTAACCTATAGTACTTTCTCTCACATTTTGCCATTTTAAATTCCAAATTATAGGCCCATATTATATCCGAAATTATTGGTGTTTGGTGGGATTAAAAATGTAAGAATAACACTTAGTCCGATTGAGTTACGTCATTTTTGTAACAATTAAATCTGACACCACAGCACTAACTTCTGTAATAGCTTGATTTATCATAATGGATGCTTCTGTTAGTACAGATTCCATATTGGTATTCTGTCTTTATTTTTTTCTAGCCTGCTCTGTCCCATTTCTGAGCAAATGCCTCCCCCCACTCCTTTCATTTCTCGCAAACCAGCACGTCCTCCTTCCAAAATATTGTTATATGATAAAAAAAAACTACAAACTGCAACACAGAACCCCGCTAACGAGACTCACTCATATTTACGTGTACAATATGCGCAATATTGCCCTGACAACTTCTCTAAGGAGTACTCAAAAGGTTGGAGAGACATGCTAGCTTGCAAGGCGAGGAAATCACTATCAAGTGTCTTTATAAATGGAATGTACATTGCAAAAGGTGCTGCGGAAACTTTCAAAGTCATAATATAACTAGACTTCTATTTTTATTTTGTATCAAGTTATGAGAGCATGAAAATTGTGCAGTGTTGTACTTACATTCGTAAGTACATGGTTATTTCTTGTAGTAGCTGTTATAATGTTTCCTTGGAGGAATCTAGTCTTGGAGGGTTATGAAGAGCAAGAGTGCTGTAAGCACAGACGAGAGAGGGTTATCTGAACTGACTCCCATCTATACTTATATGTATTATATAGAGGTAAGCTGTATTGGTAAGTTTGTATTTGTGGGGAGTAATTTGCGGAACTAAATGATTCAATTTTTTTACAGTCATTGAGAGGTACATTATTCGTGGGTGTTAAACGCTATAAATTATATTTATATCATGCATATTAGCCGAGCTATCACATTTTTTGCGGATAAAGTCGTGAGGTAGGTACTAGTATGGAAATATATTGGTGAAAAGACCATGCAACAATTTCAAAATGGAGAGGTTTCTCAGTGATAGGGTTCCGTATTGTCTCTCGATAACAAAAGGCGCACTGCGGTGAACGTTACTGTTTCTAAATTCTCAAAAACTGCAAGGATATGAGAGATTCTCTTTTATACGGGATTAAATACTGTTACAGGTGTAAGTTGGGTGAACTCAGGGGAACTGGGTATAGATATGCTCGCCTTTCATCACATGGTGAACGGGTATCAAAGTCATTAGGAGTATTTACAATTGTGCTGTTTCGTAAGTATGTCTATGGTGAGTAAGAGTTTGGGTTGTAAAAAGATCTGTTTGATATGCTATGAGGAAATTCTCGTAGCAACCATGCCCAACTTATGAAAAACAGTGAATACCAAGTGGTAAGTTGCGACTTAGTTTAAAACATACCTAAATCTATTGAAACGTGTTTGTTGCTTATACCAACTATTTAAATACCTCTTTAAAGGATTATGTTGCTGATTATGACTAATGTTACTCAACTACTTATTTCAGAGTACACTTACAGTAAGTACCTTGTACCTAAAACTGACTACCAAGTCAATGGTCGCAATCTTAATGACGGGAAGTTATCCCATTGTAGCGAACTGGCAACCCAAGTGATGCCTTAACGTACCATAACCGCGGGAGTCACGCACGCTGTTTACATAGTTCAGACTTGTTCGTAAACTTACATAGTATTATGTTACGGGTCAGTTTGAACAAGTTTTCGATTGTAACGGCGCTTCCAAATCGACTTTATTGCAGCGTTTGTAAGGTTGCAATTTGCACACGGACGTTGTAACAGTAGCTTTAGATTATAAGGCTGCTACGAGATTTAAACAGCATAATTATGTTTTGTAGATTTCTTACTGTTGAGGAGTCGGTAGGATTGCAGAAGCTCCTACAAAACTGATTTTCAACACAATAGGCGGATGAATCGACATAGTGCTACTATCTAAAAACTTATTTAAAACTCTACTGCCAACCAAGGTTATTTTTTTAATCCAAAGATCTATAAGGGACCTCACGCACAACACGGCTATGATCACGACATTTGACCGCTGAAGCTACGACTGGGAAGTGGCCCGCCATGCGACAACTCGTGGTCGTGTTTGCGTATTGCGTGAGATATTTAGTTGTAGTATTGTTAGGCTAGCTCTGGGTTAAAAGTAACCGTAGATGGACAAAAATGGTTTTACTAGACTAAATAAAGATCACGATGAATTTCACAGACTGTTCAGTAGCAGTAATCCAACAACAGTCTTATATCAATGGAATTAAAGATCACTTAGATTTTGATAGCTATGCAAAATCTCGACCAAATAACTGTAAGCTAGTCAGGGATTCTGACAAATCTATGCAAATTACTATCGGGCATATGTACTACCGGATTCACTGACAGTCACTTTTTACTCTTAGAAATAAGGTTGAGAATTGTTTGACTGTCTTGAGCTAGGCAGTATATAGATCCACACATATTATGTCTGTGGTTGGGTATTGTTTGCATGTTACATCTAAACGTGAGGTTCGTCCGAATGCGCCGTGTGCCGTGGAGGCGGTGTGTAGCTTACCTAGTTGTGGCGTCCCACACGTTGTGATTCCATATGAACTGTACACTGTCGTGCCAGTGAATACAAACTTAATTTTAAACTCGACGCCAGCTGTACAGCGTACACTTCTCGCTCTTTCGTTGAGACTAGTCTATGGTTTAAGTTTGTTTGGATGAATGGATGTTTGTTACGCTTTCACCCAAAACTTCTGAACGTATTTCGAGAAAATTTTGGTACACAGATAGTTTATAACCTGGATTAACACATAGGATAGTTTTTATCGCGATTTTATCTTCCCGTGGGATAATTTTCGGGTTGTAGCGGGCGGAGCCGCTGGCAACAGCTAGTGCTTTATAAACAAAGGATCTCGTTTATTTACCTTTCTTTTGGGAAAGCAGGATTTACTGTTGGAATCAGAACTTGTGTCCGGTTGGTGACAATAAACTCGCCTTCTATTCATGGGACTTGAACATATCTGGCGAAATATGGTGTTTTATAGGTTTACCACTGCCAAACCGTTCGAGAAATTCAGACGTGATCTTTTGTTATGCTTTCGGAAAACTAGAACCTGCACATCATTTGTATTCTGTTTTATCCTTTCCGTTTTAAGCTTAAACAATACACATGTGTTTACCTATACCAACTGAGCTTAAAAGAAGGTAAAATAATAACTTAAAGATTTTAGAATGTTTAACTTTAATTTAAATAAGTCACGTCTTCAGTGTCTTCTTTAATTTTTAATTTACTTTAATATCATTTGTAAAGGACCAGCAGATAATCAAGATTCCGATTCTTAATCACCATCATCTGCCTGTTTCTTACTACGTCGGGGTAGGCTTTCCGGCTAAACACCAGTATATTACATTTATCGACTGCCTATCTGAACTACACAACCCAGTTAGTACTGGGTAATATGATACCCAGTTGGTAAGACTGGTTGTCAGTATTTCGGGTCATTGACTACCTGTTACAACTATCAAAGATCGAAGGCACGGACGAAACTCGATATGTAATGGGCAGTCGCCTATCCACGATCCACGGATCAACCAATACTGCTGCATTTTTGCCTGTATTCCGATTAAGGTGTAGGCGACAAGGTAGCCCGCGAAATTCGAATTTGCTTACGTTTTTGCAATTTCTCAGTTTCCAGTTCATAAAGGTCTCAAGAATGCCGTTTTCATCAAATAGTCACTCAAGAGACCTTTATGAACTGAGACGATTGTATTGGTGATTTTAATCATTATTACTCAGTAAATAGATATTTGTTACTGCCGCGAATCCTATTTTATTTAACATACGACTTGACACTGACCGGCAAATTGCAAAAAACAGAAGAAAATTCGAATTTCGCAGGCTACTTTGTCGCATCAACCTTAACCATTGCTAACAAAATCTTTTCATCGCTATTGTAACAAACAGGTACTCACTCGACTAGTATAAGTGTCCGAGTCCCGATCATCCGCCAGCCTGTCGAGCTGCCTGTTGAAGGAGTCCCGCGAGTAGTCCGTGAACTTGTTCAGCTGTGTGTTGCGCTTCGTCTCGCGCTCCAGGGTGCTCTGCCCCGGCAGGCGCTCCGTTGGGCTTTTGGGTGACTCGAGGCTACGCACAAAACAGTTCCACGTAAGACATTTTAGAGTCAGTCTTGAAGTGGGTCAGGACAAGAAAAGTTTGAATGAAGGATGTAAATGTTAAATGTGAATGTTCTTCAGAGTTGATTAATCGTTATCGCTATCACTATTTCATCCCGGAATCACCCACAGCTAAGTATATGCCTCCTTTTCTTTAACAATACTGGGGGACATTCGCGGGCGTTTTCGTGATATTGAATACATTTCAGATAGCTAGTTTTCTATTATTTTGAGCTAAAAAGAAATAAATTATTATCAATCTCGTGAAATAAGGTTCGTTTCTCTAGATTATCAGTGGGAGTTGTATTCATTTACAATATGCTTATAATACGCGGCAGGAATCACTGTCATACATTATTTTTAAAGTTGTAAACAAAGAGTAGCATTTATGTAGATACTTTTAGCAGTTCTAAAATTGCATAAGCCTGTCTATCAACATTCTATACGCTTGGTAGTGTTTAATTTAGAAGAAAGGAGGAATGCTAACAAACCCTAGTACTTCTGGCAATTACTAAACACTTATTTTTACCACAAAACATTGTCATTTTAATTGACTGTCTATCCATGGCTTGGTAATTATTTCTTAACCGCGTAACACAGCGCAAGAATATCGACTCTGCTATCATTAATCACGGTCCATTGTTTCCTTTGTGTGGCATATTATCAATACCTCACCTGTTAGCGCTCATCATTTGTCTTGTTTTTTCTACGCTATCCCAGTCTCTCCGAGGGTGATACGATTTCCCGCCAGGATCACCTGTACCTAGGAACAAATTGGTAATATATTTTTATCTTCACACGGTTTTTGTAAGGTCAGAAATGAGCTGATAGATTGTCAAATGATTTGATTGGCTGACGTTATAGTGGTGGATAATTCTTGAAGCTGAATTCCTGATTGAACGAAGTTGTCGAGAGGGCGCTACTGGTCAACGTTTTTGAAACTGTCTGTGGTAGGTAGGAAGGTAAAGTCGGTGGCAAAAAAGTCCATGAAACAAACAAGTCACCGAACAAATCAAGATTCCGAAAGTTAAGTGTTTTTCCATGTTTTGTTATTAATTTTTTGGAAGTCACTTATACTTTTTTATTACATTCAAATTCCGAAGACTGGTAAAAACGTAAAATGTAAGTTAAATACCTATCTAAACTTTTTGGATAGGTATTTAACTTATCCAAAAAGTTAACAACCTAAGAGGTAGTATTACTAAGGATTATTCAGGATAATAATTTGCATACGATTGCTATTCCATTGGTCAGCTGTCATACACAAATTCGGGGTCGCTGATTTATAAGGCGTTCGTTATCTCATACGGGGAAAGTGCTGAGCTTGCTTATCACATAAACTCTATTGAATTAATATTAAAAATAAAATCATGCCTGTATTTCCAAAAGGTTAGGTTGTGTATTTACCTTCAGCACATCCACATTTCGAAAGCTACCATCATCCAGACACTAATCCAAACACCTGGATGCTTTTGAGAACCTGGGTATCGAACCCTGGCTAACAGTATCGCTTGCGACTATTTGACCAACGAGCTTGAATACTTAGCAGTTATTAATAAGGCCATTTGCATAAATAAAGAGCCTATTCCAAACTATTAAATTATAAGAAACATTTAGTCTAGTTTAGTTTATAACGTACACGTATTCGTACTAAAGTTAGTGTGAACGCAAATTTTATGTAAATGAAGTCGTGTATCTTACTGGGGCTGCCGAGCCTCCTCGCGCGGTCTCCCTCTAGAGAGGAGAGAGGGCTGGCTTGGTCCAGGTTATCTTGTGACCCACTGTATGAACTGTACATCTTGTAGTTGGACCTCTTTTCGACCACACGCTTCGTGGTCGTCACTGGACTATACCGATCTGTTGGACTGCTCACTCTGAAAATAACACATAATCACGGTTGTAATTATCACGAACAATTAGGTAGAGTTGTATGAACACCGTCCGTTGCCGTGGATCCCCCTTTCAGAACATGTGAACGAGTATCCCGATACTAGCTGCCCGCTTTTTACCTTACCCAGAGGTACGCAAGCATTTTGGTTTAAAAATGTATTACCGTGTATGGCCGTCACTGTAGTAGTACTGTCACACACGAGCACTAAGATGTAAATACTTACCATGATTTGAGAGTGATTTTCTCGTGAAATAACGATCACAATTTTGATAAGATACCTATTTCATAACTGCAAGGGATCTAAAAAAGTATGTACGTAAGTTCTACTTAAAATTACAAAAAAAAAATTAGGAGGAAATCAACTTTAAAAAGTAACATAATATTAGAGCCCCTTCTATCTTCTCTTCTAACACCGTAATTACTTTAGTTACGTTTCAGTCTTATACTCACATAACAAACAGTGTGAAAACACTCACTCATGCGCTCTGAAATATTTTAATCAAATACATATTTGGAGTGGCATATCGAATCAAAACCGATTTAGTAAAATATTTGTGGTTGCTCTAACCGCTTATTTGAACACGCGCTGTTTAAATAATATGTTATTTGAATTTTAGTTAAATACTAATAAAATCTATATTCCTGTAATGCAGATAATGTCTGTATGCCGCTGTTTTGCTTAGATGAATAAAGGTACATATTGCTAAATATATTAAAAAATATATATGTTTATTTCAACAAAAGTTACATGAGTGGGTATCATACAAATTTTCTGCCAAACTGCAGGACAGTTTGTCGTGCGTAATTCCTCAAGTAAATCTCAAAATACATTTTGTTGAAAGTTATCCGTACTGCGCGCATATACAAACGACTTTGTTTTATCGTTCATATTCAGGAATGACCGGTTAACAATAAATATGATATGTTTATGAGGTATTTTTGTAAAGTAGGTTCTCATTTTCATGAATCAAGCAACATATTTGGCTTTTTGTGATCCATAACATTATACAAAAATTAAATTCAATTAAGCGGACAAATGTTATGTTTGATCAATGAGGTATTTCAGCGAATTGTGTTTAATCAACGCAATACAGAAACTTATAAAGCCACTATGTGTTAACACAATGGAATTTTATTTATAGCAATACCGCAATACGGCGCTGAAAACTATGTATATGAAAATTGATTTGCGCTGTAAATACGAGCAAGCTTCGTGCGAGCTTTAAATATAAATTAATAAATTAGCATACGTGAAACATGATGAGTTATTAAGGGTCATTGTTGCGTGTGAATGAATACAACGCACCTGTTAATTGGGCTGGCCGTTCTGTTCAAAGGGCTGTCTTTTCTGGCGAGAGGACTCGTCGTCCGGGCGACTGGACTCGTCGCGCGGTATGGCGAGCTCGCCCGATACGGGCTGGCAGACCTATTGACGTCCAGTCGAGAGCCGTTCCCCAAATGTTTTGTTGTTATCGGACTTGCTGTCCTGTTCCGCGGACTTTCGGAGCCGTATCTTGAGTACGTTTCCTTTTTCGTCGCTTTTGATGTCGAGTATGCGGAGTCGGTAACGTCGTAATTTTTCTCCTTGGTCTCGGAGCCGTAAGAGGGTTTGTAATAATCGGTGGAATCACGCCTCTCCTCGCGACGGTCCACTGAGCTCGTATTGTGCTTAGTGTTTGATTCGTATAGATTGTATTGGTTCATTGGACTCTCTGATCTTATACGAGTAACTATAACAAAAGGAAATGAAAAAATACGTTAGTTTCAGAACGAAGGTTTTCAGAGTTTTGCTCGTTGTTTTTAGGGTTTTATGTCTACATGTCTTTTTCATTTCTCTTTTTGCAGGTCTGCTGGCAGAAATTAATTACTAAGCAGTAGGTACCTTTGTACTCAAATATTCTGTTATAATATTTTCCTGTGCTATCTACTGTAAAATAAATAAATAAAAGGATCAGTCAATTTGGTCAAAACTGTGATGAAAAATTTCGTGAGCAAATCAGCATGCAACACCAGCTAACCAACTGACCCTAAATGAGGCCACGTGTTGGAGTGGTGGATCAAGAACTTATAGCCCGTTCCCCTCACTAAGAGGAGGCCTTACCAGCAATGGGAACACGATTATAATTATGTGTAATGTACAGTACCTGGACTAGATATCCTGGCATAAGCCGGGGACGGACTGGAGCTGTCGCGGGGCTTCTTAGACCGAGAGCCGACGCGGAACATGTGCGGCGAGCCGTGCACGTCATAGCCGTTGAAATATATGTATAGCTGGAATTACAAGACTACAGATTAGAAAACCCGTGTAATAGGTGGTTTGTGGTCATAGCTTTAGTTCGCTCAAATTGTTATGATGTAGATGGGCCGTCATTACTGTCTTAGTTGTCTTGCTAAACTAGCTTCTGTCCCAAAAAGTCGGCTTCGTATGTATACCGGCGTTACACGATGGGGGTTGAAAGATTCATAATTTAATTCTAACACTAGGCGCATTCATTTTGGTGTCACCCGTATTAGTAAAAAAATTATAGCATTCATTTTTTTTGTTTGGAGTAACATTATGGGTATATGTAAGTTATAACAAGCAATATTATATTTTGGTGATTGATAGAATTTTGCTATTAAATTAAAGTAGTTTACTAATCTTACCCTATGTTTTCCAGGTGCCTTAGGCATAAAAGTAGCGCGATATTTGGTAGCCGACAGTTTCTCCAGAGCGCACATCACACTGCGCTTATCGTGAACAATGTCCAACTGCAGGTCACCCTTGACTCCACAGCCACTGGTGTCCAGTTCAAAGGAGTGAGGCTTGAGGGGTTCTGCTCCTTCCAGAGCTCCAGCGCTTAACCGAACTCCGTGGGGATCGAAGACTTCGCAGGTGAAGGGACCACCCTGGAATAGAGAACGATTTGGTTTGAGATTACTTGATCTGTGGCGACAGCGACATCTATCGCAACACATGCGAACTAAATTGGCAATTCCTACATCGCGCTATCAACATTATCCGCGACATTAGCGTATATAGAAAATCCCGATTTACATATGTCGGGCAGTTAGCCCACCAGACACAACACCTGTCTGGTCGGAGGATCCTCCCTTTTCTATGGGGAATGAGGCACTTTACACCCTGTTCCTCATCCCCCTCAGATCTATATCATCTATCAACTCCTAATAAAATGGGTCTACTCTTGACCTTAATCTTGTCCTAAGGGCAGAGATGAGGTCGACGATAGAATGAGCTAACCGAAGAAGCCTATTTACTTGCGACTTAAATAGATGTTTGATGTAAATCTGGAGACATCATATCAAACTTGCTATCCTTTTCAAGCTAGTAATCGAAATAATTGTAAATTAACAACCAATTAACAACCGTTTGGTAACTTCCCGGTTTGGCAAGTAAACAAACTTACCAACACAAAGTGCCGTTTCGAAACTATTTTTATTTTCATACATTGAGTCTCGTTTTGATAACTTTTGGGTATGTGTGCATTCATTCCCGTTTGGTAAACTTTTGCGGGTTACATTCACCAATTTTTTACCGGTTGTAGTTTTTTTATTGGAGGCAGGTTTCCTAATGTTATGTTCCTAATAACGGAACGGTTGGCAATGGCTAAGCGATTGGATTGTTGCGCTGCGTGTCGCGGGTTCGATCCCCACACGGAACAAATATTTGTATCACTTGCAGATAGTTTTTTCGGGTCTGGGTATTTGACTTTATATGTTTGTGAACGCGCCCACGATACAGGAGAAATTCCTAGTGCGGGGCAAAGTTTAAAAAAAAAATGTTGAAGAATATAGTTTCCCCAATTTACACCACTTTGGCAAAACCAAATCATTGTGACCATCAAAGTTTTTATTCATTACCTGAATATGATCACCCTTGTATGTGATAGCGATAGTCCAGGTGCCTGCCTCATCAGGCTGGAAGGTGGCGCTGGAAGCGGTGGTGCCAGGGGCTGAAGGTGGCGGATGACGAGGTTCCAGCGGAACTGCGCGACCGCTCGGAGAGTGAGCTGTGACGTCCACGTCCTCTCTTCTTGGTGCTCCTGGCAGGAATAGGTTGAAGGATTAAACATAATCTTAGCAAGAAGTGAATGTGAGTATCCTGGACTGATAAATCTGTCTTTAGCAATTATTGTTGTCAGTTTTGCATTCACTCGAACTATATTATTATCTAGCCTAGGAGTAAACTATAAAATGAGAGCATAAATTCGAATGATTTGGGAATCGAAAATACAAGTATTCTAGAGCAATACGTGATCAGCTCAATGATGAGTAGGTGTCGTCAAATAATAATGTGTCAAAGATTTTTTTATACTTGTGTTTTAATTTATGTAATTTTTATTACGTGAATGTGCGTTAAGACCACTGCATTAGAAAAAATATAATTTTATGTCCCACTGGTGTGCAAAGGCCTCCCCCATATCTCTCCAAGTAACTTTCTCCTCGGCCACCTCGAACTCGTGATGCGCGTCTGGACCGTCTCGCTACCTCTTTCTAGGCTAGCCTCGGCACCGCTGTCTATACCCACGGTTATACACGTAATTTTAGCTGTGAAGCATTTCAATCAGGGCTTTATCTACAAGGGCTTCGCATTACATAGCTATGCCTAGTTCCATTATACTTCACTATCTACATCTCACTACAACGACTACAAACCATGTACGTAGCATTAACGTTTGACGTCCAAAGGTCAATTGCTCGTAAGGAGCGGTGTAACATGCATGACCTAAGGACATTGCGATGTTATCGTGTTTGTTCTACTCCGGCCTGTAGACTCATGTAGGTATGTAGTGTTGGCACTTATGCCCTGGTACCGGAAACATTGTCGCATAGGCATAGCATGTGGTGTTTTAACTCACGCCTTTGTCCTAGGGACAAAGGGCAGAAACTATAGACACCACTAACCTACGCTACCATCAACAATCCAACACCATTTTTTTGTTTTTGTTTTTTGTTTATGACTTTTGCAGTTTTTGCAATGGGCGCTTGATTTTTAAAAAAAAAAATACTTACACGCTATTCTGAATCGAATGACACCTCGTTCATATTTTTCGGAGACAGAGAAAAAAAATTAAACTAAAAAGCATTTGTTGACTAGACTATTTATCATAATCATTCTCTTGCCCTTATCCCAATTCATTATTTATTACAAGAAAACGTGTTTAATTCTGAGAAACAAAATATCGCTTGAGTGATCGAATCTCACGAGCATCATTTATTCACATACCTGTAGCACTGACTAGTACTTCGACGATGCTTCCTATGGCACACGGCGCCATGCCTGGTGGGGGGACGGTCACAAGTCTTGGGAGAACGCGGAAGAAATATCTTCCGTCAACCCTGTAACAACAATATTGGTGAATTTAACCATTGATATATGACTCGGTATCGGACTGTCGGTATAACACCAGGCAAATTTCACCAACAGAACTGAGAGTGATTAGCACATTTAAACTGCTTTCAAGAGTGCATTGCTTCAGAATATGACAGCTTACGTGATTTAAATACCTTATTCCTGGTTAATATCACTAAAGTGTCCATTAATAAAGTGAAATGCAAGAACACGTCGTGTAATTTGAAAACACCCAATTTAAAATGCACAATTAAAATAATTGTTACTGTAAATGTCACACGTTGGCATTGCACGCCACGCCACACCTAGGATTCAATAGCACGACTGTGTACTAGACAATAAGCACTTTACTACCTTAGCAATAAAATTACAATTAAAGTACCTGATGTCATCAACGGTGAGCACGATTTCATGCATGCCAGCATGTTCGGGCACAAATTCGCCGGACCCCCGCGAATCAAGTTTTAACCTTGATTCCTGCTCCAGAGGGTTCACTATCGATACTTTTACTTCAGATATGGATAACTCGTTGGATATGCTCTCGATTTTGATGTACGTCTGAAAGGGAAGAGAGTGAACGAAGTGAAGTGAATGTTTGAACAGCTGTTTGACGAAAATTCAAAGTCAAAGAAGTAGTTCAATGCCTTCAAATGTTTGTCACATTGTTAGTCGAGTTTTTTTAGGATATGAGACGAAATATAAAAAGGCATTTTTTTGTAGTTTTGTAAGTCCCGTTGCTGGGCAAAGGCTTTCCCCATGTCCAACCAGATACTCCGTTCAGATCATTTCACCACCTCTTTGTCTATTCTCAGCGGATGCGGTTTAAATAAGAATATTTTTTTAAAGATACACCTTAACGTCTTTCCGCAAACCCCTTGAAAAGAAAATGAATTCAAAAGAACCTTTTCCTTATTTTTAATTCACCATAAATATCTTGATTCGAATCTTCTTTGAGTACCAATATTGTCAGTAATCTTCACTTGCGCCGGATAAATCAGCTGGGCCACTTCCGGCTGAGATAGACAGTATCTCGCATCAGGGGAATTTCATAAGGCTTCCGCCTTCCCGTTTGATGTCGACTCATAAAAACTGGATGAATTAGCTATCTATTCTCGAAAGACTGCCTTTTTAAATTCAACGTTATTTTCATTCGAGAGGACCATTCAAGTAATTTTTAGATTCAATAAGATGCGGTTTGAGTACTGCTTCCTTCTCTAAAGTTATTTTTGCTAAGTTGTATTAAGTCAAAGATGGTTTTAACTTTACTATGATATAGCTTTACTGTACCTAAGAGAATATTATGTTCACCTGTAATTGGTACCTACTTAAGAACCGTAACCTGTATACTTTTATCGTTGATTGTAAAATGTACGTACTGTTGCCGGGTAGATAATTCGAACGAGTAGTTCATTCTTGGATTATAACTTTTTGTAGTGTGTGCAGAATATAAAAATTATTCATCTTAGGACTCGTGTTTAACAATTGAACATTAGTATATAACAATTGAGTTACGACGTCTACAATAATCTAGAAATAGGGATGTTTACTGACTAAAAAAAATATGATTCTAATTAGTCCGTCTGTTAGATTATCGAAAAATATTGGATACGTATTTTTTGTTTTATCAAATCAATAAAAATTGACGAAGATAAAACGCGTCAAAGATTTGAGTGGGGGGTTGTGACGTCACTCACCGGTAAAAAATGTCATACTAATGTCTAAGAACATGACGTCACACGAGATTTCAAAGCACTGCATAGTCTTCATTGTTTGTTTACGTGAAAAAAGGAAAAATACGTGTCCAATATTTTTTGGAAATCTATCAGACGGACTAATTAATTTTTTTTTGTTAACTGCCCTATTGTTACGAATCTATCACTTATTAGAAGCCACTTATGTACTTGTACTTACAGTCTCCCCAACTCTGCCAGAGGTGGAATCGAGGGCGACTCTAAGCATCTCATGTATGGGTGGTCGAGGAGGCACGTTCCGTAGCTGGGTGGCCCATGACATCACTGCCAAGTGCTCCACGTCCGTTTGACTCAGGTCACGAGCTGATAAGACTGGATGCACACCTGGACACAAAAATTTCATGTTGAAAGGGGTTTTTGGGGCGGTAGTAGGTTGTATTGGGACTTGGGGAGTTACATAATACAGCTATGACTAGAAAATTACGTTACTGGCTCTGAAAAACTATATTCATATTATGAAGAGGTATTAAGTCTTTAAGTTTGGATGTGGAAGATAATTTTCGGAACTATGGTTCCGATTCTCGAGATTTTTCCACTACAGGGCAGAGCAGCTACATTATTCCTAAGCCTCATGAAACTATATTTAAAATATTTCCATTGATATATTTCTGAACAAAATGCGAGCGGAACCGTGGACAAACGTTAGTTTTTCAATAAAAAGTTTGATTAAATAAGATAGTAAACAATATCCACATGCAAAAGAGAGATTACTTTAATATGGAATTGTTTTCGTATTGAATAAAGCTTAACAAAATATTTATTTACTTATATACGGCAAAATACTCGTATCACCATTTTCGGATTAATATTTCAGTGATCAGTGCTGTTTGTAATACTAGCTCAAATATTTTGAATATAATGAATAGGTATAATTAATTGGGTGTTGTGCTATAAATCAGGCAATCACTGTAATTAATAACTACCACTACTATCTCAAATGTATTGTACGGTGATGATTAAAATGAGCATTGAACCACAGTGAAACATAATCTAATTATATTTTTATTTGGTAGGTATGCCTATAATGTGAAAACTATTTAAGGTTGTGTCACCGTAATCGGTTAAGGGTGTAAAGTCCATTTCACGAAAGAAGTCCCGCGGACAATAGTGGAACTAAATTTAACAGATCGGCCATGTTGTCGTTTGTCGATGTTATCAAGGTGCGTTTGTTGTGGTAGATATTTAGTGAGTTTATTATTGGATTAGTGCGTTATAAGGTTTATTTACGATGCCAAAAGTTGTGAAACAACATTATGTCGCGCGACATACAGACTTCTTTCGTGAAATGGACTTTATATATGCACCGCACTGTCTGCAGAAATGAAGAATTTAATTCTTCCCTTTTTATACTTTTATATATTTTATAATTATTTTAGTTCTGTAAATTGTAGTTTGATTAGTAGGTAATTACTATCACTAAATTCTGCATCTTCTGATGTTCTCCGAATAATTAACCTCTTTGGTTCCAAATAATTTGCAGCAATACAATTATAAATTGGATGTTTCTCTGTTTTATTCTAAAAATATTTTTAATATTTTTCCTTCTGTTTACCAATTTTCTTAGCAGCATCGATAGCCATTTGGTTGTTTTCCTCCCAGCGCGCGGGGTCTCTTCGCAACCGACTCGGGGGCGGCGCTGGTCCTCCAATAGATCTGACCAGCTCGTTTGAAACACGGCCGTCGTTCCAGTCCGTCTGAAATGAAAAAAAAATAACAACTTCAATTTCTATAACACTATACATTATATTGATTACAATAAATATTTGTCGAATTTAATGACTTCGGTTGATTGTCTTGTCTGTTGAATGTTGATTAAATGATATTTGATTCGAATCTGCGCTATTTGAATGGCCAATCTTAAACAAAATATCACTCAAAACGACCACGGTTCAACCTTTTTCTGCTGGCAATCAGTGGTCAATTGAAATAAAACGATCATAGTTCAAGACTAAAGTAATGATTAGATTTATAGACGCATACTGCATAGGTTGCTATAACCCGTTCCCTACGAAGCAGGTAATTACGCAGTTATGAATCAAAACCACGATAGCCTTTGCCTCAGCAATTTTGTAATAATGGAAGCTGAGAGAGAAAAGTGGAATATGTGAACACTAACTCACTAAGTGGTCCTACACCATTGTGAATCATATCTTTCAATCACTTCGCAGTTTGACGTGAGACTCAGGCCTCGCTTACTTGACGAGGCGTCGTAAATTTTATAATAAAACGTGACAAAATAACTTAGGTATTCCGTAAATTATTTGCACTAACCATTGCAATAACTTTAGGAATGTGTAAGACACCTTCACCTATTGGTTTTACGTAATCTCGTGTTAACATGAATAAGAAAAGATTGCCTTTGGCAACGATATCTTATTGCATCTAACGCCTTCTTTAATTGGTGTTTTAAGAAAGCTTTGCTTTTCGAAATGTTCTCGTGTCACGCCTTTCCCCCTAGAGGGGCTAACAAAGGTTATGACTACTTTTGACTTATACACCCACGTCCCACAGTTCAAATTACATTTGGTTCCCACAGGGTAGAAGTAAAATTAGCGGGTTCCAAACGTACCGTAAAATTGGTGATGCCTCTCTCCAACCGCGAGTTGACCCAATCTAGAGTTGCCTTGAAACCTGCGGATTCGGGCTTCATGAAGTAAGAGAGGTAGGTCATGCCGGACAGCTCATCCAGCCAGGGTGAGGCTAGGTACTCAGGTTCTAAGACCATGGGTACTTCCAGTTCGCGATGAGCCAGCCTCATCGCTCGACGGCAGTTCTCCACGGCTTCGTGACGATCTGAAGTAATCATAAATAAACGTTATTTTTATGAATAGAAGCACGCCATCACCTACCGGGTCCTTTTAAGTTGGAACCAACCATTTGAATTCCCAAAATTACATTAAAATTTATTTGGTTATTTTGAGGCTAAGCGCGTACAAACAAATTAAAACGTGATTTTATTTCGTGGTGATCTTCAAATAATTATTATTGACATAGGTAGTAATTCCCTTACGACGTATTAACACCGCGATTTTAGATTAAAGAAAATGAATATTTTTTAAAGACTGCAACATTTGCATCGTCCTTTCCCGTTTTGACATAATTATGAAACGTCACTTTTCTTTTTCGCGCGTTAACGACACCGCAAGAAAAAGTTCTTTCTCGTCAAATTATTCGCTTAAAAATAAGTTTACGTTATATTCTACCGAAATAACAAAATAGTGAGTGACAAAAAGTGTAATATGTGCAGCATTAGTGAAAATCGTAAACCTGAGACGCAGAAATCTGAGCAAATACCTACAGACAACGCTCGCGCAGCCGACCACAGCAGTGAACTTGGATGTAACCATTAGGCGTAAGAATGCCTGGCTATAACTGACCTCCGGATACGTGATATCTACAGTGCTTATTCAAGCGATACGATGGTCATTAACACTGTAAACCACATGTGTGCTGTAAGCTTCTTAAAGCTTTTTCCAGTGGGTGCGCGACACCCCAGTAACATATATTTCCTATGTACTAGCTGGAATTTGAACTATCAGTGCGTGACACGAGATGTCCTTAGCAAAGTCATTGGACTATGCTTACACTGAAAATAACTATACTGGGTATAGCAGGTGAGCTACATTTCCATGTAAGCATATACCCTATGTTATTAACTGCATAGCAAACTATCAGTGTGTGGCACGAGATGTCCTTAGCAAAGTCATTGGACAATGCTAACACTGAAAATACCTATACTCTGCATATCAGGTGAGTTACATTTCCGTATAAATTTTAAGCATATACCCTGAGTTATTAGCAGCTTACCAAACTATCAGTGCGTGGCACGAGATGTCCTTAGCAAAGTCATTGGACAATGTTAACACTGAAAATACCTACAATCGGCATAGCCGGTTTTCGGAGTTCCATCTCCATGTGATGTTTGTGTGTTTTGAGTCATCATCATTCTCTTGCCCTTATCCCAATTCATTTGAGGTTGGCGCAGCATGTCATCTTTTATATTTCTCTATTACTTGAATGATTCCAACGGAAAAACTACCATCCAGAAATATGCTTTGCATGAAAACATATATCCAACGTTACTAACCACATAGCAAACTATCAGTGCGTGACACAAGATGTCCTTAGCAAAGTCATTGGACAATGCTAACACTTAATACCTAGAATAGACATCACAGGGGAACCCTATTCTACTATGAACTTCGGTCAGCTAAATTTATAAATATGCTTTTTTAACCTATGAGCATGATGGTTGCGAGACAACCTTGCTTATCCAATGTGCAATATAGTCTTGCTAATGCATATACTCTTGCAGTGAATGGGGACCATACTTTGCCACCTGGTTTCCTATCAGCAAGTAAAAGTTAGGTCAGTGGGTCGTCTTAGGGGCGGTTACTTGGCTGCCTTATTTGTATTCTACTGGCTGACACACATTTGTCATGATTGCACATGCTTTAGTATGAGATATTCTCTGCATGTTATGGCCACATTAAGTGAAATCTTTTCATAGCTTCTTCATCGAGTATGATATTATGGAAGCATCATTGGTTATAAATCAAAGTTACATAATTATGCATGTAACCAACCAAATGCAAAACTGGCGAAATGTGGGTGTCTGACACCTCTGCCTAACCGTTCGAGGATTACAGGCGTAATGTTATGTTATGCAAACAATGTTTGTATAACTGTTTATTTTCTGAATAAATTAAATAAAACATGGTGGTAAATGCACTGTAATGTCCCAATACATAAAAACTATTAGTATTGAGAGGGAAAAGGTTTATAGACTGACAAAATTTCGAGGTCTTAACAGCCTGTCAATGTACAGATGACCTTATCAACCAAACCCTTTTTAGTTCCAAATCAAATTATTTCCACTCCGAGACCCGACCCCCTCTTAGGAAAAGATAATAGTACCATTATATTGTAAGGCCCAATGTAAAATAACAACCCTAATAGTAACTCGTTGCTATACCTAGCAATCTATGGCTTCAATATTAAATTAATCATGTTGTAATTTATTTCTGCCTAAGAGTATTTTCAGAGAAAATCACATAAACCATACTTAATAATAACAGATAACTTGTTATGTCTGATGAATTTATCATAGATACGCTAGATATTCATAGATAACACTCAAGTATTGTACGCAGTAAGCATGTAACCTGCATTAAATAATATTTAATTCCTGAGGAGATGGGCAGACCTAAATTACAGCATAGTAAAGAAGAATGTTAATTTGTTATCTGGGCACAAAATGTACACACTTGATAGTACAAGTAAGTACTAAAGTGATATAATTGAAAACAAGGGGGGGAGGGTGCATGGGAGTGCTAACATGAAGGGATTGTGGTTAGAACATCAAGACATCAGGTGCCATATGTTTTACGTAACAAAATTGCTGGAGCTTTTATTGATAAGGATATTATGTCAGAGAACTCTAATAGACAATGTGTGGGGGAAACTTAGTAAGTTTTCCTATATTCTTTATAATATTATGCTGATTAAGATTATAAATAAAACCGCACTGCTGGTAGCTTACCACGGTTTGGTTGTCTTTACTCTGCAGTATAGACTTATATTTTGGGGTAATACTTTTATAAGTATTATTAAGATAAGTAAATCATGAGCCTGATTGGAGCTCATTCAAAATAAAATTCACAAAATCATGCAAGCAGAATTTTTAAAATACCGACAGTAGACACTGTATATTTATGAATCATGTATTTTTGCTAAAAACAATATGCATTTATATAAATCTGTCGAAAGCCTATGTTGCTCAGATAAACTTCACATATTGCTGCATGCATCACAAAAGTGTATATTTTTGCAATGATGACAATCTGGGTGCAGATTGTACACTAAAATATATACGCAAATTAAAGACAGTAAAAGCCTCAATGAAGTTAAAAAACAGATTCTTACCATTATTGATAGACAAAGTGAAAACTGTTACAGTATTGACATTTAATTTGCCAAGTTGTTGGTCATCTGCCTCGTTGAGCTATGGTTTGCAAGCACCGCTGAGAATGAGGTTCTGGGTTCTATTCGTGGATCATGCAAAGTGTTATTCCATCAGGAATTTCTCAGTAGCAGCCACAGAGTATGGATTTGTGCTCAGTTAATGACAATAGGCTCGCCCCTGTTACATGGGACTTAAACATGATGATGATGAATGTGATGTTATGTATACTTATGTGTCTATTTACATTAACATTTTTACTTACATCGTCAAAACTTTGACATTTGATGCATACATGTAATTTTAATTTTTAGTGAACCAGATTCTATTGTAATGTTTTTATTTTACTTTTTTTGAAGCAATTTAATTTTATGTACCTAATTGGAGAAACTTTATGTGTGCCCAATAACATAGATATTATTTACTTATGATCACAAAATTAATGAATTTGAATTCCGATAGATTCAGGGTGATAATATAGAGCAAATTTTAAAACAAAGATATTTGTTATTCTGCAAGCTCTAATTTTTACCCATTGGAGTAACAAAACAGTTGTTAGGAATATCAACCACAAATATTTTAAAGTTTCTTATATTTCAAGTGAAACTGGTTTTTTGAACTCCATATCTAACTTCATACAGTACAACACAAACAGCAGATCAAATCAGAGCTGACATCAGACATATAACAATCTATAATTATTATTTTATTATAGTTATCAATTCAACATGCACTATATCCTTAAGGTTATAATACTAAAGCTCTATTGTACCTAAAGTAAGGAAGTCATAAGTACCTAGGCGTTTTATCACCAAAGAGTGATATAGTAGGCCTATAATGGTAACCATTGTTACTGCTTGTACTATAAAGGTTTTTAACAGAGCATTTTGGTTCTATAAGATTAAATAGAATTTAATTTTTATAGTTTACCTCTTAGAACGCTTACAGGATCATACGAATCGTTAAAGTGTTGCATAGTAAAAAAAAAAAAAAAAAAAAAAAATGCTCATTTGGTGCTACTTAGTACTAAAGACGACCTAACAAACACTTTTATTTATCTATTATGCACTAATAATGCGTAAAAATAAGTTTTACAGTTCAAGTACTGTAACAGTATCGAAAATACTATTCAAGGATCAATCTGCACTGTACCTTACACAACCACTACGTAACCTTTTAACTTCTTAAAAGTTCTCTCAACGTCGCTATGGGGCTAGTTCTGTAAAAGTCATAACAACTCTTCTAGAGTACTAAATAGGACCCCTGGTGCAGCTGCTACATAACTTAATAGCTCTATACGTGAGTTTGTGTTACTGCTACGAGACAAGAGATGATCTAATTCGTTTTTGGTGAAAATATGGCTGCTATTTTCTGCCATGATAGCACATTGACAACACGGCAGGAGCCAATGTGTAATAGCAGCCTGCATAGTCGGGACAAGTACTTCTTGTATTAATTTAAATTTAATTAAAACATAAAAAAATATGAAGGCGCATTGTCAAATTTGAAATCAGCGTAATGATTTAATTGATACAATTTTTTTTCGCAAGTGCAAGTTACGGCAGAGTAACGGTCCATGAATGTTTTGTGTTTTATCCTTTTACCCGACTGCAAGGGAAGGGTTTTTCAATACAAATGTTACGTTTAGCAACAATGAAAAATGACTAAAGCATATGTTACCGATATTATTTGTTTTCTTGGGGAACACTCACGACAAGTGTGATAAAACACATCACTGGAATTGTTTACAGTGCAAAATACAAACATGTTTTGGTTGCTTTTATAGTGCAAATTTGTCACCATGAGACCCTTTATGTAATGTTTATTTAGGGTTTTGTAAACGTTTTTTTCATAGTAGTAGTTAGTACACTCTAATACATTATCAGGACTTTTATAGTACCAAATTTCGTTACTTGGGTAATGTTCACAAATTGACATCCAGAATTATTTGTGTTTTAATTACTTATTGAATTATTGCAGCAAACTCTAAACATCTACCTATGTCAATAATAATTATTTGAAGATCACCACGAAATAAAATTGGGAATCAAACGAGCTTACCTGTTAAGCGAAGTCTTGATTCTAATTTTATGAGTGGTGATCTGAAAAATAATTATTACCCACCCACCACTAGCTAACAACCCCAAAGCTGCAATAATTAATCTACCTAATTCAATGTTAACCTTTCAGGAAATCAAAATGAATGTAGGCATTTGGAACTACTCTGTATAGGAAACAGAGTTTGTTCCTAATGTTATGATCTCTAAAATAAGTGACGTTTCATAATTATGTCAAAACGGGAAAGGACGATGCAAATGTTGCAGTCTTTAAAAAATATTCATTTTCTTTAATCTAAAATCGCGGTGTTAATACGTCGTAAGGGAATTACTACCTATGTCAATAATAATTATTTTTCAGATCACCACTCATAAAATTAGAATCAAGACTTCGCTTAACAGGTAAGCTCGTTTGATTCCCAATTTTAATATATTGAGTTTTTAGTCTCAACAGTACCTACTCAGACTTAAAAACACTAATCAAATATTTAATAGATGTACAAAGGGCGGCCTTGTCGCTAAAAGTGATCTCCGCCGGACAACCTTAGGATGGACTAAAATGAACTACAAGGTTTACGCAAGATTCCGCGAAGGTTTCGCCTTTACCACTCCTAACAAACTTGACTAAAAGACTTGACAAAACGAGACTAGACTAGACTTAGACTTGTTTAAAAGTCTGCACTTGATAAGATTGAAAATTGCTGCGGTGTCTACGAACAGTTTTGCAATGTTAAAACGACGGGCAATTAATTTTTATAAAATCAATTTGCGCCCTTATAGAATTTCCAATTGCTTTTAAAGACCGCTCGCAACGTTGTACGGTGTAATGAAATCTGTCATAATCAATACTGACTGAGCTCGCGCCAGTGCGGGAAAGTGCCAGGCTTGCAGTAGTCGAGTAAGGCGGAGAGCAGAACCCCGCTGTTCCAATCCGTCGTCAAGTTGTTGACGCGGCACTCCGGCATCGCCGCCTGCAGCCACGATAGCATCAACTTTCTGCAATCAAACACCAATAAACGTGCAATTTGCCACTCACTTGCCAGCACCGTAGGGCACACAATTATCCAGTTTCGATCTCAGTTACAACTTAGAACGCAGCTCCAGTTTATATCGAACCTCCATAAAGCGAGAAGTATTGAGCAACTTATATTTTTTATATTAGGAATTTCTAATATTCGTCGCGCATAGCGGAGATGGCATGAATTCTTTCGTCACAGCTAGAGCTTTATGTCTTCCTTTGATTGCGTACGAATATTTGAACGGAAATGAATTATTGAAGATATCCTTTTCCACTTGGTATGTTGACACACACTCGTACGTAACAAGTACATGTATGGGGAAAGATTAAGTAGACTTAAATGGAATAAATTATCTAAAGCTGCGAAAAACTAGACGGTACCGGTATTTCTAAACGCCGGGCTGTTAGGCAAGCTCAGTGAGCATATCCTAGGTGCGTTTATTTTAAATACAGTCTCGAGACATGGACGGGTGCGCAGGCGCAGGCGTGTCGCGCTAATTGCTATTACATGAAATAAACGTTTTGTTATTTAGATACAGTTAGTTTTTACCCAAGGTTTATTGATTCAGACGTTCGAGTTACATCAGCATCGTCGCGTGATTGCATCGCTCTGAATTTATGGCATCTGCTGGGTACTGCATCATATTTATTATTATGCATTGTTAGTTTTTGTTCGATGTCCGTTGATGAATTTGCTTTGTTAAATAAGTTTTTTATAATCTAGGTCGGTTTCCGGATACCAAAGTAATTAATTTTAATTTGATAACTAAAACCACTTTTTTTTGTAGATTAGAATCATAGATGTAGAATTGTAGATGTACATCTAAGTAAAAAAATGGCAAATAAGTCGTTAAAAATGCGCCGTGTTAAAACAGATGTAACCATTAAATAAATAATACACCAATTGAAATAGAACCTTACCTTGGGGGGAATTTGCTTCGCCCGATCTGGTATCGAACAATGAGTGACCAAATCAAACCCAATATTAGTTTTAAGTTTCCATTCACTATGTCCACGTTACCTGAAACAAAGGAACATCGTGAATATGGAATAGAATATGTTACCCGCAGGTTCGATCGCGTTATGATAGGAAAACATTCCACTGGAACTGCTACTCGGGTCGATCTTTATTTTAATCACTGCTTACCTTGCACCCATTATTTACAAAGATTCCTCCATGCCTCGGAAACCAATTATTTGTACATATTTGACAGTCGTTACAGAGGTCTAACACTCAGTCTTACCAATGGGTATCGTATTACCCTGTACTAACTTGGCTGTGGAGGTCAGATAGGCAGTCGCTCCTTGTAAAATACTGGTATTCGGCTGCATCTGGTTAGACTGGAAGCCGACTCCAATATGGTTGGGAAAAAGCTAGGCAGATGATAGTCAGTAGTTTCGAAAATTACCCCTTTTTTTTGAGGGGTGGGAAATCATCAAAAAAACCCCCGCTCTTGGACAGAGCGGAAAGGAGTGTCAGACTTCTACTGACTAAAAACCACCCATGTTTCTTCTTAGCCCTTGTGACGAGGCCGCGGTATCTCTTTCGAACAACCCGCAGCCCCGACGGGACCCGTGCCCCAATTTTTTTTTTTGTTTAAAATCATCAAATAACCCCTCCCGCTCTTGGGCAGAGCGAAAGGGAGTGTCAGACTTCTACTGACTAAAAACCACCCATGTTCCTTCTTAGCCCTTCATGTCGAGGCCGCGGTATCTCTTGCGAACAACCCGCAGCCCCGACGAGTATACAATTACCCCTTACATCCAAACTGACAAACTTGATCTCTTTTTAATATTAGCATAGATTCCTTAAAAAGTAAATCAAAATGTTTTACGATTAGGAAGTTTAAGATTCCCTGGTCGAACGAACCTTTGATCGTAATTAATTAGGGGTAACTGGATCATAAGTTTAAGTGGAGTAAGGCAGGACATTTGGGAATATACCGAAAGGCAAAAATGATTGATGAACTACGAATGGTGGCCGAAAGGGGAATTTATCGACTTCAGTTCAATAGCCGAACTCAAAAGTTTTGTCAAGATTTTCTAAATTGATTAGGGGCAAATAAATCTTAGGTTCGTAGCGACTGCTGAGCATTGAGGTCCTGGGTTCGATTCCCGGGTCGGGTAAGGTCTTGTTGGGTTTTTCCATCAAGAATTTTTCAGTAGCACCCACGGAGTCAGACAAATATTGATGTTGATATAGCAAAGATTATAATTATTATAAAGTTTTAGTGATAAACTGTAAAAAAAGAACTAGTTCGAACCAATATTGACAAGTTTGACCCCATCATCTTCTATGGCTTGTAACGCTGTCGTGACATTCTCCAGCTTGTGGTGCTGGTTCGTTGGGTTGCGACTCCAGCCCTTCAGCTTCCGACCCTGAAGAGCTTCCACCAGCGCACACAGTACCGTTCCATCTCGAAGGTCCTCCACTAGGTCTGCAACCTGTAGATAATAATTAAACGCTTATTTTAAACTATTAATGAATGTCATGGTCGATTCCTAAAGATTATGCAAAAACAATGTTACAGCGAGTTACAAAAATCAAACAAATCAGTGTCAATAATACGCTGTTCATTAGTAAACACTACCCACAAATGAGCGTAGCAAGTTGTGTGAAACTGTTAACTCAATTAATACGGTATTTACCTTTATATTCATTGGTTTCAGGGTCTCATTGACCCAATTTTTGAAGGTGTTGGCCTGTATCTCCACCCAGAGATCCTCGTGGCCTTTGATGGCCATGCCCTTGGCTGCCGTCCCTTCAGGGCTGCGGGCAGCGAGGCCAGCCTGCGTGATGCGGCCCGCCGAGCCCTCGGCTGAGTGAGCTCGCACCCCCTGGTGCGTCACTCTCACTCCCTCCATGGTCACAACTTATCACTTATTTATATCTCATCTACTTAATATTACTTCTTTTTCTTTGGCACTGCACATCGTTGTCATCTGAAAGGATGGTTATATCATAAGTATGGAATTTATTTATGTTAATGTGTGACTTGTAAGAATGGAAATTTCTATACAGGGAGTCGTATCTAGAATATTGATTTGGAATTATAGGAACCCTAATCATGGTTCTAACAGTACAATAAGTCGAGTGTCGAGTCAATCAGCGATTTATATACGTACTATTATCTAGTGAATTATCGCTCGTGAGATTTACTGGGAGCTTGCAAATGACCGCACCCTAAGAGCTTTACATATTACAAAGCGACTATCAAAAACAAATCATAGAAAAAATGTGATCTCTGGTATCAAAGACGCTTATAAGATATACCATGTCAGGAGATGGCCGATGGATCAAGGTTTTGACTGAGTGGTGGCTATAGTGGTGACCAAGGTTAGACCATAAAAACCAGGGCTGTCCTAAAGCTCGTTGGGTTGACGATATCGTCAAAGTAACAGGAAAAAGGGACGCATAGGACCGAGAAGTGTAGCGGAAAAAACTGGCCAAGTGCAACTCGGACTTGCACATGAAGGGTTCCGTACCATTGTAGTAGATATTGAGAGATTTTCCATGTTATTTTAGCACCATAGACGTCTTATAGGTTTTCCTGTAATCTGTAAGTGTTGAACTAATTTCTGTATTTTTTCAAAATTTTAGGGTCATTAGTTTCGGAGATAAGGGGGGAGAATGGTCAGACAGACAGACAGGCAGACAGATAGACACACGAGTGATCCTATAAGGGTTTCGTTTTTCCTTTTGAGGTACGGAATCCTAAAAGTGGAGGCCTATACCCAGCAGTGGGTGATACCGGGCTGATATGATGATGATGGTACCATGTGTCAATGGCTAGTTCAAGGTGCCCCACGAAAAGAGTACTGTATGTGTATTATGAAAATATACGTGAAAGGCGTTTGCCCAGCAGTGGGACATAAAGGCAAATGAGTTTGGCTTCTGAAGCAGATTATGGTACCGTAGTCCCGTGTACCGTAAGTAAATTAAAATGTCTTCGACCACAACCATTACGAAAATATACCAAAAAATTTCATCCTAAGTAGATAGCAAGCAATACGGATGGGTGTAAGTAGTCATATCCTCCGGTTATTGTAAGTTCTCGTTCGTCCGGACGGATCTAGAGTTTAAAGCAGATTGATGAAGCATTGTCACCTCGCCTTTGATTGATCACAGTTCCCGACAAAACCTGACGAGATTAGAGTTAAGTAACTTTATGAGCTTATATCACTGACTCACTGTACTAGCTTTTCCTGCGACTTTACTCAGTTTTCTAATCTTTATATTGTCTTGAATTAATACTGTCACTTATTTTCCTCCATCCTTAATTATGAGCTCTCGATATAAAAAATAATATAAATTATATCCTGTAAGTGACAACAGTATTACTTTAGTATAAACCGCGAAAGCTTAAGGCCGTTGCGTCGCTAAAATCCCAAAAACGACGTATGTTTAAAGAAATTTGTTGAGGAATCCTTCCGTACGATTTCCATATAAAAAATATATGTTATACTTAAAGTCATCACAAATAATTCGTATTGTTTAAAATTTTAATAAACCTTCACATTATTTAATAAAAAATCGTAGTATGTCTTAACCTAAATCGAATTTTGTCTCTGAAACGGCTGAATAGTTCGGTATGAATTTTATACCCAAAAATACGTAGTGATGTATTTATCAATCCGTATTGTTTATTTTCTCTGATTTGTAATAAAATTTTGAAATAATAAATTAATACCCGACATTTTGAGGCAAATGCGGCGCAAGACCCGTCGCGCATACTTGGAACGCGCTGCGCCAGTGTCTCGATGACTGTTGTCACGGGTGGACTGCACGCATGTCATTACTTCACAAATAAAATTCAAAAGTTCACGTTTTTAATGTTTTCTGAATTAAAACATATTGTAAATTGTATAGTTATCAATATTTCGTAAAATAAGAACAGAAAATAAGTTTGTAAATATATTTAAAGTAGTTTGTAATTTCATTTTGTTGTTTGTACCTATCATAGACTAAGCTGACTATGCCTAATAAACGTAAAGTGACGCGTGGCCGAGCTCTCCAAAACTGTTGGTAAATTACCTACGTTTCTTAGTAGATATTTTGGTATATAGAATATGTATGATATTATTTTGATTTTGGACTGCCTCGTTGGTCTAGTGGTCGTAAGCACGATGCTGAGCATGAGGTCCTGGGTTCGATTCCCGGGTCGGGCAAAGTGTTATTGGGTTTTTCCATCAGGAAATTATAAGTAACAGCCACGGAGTCTGGATTTGTGCCCGGTTGATGGCAATAGGCTCGCCCCTATACTATTAGGTACACCTCTGTCCGCCCCGTACTATTAGGTACACCTCTGCCTAACCCTTCGGGGATTATAGGCGTGATGTTATGTTATCTAACCATTTTGTCTTGAGATTTTCGTTTGATGGAAGATGGAGATCTAGATGACTGATGATGTCTCGTACCTAATGATGGACTCTCATACTACATGATACATTTTGAAGGTCTGATGAAGACCAGGTAACTGCTTATCGGTTCTCAGTCACGGAAATAGTCAGAATGCTCCAACTTTCAGCTTTTATCTCATTGAGCACGGATGCTACTACATGATACATTTTGAAGGTCTGATGATGATCAGCTAAGTGCTTATCGGTTCTCAGTGACGGATGTAGTTAGAATGACCTAGCTTTCAGATTTTATCTTATTGAGCACGGATGCTACTACATGATACATTTTGAAGGTCTGATGATGACCAGCTAAGTGCTAATTGGTTCTCAGTGACGGATATAGCTAGAATGACCTAGCTTTCAAATTTTATCGATCTGAGCACGGATGCTACTACATCATACATTTTGAAGGTCTGATGATGATTCCCTAAGTGCTTATCGGTTTTCAGTGACGGATGTAGTTAGAATGACCTAGCTTTCAGATTTTATCTTATTGAGCACGGATGCTACTACATGATATATTTTGAAGGTCTGATGATGACCAGCTAAGTGCTTATCGGTTCACAGTGACGGATATAGCTAGAATGACCACCATCAGGTAAATGGCACCATCAGTCTCCAAGGCCTCTTCGAGCTCTTTCGAATGAGTCCACACACGACGGTTCTACGTGGTGCCATCAATTAGATCCTATACCCACCTTCGGAGTCCACCATCAGGTACGAGACATCATCAGTCATCCAGATCTTCATCTTCCATCAAACGAAATTCTCAAGACAAAATAATTGTTTTTTTTTTTTTTTAAACGTTGCCCCACACTAGGAATTTCTCCTGTATCGTGGGTGCGTTCACAAACATTTAAACTCACATACACAACCAAACACCCAGACCCGAAACAATTGTCTGTAGATCATACAAATATTTGTTCCGTGCGGGGATCGAACCCGCGACACACAGCGCAGCAGTCCAATTGCTCAGCCACTGCGCAAACCGTGTTGCCAATTAAAACGATAAAACAATTAACACCATTAAAATAATAACATACATTACATAACATCGCGCCTGTAATCCCCAAAGGGTTAGGCAGAGGTGTACCTAATAGTAGGCGTGATGTTATGTATGTTATTATTTTAATGATTATAATTTATTTTATCGCTTTTAGCGATAAAACAATTGTAGCAAAAAACAATTGTAGTCGTTCTTGTAGCACGGATGCTACTTCATGATACATTTTGAAGGTCTGATGATAACCAGCTAAGTGCTTATCGGTTCTCAGTGACGGATGTAGTTAGCATGACCTAGCTTTAAATTTTTATCGATCTGAGCACGGATGCTACTACATAATACATTCTGAAGGTCTGATGATGACCAGCTAAGTGCTAATTGGTTCTCAGTGACGGATATAGCTAGAATAACCTAGCTTCCAAATTTTATCGATCCGAGCACGGATGCTACTACATGATACATTCTGAAGGTCTGATGATGATCAGCTAAGTGCTTATCGGTTCTCACTGACGGATACAGTTATGATGCTACAGCTTTCTGCTTTTATCTTATTGAGCACGGATGCTACTACATGATACATTTTGAAGGTCTGATGATGACCAGATAAGTGCTAATTGGTTCTCAGTGACGGATATAGCTAGAATGACCTAGCTTTAAAATTTTATCGATGTGAGCACGGATGCTACTACATGATACATTTTGAAGGTCTGATGATGATCAGCTAAGTGCTTATCGGTTCTCAGTGACGGATGTAGTTAGAATGACCTAGCTTTCAGATTTTATTTTATTGAGCACGGATGCTACTACATGATACATTTTGAAGGTCTGATGATGACCAGCTAAGTGCTTATCTGTTTACAGTGACGGATATAGCTAGAATGACCACCATCAGGTAAATGGCACCATCAGTCTCCAAGGCCTCTTCGAGCTCTTTCAAATGAGTCCACACACGACGGTTCTACGTGGTGCCATCAATGAGATCCTATACTTACCTTCGGAGTCTACCATCAGGTAGCTGGTATCATCAGTCTCCAAGGCCCCTTCGAGCTCTTTCAAATGAGTCCAAACACGATGGTTCTACTCAGTGCCGTCAATGAGATCCTATACCAACCTTCGGAGTCCACCATCAGGTACGAGACATCATCAGTCATCCAGATCTTCATCTTCCATCAAACGAAATTCTCAAGACAAAATAATTAAAAGCGATAAAACAATTAACACCATTAAAATAATAACATACAATGCATAACATCACGCCTGTAATCCCCGAAGGGTTAGACAGAGGTGTACCTAATAGTAGGCGTGATGTTATGTATCTTATTATTTTAATGGTGTTGAGACCTCGAGGACGCCTTGGAGACTGATAATGTCATTTACCTGATGGTGGACTCCAAAGGTAAGTAAAGGATCTCATTGACGGCACTGCGTAGAATCGTCGTGTTTGGACTCATTTGAAAGAGCTCGAGGAGGCCTTAGAGACTGATGATGCCATTTACTTGATGGTGGACTTCGAAGGTGGGTACAGGATCTCATTGACAGCGCTGCGTAGAACCATCGTGTTTGGACTCATTTAAAAGAGGAGGCCTTGGAGACTGATGGTGCCATTTACCTGATGGTGGTCATTCTAGCTATATCCGTCACTGTGAACCGATAAGCACTTAGCTGGTCATCATCAGACCTTCAAAATGTATTATGTAGTAGCATCCGTGCTTAATAAGATAAAAGTTGCCAGCTGGAGCATTCTAACTATATCCGTCACTGAGAACCGATAATCACTTAGCTGGTCATCATCAGACCTTCAAAATGTATCATGTAGTAGCATCCGTGCTCAAATTGATAAAATATGAAAGCTAGGTCATTCTAGCTATATCCGTCACTGGAACCAATTAGCACTTAGCTGCCGTCATCATCAGACCTTTAGAATGTATTATGTAGTAGCATCCGTGCTCAGATCGATCAAATTTTAAAGTTAGGTCATGCTAACTACGTTCCGTCACTGAGAACTGATAAGCACTTAGCTGGTTATCATCAGACCTTCAAAATGTATCATGTAGTAGCATCCGTGCTCAATAAGATAAAATCTGAAAGCTAGGTCATTCTAACTACATCCGTCACTGAGAACCGATAAGCACTTAGCTGATCATCATCAGACCTTCAAAATGTATCATGTAGTAGCATCCGTGCTCAGATCGATAAAATTTGAAAGCTAGGTCATTCTAGCTATATCCGTCACTGAGAACCAATTAGCACTTAGCTGGTCATCATCAGACCTTCAAAATATATCATGTAGTAGCATCCGTGCTCAATAAAATAAAATCTGAAAGCTAGGTCATTCTAACTACATCCGTCACTGAGAACCGATAAGCACTTAGCTGATCATCATCAGACCTTCAAAATGTATCATGTAGTAGCATCCGTGCTCAGATCGATAAAATTTGAAAGCTGGGTCATTCTAGCTATATCCGTCACTGAGAACCAATTAGCACTTAGCTGGTCATCATCAGACCTTCAAAATATATCATGTAGTAGCATCCGTGCTCAATAAAATAAAATCTGAAAGCTAGGTCATTCTAACTACATCCGTCACTGAGAACCGATAAGCACTTAGCAGATCATCATCAGACCTTCAAAATGTATCATGTAGTAGCATCCGTGCTCAGATCGATAAAATTTGAAAGCTAGGTCATTCTAGCTAGCTCCGTCACTGAGAACCAATTAGCACTTAGCTGGTCATCATCAGACCTTCAAAATGTATCATGTAGTAGCATCCGTGCTCAGACAGATAAAATTTGAAAGCTAGGTTATTCTAACTACATCCGTCACTGAGAACCGATAAGCACTTAGCTGGTCATCATCAGACCTTCAAAATGTATCATGTAGTAGCATCCGTGCTCAATAAGATAAAAGCTGACAGCGGGAGCATTCTAACTATATCCGTCACTGAGAACCGATAATCACTTAGCTGGTCATCATCAGACCTTCATAATGTATCATGTAGTAGAATACGTGCTCAGATAGATAAAATTTGAAAGCTAGGTCATTCTAACTACATCCGTCACTGAGAACCGATAAGCACTTAGCTGGTCATCATCAGACCTTTAAAATGTATTAAGTAGTAGCATCCGTGCTCAGACAGATAAAGTTTGGAAGCTAGGTCATTCTAACTACATCAGTCACTGAGAACCGATAAGCACTTAGGTGGTCATCGTCAGACCTTCAAAATGTATCATGTAGTAGCATTCGTGCTCAGTTAGCTGAAAGCTGGAGCATTCTGACTATTTCCGTGACTGAGAAGCGATAAGCAGTTATCTGGTCTTTATCAGACCTTAAGAATGTATCGTAGTAGGAGTACCCGTGCTCAGTGAAATAACTAATAAATAAAATAATGAAAGCTAGGTTATTACATCATTAGTCAAAGTGTATAATTTATTATTAAATATTTTATTCATACATTATGATGTCGGTACTCCAAGAGATACAAAATATTATGGCGCGTTTTCGACCGGAGGCACCGGTTGACCTGAAGTGATGCTGTGACCGCGCGCTCTCCGCCCTATGTTAGGCAAATACGATGACCGCTCTGCGACACATTTCTGTTCTTTGGTACGTTTTTCTGTAGTACAGTCGTTTGCCGGTAGGGGCCGAAAAATAAACAAAAGCCAGTACAGAGGTCAAATCGTCAAAGTCATCTAGTGCTGCGATCCCCTTAAAACAGTGTTTTATATTGGCTTAATTATATTATGAACATTTTTGGATTTAAGTTATTTTCATAATACTAAATACCACAATGATCAACATTTGTGGGACTGCTGCGATGGCGACTATTGGGGAAATATGGAAAAAGAAGACGTGCTACGGCGACCCCAGAATAAACTGGGAGAGTAATGCTGATGAGATGGAGGAAGATGGTGATGACTAGGGTCTGTTCGGCCGTTCAGCCCAAACAATGTGACAAAAATATTAGAGGAGGAGATAAATAATCCCGTCGGGGCTGCGGATAGTTGGCAAGAGATACCGCGGCCTCGACATAAAGGGCTAAGAAGGAACATGGGTGGTTTTTAGTCAGTAGAAGTCTGACACTCCCTTTCGCTCTGCCCAAGAGCGGGAGGTGTTTTTGATAACCCACTCAAAAAAAAGGAGAAAATAATGCAAAATTATAAAGTTACACTTTAATTTAATGTGGTTATGAGATTGTTATGACCACCAGACCGTTTCAAAACGAATTCAATTATGCTGTTTTATATATTTATCAAAACAAAGCCAAAATTAAGTGATTATATTACCCGTACGTTACGTGTTCCGACATACTGAAATATTGTAAAATTGTGTGCCATTGGAATTCGTTATGTATGATTATGTCAGTCGTTATGTATGGCCTCATGCTTTGTCTGTTGGGGCTGCGGGGGGTTGTTCGAAAGAGATACCGCGGTCCCGGGCACAAAAGGTTAAGAAGGAACATGAGTCTCATCTCTCAGTCATCTGAATGACGGATATATGTATGTCTAAGTGTACTGGTTTCCCTACTACTTTGAGGTCCGTACCCCACAGGAGGTCCCCTAGCGATTAGTCACTTATAGTTTATCAGTTACTAGCTTATGCCCGCGGCTTCTCCCGCGTGGAGTTCGATAATTGCTCCACGGGATCATACTACCGAGATAAAATTGTATCATATGTTTTAATCCAGGTTGTAAACCGTCTATCTAAATGCAATATTTTACCTCCAAATCCGTTCAGTAGTTTTTGCGTGAAAGAGAAACAAACATTAATCCATCCTCACAAACTTTCGCAAGTATAATATAAGTAAGATATGCCTCTGGCAGGAGGCCTTAAACTCATGGCATCCACAGGATTAAAAAAAAAATAGAATGCATTTGTGACAGCAGTAGGTACTAATCCTTCACCAACAATCCACATCAACGATGACGACGACAGTAATGAACAATATTGTTATTATAATGTAGTACCTGGATGACCGAAATTTGCTTGGTTGTATTGGTAAATCGTGTTTTTTTTTTAAATGAAACCTAGCTTGACCGATTTATCGCCCCCAAAACCCCCTGCATACTAAATTTCATGAAAATCGTTGGAGCCGTATCCGAGATTCAGATTATACTATATTACAAGAATTGCTCCTTATAAAGGTAGATAGATACGTTTTAATTTTTGTTTTGTTGTAACTCCTTATTTTTCGCGAAATATTAATAAATTAACATTAAAGTTACGGTGAAAATATTATTTATTAGCTCTTAACATTTTTTTGGCCTTATCCCTCTCATTTTTGAGTAAATTGTTGAATTAAAAAAAAAGAGCGCGCAATTTTTTTTTTTACTTCTTTATTTGGGCTTTTAGCAATGCAATCCAAAAGTTTCTATGAAGATTCATAGACCGGCCCTGGATTTCGAGGTATAAATCTTACGACACGTCACTCCACTATTGAAGAGTAAGGTAATTCTATCTTATAAAGTCTTTACTAAGGTAATGATATCAAAGGATAATTTAAAGATAAATGCAAAAAAACTGTAATGCCTATACGCAAACTGCTGAATCACAGGTTAATTTAGGAGTAAAAGGAATCTTCTATTGCACAATCACAGAAAAACTTTCATTAATTAATTAAAAGGCAATATTAAGTATGCTATTAAATGCACCTTTCTCTTTCTATATTGTTTTTAGTAGAACAGGAAAATAATAAAGCCGCCTTTCGTTGATTTTATAGTTCTAATTATAGTTTCAAGTCAGATCAATAAATTCCTCCGAATTATGCAGCAGTTATTGCTGACTTATATAGGAAACAATATAATATAATAGCCCCTCTAAAAGATTGGCCGACAAGCCTTATCTAGACAGTTGTAGTTTTTAGGGTTCCGCATCTAAAGGGTGCTAACGGAACCATATTTCTCGTACTAAGGATCTCCTGTACGTCTGTCACTGGGCTGTACCTTTTTAAAACAACAAATAATAGTAAAACAAGGTAATAAAAATTAAGGGAACGTGATTTTTTGCTCGAGTATCGTAGTGTTAAATATTGTACGGTTGTACGCAGAACCCTTCTTGTCCGACTCACACTTTGCTTGCTTTTCGTTTGTATTGTTTTGTTTCGTATCTCAACTTATGTCCGTCAATTGTTTCAAGATAAAGGTCGGGCAAGGTAAAAAATACAATTACATTTTAGTTTTATCGTAGAACATTGTATGACCTCAAAATAATCAATGAAAGTTTGACAACACCGTATTTCAATTAAACAAATAATTATTAATAAAAATATTGGAAAATCCGTTGTGTATTAGATGACCTTAAATTATTTAAAACTAGAGGAATGTTTTCTTTAGTGTTCTTTTTGTTAATTTAGGGTAATCGGGTTGTTCGCAAGAGATACCGCGGCCTCGACATGAAGGGCTAAGGAGGAAAATGGGTGGTTTTTAGTCAGTAGAAGTCTGACACTCCCTTTCGCTCTGCCCAAGAGCGGGAGGGGTTATTTGATGATTTTCCATCCGCAAAAAAAAAAAGGGCCATTACCTGATATTTGTGTATTTTTATGTAATATCTATGTATGTGACCCCTCCCAGTAAGTTCAGATAGGCAGTCGCTTCATGAACAGTTCTGGTTTTCAGCTGCATTGAATTAGATTGGAAGCCGACCCCAACGTAATAGGCTACTGGACAAAAAAAATCTAAGCAGTCCATCAGATAGATTTCCAAAAATATTGGAATTTTTTTTTTTCACGTAATCAAAAAATAAAAAAAAACGATACAGTGCTTCGAAAACTCGTGTTCACACACACATTTAGTACATTTTTACCGGAAAGTGGCGTCACAGGCCCCCTCTCATGCTCTTTGACACGTTTTATCTTCGTTATTGTTTATCAATTTGATAAAACAAAAAAACGTGTGCAATATTTTTCGATAATTTAACTGACGAACTAAACAGAATTAAATTTTTTTAGTCAGGAAACTACCTAATTGGTAAAAGGCTAGTATGTATATAAAGTTTACGAGTCTCCCAATCCTATTCTCATTCTGAATACATAGTAAATAATGTACCTATGACTGATTACGTTATCTCTTACCTATTTGACTACCAAGTAATAACGCTCCGATAACTGTCATAAATATTTATGACTTTGGTAAACTAAGATAATTATGTAGTTATTGACATTACATTAGGAAGTGGTGGGGGCTGTTTTAGGGGCTGAATTGTAAGTTTGTCGTGCAAAATGCTGATTCCTCGGATGATTTCTAAAGAAGGAATAAGAAATGAAAAACAATTTATAAAAAATATAGATTTAAAAAATGTAATTATCGTTATTAAATGCTTATTTTTTAAATAAAACGGCATCTCTTATCCTTCCGAGTAGTAAGATATCTGGTAGGTACATTAAGTTCCGTAAAAAAGCATGTATTAAAAAAATATCACTTCTTATTATAGTTTAAAAAATAAAATTAGTAAATCAAAGTTAAGTTAACGGAGTTTAATGTAGAATCTCGCTCAGTAACACACAAGTAACATTTTCTCAGTAAACACACCTACTGGACTACCGTTCCTAGGGCTATGTCAATGTGAAGAGGAGTTAGATTCCCATCTCAGGACCAAGACAAGGTCTCAGGACAAGGTTGCTGCAATTATTTCAACAAGAATAACACCGCAAAGGCTCTGGCATGCATTAATTAGTCTCTGCGTCCTTATTCAGTTAACGAGCTCAAAATAAACTTTTTTGCAATAAAATAACTAACTTGTTTTTTTGGAAGTCGGTAATTTTTTGGAAAAAAGGTTTTATTATTTTTCAAACCCATTTCAGTTGCGGTATCTCACACAGATCTATTTTAAGTATCAATTTTACATTTTAAAGTACCAAAGCTAAGTTGATAAAAAGTATATGGGAGCACAGTGCGAGTTTTCTCTACCAAATGAAAAAGAAACAATTAAATTGGATACCTTCTCATAGAGAAATCGGTGAATACACAACCTAAGACTATTTAGTTGGTAAAAATGTAGTGTTGTTTCGTTTTTTGGTAGCGCGAATCAATGGGCTTGCGTGATCGAATCAGAAATGTAGTCATCCTCATGAGAACCAAGGTTACCGACATTTGACAAATGGCATTGGGCAGGGCACATTGCTCGCAGAACGAATGGCCGATGGGGCCGAAAAGTTTTGGAGTGGCGACCGCGAACCGGAATACGTTGCTTTGGATGGCCTCCCACTAAGAAGACCGATGACCTGGTGAAGGTCGCGGGGACCTGCTGGATGCGAGATGCACGGGACAGGTTAACGTGGCGACACTTGGGGGAGGCCTATATACAGCAGTGGACGTCTTTAGGCTGAAAATCATTTCAGCCCATTGATTCATCATCATCATCAGATGATGATGATGATGAATCAATGGGAAATGGTACAGACACTTTTCTTTATTTCTAGCCTGCCAGTTGGGTTAGCAGAAATGATTCAAGATTAAACTCGTTTACTATAAATTGGTTATTAAATTGTTGTTGTTAATTAATCAACGTAAATAAATAAACGTTTCAGAGAAATGATATCAAGAGAATTTCGTGAAAATAATAATTTATGAATTGCGAGATATTCTCTACCTGAATAAATTTCCATATTGCCATAAATGATAAATCTACGAACGATATGAAAGTAGGTACCTAGTAGTGGTCTTTTCTTTTTCTTTTTTGGTGGGTGGAAAATCATCAAATAACCCCTCCCGCTCATGGGCAGAGCGAAAGGGAGTGTCAGACTAATAACCTCAATAACCTTTTTTCCGTTACAATGGTCTTTGTACCAAATTTGCAGATCAAACTCATTCATTGTTCGAAATCACATTACTTCCTAATATTGTTATTTGTTATACTTTATTCTCTGAAAATGGACGGTCTAAAATCGGCCTGTAATAATTACAACGAAGACTAAATATAAAATCTGGTGGAGGGTGGGATATATTTGTTCATCGTGGGCAGCGTTAATTAATAAGGTATTTAGGTCGAAGTGTACTCTGATACAGCCGATCTGTTGCTCAGAGTTAATTTCGCCAAAGAACCAGGATCACCGATATAGCTCTCAGAACATGCAAGTTGAAGTGGCAATGGGCAGGCCACATCGCTCGAAGAACCGAAAACCGATGGGGAAGAAAGGTTCTCGAGTGGCGACCACGAACCGGAAGACGCTGAGTTGGTAGGCCTCCCACCAGGTGGACCGAGGACATCGTGAGAGTCGCGGGCAACCGGTAGATGCAAAGGGCAGGTTGCCGTTCGTTACGGAGTTCTATGGGGGAAGTCTTAGTCCAGCAGTGGACGTCTTATGGGTGATGATGATGATGAGTACCCTGATATTACTCGTACTTGTAAGAACAGGTTCAACGCTATGCGGCGCAATAGATAAGAGTATTATACTCCCGCTACGTTTTCATGTATTTTCTAAAGATGGTTAAGTATTTGCGTCTGATTATCATAATCTTATGTGGATGAGCTGATGATGGATAATGCAACTCCTCAACGGTTAGGAGTTGAAAGACAATTCTTTCAAAATTATACGTCAATAATGAACCGATAGTTGAATTCTTTCAGATTATTGGTGGTACTGGTAGAATAGAAGGTATTTTTTACTAACTGACTTTAAAAAAGTAGGTTCTCAATTCAGGAATCTTTTTTGTTTAAACCGATTTGGTCAACTGTTTTTTTTTTTCTCTTAAAAGGTATACCCACGAGGTTCCATTAATTTTATCGAAATCGGTCGATACATTTTTGAAAAAAAAAAGAACAGTTTTTTAAGAGAAAAAAAAAACAGTTGACCAAATCGGTTTAAACAAAAAAGATTCCTGAATTGAGAACCTACTTTTTTAAAGTCAGTTAGTAAAAAATACCTTCTATTCTACCAGTACCACCAATAATCTGAAAGAATTCAACTATCGGTCCATTATTGACGTATAATTTTGAAAGAAGTATTTATACAATATGTATAAATACTTCTAAGTTTAGGGTATAACAACTAAAAAGGGGAAAATAAAAATGCTTTATGTACAAAAATAAAACCGACTCCAAAAACACAAAAAAGTGAAATAGATAACGAGATGAGTAGAACTGTACGTAATTCATTACCTTCCTACATTTTGGAAGGAAATTTATAGTAGGTACTCGGACGGAAATACTACATTTTCGATGCTGAAGTTGTCGGAAACAGTAGTTGCATCGTGTTCTTGATTTACGCGCTTACGAGAAAAATACATTGTCAATAAAGAAATCATTTCCCCGTTATGCAAATAGGAAATTACTGAGTAACCTGCTTGGTTTACCTAGTAAAATAAACAATGCACGGAAAGAAAATGGCAGTAATATATGAGTGAAAGATGAATGAAAGATGAATCATGAATATGGTTTTAGGTACTCACGCATCTATTTCGAGTATACCCAACTAATTTCCGGCACCCTTTTGCGTGGGAATGACACCTTGTCGGAAATGTCGGAAACATACAAGTATATCATCATTCTGAATCCTGAAGTGTAGGTACTTGAGTATTAGTAGAGATAGGTTTTTCTATAGAAAAATATTTAATTGTAATATTGAGTAGTGTTGCTATTAGGCACACCTCTGCGTAACCCTTCGGGAATTACAGGCTTGATGTTAAGTAATATTTCATGGTTTTTTCTTCTTCTGACAAATATATTAGTTTTTTTTAATAATTGTTTTCCTTTTAATTTTCAGGCGAACGGCCAAACGGGTTATGTTAGGTTAGAACTATGATCAACCAAACAACATCCTAGTTGGTGTTTACTTGATAAAGATAAAATTAGAAACTAGGTACTTAAAGACGCAAAAGATAGATTGTGTATTCACCAATTTTCACTGAACAATTGTCACATTGATGAATGATAATAGTTCTTTGTCTATTCATGAACAATATCTCGATGGCATTTTTCATTTTATTTTCGTAGAGAATATAAAATAAATATTTTCGGAATCAAAATTGAAAGCGTTCGCCTGCCCAATTGTTGTAACGTAAAACGTAAAAAAAACATTCAAACATATTGCACTCAACACTATACTGACGTATACGAGCGATACTACATATTTATATGTTTCGTATTTTTTATTTATTGTACATGTACCGTGATATACCAGTACAAATCTTTTTAGTTTTATTTGACACTGATATAAGACTAAAAATGTTTTTTGTACACATTTATTGTTTCAATGTACATAAGAGAGCAGTGTTAAACTGAACCTACTCGTATTTGGCGCAGCTGTGAGACATTCAAAAAAGAAAACGATAATTATCTTTTTGGTTTAAGTTTTCTCATTATTTTTTCAAATTTTGTGTACCCTTATGTGTGCTGAGTGTACAAGCAAATGATTACTACCCTTAAACAGCTAAGTAGTCTAGTACTATACAAGATAGGACAATACAGTTAGTTAACAATTACATTCAGGAGACTATTGGAGCTAGCACACACTCTGCGCATCACGGATGCTGGACGCTTGCGTCTGATTGAATGAAAGTCATCAGTATGCGCGTCCGAACATACCCGAGGCATAGCAAAAGCATGGAAGCCCCAACACCATCCTGCATGTATTGTTATCCTGGACGCGAGGAGCATGAACAAAGTGATGTTATACCACTACACGAGTAAAACTCTTGAAATTATTAATTGCATCAAAAAGTGTTATTATTTTAACTGCATCCGTGCAGTGTGAGAACGTTAGGATCAGCATACTGCATCTCACCGCGAATGCTTATCAATTTCGGTCTAAATCTAAATTATCCACCATATCTTCAGTTACAATGTGCCGATATGAGTATATTAAACATCAATGCAATTGCCAAGCAGAAAATTCTTTATCAATTAGCTATAAATGTCTCATTAAGTATTGATTCAGTACAATAGATAATAAACGTACATAATAATCAAGAACGAGCCCAACAAAAGATAATAATGAATGTATAGGAGGCTGAGCGAGGCGTGGGCCGCACGTTTAAACCGGACCGACTATAATATTGTTATGTAAGCTATTTTATTGTAGCATACTAGCTTTAGCCCGCGGTTTCACCCGCTTGGAGGTCGGTTTCTCATCATCTACTTAGCCTTTTCCATTTGGATCGGCTTCCGGTCTAATCAAATGTAGCTGAATACCAGTATTTTACATGAAGCGACTGCTTATTTGACGAACACAACCCAGCTACTTAGGACTGATGCACCTTAGTAAGACTCTTAGACACTTGGGAAGATCCTAGGCCTACATAATTGCCATATTTCAGTCAAATTAGTTCAGCCATTAAAAACCCGGCAAAATACTCGCAAATAATGTAACTTACTGTTGTAAAAGAATTTTCGGAATTGGATCAGTTTTTCCAAAAATATCCCCCTTCTTACAAACTTACAAACAAATATCGCTTTATAATATACGTATATATATAAGTATGGATTATAGTGGGCAGTGTTTGCTACCGTCTGTACTAAACACAGCTGATCTGTCGTCACGTCTATTTTGGACGACCCACCATTCGTAACACTTACGTCATTAGGTATACAACCTTATTAACACAAACCTCAGATATGTAAGATCGTAAACGCATCTCGTAGAATTTATGCTAAACGCCTGATTGCGATTCTTCGGATGAGGTAAACTGTTTGTTGAAGAACACTGATTCATCTAATCGAAGGCAGTTTATAATAGGCACTTTAATTAGTAACCCGGTGTTAGTCACAGTCAGCTTATCCTTGCGTATCTGTTCGTGCGAGCTCAAGTAGAATACTTTAATGATCTACTCCCCATATTTGGTAGCGCGTACGTTTGCTTTAGTAAGTACGGGTTCGAAGTGTCGAACCCAGACAAGTGCATTTACTTCGTGTAAATTATATCATCACCACAGCCCTCAAAACGGTGAAGGAAAACATCGTGAGCAAATGGGCATTCCTAAAACCTAAATTCGAAGACATGTGACTCTATCAACCTACACTGATCCCGCGTGGTGGATAGAAAAAAAAAAAAAAAAAATAAATAGGCCTGTATATCCCAACAGTGGGAACATTATATGTATAGGCTGATTATGCTAAGTTGCTTTGTAAATACTCGAGTATTGTCACTTGTACTACTGAGCATGAGGTCCTGGGTTCGATTTCTGGATCGGGCAAAGTGTTATTGATTTTTTTCATCAGGAATTTCTCAGTAACAACCACGGAACCTCGATTTGTGCTGGTTGATGGCAATAGGCTCGCTCTATCACATGGGGCATAAATGGCGAAATGTGGGTGTACTTGTTAGGTACAGCTCTGCTTCTGTGAAGGAAAACATCTTGAAATATCCTGTGTGCATCAGAGATATTTCTCGACGGTATATAAAGCCAAGTCCATGGGTGGCATAAAAGCTGTGACACTAGTTAGCGAAGTAAGCCACGACAATTTTTTTTTTTATCTTGTATCCAGCTATTGAGCTTTGAATTTTTATTATTTTATTTTAGTGGCTGCAAACCTCACGTAACTAAACCGTCAAACGAACGGTTCGGTGTGCGTTAAGCATTTTCCACCGATTAACAAAAAAAGCCTGAAAACCGATTTCATGATTTACTTTTTTTCTAACTTCAGTTTATCACTGATCATGATGCTTGCAACAGCGCTATAGTCGATAAATGCCTAATTCTTAAAATGCCTAACAGCTTGAAAACGGACTAATTCTTAAAAGGATTAATTCTGGAAATGCCTTATTCTTAAATGAACTAATTCTGGAAATGCAAAAAAAAGGTAAATAAAAAAAAAGGTAAATATCCCGTTGTCAGTGTTAATGATAATATTAGTGACCATGTCGGTTTTTGTCTAGTGTTAACTCGGTTGTGGAGGTCAGATAGGCAGTCGCTCCATGTAAAATACTGGTATTCAGCTAAATCCGGTTAGACTGGAAGCCGACCCCAACATAGTTGGGAAAAGGCTAGGCAGATGATGATGTCAGTTTAAAAACTTATAGGATATGCTCAGAAATATCAAAATTATTTGTAAAGGTGCTACAAATCAATAAGTTAAATCGTGTACCTATTTATTTGATATTAATTTAATCAAACATAACAGTTTGTCTGAAGTAAACAATCCGTCTATAAAATGGATGAATTTATAATGTCAAGGACTAATTTGTCTGTTTGTTACCGATTCAAGGCTTTATTTATTTCGCTATAACACATAACATCACGCCTGTAATCCCCGAAGGGTTAGGCAGAGGTGTACATTTCGCCAGTTATGTTTAAGTCCCATGTCCATGTCCTATTGCCATCAACCGGGCACAAATCCAGACTCCGTAGCTGTTACCGATAAATTCCTGATGGAAAAAGCTAATAACACTTTGCCCGACCCGGGAATCGAACCCAGGACCTCATGCTCAGCAGTCTACTAGACCAACGAGGCAGTCATTATTCATTAGTCAGTTATTTTGCTATATATTATGTTTTCTTACTACGTACATATCTATGCTACGTATGAACATTGTTTATTAGGCATTTGGTTATATAGGGCCTGGCTGTATTCCTATCCTTTAAGAATTTGCGTATAAAATTACTGCCATACCGTTCCTGCATTGGTTTTGCAACCTCTATATTTTGATTAAATAGTGATATATAGGTATTGTGAAAACATAATACCTACATACCTATCCTACTGCATAACATCCTGGGGAGGTGCTACAAAAACTACTATGCTGGAACTAGAACGAGCGCAGAGAGCCATTCTGAAAGTATCTCTATTCCGACCTTTCAGATATCCAACAGTTATGCTGTATAGGGAAGCAAAGGTGCTAACTGTTCGACAGCTGTTCTTATTACAAACCGTTATAAAACAACATGGTCTCACTACCGTCAGCCACTCACTCTCAAACAGAAGTAGAAGATTTGATCCCATAGTCCGGCATCACACACGGCTCTCGACTACTTCCTCCCAACGTTTCTTCTGCTACCTGGGCTGCTTTCTTTATAATAAAATAAATAAAATTCTCCCAATTTATAACCTCTCGAAAACCAACTGTAAAGTTAAATTAAGAAATTGGCTCCAGGAGTTAAATTATGAAGAAACCGAAAAACTACTTGCTGTCCCAAAATAGTCAATTTAACTCATTCCACCCCCATCACACACACCCAGACATACATCCACACATACACCCAGACATACATCAGCACATAGGTACACCCACACATACACCCTACTCACTTACAGACACACAATCATACAAATACCTACTAAACATACTAACGCCAAGCACCAATAACTGTAACTATTTCTCATTTATTTTAATTTTATTTTTCTTCCGTTTTTATCTTTAATTTTAAAAACTTATGCTTTTTTTTTTTTAATATGTTTTGTTGTAAATTCTTAAATTCTTATCGCATTAATGATCTCTTTGTGCATACTATTGGAAAGTAAGCATTATCCAAGGGGTGGAGACCTGGTGTCCTGAAATACAGACCTCACGGTCTAGCTTAGGCACCAGTCTCCCACAGTATAATTATTTCTGTTACGTACTCTGTATTGATACCTGACTAATGTACCTATATTGTGGTGAGAAATAAATCATTATTATTATTATTATTATTTATACTATACACAGATATATTTTTTGTACTAGTTGTTTATAGGCTAAACATAACTGGCGAAATGTGGGTGTACTATTAGGTACACCTCTGCCTAGCCCTTTGGGGATTACAGGCGTGATGTTATGTTATGTTGTGTGTTGTTTATAGGGTCGGCACTCCAGCCTTATTATTTCATATTCAGCTCAATTATTTTAAAAGATTTACCGCCACGCTTACCAACGTTGGTCCGTGAATAGCTGATCACTCATAACATACCGAGTTTCAAGGGCGGAACTTACAAATCAAATGTCGGTGACTTTGTTTGTTTCATTGACTTTTATTGCCACCGACTTCCGAAAGTAAAGTTATTGTAGACGTTTTTAATGTTTTTCTTTGCAACTTTTTTTAACAGATTATTTTTGCCGTTCTGCCCCATATTTCCCTCCCAGAAAAAAATCCTGTATCCGCCCTTGCCGAGTTTCCTCCGTGCATTGGAAACCACGTTAAGCCGTAGGATTCATCTGTCATTTGTAGATCTTTGTCAGTTGTTACAGGTTGTATCTCCTACGTTATATTCTTTAAAGGAACGACTTTCGTTATAACGAGAAGAGTTACGAGCATGAGCATTATGAAGGGCTATCTGAACTTTATCGAAAATTGCAGATAATAAACCTATGTTAGTAGCATAGATGTCCCTAGGTAGAAAAACGATTTCATCAAGATTATTAGTTGGCGTATAAAGTGAGCCAGTAGAAACTGTCTCTCGTCCAAAGAGTAAAAAGTTAGGTGAGAAACCAGTGGTAGCATTAGTTGTGCTGTTCATAACGTATTGGACTTTAGGAAGGTGGGTGTCCCAAGATCTATGGTCATCACCAACCAAAGATGACAAAGCCGATTATGGTACGATTGTATCTTTCAGTGGGATTAACTTGAGGGCAATAGTGAGGAGAGAAAAATATGACTCTGTGGTATGTTATATCTGCCCAGAAAGTTGCGAAATTCATCGGATTGGAATTGAGATCCATTATCCATAATAATATATGCCTTGTGGCTCGAAAGTCTGATAAGCAGTCTTACCAAAGGCTATCGTATTACTTTGTACTAACTGGGTTGTGGAGTTCAGAAAGGTAGTCGCTCTATGTAAAGTGGTATTCAACGGAATTGTGTAGGCCGACCATAACATAGTTGGGAAAAGGCAGATGAAGATGATAAACTTTTTTATATGGGTAATAATTTCATTTGCTCCAAACAATCATAATTCTCTTGCAGAGTAGGTACTGCGGAGCTGTGCACCATCACAGCTCATCCGGACCTAATCTGTCGCTACAATTCAATATATTTGAGTCATGTGCTCATACACATTCCTCTCGTAATGATTACTAATTAACTGATACGTACCGGCTACAAGGACACTCATGAGGCGACAATACTCACCTACTTCGCCCACAGAGCGCTACATTTAAATAAATCATGCGTGATGACTGAAGCTTATCTTAATTCGTGTAAAAAATAAGGTGTTTGCTCATTAAATATGGAGTCCGAAAGAGTGTTTATTAATTTATTTTTAACTGACTTCAAAAGAGGAGGAGTTTCTCAATTATTTTGTATTTTTTTTGTTTGTTACCTCAGAACTCTGTCATATATTTTTATGAACCGATTTGAAGAATTACTTTTATGTGAAAAGATATTAATTAAAAAAAAACTCTCCATGATCAATGCACACTCCAAACTGACTTTTGTATCTGCGGCGCAAATTTTTGACGAATTCTTTATTTAAAAGGGTTTTTTTATTAATGAAATAGCTCCCGGAACTGTTGTTTGTTGTAAATACCTTCGAGTTTGATTGCATGTTTATTACAAAAAGGTTAGCAGTGGGTCGATTGCTATTGGGTGTCGATGAGGCGCGCCACCCACTGAGTTGATTTGAATCGGATTATGGCACGCATACAGATCTTAGTTGAATAGTGTGCGACTATGCGGGCTACACAGAATACAGCATTACTGGGTAACAAAGGTACTTTGATATGGTAATAAAAATTGCAAAGGTTAATCGTGTTTTCACAATCTTTACTATTATCGTAGGCACGGAACCGCCGCGCCGCCGTGAGACAAATTAGCAATTATCGTGATATTTTATTGAGCCAAGATTTTCATAAAAAAAGTTAAATAGATATGGAGAAAATCCTACAGAAGGAAGAGTGGAAGGCCTCTTAGCTGGGCGAAAGCCTCCCCGATAGGGAAGGCTTTTGCCCAGCTATGGGACAATGTAGGCTAAGAAAAAATTTTTTTTTGATAACATATGTAAAGAAAAATATATGAAGCTGAATCAAACAGACCCGTAGAGTTCCACAAAATAGCAATATAAATAGTAATATCTTCTTTATTAATCTCATTAATTGGAACTAAAAATTTTCGCATCGACAATCGTTCAACAGAGAGCCATTATCAAGACGACACGTGTCAGAACATTCGCCCATAACAAATAATTGTCGGAGTAGGTACGTCTCCTTCCTTTACGTACATAATGTTATTTATTCGCTGTGAACACCTACGACATGCGACGTAGATTGATCACATGTCGTGATATACTAACCATAAGTATCTACCTCCCGATCTATGTATCAATACAGTATAGGTACTTACCGAGTAATCAAATAAACTGAGCGTCTGTGTGTCATCTGCATGTGACCCTTTTTTTTAGGAGGTTGGGAAATCATCAAATTTTAATGACTCCTTCTGCAGAGTGGGAGCGGAGCGGAAGGGAGTGTGAAAATTTTGAGGTTTAGGAGTTAGTGTTTATTGCCTAACATGGTGTTAGAGGTTATAATCCGTCGGGGCTGCGGGTTGTTCGCTAGAGATACCGCGGCCTCGACATGAAGGGCTAAGAAGAAACATGGGTGGTTTTTAGTCAGTAGAAGTCTGACACTCCCTTTCGCTCTGCCCAAGAGCGGGAGGGGTTATTTGATGATTTCCAACCCCCCAAAAAAAAAAAACAGAGGTTATAATTATGCACCCCGAAATATCACTCAGGCAAAATCGTTTGGTTTCCCTTACTGAAAATAAATACTAACTAATATTAATACAATACGCACATGAAATCGAAAAATCAGAGGTGCCGTGTCGTGGGTTCAAACTCGACAGTTGTCAGCTCTGTCGGCACCACCCTGTATAGTTTAGCATTATTATTTTTAATCTCGAAAGAATCGCCTTAAGTATTTTTACAGTTAGTATATTTTACCTACATATTTCATTCATCTCTCTTGTAGGCATAAAAGATAGCATTGGCTAAGGCAAGTTCGGTGGGGTAGAAATGCTCAATATTCTCGTATGGCGTTCGTATATATATATATATGTGCATATATGTGTACATTCATATTATTAGTACACGGGCTTGCCAATATTGGTAATTGGTTATAAAGACTAAACCGAACCGGCAGTTTAGAGGATCAGGTGCAAATAGCTCATTATAAATTGTTGACATAAAAACTCTAATTTTACTTTTTTGCACCTTCTATTTATTGTAGATTTTCAACGTAAATGCACCGTACCATAATACGATTTGAAAACTGAAATCCGATTTCAAAAGACTAGTTGGAGCAAAATGATATTTCTTCTTCCATTTTAATCTAACTCTGAGAAGCTAGACTTCAAAGTAATCCTGATTTAAATCTTTTCCTTTATACAAATAAAGCAGGATGAGTCATAAAGTCTCTTTTTCCTTGTTCTCTCAATGTCGCTTAGACCTAAGGGCCAGGACATATTTATATGGAAATGTAGCAGTTAAAGAGGGGTCTAAACTGTTCAAACTTGTTGTACACCACCCTTATTTTCAGAGTTTGTTGATGGAATGAACAACTTTTTGCTTGTATTGATCGTTATTACAGTTTAGAGAACTCGGCAGCTACATTTTCCTGCTTTTTAAAATTATTTGTTGAGAAGTCTCTATGTTGAAATTGTGAGCCATCTTACTCGTTTTTGACATATTAAATGGTTTTATTTATTCACATAATTTGAGCAAAAGGCAATTTGGAAAGACTCTCTCTTATCCGTAGTACATTTTATTGCGATGATATTTTTAAAGTGTTTTTATTACAAAGCATCACGCCTGTAATTCCCGAAGAGTTAGTTGGGTAGAGGTGTACCGAATAGTACACCAATATTCCACCAGTTTTTATTGTTTCCCTCACTCTTCTGTTGCCTTACTTTTCTATTAAATACGTGTGAGTACCCAAGTTTCTGATTCTCTTCCTGTCATCAGCGGACTATTAGCGGTAAATACATTGTCTAATGGCCTCGTATATTACAGAACAATATACAAGACTGAACTGTTATGCACATCGATCAAGCGACGTGTAGGAAGTGAGGTTCTGTTCCGTGCCGTTGTCGTCATTATGCGCGCTACTCAACCGCACGCGCATATCACGCACTGTTCCTACGCGGACGACGCTTATGCTTTGTGCTGCCCTATAGAAAGATAGAATATAATAAAAGCACTTTTTTGTTAGAGGGAAATCTGTTTCCATACCCTTCACCGCGCACCGAGGGGTTAAATGTCGGAAACACAAACAAACGACACTGTTCCGGAGTAATGGTACCTACCTACTTAGTTACAACTAAGTAGGTAGGCAAGAGGCTGATGCAAGCGCCATGATTGCGGGATGATTCATGGCGCTTGTAACAGCGTCAAAATATCAGGAGTTAATTACGGAACGGATCCCATAAGTGACGGTTTAAGTTTAGTTTTATATCGGTGAATGCTTAAAATAACATCTAGTATGTTTATGTACCTATTTAAATATACTATAAGATGTTAAATACAATGTACAATGTTGTTCTCAGGTCACGCTAGGTAATCTTCAATGTCTTCAAAGAGCTCTTTACAGTGCAGCCACCCGTGATGTGGTCATTGTTATTAGTAATAAAACCTGGTTTGTTTACTAAGATTACAATAGACCCTAGACCGGTGTAAACTTAGACTTAGAAATAACAAGGGGAATGGGGATGTTCTCGTTCCAAAATGATATTTTGTCAAATCGTACTTTAACTTATCCTCGCATTTCTGAGTTCTAAAACGGTTGCTAGGATGGGATAATGTATTGAAGAGAAAGGCATGCTGCAGCAGCATAATGAGCCTATGTTCCCACTTCTGGGACACAGGTCTCCTCACTATGAGAAGAAATGGGTTGTAATCCCCACACGGGCCCAGTACGGGTTGGTAGATGTCACATTTTATCATTGAATTTTTGGTCCTAGAACATACCGGTTTCCTCGCGATGTTTTCCTTTACCGTTTTGAAAGCAGTGGTGATGAAAAGAATTCGACAATTAGGTACTACTATGAGGTATTCTATGAGGAAATGTAATCAGCATATTTATAATCATTGTTACAGTTTTGAAATGTTTTCAGTTTTTGATTAAATTATTCTGGTTTTATTAAACTGCAATTATTAAATTATTTTGGTCAATTTGGTTGCTTTAATTTGCATCAGCAATTAAGTTATTCATAGACAGCTAATTAGATAGCTCTCAATGCAAAAAATCTAGTCATGTGTCAATATTTTGATTGATTGCTTTAGTTACTTAATTAACTATCGAATGTGCAGCTGTGATTATACAGAGACATGTCTTCAAAAAGAATAACCGCAGTTCAAATTATTAAAGTTCTTGCCACATAAAACTAAGGTCCGTTAATTCTTTGAGTAATTAATTTCAAAATTTTCAGAAAGAACTGGAAATGTAAACAGGTTTAAGTATGCCCAATTTCAGCTCTAGTTTAAAAATTCTGGAGTCAAATTACTCATATATTGTGGCAATGTAATGCGACAGGGCAACAAACTTACAGAGCTGGTATAAATGTCGTGCTGATATATTTTTTGAAAAATCTCATTTGACGAGAGCTTTTAACCAGCGGATTTTTGGAAAGAAGATTTTACAATTATATAATCCGGAACATGCTATTATGTTTATTTATAAATTACATCACAAGCTATACTTGTTTTGCTGTGTTAATATTCGTGTGAATAGCGGAGTATGAATGGTATTGCTTCCGAACGTTGTCAGTGCGTTCAAAATCATGAATACGATCGACAGACTCGACTATATTGGACATAAGGTAGATGAATACCATTGAACAATCAGTAAATCTGGTACAGAATGGAGGTCCGACTACGGACAACTATAGAACTCACAGATGCTTATATAAAGTTTTGGTCGAACCCGAGTCCTTAGCACGAGGTGTCAATGTAACATAATTAATAAGTAGCTATGTCGTTTCTGAGTCGAAAATACAATTTTCCTTTTAATTAAAATTGTTTGTAACAAGCACAATCATAATATCATTCACAGATACGAATTAATTCGTAAAATTGTGGAAAAATCATAAAATAATGTAAATTGAGTATTTTTTAATTTTCGGTGTAAGCATTTACGTTACGTTTACACCGCCCGCTCGAGATACCGCCTCCTGTAACGAGTATGTTTGATCCGGCTGAGGACACCGGACACTGATATCATCCATCATTCGTACCAGTTTGACCAATAATTTGCATTACATTTTTAAACGGGCTCTGCAGCACTGGCAAAAGTCCGCAATATTGGATAAAGGTAGGTAATTACGAGTGTTAAGGTCTCTGCTAAGGAAGCCTAACACTCAAGGCACCCACAAGATATAGTTCGGTTAAGAAAAAGTCAACCTCCTAGGTGCAACATGAGACATAACATTAAAAAAATACTATTTTATGCACATAAAAGAGGAATCACACCAACTTAATGTTGATCGATGAATGTGTTAAGCTGTCTGTTAGCATAAGACATGACCGGTTCAAATGTGATGTAATTGTACCTAATACCAGCGACATTAGTGAACAGTTTGTAATACTAGGTAGACTCAGCCTGGCCGGTTTGTAACGTAATTTTAGATAGAATGTACTCGCTGATTTGACCACTAATGCCCACAAAATATTCATATAGTGACATGCGGACTGATTTAATATGGTGACCAGTCATAAATTACGCACGTCCCCGTTGATTTTGTAACAAATGTGTGGCAAGTTCGTAGCCAAAATATTTGGAAAATAAAAAGTAAAACTAAAAAATATAGAACGGTTATTTGTCTCAATAGTTTGATTTTGGGTTTTTAATGAAAGAATGTTTATAAATTGTTTTGCAAATTAAAGTGACTGTATCAATAACATAGATCAATGACCATTTCGATACAAATTCTCCCGATTCGAAGGAAAATCAAAAAAGTAAGCGAAGCCCGGCTTTACTTATTGTTCGTTTATTTTTCATCTCAATAACAATAGAATATACCTAAAGGTAACAATAAAAACCTTTATAGGTGTTTTTCTTGAATTGCAAGCAAAATGTGTGTACAAAAGGAATAAAGAGAGGGTGCTAAAATTGTATAATTTTATTTTTATTTTTAACAAGCGCCTGGCTAACAGCGTGGTTCGTGGTTGGCTGCGTCCGATAATGTGCCTGCCATCCACGTAGAAAGAAACACCTATCTACATTGTATACCTATGTCCACCACTTTACTCTTATAAATAATAAAATACTAGAGACTCGCTCTATGTATTGATGACATTATAACATACCAATATTTTTATGGTATTTAAAAACTGTACGTTTAAATTCCACTAACCGGTGCGTAAAAACGTGTTTTCCCCGTGTTGTCATTAGAAGATCTTTAAGAGTCATTACAGGTAGTCAGTGACCTATGTTCTGGCAACCTTACCAACCTTAACCTCCTTACATATCGTATTACCTTACTCAGTTTTAGCTGGATTATGGAGTTCAGATAGGAAGCCGTTCCATGATTGTACTGGGTATTCAGCTGTTTCTAATTGGACTAGAAGCCAACGACTATATAGTTCGGAAAAGGCTAAGCAGATTATGGTGAAAAACGCATTTCTTGCATCTCTGGCTTAGAAGATTAAAGTGGGTAGGACAGACAAGTAGTGACTTTTTAAATGAAATAACCTATTTTTTTTTTAACAATTATAGATTACATCACCAGCATTTGATGGATATATCGATGAATAGGGATCTTAAAAGAGGAGTATTTTGACAGCGGTGTGAGAACCAGTCAGCTAGACGAGTATTGCGAATTTCGAAAAACGGTATAGTTGAATGAAAATGTAATGAAAAATGTTCATTCATTTTCATTTATAAGGGTTGGATAAACCGATATTTGCTATGATAATTTATCTGAAGTGTCATTATATGCAACGTTAATTACTAAAACTGATATGCTTTGTAACAGTTGCTTTACAAATTATGGAACTTCATCAACTCAAACAGCTGATATTAATAAAGGATATAATATTTTCACGTCCAGGTGTCAAATAATTTTAAGCTCATGTTCAGTACTATGTAAAACGTAAATACCTACATGTGAATAAGTACATATTTCGGTAATGTGTCTCGACATTATAATGTCATTCACACTTGAGTACAAAAAGTATAAAATCAAGATTGTTTTGTATTTTTTACCCTTCGTGTGAATATCGTTACTCGTTTGTTTATACCTCTAGTAAGACAATAATTTGCAAGAACAAAGTATCAAGTTTTTTCCTCAATTTGAACTCATTGTCGTATTGTTTAATAAATTTTCATAAATCACTGTTTAAATATAACCTCACGACACGTGCGCTGTGGGTGGAGTGCGAACATATTATACAGCATGATGTCATTAACGACACTTGGCAATATTTGTCACTTTCTGTACTTGGCCAACTTGGGCAATTTGTTCAGAATGCGCAGGCTTCGATGACACACTACTCCATTTACCATGTTATGCAAGCCACGAACCGGTCGCTCGCAATTACAACGCAGTCATTCACAAAATCAGATGCACCTGTTTTGAATATTACTACGATGTCATAGTACACAAAGCTCCGTAGTAAAATGCTTTATGACAACCTTAATTTTAGTATACACATGATAAGTACGTATATAAATGCTAAACTGGATTGCTAACTTACAAATGCCCTTGTTGGTCGTAAAACTGTAAGATAATGTAGAAAACAAAGCATTTACTGCACTGTTTACCTTTTACGTAAATAACCAGAGGCACATCACAAGATCTTTCTGTCACTTCACTGAGTAGCACTAGTATTTCGTTTGTTTTGAAGGTTTAGAGCACAAGTGTTCGTGTAGCGTGTTGTTGGTGCGCGGGCGCCGAGCATGCGCGGGCGAGGCACTGGCCGCGAGGAGTGACGGAGGCAGCAGGTTGCGCGGGAGTGTCGCCCCCCTCCCTCGCGCCCCCCACACGCGCACCGCAAGGCTGCCCCTGTGCCGCTCGCACAGGTATTCCGACTGTGACGACAACGTGCCCATTTATGTCTTTGGACATGGTTGATGGCCATAGCGGCCATATGGTGTCTTGCACTCGGCGCGATTATGTTTTTTCAATGGAATTCAGTAATAGTTGTGAATTACCTCAAGGTGTGGGAAATGGCAAAACAAAACTGGAAAATTGCTTTCCTTAGTGCTGTAATTTCTTGAGTATTTGTTGAACGTTTACGTTTGTATTTTATAGTAACACCAAATACGTATATGGTAGTAGTTTGATAGGTTTTACGGCTGTTTGTACGTTTGTCATGTTGAAGATCGTAAAATATGAATGATATAACATTGGAAACGTTTATACATTTGATTGGCCAAGAAAAGTCTGTTCGACAGTTCTATTTAAGTTCATTCATTGTGTTGTTTACGATCCATGTACAAGTGGAAGCTATTAATATTGATATCTATCGATAACTTTCAGTTTCTTACCGATGTTTACCATTTTCGTTCCATATCACCGTATTCATTGATGGTGTAGGTAGAGGATCGATTTCATTAAATCTTTAATCTCTTTTGATCAATCCTTTTATGTAAAATTTCATTTCGGCATCTTTCTTAGATAACATTTATGATGCAATTTATTTCAAAAAGGTTAAGAGCTTATTATTTCACTCTGTTGGCTTCCTCCTTGTTCGGTGACATTTAAAAAACAATAAGTCGCGTGGGTTGGTAGACTTGACTTACACCCTTTATGTAATGAATCTACTCAAATGTTGATAAGTCTGAGATAAAATTTTATTTTATTAAAAACGAAAAAAAAATGACACGGCATCCACCTATCACATGTCAATACCATTTGCTGACATCTGAATATTCCAAAAACCCTCATAACAATCGGATTTACAAAGTATACCTACCTATTGTCGAATCCTTGAACAATTTGCCTGCAGAACATAATGATATTATTATAATGTATGTATCCGTTTTCCGTACATCAATAAACAGCGACCGAACATGTCACCGCTACGCATTTACGATGTCCAACTTATACATTTGTATTGTAGAATTTATTAGTGTGTCTTATGAAAGGAAAATGTTTTCGTAATTTATGTGGGCATAAATTACTTATATAATACATGTATGTACAGCAGCCTGCAGCTATCTGTAGAACAGTTAAATTGGATTCAAGGGTCGCACAAGGTTTAATTTGATGCGGGTCTGGTGGACCAATACCCTTTATGTTAAAGGGAATTGGTCGATTTTAAATATTCGCCGCCATATTTTTCTGCCTTGATATTACTGGCTGTCCGTAAAAGCTGGAGAAAAATAAATATTCAAATAAAGAACCGATTTGTTGGAATTTGTGTGGGTGATTCCGCTTAGCTACTCTCGCGAACCTTGGCATTTAAAGTGAAAACAATTCCGGCCTCGACGTTCTCATAAATATCGATCATCCATTTCCTCCGGACGCAGTGTTACGATACAGTGTTGTTTCAAATTATAGACGCGTGCGCCACTGCAGGGCACGGATGTCGAGAATTGTCAAGCGAGGGAGAAGCCCGCGGCATCCTAACTCGTGAATAAATTTGAATGAGTGAACAGAGGACACGCCGACATTCGGCCTATAGGCCACAGGTGCCGACGGTCTATGTTTCCATAAAGTCGACCCGACGAAGGGGGCTGGGAAATCTGTGCGAGTTTTGGAAAAAATACTTCCCGCATGAATGACTTTCTTTCCCGGTTTTACTGTTTGTAATATTCGACTGGATTGTAGGAAATCGTACGTACCTAGCTACCTACATCACGTTTATCATTCACGTTATATAGCTATCATCACGTTTTCCATATTTAATAGAATGTAGGTTGTATAATTATCTACACTTAAGATAATATCATAAGGAGATAAAACTTGATTGTAAAGTATCATGTACAGGGTAATTACGATTTTAAAACTAAAGGGCATCTCGCCCACAAAACTCATGCGTATTTTAAAAAATGGACTGCTGGCTCCCAGTCCAGTTTTTCATGGGCGAGATGTCCCATAACTCTTCCGAAAATTCTTTCACTAACGGGCTAAAAGTCACATTATCCCCGAGTGTCATGCAACGGCAGCGAAGCCGGGAGCAAAAGCTAGTCAAAAATAAAATCAAGCATGGTTAACACAAAACTTGAGTGTTTCGACGTTAACGTAAGATACGAATGGTACAATCAGACTTGGGAAAGCTGAAACTTAAATTGAATTTTCGTGTTTACTGGGCGCAGGTGAAATGTTTCAAGAAAATTTTTCAATAAATGAAAAATGGAATTGGTTTGCAGCCGGCAAATGTATATAGTTGTCGACATTTCCTCGAAACAAGTAGGTAGCTTCCCGTGTAGAATGCACTAAGAATTTTCTTGAAAAATTCAAAGATGGGCGTGGGTTGTCTTTTATTTGTGTTCTAATTAAACGCGTTGTGGGTTTCCCGACGACGTAGCTTTTGAGCGGCATGCTCTAGCTCGAGCTCGGGATCAGTGTGTGGTCGTGTGAGCTGAAAAAAAAGGAAATGAAAAACTAGCCGGGAAGGTTTTATTTAAAATCTTTTGGCGCGCGCGTTCAAGTCATCATCTACCCAGCCTTTTGCCGACTTTGTTTGGGGTCGGCTTCCAGTCTTATTTTACATGAATCGATTGCTTATCTGACCTCCACAACCCAGTTTGGGGGTTAGAGGGGTAATAAGATACGCTTTGTTAACACTGGTTGTCAGACTTTCAGGCCATGTAATGAGTCACCTATCCACGACCAATCTAAGCAAGCACGGCTTAACCTAAACATCGACCCGAGTGGCAGTTATTATTAAGTCACTAGCTCCTCGTGTTCAAGTGCTGGTTTAATGTCACACAAAGATGAATCAGTGGTCATGGGCTGTCATACTCATGACCGGTCGGGAAGTGATGTCACCGGTATTTTTACGGGCGAGTGAACATTTCAAAAAGACCACATCGTCGAACAAATACGCTCACATATTTCGGTGACCACAAAAGAAGTTAAGATTACTGATTGACGTGAACGAGTGTGTTTTCTATCGGACGTTGAACCTGAAATTATCTACAAGTTTATATCGAAAACGGAACGACCATGAATGAGCTCACGGCTTTATCAGCAAAAGGGTAGGTAGAAGTGTAGACTACAATCAGTTATTTAAATTGAATACTTATTATAATTCGATGCCATAGAATTTAATCAATTATACAAAATAAAAATGGATTTATTATAGACAACATCACAAGAAGCTACCGCACCGTAGGTGCTCAAAAGGGAATAAAGTTGAATATTTTGTATTGTTACGTTAAAATATTGCTAATTGCTTTGGTGCTCAAAGCAGCACTCTAAAATAGGTGCTCAAACGGGAATACTTCTAAGTAATTCCATACGGAATTACACATAGGCCACATGACCTCTACGGCTTTGCTGACACAAACACACTCCTTTGCCATTTTCCTGACCATTGGCTGTGGGCTTATTTGCTTAGGCCTTTGACTTTAAAGAACAACATATAAAGAGTGTGGTTAAGTGTATCACATGATTGGAGGCTAATTCTGATCACCGAAATTTTAATAATAATAAGTTTATTTCAAAATGGAATTGCAAAGTTTACAATAATACATTTTTTGGTCCAATTATACGTACAATAAAGACGGGTGGAGTACTGTTCTCCTAGATAGGCTAACATTTGGCCTGTGTTAAGGAAATGAGTACACAACAAGGAAATATCTTATGCAGTTACTGTATTGTTTCAACTTTCAAGGGCTGTATGGCGTTGTTCTCTCGTGTAGTGCGCCTTTTTTTGGTTCCGTACCTCAAAAGGAAAAAACGGAACCCTTATAGGATCACTCGTGTGTCTGTGTCTGTCTGTCCGACCATTCCCCCCCCCTTATCTCTGAAACTACTGGCCCTAAACATTTTGAAAAAAATACAGAATTTAGTTCAACACTTATAGATTACACCTATCCACCTATCCGAAAAAACCTACCAGAACTTCAGAAGTCTATGGTACTAAAATAACATGGGAAATCTCTCAATATCTACTACAATGGTACAGATCCCTTCATGTGCAAGTCCGACTTGCACTTGGCCAGAATTTTAGGGTTCCGTACCAAAAGAGTAAAACGGGACCCTATATAATTACTGTTGTCCGTCCGTCTGTCTGTCTGTCCGTATGTCTTAAGGCTGTATTTTATGAACCGTGATAGCTAGACAGTTAAATTTTTTACAGTATATCTGTAAAAATGTTGTTTTGTTTGTTTTTTTAAAAAAACGTTGCCCCACACTAGGAATTTCTCCTGTATCGTGGGTGCGTTCACAAACATTTAAACTCACATACACAAATACCCAGACCCGGAACAACTATCTGTAGGCCTTACAAATATTTGTTCCGTGCGGGGATCGAACCCGCGACACGCAGCGCAGCAGTCCATTGCTTGAGCCACTGCGCCAACCGTGCCGTCAATTTTGTCTTTGTAGAAGGCACTGGGACTTAATATGCCACGGGCAGAACACCGGCTGATGGATGCCACCCAGTCAACAAAGGTTTCTGGGACATGCTGGTTTCTTTACAGTGTGTTTGCCTTTTATCATGTAATAAATAACACAAAGTAATACCAGCAAGAGTTCCAATCCAGGATCTATGGAAAGTAAATAGAGGTCGTTACCCTATGGTAACGACCTCTATTTACTTATACTTATACGAGTACTTGGTATGAGAGTAGTATGATGAATCTAATGCTATCATTAGGTTCATCATACTACTCTCATACCAAACACAACACAACATGACGCCTGTAATCTCCGAAGGGTTCGAGGCGACCTTATTGCCATCAACCGGGCACAAATTCAGACCTCGTGACTGCTACTGAGAAATCACTGGAAAACCTCAATAATACTTTGCCCGACCTGGGAATTAAACCCAGGACCTCATGCTCGCCCGTCGGGGCTGCGGGTTCTTCGCAAGAGATACCGCGGCCTCGACATACATGGCTAAGAAGGAACATGGGTGGTTTTTAGTCAGTAGAAGTCTGACACTCCCTTTCGCTCTGCCCAGGAGCGGGAGGGGTTATTTGATGATTTCCCAAAACCCAAAAAAAAACGGACCTCATGCTAGGCAGTCGTGCTTGCAATCACTAGACAAACGAGGCAGGCTCTGCCTAATCCTTCAGGGATTTCAGGCGTGATGTTATGCACCTATCTATTTTTATATAATCATAGCCAACCGAATAAACACCGTCTATATCTGTACTGTCTGAGACAAACCTCAACTTTGACGAACAAATGACGTCTAACAAAGTTTAGCTTTTAACAGTTATAAAATAAACTTGTGAGCGAAATAGATTAGAGTTGAAATAGACGAACGTATTCGGAGATACCTGTGAAACTAACTGAGATTTATGAGGTAGAGGTCCAAATGTGTTAATACAATTAATATCGATGTGAGCTTTTTACAAGCTGAGACTATTTTGACATTTTTGTTCATCATCTGCCTAGCGCTCTCACAACTATGTTTGGTTTGGCTTCCAATCTAATAGCACGCAGCATATTACCAGTCTTTCACATGGGGTGACTGCCTATCTTACCTCCACAACTCAGTTAGAGGGCCACTGACTATCTGTAGCGACTGTCAAAGATCTACAATTGTTGTTGTAATAGCTGTTTTACGTGCTTTCCGAGGCACGGAAGAAACTCGGTATTGTAAAAAACCTATCCATAAACGAACCTTGGCAAGCCTTGAAGATCGAGGGGCGGTTATTATATAGCTCCTCAAACCTCATTATCATCATCATTTCAACTGAAAGACGTCCACTGCTGTACATAGGCCTCTCCCTAATGTCGCCACAATGACCGATCACGTGCGTCTCGCATCCAACGCAACCCCGCAACTATTCTCTAAGCCATATTTACATAAACAATAGGTACAGCATCAAGTTCATCAACGAATCCAGTTTCCTCGCCTGCATTGTAATGAAAAGCGGTTTTGTATTCGCGGTGTAGCCACCATTGGGCCCGAGGCCCGAACTGAATTAAAAGTTGCGCCGTCGGCAACCGATGTGGCCGTAAACTGATAAACGTACCGTTACATGCTCCGTCCACGTAACGTAGTTAGTAGTAACGATGCTTTACCGAGTCACTAGTCAAGTTACCGAGCGTTTTAACTGGATGGTTAAATAAAGTTGATTATTTATGGCATGTACCTATTTAAATCGATATCTGAATATTCCCTTTTTTCAGTAAAGTTAAATCAAAAATACTGACTTGCACACAAATTATGCACACTAAATAAATCAAATTCAATATACTGTATAATGGTATTTACAGAACTGTTTTACTGAACTGATTACAACCTAACCTAATAACCTATAAATAATAATAATTATGGACTCGCATGTCTGCGGAAATGTAGTCACAATAAGCAAAAAAAAAACCTAACATAATATAACCTAACCTGAACGATTTAGATTGCACGTTAGTATCTTTGATAAACAATTCATATTTTTCCGTACGTACGAACCATATTTTTGGTGTGAATTCGATAAAAATGGTCACCTGGTTTTGTGTGCTTTTTTAGTTTTTTTTGTAGGACAGGTTTAGTTAATCAATTGTTTTTTCTGCACAGCCTTCATTTTTCTGGCATGCATTCAGTTAATTAGTGGAGTTATCTAGTGAACTGAAAAAAAAAATAAAAATACAACATAATATCACGCTTGTAGATCCTTGAAAATTCAGGCAAAGGTTAACCTATAGTAGGTACGAGTACACCCACAGTTCGATAGTTATCTTTGAGTCCCATGAAATAGAGGGCGAGTCTGTTGCCGGGTTGCTGTTGCTGTTACCGGGTTGCACTTATTCATACTGAGAAATTCGTGATAGAAAGACCAAATAACACTTGGCTCGCCCTGTGAATCGAAACCAGGACAGCAGTCGACCATTAGTCCAGCGGGGCAAACGCAGTAGCAGATGCAGATGACAATAAAATAAATTGTTGGTCGTAGTTATAACACTAACAAACATCTTGAGAAAAAGTTTGGGGTTTTCTCTGATTGTGAACCGAACATTTTCTCACTAAAATAAACACCTAATTTACCTTCCAGTTAATACTAAAACACGACTGTTCTCCAATAACATAAATAAAATTATAATAAACTAAATAATTCATCAGCACTGTTATTTTAAATAGGTAGATACCTCAGAATCCTACCTTTTGTTAATTTGCTATAAAATAATGAATAACGAAATGAATGATTCCCAAAACGGTAACTAAAACAATAACATAGTTTGAAAGGTACGTTATCATAGCTTCGAAATAATGGAAATAAAACTAGGGTGTGTTTAGTGAAACAATAGTGAGGGGTAGGCGAGTGGCGAGTACCTACTAGCTAGTGAAACCCAGCTTGTAACGATCCCCGGTCGGGTAACAGAATTGCAATTTATAGCTTTCTCGTTGTTTTTCATAATTTATAAGATTAGCAGCGGCGGCGTCGCGATACCATTATAAATTTCAAATAAGCTTGATTTATGTTGTTACGTTAAAAACTAATGTTTCAATTACAAGAGACATTCATAAGGTATATTTACGAGTGTTTCACGTCACTGGTTTTGTCATTGTTAACTGGAGAGACAACTTTGTGCTTTGTTCAATTAATTATCACTGGTTTGTTTGATTTTATGAAGTGAAAACTATATAATAAATTAATAAAACAACTCGTAAGCACCTGCCTATGTACCTTTATCCCATTTTCATAAATTCTGCAGTTACATTCCATATCACATGCAGGGGCCGAGTGTATGGCCACAAATTCGGGACTAAGGTTCCTAGTCTATTTCTATTTCATAACATCACGCTTGTAAATCCCACAGGATTAGGCATTTACCCATTAGTACACTCACATTTCGTCAGTTATGTTTAAGTGTCATGTAATAGGGGACGTGCCTATTGCCATCAACCGGGCACAAATCCAAACTCCGTGCAGGCTGCTGCTGAGAAGTTCCTGATAGAAAACCCCATACGTTGGCTGTCCTGAGACAGTCAATTGAGAATTCACTACTGAAAGAAAAGAAAGAAAAAATATTTATTTGTCGCAGAAACATAACGAGCACACAAAGAGACACACAGAAAAAAAGCAATACACACACAACAAATATTAAAAGCCCCATAAATATTCATCATCATCTGCCTAGCCTTTTCCCAACTATGTTGGGGTCGGCTTCCAGTCTAACCGGATGCAGCTGAGTACCAGTATTTTACATGGAGCGACTGCCTATCTGACCTCCACAACCCAGTTAATACTAGGTAATACGATACTCTTTGGTAAGACTGGATGTCAGAGTTTCAGGTCACTGACTACCTGTAACGACTGCCAAAGATCTATATATGGCAGCCGGGACCAACAGCTTAACGTGCTTTCCGAGGCACGGAGGAAACTCTGTATGTCGAGCGGTCACCCATCCACAGACCGACCTAGGCAAGCACAGCTTAACCTAAAGATCGACCCGAGTGGCAGTTCTTATTAAGCCACGAGCTCCTCTAAAGCCCCATAAATATTATACCCATGAAATAAAACCATCTACACCCAGCATTAAATTAGCAGCTTGAAACCAATGAGGTGTCTATTTTCATTATTTCGCAAAACTATAAACGAAACAAGAAGATTTGATCAAATGATAAATGCAACGTAGAAGATTCGAGATTAGTTGAATTCTAGCCAAAACTCATTCGGGCTAACACAAGAATCGAACTAGAAAATCCAGCCCGAGTTTGAAACACCAGAAAATTCTACTAGATAATTTTTAATTCAAAGAAATTCATACAATTTGCACGAGACGAGTTAGTTGGCCTCCCGCACGTTAACTTTAACTTTAAACATTTCGTTTTATAACTATGCACCCACTAGACTATGGAATGGAAACTACTTTCAGTTAATTTACTAAGTAGTGCAGCTAACCTTACGCCTGTGTTTAATGCAAAGTCTGCTTATTTTGATATTGTTTGCATATTAATTTTAACATCCACTTCTAGCTTGAAGCAATTTTTATACTTCTCAAACAGGGTTGCTTTCTTTTCTTTTTTTCACTATATCTATGAGGTCAATGAAATTGTTGAACGCAAAACCAAATTGCTCGAAATTTTTCGAAATAACACACTTCATAACCACGATTTTTGTTTCTAACTCTTTTCGGATAGGCTTACATGATACGTTTAATAATTAAAATCTAAAACCGTTGTTGTTTTATCCGCCTATACAGGGTAGCGCCGGCAATACGGCAATAAATGAAACTGCGTATACATCATGACGTTCCCAGTATATATATCCTGTAGTTTAGTCACGGTAAGTACATTAAACAATACATTAATCTTAAATACAATTATGGATAGTACTTCTTTATTATACTTAGTGAACTTCTCCTTAGAAATGAATGTTTTACTAAACTTTTTCTTAACATTTCCAAATGCATGTTTATCTAGTGTAGGTACTGTTGACCGTTTTTCATTTGTGTTCCGTACGTCCGCAGCGTAGTTTCTGTAGCTGGCCCTTATCTATTCCGGAGACACGCGCAGTCCACTCCGGGCTACGTGATCGGCTTGGCGAAAACGTTCGCCCAATACTTCCGTGGTGTTTAGCATAGGTACATGTCCTGCATGTCCTGTGGTCCTGGTACGCAGGACGGACAATCAAGTTACACAAATCAGTTTATGTGGATATCTCATTGAACGCGAAACCTATACAAAGAGAAGCTATGTTACTTTATTGGCAATATATAGTTTGATGTGTCACTGGGTGTATAAAGGTTTTCATGTTTTTTTTTTTTATAAAAACGGCCCTAGGAATTGCTCCTGTGTCGTGGCTGCGTTCACAGGCATTGAAACTCACATACATAACCAAACACCAAGACCCGAAACAATTATCTGTTGGTCATACAAATATTTGTTCCCTGCGGGGATCGAACCCGCGACACGCAGCACAGCAGTCCAATCGCTCAGCCACTGCGCCAACCGTGCCGTCAAACCGCCAACCGCTGTGATTGTTTTCGTATTTTAATTTAGTCTCTAAAACTTAGTTACTTATACGATCCAAATGTCTCATAATAAACTCGAATATTGGTGAATAATGGGGTTTCCAGTTCGAAAAGAGTTGAAATTAATATAACTTTTCTTTATGTAAAACTTTGCCCCGCACTAGGAATTTACTAGGCGTTTACAAGAAAATTAATTCGCACAAACAGCCTGACTCGGTCCCTATTATCTTCTATATAGGTTACCTATTTATTTTTCATTCCTTATTATTTTCTATTTGGCACCTAATCATTCTGAATAAGTAATTCAAAGATACTTAAGAAACTCAGGCTCATAAATAAACATAAGTCATAATTTTCAGGATTCAGGCAATTAAATAAAAACTTCTTACAAATTGCTTATCTTATCGTCACACGCAAAGTACGAAGAACCATTGAGTTTCCCTCTACACAATAATATTAGCTGATAATTGTGCAAGTTCCTAGTGTCTAATTAATGGAAATGGCACAGTATCAGTGCCACGTAGACGCAGCATAAGTCCTAACTAGATTCTGTGAACTACGAGTCGGTGACACAGGGAACATGACAGTTGCGTCCGATCATTATAACTTGTCCTGCCTCTCGCCGGCACCGGATTCGATATTAGCCTGCTCCCACTGAATACAATATCTGAAGTGAATGAACACGTATTATTGAGTGTAATGCTATAAATAAGTGTGTAAATATCTATGATAAATTGAGGAATGAGCCTATACAAGAAATTTGCAGTTTAAAAGTAGATATAGTGACAACAATTGAAAAGAGTATGCTTACATGGTTTGGTCATGAGGATAAGAAGAGTGAAAAGCGACTAACAAAGGTAATAAGGCTGATGTGAGTGGCAACGCCCTAGAAAGACACACTGACTTTATTGGTGAAGTTCTTCAAAAAGGACAGGCGCGTAGTACTCGAACCGGGGTGCGTCCATGACCGTGAGATGTATGAACGTGGACGAGGCAAAAGGAGATATAAGGACCGTAGGTGGCGTTCTGTGGTTTCTGCCTACTCTGATGGGAAAAGGCTTGTTTTATGCATGTATGTGGGTATTTTTTAGTTAATGAACGATAACTTAGTCTAGTTTCTTGTTTGTGAACTTTTATGTTGCTCTTATAAAACTATTGTAAAGAAACGCATGCCATCTTGATGGATTAAGTTGCCAAATATCTCTTACATTTTGGTATCAGAAAAATCTAGAGATTAGTGTATTCGTGTCTTGGTTTAACAATTTAGAGAAAGCTAGATACATTTCCCCCCCCTCCCGTGGTGTCACAGTGACCGGACGTGTTTTTTGTTCTCGCCGTATTTAAAATTGTAAATCAGTAGAAAAAGTGACCAAACTCTTAAGAAAAACACATCATTATAAACCTAAGTGAACAAGTTACTATCTGTGAGAAAATTATAGTGAAATAACAATTAGATAAACAGAAACTTTACAGACAACAAAATTCTAAATCAGTGGAAAAAGTGACTAATCTATTGAGAAAATCACATCATTATTACTTACTTGGGTTTCCAAGTAAAACAAGTGACAAACTTTGTGAAAATTATAGTGAAATAACAATTATATCACTTCCAACACAAACAAAAACTTTACAACAGACAAAGTTTTTAAAACGGTGCGAGATTTGGACTTTGAACCCATTAACGTACACAAAGGATACGAGCTACCGCGCACCGTGTAGTGACAATCGGTGCGCTTTGCTACTGATTGTTATTTTCGAGTACTGTTGTAACGCTGTCGTAGCACTGCGGCGTAGGCTGCCTACTCGTAGACATAAAGTTTCGGGTTCAAATCCAAGACCTCGAGTGATTGAACTTTTTACTTTTTGGATCTTTTTCTTATCTTCCTCTAATATTATAGATGGGAAAAAATTATATAAAGTAGAATACATCTTAATTTTGCTTAAGATTGTTTTTTTCTAAACTAAATACATATTTGAATCGCTCGAAAATCGCAACACAGCTTTATAAATAAAAATGATGCCTTTACGACGCTCTCCACCAGCATCACCGGCCACAATGAGTGGGCAGCCTCCTGTTCTTCATCAATCTGAGCCTAACATTAGTGTGCTTTCGGAATTGAGTGAACCTAGCATGGATACAAATATAACTAGTCGCAGTAAGAGGAAACGGGACGATCACGGATCTTTTGTCAACATGTGCGAGTTCAGGGACGAAATATCGAACACACTTAAAGAGCTGAAGAAAGAGCAAACATTGTTTCGCTCAGACATTGAAACGACGCTGATGGAAATTAAAAACCAATGCAGTAAATTTCAGGATTACGTTGATTTTTCTGTTGCTAAATATGATGAGATGCTGACAAAAAAGCAGGAATATGAAGTGGAGAGAAAGGAAAATCGGGATTACATATATAGACTTGAAGAAAGAATCGACCACCTGGAAAAACAATCAAAACTAACTAGTCTTGAAATTAAAAATGTCCCTAAAATGGGCGATGAATCGAAACTTGATCTTGCCAACGCAGTTAGAAATATCGGCAACGTCCTTGATACCACCATTGTTCAGTCCGATATTAAAGATGTTTATAGAATAAACTCTTAAGGCTCCACGAATAACACCATCATCGTGGACTTTACTACCGTTATGTTGAAATCAAAATTACTTTATTCGGTCAGGACCTTCAACAAAAACAACATTAACAACAAATTAAACACAACGCACCTACGAGTTGACGGCCCCAAGGTACCTATTTATATATCTGACAACCTACCATCAAAAACCCGAAAGATATACTTTTTAGCACGAGATTTCGCGGCTCAGAATAAATATAAATATTGCTGGTCAGCATACGGCAAAGTCTACTTACGCAAAGGAGACGGAGCGCAGCGTGTCGTTGTAAACTCAGAAGTAGACTTAGCCAAGTTAACTCACACCTGACTAGGTAGCCGTTATGTCATTATAACAAAGACTTGCATGTTCACCTTTAATTATTGTTTTTATTTACTTGTATGCAGCATGCCTAGTTTTATCTATTTCGCTGATTTTTGTTATTTAATGTTGAGCTTTTTTGGTTTTTATAAAACATTTATTCACGCACACACTTTCAAACAATCACACTGGCACAGAAACACATACCATATTATACAACACATAATACACAAAATATTTACAAAATTCACAAATTTACGACCTAGACATGTTGTCTTTAGAGCTGGTTCTCGCATTTTCTTGAAACACTGGTGTGACTCACATGTTACTGGAAAAATTAAAATATTGAGAATTCTTTACTTTGCCTTATTAGCTTTAAACCGTACCATTCGATAATTCAAATAATGTAAATGACATGTTAGATAACTTGGATAACGTAACTTTTTCAAATGCGATAACATGTGACCCTGAAGAATGTTCCAAGCTTGTGCCCTCTAACACATGTTTAACTATTTTATCCCAAAACATTCGCAGTGTAAATGCTAATTATGCGGGGCTTTTGACTTTATTGCAAAGAATTAAGGTACATAATGACGTTATTATTCTATCAGAATGTTGGCTCTCCCACAACCCCGTCGTTCCGATTCTGGAGGGATTTTCTTCTCATAAGTCTTCAAAAACCTTTAATCAAAATGACGGAGTAATTGTATATGTCAATAGCTTGCTAGCTAATGTGAAAATTAAAGAACCCGTCGTATCCGAAGCGAACTGTTTGACAGTCACGATTGGTGCTGATACAGCCATAATTGCCGTGTACAGGCCCTATGCATTTAAAGATCCCTCAAAATTTATACAATCGATGGACAGTGTTCTATATGAGCTTAAATCGTTTAGAAACGTTGTAATTATGGGAGACATAAATATTGACATTTCCCGCAATAACAGAAATGCATACTCACTGGACTATTTGGATCTACTAGGTCACCACGGACTTTTCCCGGGACATGTGTTGAAAACACATGGATCTACATGTCTTGATCACGCCAACATAAAGTCTTCTTTCTCTAGCACAGTAATGGTGCTAGAATCCACTGTCACTGATCACTTTGCAGTTTTACTCTCTTTGTCACCAAAAATAATCAAAGATCTAAACTCACGCCAAATAACAAAAATAAATGAGGATGAGCTTGCTAATGACATAAGCAACATAAATTTCGATACCGTCTATACAACAAAAGATCCCGATTTGGCTACTGAATTGTTAATGGAACCACTTCTCCTAGCTTTATCTAAGAACACTAAAACTATTTCAACTTCACGTAGACGCAGATCGATTAAACCCTGGATTACTCAAGGTCTACTAAAATGTATGCACCACAGAGACAATTTGTATAAAAAGCTTAGAACAGATCCGTCAAATGAAGTCCTCGTGGTGTCCTACAGAAGGTATCGTAATTTCTGTACAAATCTGCTACGAAAAACAAAAAGAGATTATGAGAGACTAGAATTCGAAAAAGCAGGTAGAAATTCTAGGCAGCTATGGCGTGTTATTAAAAGTGTCACAAACATAGGACAGCAAAAATCTTCAGCCCATGATCTCATAGCGAATAATGACAATAAGCAGGACACTATAAATCAAATTAATGATTATTTCGCAAATGTTGGGCGACGCCTGGCTGATAAAATACATGGGGACCCTAGACCTTTTTCGCTACCCGACCCCCAGAAAGAGTCTTTTGTACTGCTTAAAACAAATGAGCAAGAGGTGGAACGCTTAATCCTTTCACTTAAGAGTGATTGTTCAGTTGGCTGGGACGGTGTTTCTTCTAGTTTTTCTGAAACGACATAGAAACGTTATTGTACCTCCACTGACACATGTTTGCAACCTGTGTCTTGAATCTGGTGTTTTCCCTAACTGGTTCAAAAAGGCAATTCTTCACCCTATTTTTAAATCTGGAGATCGTGACCGTGTCGAAAACTACAGGCCCATATCTGTTCTGCCTGCGATGTCCAAGATACTGGAAAAGATAATAAATACAAGGCTGGTCGCATTTTTAGAGGCACGAAATCTACTGTCGATTAACCAATTTGGCTTTCGAAGAAATCTATCCACTGCTGATGCTGTTCACAAACTGGTTAATCACATAGCTCAGAAACTTGACAGTGGTAAGAAATGTGTTGCATTGTTCCTGGACCTGGCAAAAGCATTCGACACGGTCTCGATTCCCATCTTAATAGCTAAGCTCGAATGCCTGGGTATACGAGGCGCCCAGCTGTCCTTGTTACGGAGCTATCTTACAAATAGAACACAGAGTGCCAAAATTGGAACTAACTTCAGTTCCGATGTAAATGTAGTTTTTGGTGTACCACAGGGCAGTATTCTTGGTCCCAGTTTATTTTTAATTTACGTGAACGACCTGTGTAGCCTCAGCCTAGAAAGCGGTGCAATATTTTCCTATGCGGACGATACAGCACTTGTATTTGCGTCGGATAGCTGGGAGGAGGCATACCGCCTTGCCCAGAAGGGATTCGACACAGTCAGTGAATGGCTCAAGAACAACTTGCTAACCCTAAACATATCGAAAACAAAAATAATGAACTTTTCGATTCGAAATACTAATGTGTCAGTTACAAGCTCACTAAACGTTGCTGCCCAGACACTATCCAATGGCAGTAGTGAGGACGGTGGCGCTCATGATCCCTGTAACATTGAACGAGTCACTTCAATAAAGTATCTTGGCATAGTAATTGACTGCAACCTTTCATTCAAAGAGTACATAACACACCTATCAAATAGAGTGCGCAAATTAATTTACATTTTTAAACAACTACGCAATTCAGCAGATGCTGTTGTCATGAAAATGACATACCAAGCACTGTGTCAATCAATTCTGCTCTATTGTATCTCGTCTTGGGGCGGGGCAGCCAAATCCCACTATATTCAGATTGAACGTGCGCAGAGAGCGGTTCTTAAGGTGTGCTGTTTCAAGCCAAGACTTTATCCCACCGTCAAACTCTATGAATATTGTCAAGTCCTGACGGTCAGGCAATTGTTTGTACTGACCACTGCTATTAAGCAACACTCTATTTCCAAATATTCTCAACAAACAAATCGCCGTAACCGTATAGTTGCCTTGGCTGCTCCTCTTAGAACTTCTTTTAGTCAGAGATTCTTTGTTTTCCTCGGACCCTATCTTTACAATAAATTAAACCAAATTCTTTCCCTGCACTCATTGAACAAACATAATTTTAAAATCGCTTTACAGGCCTGGCTGCAAAACCAAACATATACTGCCACAGAAGCTCTCTTTAACGTATTGGTCTAATCACTCATTCACTAACACTCTCTCCAATTCACACACACATACACACACGCTCTACACACATACACACACACGCTCACACACACACAAAACTTACATTCATAAAAACCTCTCAACAACTTTTTGATAATTTTTACTTTATATTACTCTAATATTTGTGTCTCTTTTTAATAAGCTCACTTTTGTTATTTTAAACTTTTGTTATTTGCTGTGACACCAGATGTATGCTATCAAATGTGTACCTTTAAACAGGTGGGGACCTGGTGGCCTGTATTACAGGTGTTACTACCTACCACAGGCACCAGCGATCCACAACCAAAAATCGTTAGCTACTGTTTCTGTTTATTATATTGTTTGTATTTTTTGGCTTGTGGTGAGAAATAAACATAATTTATAATTTATTATTATTATATATACGCGCATAATTCGCGATATATTTTGAAAACAACACAGTCCTTAGTAGATCTAAATATGCGTTTAGTAAAAAGTCTGTGTTAATTCGAAGCACAAACATCAAACGAGACATGGGTTGCATACTAATGTCACAAGACAGAAAGCTTATTATTGTGCGGTCGGTGATGCGGGCGATGCTTGCGGACACAAATGTCAAATGCCAAGTGAGTTCTAGTAATTCAATAGTAATCGGAATACTGACGTTTTTAATGCATTTGATTTCAATTTAAAACGCCACATCTCTTTAATCGTAAGAGTTTCCTTTCCTTTCCGAGTTTAACTTTCCCGTTGCAAGTTCGAAAGAGATACCGCGGCCTCGACGCACAGGGCTTAGAAGGAACGTCGGTGGTTTTTAGTAAGTACAAGTCTGACACTCGCTACCGGCCTACCGCTCTGCCGAACGATTTCCAATCTTCCAGAAAAAAAGTGCGTCACTTTGGATACCGGATAAGGATGAAAATGAGGAAGAAAGTCTTCTAGTCTACAATTTATTCATACCGGTTTAAAATTATCGTAACTCTTTCGATTTATTATGTGATATTCGTTTTGTTTATCGCAGTCTACATTTGTGGCCGGTTGATGGTAATATGCTCGTCCCCTATTACATGGAACTTAAACATAACTGGTGAAATGTGGGTGTATTATTAGGTACATCTCTGCCTAAACCTTCGGGGATTACAGGTGTCATGTGTTTATAAACATATTCTGTGCCCGGTTTTTAGAAACGTATAACATAAAAATACGCGACTGAATTGAGGGCAGAGCTAACACAATCATAAGCTACTCAATTTGCTTTTATATTTCATCATCAGCCTATAATGTTCCCACTGTAGGGACTCAGGCCTCCTCTCTAGGAGAGGGGGATGGGCTATAATCCACCACGCGGGCCCTGATGTCACATGTCTTCGCATTAATGGTTCTAAGACATGCCGGTTTCCTCACGATGTTTTCCTTCACCGCTTCGAGAGCAGCGGTGATGAAATAAATTACACAAAGTAATGCGCCTGCCTGTGTTGCAACCCACAACCTACTGTTCGTAAGTCGGGGCCAACACCACTGGGCCACCGCTGCTCTCTTTTATATTTAGGTATAACTAAAACACTACACCAGTTTCAGTGTCGAGAATGTCACGTTTGTATTTAGACGTTTTTCATTTCTACAGCACAGTTGAATTAACATTTTTTATGATTCGGCAGCAAACGGCATAAAACCTTGCTCATTAGACATCGCAGGGGAACTTTACGCTTTGGTGCGCTATCGAAATTATAGTCCCCGATTCGGCATCAAACTCGAAAATTCAGCGACGGGGAAGTTTTTCTGTGCTTTTTCCTTTTGTATTTTCTTTTTTTGAACACCGTTAATAAGGAAGTAAAATGCAGAGTATTGGCATATAAAATTAAGATTTTAAATGTTGACCTAGTCTCTCGCAAACTGTATTAACAACAATCAAAATAAATAACTCATAAAACAGCGGACAGTTGGAAAAGCATTTCAGATAATCATCGTCATCTGCCTATTAGCCTTTGCAGACTTGCAAAGATCTATAAATTTAAAGCAGTTCAGATATTTAATCAAAACGAATTGATGTAGTTGAATACTTCATAGGAACTCGTGTTTATCTGGACGAACAGTGAAACAACAAACAATTTTGTTTCAACCCGAACAATAATACAAAGATAAATTCGCCATTTATTTGAGTACAAAACTGTTTCGTAAATGGGTACTTACTTGTTGAGTTTCTTGCACTTGAGCCGGTAATTAGTTTTGGATTGGTGGCGACTGGCGACAGCGAACGGTGGACGGCGCAAAAATCACAAAGACGCCTATTATAACGGATTTAGGGAGGAATTGTCGCCAGTGTCCGGACTCCGGACTCTTGAATTAATGAGACTACTTCACAAATCCTAAAATAGCTGGCAACTGTATTCTCCGGCTAATAACTTATTTGCAGTCCCAGTTTTAATCTTACTTTAAAAAGACTTCATTTGAAATGAAAATCTATTAAGTTCAGTTAAGGCAGTTTAGAGATTTAAGGTTTTGTGTAAGCAGGGTGTACGAACATTTGTTTGTATTATAATATGTCGCTTTTGTGACTATTCAAACCTACTGTGGCGAATGTGACCTCTAAGATAAGGTTCCAGATTTGTAATAATTGAAGATAACCTTTTGCCTAAAGTAGCATTGCAATCTTGTTATATCACAAAGTGAGAAAAATATTAATTAATAATTATTAAAAGTTGATAGTTACAAAATGCATTTTGAAGGAGATCAAAGCCGGTACCCGCCTATTGGCGGGTATCGGCTGTGATCTCCAGTTTTATTCGCATCCTACAGAAACGAATAAACTGCACGATAAGGTGATTTGTTAATTCTAGACGTGGTTCATCTCTTTGTGACCATATTCGTTTAGCTGGTCACAATACAAGGCTGAGTAACAAACTCACGCAGTTGATGTTACTGGGATGTTTATACAAAATTTCCCAGCAATAAGTATTGCGTAAGCTTGGACGACAGCTTCGTGAAGGGTCCGTGTACACGTGTATTAAGTGGTCCTCCACAGGTTCACATCAAACGCCTGCCGCGATACTCCGTCTCGACTCTAGGCGTCAACAATTTGCCTTCAGCGGTCCGCAGTAGACAAGTTGGCACGCATTTTCATGGTCGGCACGTTCCATTTGTCAAACTGTCACATTGCGCCCCACCTCGCCGCAATGGTGTTAAATGATAAACCTATGACAAATGTTTTGACAGGGCTCAAAAGTCGTGATTGTGTGCTGTACCTACAGAAGGTCCGCAATTAAACATTTGGTCCCTCATAATGCTGCGTCCGTCACTAGTTACCAAGAAATGAATTGATGAAAACGAAAAAATTGTAGATCCTGTAAGATATTGCATAAGTATTAATATATTTATATTGGGTAAGAATTAATTATTAAAGCATAATAAAACTATAACCCTACACGCAACAATCCTGAAGAAACATAAATCCAGGTTTAACTCCCCAGTTTACACTAAACCATATAATAGTCTTACTTATAAATTATAAGTCTATCTAGTCATTTAGGTCTGAAACCCGTTATAGTTCTATTAAAGCCTAATGCTATTTTAATAGCTTCCATTTCTGCGAAACGTCGTTTCGTCTGCTAACATACTCTCATAATGCCCTAACAATACCGATGCGGGCATTACTGACAGCTAAGCCCCGTCAAATGTACTCGAACACAATTACTGAACCACAATTAGTTTATCAAATTAATTCCTACAGGGAGCGTATAATTATTTGTGTGCGTACATACAACCTACTTGATTATTAGTTCATTGAAATGTTACATTTAGCGTGCATTTGTTAGAGGACGCAATTTTATTTTTCAGATATCAGTTTAAAGTAAAAGTCCAAATTTGTAGGGTTGCAACCCTTGGCCCACGGCCGCCATCTTGGAAAAAGGGGAGTTAAAATGGTTTTTTATGGTTTATCTGACGCAATTTTATTTTTTAGATATCAAATTATCTAAAAAATAAAATTGCGTTCTCTAACAAATGCACGCTAAATGTAACATTTCAATGGAATACAATTATAATAATAACATAACGATGTCAATGTGACATTTTGTCATTTGAATTTCGAATTAGAACGAAAAGAAAAGTAGACTGCCATCATCACCTTTCTGCCCTTATCCCATTCATATAAATATAAAAATTATTTGAAATATTGAGAATCAGGTTATCTCAGCAGTAGGTTCTACGTTATGTGTATGATCATACGATCCATCCTAATATCCATCATAGCACCAATTGACGGCACGGGTTTGCTTCGATAATAGCTGTTCGGGGGTTGGCTATTTGTGTATGTGAGTTTGAATATTTGTAAACCCAGGGATACAGGAGACTTTCCTGGAGTGAGGCAACGTTTTTAAAAAAAGAAGAATATGTGATTTGAAAGGCTCTAGCCAAATCCAAAGCGTCAAAGCGTTTCGATTTCTACAACGGCTTTCAAAAGGACAGACTGATTATTCGTTACCTTTTTTAAGCGGTAAAAAATGTTAACGCATACCGTACCGTCCGGAGAGATGGTTTGGTTATGTGGGGCTTGCACCCACTACAAAACACTGCAATGAGCTTAATGTGGCCCTGGTGGATAGGCCACGAGAACTGCTACCTAAAACATTCGCAACCCATCCAACGCTAACTTTAAGGTACCTTTTTTTTTTTTTTTTTTTTTTTTGTTTCGGGGTGGAAAATCCTCATGGATGTCCCCCGCCCTGGGGGGGCGGAGGGGTCTGTCAGACTCTTACTGACTAAAAACCACCCCGGTGTTCCATCTCACACCTACGCCGGGTGGCCGCGGGAACTTAAGATACTACCGCGACCCCCGGCTAGTGCCGGCCCGCCTCTGCGGGCCTCAATCTCGGGTCGGCGGGAGGAGTGAGGTGTTATACTCCCCCCGCGCGACGTCTAAGAGGGGCGCGCGTGGAACACTTCGCGCCGCCACCTCGGGTCCAGATGTGTGGGGGGCGACGGACGTCCCCAAGTCCGTCGCCCCTGGACCCAATTAGGGGGGCCGGAAGAGGGCGTTATCCGCCCTCCGCCGACGCCCGGTGCGTCTGCTGCGGATCGGGTGTGGGGAAGAAATCTCCCTCTCCCTCTCCGCAGCCTCCTTCTGCGACACGACTGTTTCGCAGAAGGTTACCACCGCGTCCCAGGCCTCCTCGCTGCCGACCATAGACTCGACTACGGCCGGCAGCGACAGGTCACTGCCTACTTCTGAGATGAGGGCACGGCGCGGCTCCTCCCAAGCGGCACACTCTGCCAGCGTATGCCGCACCGTGTCCTCCCGGCAGTCGACGCAGTGGTGACACCGGGCGTCCGGCTCCCTGTTTATGCGACACAGGTACTTCCCGAAGCAACCATGCCCCGAGAGCACCTGCGTCACACGAAACGACAGGGAGCCGTGCCTTCTCCCGAGCCAGGGCTCGAGTACTGGCCGGACCGCCTCGATGGTATCGAGGCCGGCGGTAGGGCGTGAGAGCCTGTCCCGCCATTCCGCCACCAGGACCTCGCGGAGCTGAGACTGACGCAACTCCATGTGTCGCTGCATCAGCCCTTCGCCCCGCGCCCGCAGTTCCTCGCGCCACTGATGCAGTGACGCGTGGACTTTTGCCTCCAGGTCCCAGGGCGGGAATCCGGCCAGTACGCAAGCCGCCTCGTAGGAGATCGTGCGATATCCCCTGATGACTCTGACGGCCATAGCTCTCTGCGGTTTCCGCAGAACAGCTATGCTACCGGCCGTCAGGTCAGCCGCCCAGATCGGAGCCCCATACAGGGCCATCGATCGCACGATCCCCACGTAGAGCCGCCTACAGGCGGCGCTCGGGCCCCCCAGATTGGGAAGCAGCGTTGCTAGCGCCCCAGCCGCGCCCAACAACTTGGGCGCCAGCCGCCGGAAGTGGGGGCCGAAATCCCACCGGCTGTCGAGCACCAATCCCAGGTACTTCATGGTAGACTCGACAGCAATTCGAGCCCCCCCGACCACGATGTGGGCATCAGGCGGCGGCGCCCGCCGGGGGCCATGAAAGACCATGGCCTCCGACTTGTTGAGGGCCACCTCCAGGCCTAGGCTTCGGATGCGGCTCACCACCTGTGAGACCGCAGCCGTCGCCAGCAACGCTGCCTCCCTGTACGAACTCCCCCGGGCGGTGACCAGCGTATCGTCCGCGTAACACGTCAGGTCTACGCCCGGTGGGAGTTCGCCCCTCAGCACCCAGTCATACCCGATGTTCCACAGGGGCGGGCCCAGGACCGAGCCCTGTGGAACACCGCACGACATGCGGTGCTGGTTTACGACGCCATCACGTCCCACGTAGGTGACACACCTCTCCGAGAAATAAGCCCCGACAATGCGGCGGAGGTAAGGAGGCACTCGATGGTACCGCAGTGCCTCCCGGATACAACTCCAGGGCAGGGTGTTGAAGGCGTTGGAGATGTCCAAGGACACCGCCAACATCACCCCACCCCGGGATACCGCTTCCTCCGCCAGAACTCTCACCTGCGATATCGCGTGGATGGTGGAGCGCCCGTGCCGAAAGCCGAACTGGCTTTCGTCCAGATCCGGCCCCTCTCTGCACAAGTGGCCGAGGAGGCGGGCAGCGATTATCCTTTCGAACAGCTTACCCACCTCCACTAGCAGCACTAAGGGCCGGTACGCGGACGGCGAGTCCGCAGGGCGCCCCACCTTCTTGAGCAGGACCAGACGACCAGATTTCCACAAAGTGGGAAACTGGCCCCGCTCAAGACACGCTGTGTAGAGTTCTCTCAGCCAGGGCTCTAGCTCCTTCAGAGCGAGGGCTAGCACTTGGCCGTGAATTCCGTCGGGCCCCGGAGCCACGTTCTTGGCCCGGAGCCGCATCACGGCCGCCCCCATCTCTGCCTCTGGGACGCTGATGGCATCGTCCTCTGTAGACTCTGCGGCCGTGGGCAAAGCCATCGGCGGCGGGATATGTTCCGCTCTCGCCGGGAAGAGGGCTGCTACTACCTCCTCCAACAGCTCGGGTTGGAGACTCTCCGTAAGTGGAGGCGCGGCGGCTCGAAGTTTCCCTCGAACCGCTCGATAGGGGCGCCCCCACGGATCTCCGTCCAGAGTTTCCAACATCTCTTCCCTGGCGCGCTTCTTTGCCTCGCCAATGGCCAGCCGCAGAGTCTTCTTCGCCGCGCGGTACACCTCATACCGCGCGGCTTCTTCGTCAGGGACCCGACGACGTCTCCTCCGGTATCGGGTGTACTGGCGCCACACCGCTACGCACGCGACGCGCAGCTGTGCGATTTCGGTAGACCACCAGTACACCTGGCGCCTCGCTGACTGTGCGTGGACCCGGGGCATGGACGCGTCGCTGATCTGCGTCATCGCCCCGTGGAACCACAGCGCCTCCTGTTCGACGTCGACGGGTCCGGCTGTTGCCGACTCCCGGATCCAGGCCTGGACAATGGTGGCCTCCTCGAGAAGTTCCCTGTCGATGCGCTTGCGCGCCCAGCGCGGGCCGTCCGCTCGCGGGGCTCGCGATCTGTGGCCGCCGGCGGTCTGGGTGGAGACGTCGAAACGAATGTATCGGTGATCCGATAACGTCTCCACCTCCACGGCGACACGCCAGTCACGAACACGGCTAGCGACAGCAGGGCTAGCGAACGATACGTCCACTATCGAACCACCCCGCTGTCGCACGCACGTGTGGACTGAGCCCCGGTTTAGGACGACCAGGCCAGTGGTGACTGCCCACTCCTCCAGCACCTCACCCCTACCATCGGTTACCGGAGATCCCCACGCCACAGATTTGGCGTTGAGATCCCCTAGCAACAGCACAGGGCGAGGGTGGAGTTGGGCAACGACGGCGCCCAGCTCGACAAGGAAATTCTCGAAGTCGGCGAGACTCTTGTTGGGCGAAAAATACGCGCCAACTACGCCAATGCCGTCCGCGAGGGCGGCTACCCAGCCGTGACCTCGGGACGGGTTGGCAAGAGCCCCGCCAATGATGGCCACCAAACCGTCAAGGTCTCCAACCCAGTTGTCCCTGGGTGGGACGAAATACGGTTCGGCGACCACAGCCACGTGAATCGACCACTCTGCCATGCTCTGGAGCAAGAGGTCCTGAGCTCTGGCAGAGTGGTTGATATTGCCCTGAAGGAAATGGAATAGTTTCTCTATAAACACTCCATTTCCTCCACGGCACCAATCCTAGGCCGGGAGTCGGCCAAAGAGGGTGCAGGTTGAGAGGGGGGTAAAGGGCCCCTTGCAACCCTAGCCCTCTTCTTCCTCCTCTGCTGCGTGGGCGAACCACAGGCCTTGCTGCCCACTCTGTGCCCATCGGGCCTCCCTGCAGCTGTACAGAGGCTGCAGTTTAGCGCCGCGGAGCACTGGGCCGCCTTGTGGCCGGGCTGACCGCAGCGATAACACAACTCGCTGCGATCTGTTTCGGCGGTGCACCGTGCCCGGACATGCCCAATGTCCAGGCACCTATAGCACCGCAATGCCCTGGGCTGCAGCAGTTTGACCCTCGCTGCAACCCATCCCACCAGCAGTCTGCCGCTGTCGGCGACTTTGTTGGCCGCCGCCACCGGGCACCGCACCCAAATCGCGCCAAGCCCGGCAGGGTCGGCGCGGATCTCGCCCGTCCGCACGTCCTCAGACGGACATCCGCCGGCTCGGGCGATGGCCGCTGCGACCTCAGCCGGAGTGGTCGAGTCATCCAGACCGTCGATCCGCAGCTCCGCGGTCTTCGTCGGTCTGGACACCCGGACGTCCTCCGGGTTGAGGACCTCCCGCAGCTTGGCCGCCAGCATGTCCGCCTTTTCGGCGCTGGAGGCACCCGACACTTCGAGCAGCCGCGCCCCCGTGATCGCCGGCCTCAGCTTGAAGCCGGACGGTGTTCCAAGGTCGGGGAACGCGACTTTGGCTCTCGCCTCTGTGAGGACCGCCTTATAAGAGACGCCCCTTTCGATGGCTCCGGGCTGCAGCGTGATCACTACAGCCGCGGAGCGTGGGGCTCTGACCCTAGGCGGTCCTGCGGCCTTCTTCGGTGCCGCGGGTGCTCCTCCAGTGGGTGCCGGCGGCGGCGCCGTCTTCTTTTTCTTGCGGCGGCGGCCCCTTTTGACCACCGTAGACCAGGCCTCCGTGAGAGGTCCAGGAACGGTGGCCGGGTTCGGAGCCGTCGCTTGGGAAGTGGGTGCGGACCTTCCCTCCGCGGGTTTATTGGGCCCCTCTGCGGGCTTTGTGGCCCCCTTGCCGCCTTTTCTTGGCTCGCCCGCTGTCGCCTCCTTCCTCCGCCTGTCCGCAGCGAGCGGTGGACGGAGGTTTTCGGCAGGCAGCAGCCTGGCCTCTATGGCCTCGAGCCTGGCACCCATCATCGTTCCACACTGCACCATGCAGATGCGTACGATCTTTTCGATCTCCGCATCCGCAAGTGCAGGGGCCGACGATGGGGCCGGAGATTGTGCCGACGATGGGGTCGGCGATGTGGCCGTGACGGACGGTGCCTGGGCGGCAAACTGCCGCTTGAGGTCCTCCAGCTCGGATCGGAGACGGCTATTCTCCTCCCACAACTTCGCCGTCTCCTCCGTAGTTGTGCGGCCGCTGAGGACCTCAACCGCCTCCTGGATGGATGCCACTGCATCCTTTAGGGCACGCGTAAACGTGCCCTTCAGGTTGCCCGACTTAGTGGCAACCTTCAGGACGACGTCCAGCCCGTCCGACACCTGCCGACTGAGCGCCACCGCCGACGCATCTGCCGTCCTGGCGGAGCGACGCTCTCGGGCCTGTCGGGCCAACTCGCCGACTTCGTCAGCCGCGACAGCCTGGCGTTGCGCCCGCTTTGCGGCATTCGCCTCCGCTCTGTTGGACCCCAACAGAGATGTGGTAGAGCCACCACTCTGGTCCGCGCTCATGTGCCCAGGGTCACTCAGGACACACTCGGCAGAGACGCGCGCATTGGGCCGAGATAGAAAGCGACCACGCCCGTCAACACCCGCCACGACCGCGCGACCTCTTCCCCTCCGCCCCGTAGAGATCTTCGGGGTTGACAGGTTCTCCTCACTCGAGGAGAGACCCAGCGACCCCGAGTCCTTGTGGTGCGGACGCTTCCTCCGCTGAATGGAGCCTCTTCGGCTCTGGTTGCCGTCAGCGACGGCAAGTGGTATTTCCACGAGCTCGTGGCGCAGGTCGGCGGTGGTCTGCCGGCCTGCGAGATTGGTGGTGCCCCCCCCAGATACGGTGGGGCTGCCCTCTAAGGGATCCTTAGAGGGGCGGGATTGGCCCTTGCATTGCGCAAGGGTACCCGCCTGGGGATTCTTTTCCAGCAATCTTTGTTCCATGTTTTTATTTACCTTTTTAAGGGTGCGGTCCCTTTCCCCTTCCCCCCCAGCGCTAGGGACCGGATACAAACCCTCCGGCCATTCATCCCCTCGGCACGCTAGACCTTGGGATTGGGTTTCACCTCCACTCCTCGCCCACTCGACCAACCCTCTGAGAGCAGAGGGGGCAGTAGGCGGTAGATGGCCATCGGCCTCACCCCAGCGACGGACTGGCCGTCCCGTCTCTAGCCCGGTTCCCTTCACAGACCATCAAGGATGATGATCTGTGATTGGAACCGTGACCCTTCCCCGTGTGTTGAAATTAGCCGCCCGCATCCAGCTGCCCACTCTGCTGAGTGGGCAGCTGGAGCGGACGTTGCCCAGGGTGCGCCACGCGGAGGCTTTCAACCTGCACCCTAACTTTAAGGTACCTGGCTTAACTTTAGACCCATACATTCTGACTTCATCTTGTTACCGTTGAAAGAATATCACACGGTCTAGGATGAAACCATTTCAAGTTGACACCTAGCCTATAAAAACCTAACCCAGATCGACAACCCACATCACAAACGGCACAACAATGTAACCAACTGCCACACTACTGTGCCTCAATGCTACTGTGCCACCTCGCCAGTATTTTCATTGAGCGTGGCTACACGGTGACAAGTTATCGGTGGCACAAAGCCGAGGCAGCCCCCGACAGCTTGCTGGAGCGCCATTCAGCGCTCGCTCAAATGCACTATATCATCTGCTGTGCGCTGAGTAGCTGAATGGTTGCCGTTTTTTTCCATTAGGCAAGTTTGTGTAGCTTTCTTTATTAGTGATATCGGTGAAAATAACATATTATAGGTAAAAGGTGTATCTTATATAATTGCGTTCTTATTGTTTGATGTTTTGTCTCAAGTTGACTTTAGTAATGTACCTATAGTTCTGTGTTATACATGAGTTACAATTCGGGATTGGTATTTCGTTCAAGGAAAACTACGCGATTCCGATACCCCTTGGTAAGAATGGTTGCCAGACTTTAGACTTTCGAGACACTTACTTGTAACGACAGTCAGAAATTTACATATGACGGCTGGGAAGAGTTAAAGTTCTTTCCGAGGCACGGCGGAACCTCCGTATGTAATGGGTGGTCAACCATCCACAGACTAACCTAGGCAAGCGCGGCTCAACCTGAAGATTGATCCAAGCGGCTGGCATTACTCAGTCACCAGTTCCTCCGTGACACCTAAATATGTTGCTTTTTAAAGGTACGCGCAATTAATATGAACGAGCGTTACACTCGCAGTGAACTTACTTATATCTTCATTCTTTAAACAAACATAATTATATTCCAAAGGATTCAACAAAACCTAGTGATACTTTTTTTTTTGTCGGGTGGAAAATCATCAAATAACCCCGCTCTTGGCCAATAGAAAGGGAGTGTCAGACTTCTACTGACTAAAAACCACCCATGTTCCTTCTTAGCCCTTTCTTAGGTATCTCTTGCGAACAATCCGCAGCCCCGACAGGCATACTTTGAGTATGTTTTGCCGTGACTTTGTAGCGAGTTCCAGTAGAGCGCGGAACAAAAGATTTAGAAAGAAGGTAGACAGATTTGTCTGCCTGCACCTTTACAACAATTTAGTTACCATAAACCCGCATACTCCAGTCATTCCGCGATCATGGTGTGTACAGTCCAACAGCATATATACCAAATATCGGGAGCTCAGAATAATTGAAAATTACGGAAGACGTCCCATAATTGACAGTGTAAGTTGGTATACCTATCTAAAGGATGATCACTTTCTGTAACAGACACACAGACAAAAGACAACCATTTTACGACGGCTTTAAAGGCCCAAATAAAATAAGTTATTTCTGAACAATAGTGTAACGGTTTGACAGACAAAAGGTGGCACCTGATAGAAAGGGGTGTTCCTAACCCTAACCCGCTCCTCTTTCCGTGTGACGCGCGTCTAATTGTAGATGACGAAGGTAACAGGTTAATTTGTTATCAAAGAGATTGTTAGATTAAGTTTTGAAGGGTGACACTTTGAGCAGCGACCTGCTTCTGACTTTAGACGGTGATAACTTGTTATATAACGACTGTATTTCAACCTTTTACGATTGTAAGGAAATATTGATTGATGTCTATCAACGTTTCTGTTATGAAGTTGCAAAATAAGGGACAAACACCTGTTAAACTTAGTTATTACTAATTATCCTCGACTTTACAATTTTCCTCAAAACTAAGGCCACTAAAGATCCTGCTACAACAATATTTTTTTAACAAATTAAACACACAACGACTCCACTTATTTCTTCGTTCCATACTGTCGTGCTGTCGTTCCACTATAGTAAATAATATTTACTATAATAGCCAGTAGCCAGTAAGAGCCACGTCAATAGAGCCTGTCAGTGACATACAGAAGCATAATAAAGAGCAAGCGCACTGACATTCTGGGAACTATAATAAGGCTTAGTGGAGGTGCACAGTAACTTTACATAGTAACAGTAATGCGAAAGCCGTATTTCCACAATATCTTACATGTCGTGTTCAGTGTTGTATTTATTTTAAATGGAAAAGCTGTGGTAGGGTAGGATGGGTATTTATGAACATCAATATTGCCCGGGTCGGGTCTAAGGGACCGTCAAATATGCCTTTCCCGGGTAAGTTACGGTACTGACGTTATGCTAATGCCTGCCTCATCACGACGCAAATTTGCACATCATTTGCCGACTTGTTATATATATTTTAACAAAGTTTCCTCTACTTTTGTACTTAAATAGGCATTTCGGATGGATTTGAAATGTAAATCGTATTGAAATTAAACACAGAACTTGGTTATGATATACATTTATTGTGTTTTGTTTGGAAGAGAATTGTCTCGGCCCTAAGCCTTCAGGTTTCTTCAACAGAAATAATAATAATATCAGCCATTTGTGTCCCACTGCAGGGCAAATGCCTCACATTCCTCTTTCCCCTTATCCCTATCCAGTGCTCCGGTTTGCCAATCCCTGCGAAAAGAATTCAGTTCGTCTCGCCATCTGCCCATCAAAATTTTGGACAGCATTTTGAATAGCAGAACTGACTTTAAAATATTAAATTCAGTAGACATAAGTTATTGAACATTAAAATAAAAGTCTTCTGGCTCAAGGGATAATCCACAAAGCCTGAAACAATACACAAAAAACATCAAGACTACGCGTAGAGTTCGGAGCGCTTAGCACTTCGTATTAAATGCCATTCAAAACAGAATGCTAGGAAACTTTTTATGACATTACTAATGAGGCAGATTAGCAATACATAGGAACCAAATAGAAAATACTTTAATGCGTGCGCAAAATACGCGCTTCGGACGTGGAGTTGCGGACACCAGCCCGTTCAATATAATACAATACAAAAAACTGTGATATGCTACAGCTACGAAAAAATGTTTATAGAGCCTGCCTACTGTAACTCTTCACAAACTATGCCCCACCTTTTGTACAACTCTACCGGCATTCATAGGGTCCCGTTTTTTTGTTGGGGGTGGGAAATCATCAAATAACCCCTCCCGTTCTGGGCAGAGCGGAAGGGAGTGTCAGACTTCTACTGAATAAAAACCACCCATGTTCCTTCTTAGCCCTTTATGTCGAGGCCGCGGTATCTCTTGTGAATAACCTGCAGCCCCGACGGGATTAATAGGGTCCCTTAGGACGGGAAGAGATGTTAAATCCCTTAGTCTTAGTTCCTACGCTTTTGAGTATTATGTTCATATACTTAAGCATATACAGATCTAACTTCCAACCAAATGACAGTAACAGCTGCAGCTGCCAATAATATTGAGAAAACAATAAATAAATAGGTAATTACGGCATCATTCATCTCGGCAGTAAAACGCTGGCGATCAATACTCGCGTGTCATCCATTACGGGAGCTCGTTGTGAAATATATTGAAGTATCGGTCCACAGTCCACACTGCCTGTAATTACAGAGTAGCTTTGCTACTTAATAAGTACTCGCCGTTGGGCAAGTTATAAAGGTGTTTTACTTTACTGTCGTTGCTGCACTTGGATGGATATTTACTTTTTTTGAGAATTAAAAGACGTGATCTCGATAATCTATGCTTGTTGCCACTTAGTCAATCAACGAGTATCAAGAGTTAAGTTTTTGAGTTGTGGCGACAAGGTGATGAACTTCACACTGTCATTGTGTTAATTAAGTTCTCTAATCGAAAGATAGATTTAGGTGTACAACTAAATAAATTCTTTATGCCAAAAACTCATCTAAATGTTTATAAAGGAGTATTTAAAATTGACTTGTTCATCCAATAATAAACACAGTGACAGTGAATCGGGACTTTATGCATAAAATGAGTAAGCATGGAATGTCCGAAAAAAGAGGCTCAATTACAATCCGTGAATGCACGCTCTTTTTTTATAGCAAAACCACACCTGAATTCAAAAAAGGAAATTGATTAAACCGTATGTTCATTTATATGCCAGTACTTTGGTGCTGGTCCAGTATGTAACTGATAAAAACCTTTTTCTATCTACCAATTTATAGTAGGACTTTATTCGAGCGGGTAGCGTTAAAAATCATTTTGTTACGTTCAAATCCGTTCTGCCGTTTTTATCTCGTACCTACCGATCGTTTTTATACTTTTAAATTTCTTTTTTAATGTAAATCCTCTGTTTTATTGCAGATATTACAATGAGGGGCGATTGGTACAACACAGCTATCAGTAAAATACTATAGGGTCAACCCTTTATGTCCGCTTCCGCCTTTTATCCCTGATAATGACGGTTCGACCTTTATTTCTCGAATCGGTGTGAAAATTGTGGAAATTCTTGTCGCGGTCACATAATTTGGTTTGAGGCCCTTCGGGTTGGTATTGATCGGAAAATTTTGCTTCGATTTCGTAAATTAATATTGTAATTATTACAAAACATTAACTTCTGATATAACTATTACAATAGGTACTGTTTTCTGTTGACAACATCTTGAAGAACTAGTAGTGTACCAATACTTACTTAAAAGAGTAGTTATCATGATTGATCATATTAGTAAACAACGAGACCTATACGTACAGAGACTTTACGTGAAAATTATGCATTAAATGAGCCAATGAAGAAGATGTCCAAGAATGCGAATTAGCAAGTCGTCACGATTACTAGCCGACTGAACTTCAGTCGGCAGACAAGCAAGCCGGCCACTCTTTATCAACTGCGGTTGGTCTCCGTGAGACAAATATCCCCGCGTCCGTCTCCCGGCTGATAACGCCACGCTTTTTGTCCCCAAGCATTCGCTGTCAAGATAATACTCATTTATATTGAATTTAGCAAAAATAAAAGGAGGAAACAATAAAATGTTCAACGATTCGTTTTTGTTTTTCCTTTGTCAAAAATCTCTTTTATTTTCAGACGTTATTGAGCAACCTTTTATTTAAAGGAAGGTTGTAATTTTGTTATAATTTGTGATAGAGGCTGTCGTCAGCACGTTTGTAGTGCTGCCCAAACATTTTGCCGCAACATTGATAGGTTGAAAGTTAAAACGTGGTGCTGAATAATTATTCGTGGAAATGATATTTCGATGAGGTCAGCGCTGATGTTTAACTAGGGATGTTGTAGGTAGGTACTTGCTGAGGTGGCCTTTTGATAGATTATCTATTCAATCCGTATCCATTATGTATTTGTAGGTTGACAAAACACATAAACACTGAGATTTTACCTAATCTGAATGGGTCGCAATGTGTCACTTTAGAGCTAAGGTAGAGTTGTACGGTACTTTTTCGAATGAAAAATAAGCCTAAAGATGACACTTTTGCAAAAAAAACACCTATTCGTTGTATAATTCCTTCGAAATAGGTTTAAAAATAACTTTTCATTTTAATTATTGTGCCAAAAACTTTCTTCATGATTCTGCTTTTCCCAAGATTGTCTTCTCTGAGAGCTCCTTGTCATAATGGTGTCAATGCATTTCAGCCTGAACGGCTTACATTTATTTACAGCGTACTTAAGAATTCTGTTACGAAAGAGTTTCATAAAGTTATCTACCTATCGATTTAAATTTCGTCTCAACTGAATGAGTCGAAATTTAAACCTTGCATAAAACGCACACTATGTAGACGTATACTATAAGTTGGGGGATTACATTGATGATAAAAATGCTTTGTTCACTGCTGGGCCTGCTCCACAACCATAGGGGCAGATTAATTGATTATCATGTGAAGTTATTGTAGAAGCTGCAGAAGATTGTAAAAATATCTTTGCATTGTATATATTCAATATCTTAATATTACATAATTGCATGGCACATGTGCGAGTACTATGTAGTATGTACTATAAAGCCACTTTTTACATTTAGTTATATTTTTGTGAATTTGCCCTGGTGGCTGAGAGAATGTCATGCTCACTCAAATGTCTCGCTGATGGTGGTGAGTGTTTCGGATCATTTGGTTCCCCTCAAAATGGTTGAGTTGAATGGTGCTGATCCATGCGTCATGTTCGTGAACGGGCGCTGTCAGTGGAGACTGGTCATCTCTTAGTTACCATGGTTTATTATTCTTTTGATTTCTTTATTATATCTTTTTACTCCGGACGCTCTTAACTTGCACGTCTTGTTACATAGTTCTCACATTATAACCATCTCAACATGAATGATGTAATGTAACAAGATTTTGTAACAATATTCTGATTTAAAAGAGTGTCCATGGAGATTCTTGCCCTTCTTCTCCATAGGATCTACGCTAGGGAATGAGCAACTACAGTACTTTGACAAGTTATTATCCCTTGTGACTGTAGCTTAGTTTTATGAATTGTTCTTTTGACATTCAAAAGTGCCAGTAATGGTTTAATTGAAATAAATGCTTTGAGTTTGAGTTTCATTTTATACTTGAAGACATTTATTTTTGTACACTTGTTGCATCATCAACTGGTCTGCTTTAATAGTCTTTTTTCATATCATAATTTTATATCTATTTTGACGTTTCTATTATTTCTAGAACTTCAGATTTTTTCTATAACATAAACCACTCTTTACAGGTCGGCTTAGACAAAAAAAAGGAATACAGTTTCTATTAGTACTCAACCAAAAATTTTTTTTGAAAAAAAAAGCATTGATACTAGACAAACAAAAAAAATTGCAAAAAAAGTAATCGACTTCCCAAAAATGTGTTTTTTTTTGCAAATCGGTTTTTATTTTTTTACAAAAACCTTTTATTTTAGCCTTTTTAATTAAGTTGTGGTTAGCATAATTATACGAGTATCACAACCAAGTTATTGTCAAGTATTAATTTCCCATTGTTACTGAAAGTTGTCAGATCATCCAAATATACATAAGAACAATGTACATAATATGTACATGTAAATATGTAACAATAACACATTCATAAGTGATATAAAACTCATGTCTTTGTTATATTATTATGTTCATTGGGTCTGAACTCACCTTCCCGATGAAGAATGAACCACCTGTTCCCTTTCAGGATTGCCTTAAATAGCGATTAAAGGGTTAAAACAAAAGGATGACAACAGCATCCTTGTGTTACAATAAAACTCACACGCTGCACGAGTAATGAGTTTGTGTTAATTATGTCACTCTCCCTTGTGACAACACTGAATAAAAGAGAAGCGGTTTCATTAATTAAACTTCAGAAAAACAAACCTTTTTTGTTATTAAAATGAAAATGTCGTAGCTATTGGGACCGCTTCGCTATCTTTTCATTTCATACGTCAGCAAAGTGTACTTTTCCGAAGCGTGTACGTATCATGTCATCACGGTTCTTTTTTATATCCTTTAGTGAACGCAACATCGAAACGGTGAAATGATATTTCAGAGGACAATTTACAGTTAAAATGTAAATGTGAAATTCTGTCGTCGGTCGTGTTTCATCAACAACATGCACCACACGATTATTTTGGGTTCCCCTCCAATTACCTTCAATCATAGCTTGGCATATCATTTATGGTAATTAACTTGTGTGGTTCATTACAGTAAATCATTACTGATTCCCGAACACTGTCATTATGTCGGACAGTCACAATGAGCTGCATAGATAATTACCTACCTACATATCAGCTTGATTGTCTTGAGTAAGTGGGGTGTATTAGCATTATGGTGGATATCGGTGTTGTGGTGAGAATGATCGATACTGTTATTAACTCACTGAATCATATCCTACTATTATAAACGCGAAAGTTTTGGCAATGAATGAGGGTGGTTGGATGTGTGTACTTTTTCACGCAAAAATGATTTGAAGTAAAAAAAACACACTAATAGTTTATCCCACACAATTCCTGGACTCCAGTAGAAATATAATGGTTTTAAGAGCAACAAAAGCTAATTTTAGAATAATGCAATCCTACCAATTGTTTTTGCGAAATAAAACCTTAGAACGCAACGCTGTTTTGTTCCACGCAGCACAAAGTAAGTATCATTAGCTGTCTCCATGCGCTGCAGGCACAGTCTGGCACAGCGTCACATAACCGTGCTCCTATTCCATTCATCAAATTCTAATCCGCCGCTCCAGCGACCTGTTCACATTCAGTCGGACGGGCTATATATATGGATTTGTTGTATAAAATACAGTGCATTCACATTTCAGCACGAACAAGGCTCGTCCGAGTGACGTCTAGACAGCGGAGCGGCGGCGTCCAGACCGTGCCGCCGGGCGGGGCGGGGGCGGGAGCGGGCGCGGGCAGGCGCACACTACGACAGTCCGCGTGCAATTCGTCAAGAGACCGCTCTGCCGTAACTAGAGCTCTGCTACTCTCCCGCAGCTTTTTGTTCACAAGCAAAATAAAGAACACAAAATGCAAAACAAGCGAGCGAAACGATATCCTGATACACAGCGCACGTTATTGATAGTACCTAAATTATGCTACGTCATTTTGTCTGCAGCTGAAACGCTGAACGTACGTTGTTAGTACAAGATGTATTGTACGAATAAAGGAGGAGTTATTTCTTGAGTACATTTCGTTTGTTTTGTAAATATAACGAACAAACACCAGCACCGGTGCTCGAGTGCAGACCACGCGAATAATAAGGGCGGCGCGCTTATGTGTTTTTAACAAAGTTGCCACTACGGAAATAAAATGAGATTTTAGGAGCACATGGTAGCGTTGGCTGTCTGCCACGAGACGGACTTAAAGAAAATTTACTGGCCACAAAAATTTAGCCTCGCTACAGCGCGGCACCCCCTCCGGGACGCACCGGTTAGATTAAAGTTTTGTTAATATGGAAAGGTTGCTGCGGCGTACGATTTCCCGTGAGATTAAAATGAACACATTTCGGATTTCCGAACTCGACCCAACTTTGAGTAGTTCGACACAACAATGGCCCGCTGTGATAAGAGTGTAAGCACTGATGTGTCGACATATATCAAACGGCGTTGTGTGAGAAACACTTGACATGTGAATTAAATTTGGCCTTTTGAAACAGTATCCGTAAATTGTTGAAGTTCCACTGACGAGCTCATTTACTACGAAACGTTTAGAGCTCGAGTGTACGGTAACATGGCTCAGACAGACACAATGAATGCAGCTTCAAAACGTTGTAGGTATCCTTTGTTAGCACGAAAACGTAGGTTTGTAAATGGCCAAAAGTGGCATCATTCGAGCCAAACCGATGGTGCAGCTCTTTGTCTAATTACGAGTAAAATTCCTAACATCGATACGCGTAAAAGTTATCAAGATCGGCAGCCGCGTTCAAGTCAGTCTTATGTAAGTGAGTGCCAATCAGTATAGTTAGCGGCCGCCTTAGAGGCTTGCAGACAATCTCGGTAAATGGTGCCATTAGCTGAATGCGTAGCAGCTCACGCCGGGTAACGAGAGGCTTAGCCGCCGAGCCCGCGATCATTGAACAATTTGAATAATACATGGAAGTTGAAACACTCACCGAACATCGGCAAAGTTGGGTGCCGAAGTTAGGCGATAGGCCGCGCTTAAATAACAGCGTGTGCAGCGCGCCGATGATGGATAAAATTGTTCACACTTCCGCAAATTGAATTTCCAGCGATGCCGAGGCGTCGCTTTATTATTGCCGTAGGTATCGAATCGAAAATGGTTGGTTTGAGTAACAGTTTTCAAAATACTAAAGTACTGCTTACTTTTATTTAACTATCAAGTGATTTCTTTACAGGCAAGTAACTTGACGGCACGATTGGCGCAGTGGCTAAGCGATTGGACTGCTGCGCTGCGTGCCGCGGGTTCGATCCCCTCAAGGAACAAATATTTGTATGGCCTGCAGATAGTTGTTTCGGGTCTGGGTATTTGTGTATGTGACTTTATATGTTTGCAAACGCACCCACGATACAGGAGAAATTCCTTGTGTGGGGCAACGTTTTTAAAAAAAAAAAAAAAAATTAACTATCAAGTGATTTCTTTACAGGCAAGTAACTACAGGACACCAATCGTCGTTTTTCCAACCTCAAAATCTCGGTAAAGATTCTGAGCTGAATCAACATAATAAATAAATAGCCTTTTTTAGCTTCAGATGAACACAACATAGTCTACGTTTCCAGTTAATTAAGTGAATAATAAGCACAGAGTTGCACAATGCACCGCTTACTAATCATTAATATAAGTTCGATAAGCTCCGTACAAATGAAGTGACAGAGACAAGACGATAGTTTTCTCGCGGGGTGCAATTAATCAAAGGACAGGGGCGGCCTGCCGCAGACGATAAATCATCCAGCTGGACTGTAACGAGCGTATCCTCTGCCTCTGCTGTGCTATGAATTTATCTAGTCGGGGTAGTCGCTTACTGCTGGCATCTACTTGTGGATCGGTTTCCGTTCGATGTATTATTTTTTATATCAGTTTAAACCATTCTTTTAGAGCCGACAAGAGTGTCTGATTTCCTTGAATAAAAATTCGGCAACTTATGTTAACAAATTATTTAGCAAAACTTAGAGCTAAAAGTTTACCGTTTGGTCAATAAGTCAATAGAGCACTATACTCAATATCTTAAAACTCGCTTGATTTTACGAAAACATAACACATTGTTTAAAATTATCAGTAGAATATACGTGCCTATGTATTTTGTAATTCTAGTCCTACCAAGTAAACACACTTTTCAAACTGTAGACTCCTCAGGTTGGAGTGTCAAGGAGACGTCATCACACGCTGTCACCCTCCTTCTGCGACAATTTTTCGCTCCAAATCTGTTAAAAAGAGTATCCGTTGGAAACTAGTTTAATTAACCTACCAGGAATGTTCAGTTTTAACCAGTGACCCGAGAACTTAAACGTATTAAATTCAAAATTGCTGCAGTGAATGTTAACAAAATGTTTTAAAAACCGCCACGGGTGCACGCTTCCGAAATATTTAATTAGGTTGCGTCGATTGTTGTTTGCTAGATTGTGTTGAACTATACTTTGTAGGTCTGGGTCAGTGAGACCCTAGCTGTACGTCATAAACGTGAGTACAAGTACCCCGGAATAAATAAAAGCTGGGGATTTGGAACAAAGTTTCGGTGGATGGTTTGTGAACATGTTTTCTGGTTCGCCGACATTTGCTCTCTGTTTTGGAGCATAGGTACTATTTTGTGAGCTGCATCTATTGTACTTTTACAAAATAAAATATATTTGTAGACTGTGAGTACTAACATATTTTTGTCATTTAGGTAGGTTTCAATCGTGGCTTAATAAGAACTGCCACTCGGGTCGATCTTTAGGTAAAGCTGTGCTTGCCTAGGTCGGTCTGTGGATGGGTGACCGCCCGACATACCGAGTTTCCTCCGTGCCTCGGAAAGCACGTTAAACTGTTGGTCCCGGCTGCCATATATAGATCTTTGGAAGTCGTTACAGGTAGTCAGTGACCTGAAATTCTGACATCCATTCTTACCAAAGAATATCGTATTACCTAGTATTAACTTGGTTGTGGAGGTCAGATAGGCAGTCGCTCCATGTAAAATACTGGTATTCAGCTGCATCCGGTTAGACTGGAAGCCGACCCTAAAAATAGTTGGGAAAAGGCTAGGTAAATGATGATGAGGTAGGTTTCAATCTGTGATCAAAGTCCATTCGTGCCCCACTATAAACTACTTGAAGTATAAACTTTTCATATTTATGTTGGAAAGGACTTTCATTTTAAATTCTGCCAACTTTCATCAGATATTTCTTTATTCATCGCAACTATTACAGCAGTGTCAACTGAAGAATTCTGCCCGTATATAATTTGGAGCACATTCCTTTTTCACAGAGGCATATTAGATGTGGTGCAGGTAGGGCCGTCGATGGGCCGGGGAGCGCTGCCGGAGAGCTCTGGAGCCCGGGTGCGCCGCACTGCGGCTGACCGCGAACGTTGCGCCATACACGACCTACCATGGGTCCTGAATTCTTTATGCACGACGCACACTTTGTGAAATTTGTGTACATTTCCTTTTATAATTAGACAAGCAGGAGCTCGGCCATAGTTTGAGTTGTTCATTTATAATTTTATGTTCAACTTTCAAGTTTTTTTGATTTTAGATTCTGCTTTATAAATAGAACAAACCGTGGATTCGCACCAGGGGATGCTTTTTCTTTCAGCTAACAACGAGGATTCCGATGCTACGTATTTTGATGGCGATGCAGATGAATATTTAAATGTTTTAGCGGAGATTTTCTATTCATTCGTAAGTTGTATTCCAAAGTATGATTCTCACTATTGTAGAAGAATATACGAATATGGAGACTTGGCGACGATTGCTGGCAGTTAATTACCATTTATATTTTAGATCATTGTTCCTTTTTCAAAGCAATTGGATGTTGTTGAATCACGAAACACAGTTTAATCTTGAACCCCTAGTAAGTACGGAACCTAATAATTGTAACTTCAGACTTTTTATCAGACACACGGTGACTAAGACTAATTCAATTAACGCGAATAATTGCTTCATGAGCCAGAATGTTTGAAACCAACTTCAAACAGATTACATCAAAACTTTCTAAATTTATAATCTCAACTTTGGAATTTTTTCGTCGAGAATTAATGAGCTTTTAATTGGGTGTGACGCTTTCTGAAAGCAGTAGACAGTAAACATTTACTTTTTTAATGTTTCCTCTAAATCAGTCAACAATCTTTTAAAAGAATTGCTTAAAAGTGTCTATGGAAATCTATCACAAATAAAAGCTAAAGAAACCGGAAAAGCGGTTCAATAGTACTTAGTTATTTATTAATTTAAAAAAAACTTTACCTTACACTAGGAATTTCACCTGTGTGAACGTCCCCTTTACAAATATTCAAACACACACACAATACCCATACAGTCAGGCCTAGAACTACTATCTGTAGGCCATACAAATAATAGTTCCGTGTAAGGATCGAACCCGCGACAGGCAGCACAGCAGTCAATCGCTCACTGAAAAAACTGCACACTAACTAAGATACATTTTCTCTTAGTTGGCATTAAAATGTTTGGAATAATTATTTATTTAGTTACTTTAAACAATACACCATAGTTGCCAGAACAATCTCATTTTATTTAAGTCGATTAATATGCACATGTTCAGTATAATCTACGATGTTTGTCACATCATATATGCTTTTGTTTGATTTTACTTTTCACTCTTATATATCAAATAATAATATAAGTTCATGGTAATAAGCAACTTGTTAGCATTATAAAATTTAAATAATAGTTTTTAACAACGAGCATGGTTGAATAAAGAGGCTGCATAGTTAAATCAAACAAGTGAAGGGTCGCATTTATTAACGCTTTGTAAAGTCAACTAAACGCGATGCTCCGCGCCTCTCCAACCCCCCATTGATCATAGACGACCAAATAACATTGAACATTGAACAAACGCACGCGTTTTGACAAGCTCTGCCGGCCGGCGTCTGCGTCTGAGTCTTGTGTGACAATTTTATATTTTACCCTAGAAAACAGTCGTGAGTGCTATAAATAAACATGGACGAAGTCGCCGAATTATTAAGGACATGGGAGCTACTTATGGTTAATTTTGTTAGTAGGATAATAGATAATTTGCAGACCACACCATTACTACCGGACAAACGGACTAATTCCACAAGATCGCACTAAGTATCGTGCAAGTGAAGTGAAGTGATACTAACATAGTTTTTAGTTATTTATACTAACACAAATGTTATTAGTACGTATATTTAGGTTAAGGTATTTGTCTATGGGTCTTTGTTACCTGAAAATAAATGTATTCTATTCTATTAATTTTGAACGGTGACGACCTACTGATCAAAATGTGTTCGCTGGTATAATTATCTATAATAGTTTCATCTTAGATCACTACCTATATTGCGTAGGTAGGTATGACCTATCTAATGATAGGCGATCATGCGGTTAAACGTTAATAAACAATAACTTTATACCTTGTTCTCGTTTTGAAATTTATTAATTTCTTCAGTTCATCACGGTTATTTGATGCAAGATTTTAGTTATTGCAGTAAAGTTACTTTGTTGATATGCAAGAGACACTGACTTAGTTTGACGAACACAGGTAGTTCATATGACAACGACTCATGTCTACGACGAATATGAGATTAGTTGAAATAATTAGTTTATCACGGTTACTTGATGCAAGTTCTTAGTTGAAACAACTTACGAATTTAATTGATGTGATAACGTTTCACAGACGTCTCGTGCAAGATCTTAGTTGAATCTACAAGTCAAGTGTGTTAATGTGACAACACATTTGAGCTGATTTAATTAATTTCCCGTGATTAAACCAATTCATTACTTAGTAGACGGAACTATGATAATTTAACAAAGTTCTCATAGTTCCAGAAGTCAAGATCTTAGTAGGCTCGTATGGAGTCAAGATGCGTGATCACAATAAACAAGATGTTTATTAAAGCAAACACTTTTTTTTTTCAGTGCTGAGTCACTGCGCTTAGTCACTGCGCTTATCTGCTATTGTATAATTACACATAACCAAAATAAGCTTCGCATGCAAATAATGCGGAGGCGTTCAGGTCTCTTAAATCTGCGAAACTTTTTCCGACATACTCTGTAAGTTAGTGACATGACATGGCCGGCCTCAAGTGCAGGTGGGATGCAGGTGTTCTACCGAGAACAAATGTCCACCGATGAGGATTCCACCTGCAACCATTAGTAAGTCCCACGGACTGCGGCTCGTAATTCGTATACTGTGCTGCAACGGCACTGAATTATTTACCCATACGTGCCTTGTTTCAGTTAACCGTGGTTTAGTTTAACAGCGGGTAGTCGCGAGCCGGCCACTCACAACTCAACACTTTGCAAGATGAATGATGAACGCGGTTTTAGTTTTTCGAAACGTTTATGGGCTTCGAGCACTTACTTTAATGTTTTAGGGGAAAACGATGAGATAACGGAAAGGTTTCGTAGATAACAAACTTAAGATAATGTGCTGAGTGGCTGGGAAGTGTGGCAGTGTGGAGCTTCTCGTCAGTGAAGAGGTTTTACGGCTTACAAGCGGAAATCGTGAAAATTTTATTGATAGTGCGGTGTAAGTGAATTTGCTCTTTCAGGAAGTAAACTTTACTATGTGTGTTGGTTTGTATGTTGAGGAAAAAGTGACTTTATATCAGTTGGAAGTCGAATGAACCTGGGTACTTACTATTTTCATCGTGATTGGTGAAATGTATTGTTTAACGGGCCGGTGTCCGCAATTCCAAGTCCGAAGCGTATATTTCGCGTACTAAGTGTGATAACAAGAGAGAAGGGAAAGTCCTCCCGATGACATAGACTACACTTTTTCCTTTGTTAATTAATACCTGCGTCACTACCCACTCTACTACTCCACAGGGCTGCTTCGTGGGTGCAGTGGTTGTAAGCGTGACTGCTGAGAAAGAAGTCCTGGGTTCAATTTCCGTGTCGGCAAAGTGTTATTGGGTTTTTTCCATCAGTAGTTTCTCAGTAGCAGCTACGAAGTCAGAATTTGTACATACTCGTAACTGGCGACATGGTGACTGTACTATTAGGTACCTACACCTCAGCCTAACCATTTGGGGATTACACGCGTGATGTTGTATTATGATGTTACTACACCCAAAACAAATAAACAGCTTATTTAGCAACTCTGATGTAGTAATAATATAATTGGTTGGAGATCAAAACGAGCTCGCAAACATGGAGGATGGTGGTGAGGCAGAAACAAATGTCCTCCATTTATTGTCTCCTTCCCTCCCTTTTGCCACTAATGAGCCTGAGAATCACATTTTCAACCAAATCGAGGTAATTTCGATAAATGTACACAAATGTAGGGCTGTTTGAATATATTCGGGGGTAATTTGTCATGATGAATTGTTTTGTGTTTACTGTCGTTATTGCAAACTCATTTGGTTTCTGAAACATGTTTAATGTAGCTTGTGGGTGGATACCCAGCCAAGTTATTTGTTCTGTGTTTCTTTGTTATGATCCTATGTTTGAAAAAAATATGTTCAACATAACATTACATCACCCCTTAGGGTTAGGCAGAGTTGTGCCTAATAGTAGTACACCCATATATATCACTAGTTATATTTAAGCCTCATTTAATTATAAATGACGAGCCTATTGCAAACAACGGACACTAATCCAGAGTTTGTGTTGCTACTGAAAAGATTATGATTAAAAAAATTAAATCCATGTGACTTGGAAATTGAACCCGCGACCAAATTCGGGCCAGAAGGTTTGCGACCTCAAGATGAACGAGGAAGTCAGGGCGGTGAGGCGGTTATGTAAAAATACATGTACCTTAATGTTGAGTACCAACATCACTTCCCAAACAAAAACATTATTATTGATCCAGGTATTTGTATGCAGACACCAAAAGCACGGTCGACCGAGCAATCACGAAAAATAATTGATCAAAATTAAAACGTTCCGCCTGGCTACAAATTTAAACGAACCATACATGATATTGAATGCACCAATCACAACAAATTGCCGCATTCAATACAAAATATATTTTTCCTAGTATTTATAACGAAGTGAGAATTGAATTCAGTACGGACGAGGAGACAAAGGAAACCACAGCTCGATACCAATTCAGCAGCAGCAATTTTGTAACAAGAGAATACAAAATTAACGTGACATGTAAAGGGTATTACTGTATATGTACGTTAATATGAAATGCACTGCTTCTGTATTCTCTGATAAATATTTTCCTGGTATTCGAGTGACGGGGGATTAAAAATAAATAAGCCGTCGCTTTATGGAGGTTCTACGAATGCTTTATATTTTATGTTGGTTTTATCTGATGGTGCTTTTATATAGTTTAATATAGAGAAATATAATATATTATTATATTGATGCAAGTGTATAAGATAAATTGGTAATTTCGTAAAATATGATAGATACTTTAGACTCTAGATGTGATGACATTCATGTTTTATCCGAATTAAAGTCTAGATGTAGGCTAGCACTATACTTCCAAGTTGCGAACCTAATATACTTTTCTGAGTGATGTTTTATAGTAGCAGTTACACGGAAATTTCTTGAGCAAGAATACCTCTACAATATGTATTTTGCCAAAATGTGTATGAACATCAGAAAAACCTGGGGGAGAAAACTTTCTGGACGGTCATCTATTGAAGATCATAAAGGTAATAAATCATAAAGGCTCCTTCTTTTCCGTTATGTAACACACATGCGTAACTTCTCGGGCGGAGTCGTTACGCAGTGGGTGCCAGAAGACACGTGTGTCGTCGCTGGCGCATGGCGTGACGATTTGGAAGTGTTTGTGACAAATTCGACGGAGCAAACCGCAAACCATTGGTTATCTCACGATGTTTTCCTCCACAGAAGCAAGTGATATTATAAAGAGAGCAGATTGCTACTACTTACAGACCACCACTTTCAAGATTTAATTAATTAATTCTAAGAGACGATAATTGGTAATTACCAATAAACTCTTTATATTTTAATTTAACGAAATCATAGCCAATTAATTTTTCAATCAAACAAAACATAACATTACATATGTAATTCACGAGGGTTAGGCAGAGGTGTAATAATAGTAGATCCACATTTTGTGAGTCATGTTAATGTCCCATGTCATAGGGGCGAGCCTATTGCCATCAACAGGCGACTACCATCTGGACTCCGAGGCTGCTACTGACAAATTCCAGATGGAAAAACTTAACAACGCTTTGTCCGACCCGGGAATCGAATCCAGGACCACATGGCCAGCCCTCGCGCTTGCAACCACTAGACCAACGAGGCCGGCAAGTTTCCCCTCAGTGACATTAAATATAAAATATTGAGTTGGTTCTATGCAGCGGGCCGCAAACATAGAGTTGTGACAAAACTTTTAAGATCGCAATTAAAAATAAACGCTCGACAGAGTTCGCGCGTTCATGACGCACCCACCGCTTTGCTGCACAACCTACAATTTGAAAACTATGACACATTTTAAATTAGCAATTGTTTTTCCAATTTCGTCGCTTTAGACCCATGAAAATGTCACAAATTAAATTCATATGCTTCGATTGGCAAAGGGTTATTGTGAACATCAACATATTGGACATGGCTGCTCATTCATAAAATTTTAATTAACATGACCATTGGCACTTTCTGTTTCCAGGAATATTCACTGTCAAATGTTTTTCATATGTCAAAAATGTTGATTAAATAAATCAAATAGTAAAGAAGCAGCTACCCGTAATGAAACCTAAAGGCACTTATTATGATGGGGATCATTGTGATAATTTTTTGTTCTAGACCATACCTGGGAACCTACTAGTTGCAGAGATATTGGGATCGATGTTCCAAATTCACAAGTTTTTTTTTGAAATACGATTATTTTCATGTTACAACATTTCTTTAAATATCTCCACAACTACCGTAATAATCAATGTGTCCACCAGCACAATGTTTTGAGAGCATCGCATTGAATCCTACCGTAAAACGTGATCTGTCACTCTAAAAAAAAAATGGTTTCTCAGCATTAAATTTTGCATCGAGTTCTTAAAGTTTGATGTGCAGAACGTTTGGATGACGGATTCGTGAAGGGTTCGTTTACACCTTGTATTGTATATAGACAATTTATGAAGGTTTCACTTTCTGAAGATATATATAATTTAGAACGACCTCTGTGACACTTGATAAATCAAACTATAGCGAAGGATTTCGCTTTTCGTCTCATTTATATTTTTTCAGACAGGCATCACGCCCTCTAACTCCTGTGACTGAGCTATTAATACAAAAACTAGACCAACTAACGAATGCGTGGTTGGTTTGGAATTTGAGATCAGTAAATACTGTTTTGCAGATAATTGTAACTAACGATACTAATAACAATTCCCAATCAACCAAACTACCAATCCTTTAGTTAAAGAATTTTGTTAGTCTGAATTACACAAATATTCTCCATCAAAGGTGTTTACAACTGAATATTATATAGCATGTTCTTTGACTCCGTAGTTAATATTGATATCATGGCTGAAATTCATTAGCTCCAAGCGAGGAGTTTCCAGGAATAGTGATATAACAGCCGACGTCGCTTTGTGCAGCTTCCTTTCTCGCAGATATGTACTTAATATTTTCCATCTTCACTTTTCTCGGATCATTGAATAGTTAATAATTCTCCTCGAATTGCAGGAGCTCATTCTGTACCGAAATGATTCTTAGTTTGAAATTGTTAGGAATATTGTGTTCATTCGCTTTGGATATCGTGGTTTGGTCTATCTGTCACGTAACGAAATACTGATTTTTACCAGTTTTTTTTCTGGTTAAATGTTGTCTGACAGGTGGAAATGTGAGAAGAAATACAAACGTGTTGCGCCGAACCGAAAATGGAACAGCGGCAGTAAGATGATGGTGTTATATCCAAACTGAAAACATCGTGAGGAAACCAGCATAATACCTCTGAGAAATATATAATATATCGATTGAAACCAAGTCTGGCAGTAACCACACGATAGAGAGAAACCTATAAAGTAAGTTGATTGATAGTCGCACTGTTTTTTATCAGCAGCTCCTCCAACCTTGCGTGTGCTTAATTACGATTATCAACCCTAAGACAAGGAGCCATAGTGCGAAATGTGTACCAGTCCAGTGCCGTACAGTCCGGCAATTTGATATGAAGTCCGGTCCATTAGCCGCGAGCCGGTAAGCCGGCGGCCGACCGCGATGTAAATGTTGTCGATTTGTTCGGCACGCCGCGCGCTCCGCCCACGATCCACTAAGCTAATGAGCCCCTTACAGAGGTAGTGGGATCATTTCTCTTACAATCGGTTGATAGCTAACAAAGTTTTTGCCATTTCTGTTCATATCCTCAGGTTAGCTTTTCATTAGAGGTGGGCGAGGAAGTGGAATAGTGGACGAGGAAAAAAAAAGCAATAGAATTTCGCCTTTTGAAATAAGAATCGCCAAGTTGTCGTGGTAGGTAAGTTTAATCGTCTTAGTTTCAGAGGTAATAAAGAATATTTCTGTTGAGATTCTTACCTACAGATTATACCAGATTTCCAGTTCATGAATATCGTTATTTCTATACGAATTTCACCGATACTATCATCGTCATCACCTGCCTAACTACACTCGGTTCCAAAAATAACGGGTCAGTCACATAAACCCGAATATCTCCCGAACTACGTATGGCCATCCTAATGAAACGAAGACTGTTCAATTGAGAATTTAATTATACAGATAAAAAATTAAATAAAACTTAGTTGCACCCACAATATTAATCTCTAAATTAAAAAAAAACTAAAGTAGTCATATTTTTCTTAAGATTTTTTTTTTTTTTTTATGATTGTTTTTTTGCTGTTTTTCATCACTTTCTTCATTCTGTCACAAAAAAAAATATCGTGAACGTCTTCCGCGTGCATAATTATTATTCTGTGAGATGAAGCATGGCAGTCACGCTAGAGGAATGTACCAGAATCCTAACTTTTTTGGAACTTGGGCGGAGCCAGCGTGAAACAGCCAGAAACATTGGTGTATCTTTGTCGACTGTTCAGCGGGTAGTCCAGCGGTACCAATAGACCGGATCACACCTTAGAAGACCAGGAAATGGCAGACCAAGATGCACAACGGCCAGGGAAGACAGACAACTGGTGGCTACAATGCTCCGAAATCGTTTTCAAACTGCTGTTGGTCTAAAAACTCACTTTATTCGCTTTGGAGGTGGCAATTTAAGCGCTCAAACAGTAAGAAGACGTCTTGCTGAAGCAAATTTGAAACCATTGAGGCCCGCAAATGGCCCCAAACTGGAACGGGGACATCGAATTGCAAGACAGAGATACGTGCGCGAGCACCTAAACTGGACACTAGACGATTGGTCTAGGGTAATGTTCACGGACGAGTCTAAATTCATGCTTTATAAGCATGATGGTAGGCAGTTGGTGTACAGAAGACCAGGGGAGCGCTTCCATCAAGCGTGTGTGGAGGAAAAAGTGGCGTACGGTGGAGGCTCCGTACAAGTTAGGGCTGGGATTTCTGCTGAGGCCCGCACCGAGCTTGTACTCATTCAAAATGGTACTCTAAATGCAGATAGGTACGTGAAAGAGATCCTCAATGAACATGTAGGTCCTTTCATGGCCAGGATGGACCGGCATGGCATATTAATGCATGATAATGCGCGTCCCCATACCGCCAGAATTGTACATGACTACCTTGAAGAGGTCGGTATCGAACTCATGCAGTGGCCAGCGCGAAGCCCGGACTTAAACCCCATCGAGCACGCCTGGGACGAGCTTCAGAGATGCGTGAAAGGTCGAAACCCCCCACCAATCACGCTTCCCGAGCTCAAACAAGCACTGGTGGAGGAATGGGAAGGTATTCCTCAGCACCGGCTCCGAAATTTGGTGTACAGCATGCCTAATCGCCTAGAGCTGTCAGAAGAGCTCGTGGAGGCAATAAAAAGTATTAAATGAAGAAAGTGATGAAAAACAGCAAAAAAACAATCATAAAAAAAAATTAATCTTAAGAAAAATATGACTACTTTAGTTTTTTTTTAATTTAGAGATTAATATTGTGGGTGCAACTAAGTTTTATTTTATTTTTTATCTGTATAATTAAATTCTCAATTGAACAGTCTTCGTTTCATTAGGATGGCATACGTAGTTCGGGAGATATTCGGGTTTATGTGACTGACCCGTTATTTTTGGAACCGAGTGTAGATGCAGCTGAATATCAGTATTTTACATGGTGTGCCTCCTATCTAACATCTATAAACCAGTTCGTGCTGGTTAATAATACAATACCCCAAGTCAGTAAGACTGTTACCAGACTTTCGTCTATACTAATCCATTATTATAGTTCTGTTAATTGGTGTCACTCTACTACAGTTTAATTACGAAAGAACTTCTCACTTAATAGCACACTTTCTCTAATTCACTTCCCTACATTCTCCCAAATAATAGGTCCGTAACAAACACATAATTTCGCAGTTCAGGGTAGAGATAAGGAATGTAATACCTTCATAAATTTTCGAGGGTTTAAGATAGTGAAGAGATGTCCAAGAGAAAATAAAGCGAAACCTCATGTGGGTTTAAAACCTCTAGTGATGTTATCTGATAAAATTCTGGGCATAAGACGTGATCATAAAATAGATAGTGAGTAATAAAATGGGCTACCTTTGCGGATACTGTATGGAACTATTTGACACAGATAAATATTAAAAATCTATTAACGTGTCAGGTTTTAACTTATGTTAGGGTCAGATTTATTTCACATTTTTGTAGAAAAAACAGGTGTACCTATTAGTACATTTAAGTCTCATTTAAGAGGAACCTATTGTCATGAACCAGGCACAAATCCAGACTCGAGAAATTTCTGATGTCAAAAAAAAATCGTATGCACAACAGCCACGCTTGCCTCCAGAACAACGAGGCAGATTTACTCGATTTTTAAATCGATTTATAACTCTACCAATCACCACTATATTTTACATTATGATTCTGCATATAACATATTGGAAATGTAACACCTACAAGCAAATTAATCTACCTAATTAAACGTAAATCTCTCATAACACTGTAAACAATAATTTTAACCACAAAGGGCTTATTACTTACCTCATTATATTTCAAGTGTAACGGAACATTATCCCAGTATTTAATTTCATGTTTTCACACACCGGATCGGTTTTAAAAAATAAATATTTTTTACGGGAAAATGTTCGAGGATTTACAAAAAGGTCGACCCGTATATTACATTAAGGCGGCAGGGGTCATTCGTAACAATTATAACCTAATTTTTATGTTTTCAGACATGTTGTAAACAATGTTTGTAAAGATACGTATATACCTAGCTACTGGCTGTACCTCCTAATGTAAAACAGTGTAGTCCGTTTACAGTGGTTTTTCTAATAACTAAAAAACAGAAAAAAACAATTAGGGTTTTGTAGAGTTAACTGTCGGTTAACATAACAAACTTCCATAAAAACATACATCTAAAGTAGGGGTTTCTGAAAATTCCCTCTAACTCTAACCCCATTAAGATGCATGATTGAAAAATTGAATAAATAAATAAATTAAACAATTGTATTAATTTATTTTATTTTATTTGCTTAGGGACATAAAGTAAACAAAAATTAAGTTGCAGATAGTAGTAGAAAAATCACGGAATATCGTGGTCAACAAAAGTTCTTTCAAGAACCGAAACAATAGACACGTGATCGTGATACAGTAATTGCGAAGAGCAGTTCTTCGTCACCTTTATACGCATATATTATGTGCAATACAATAACCATAATATAATAGATGAAGGTGTTGCATTGTACGGGACAGTCCAAGCGTGACTTCCTCACACGGTTCACCGCTCAAATATCAGTTTGTCAGTGATGGTCTATAATGCATGCATGGAACTTGTACATTTATTGTGACAAGCCTGCCACACTACTCCCAAACTACTGCAAATATGGCGACTACCAAAAAGCTTCGAGACAATGAAGCAACGAAATTAATCAGAAAAGAATAGGGGAGGGGTAGGAAAAACGTAATTTTGAAACTGCTCTCCATATCAGCAGGAGACAGAACAGAACAAGCCCAATGGGCATAAAGGGACGTATGGAACTTGTATGAAACACAACTGGCGAAAGGTGGATGTAAAACACATCACTCTAAGCAGTTACTACCAGGCTTTGGCTAAGCTTCTGCCACCCAAGGGCCGATAAGTTTACCTAGCGTTTGCTAATAAGAGCTGGGGACCAGCATATAAATATATTAAAGTGTATCTTAATAAAATGATACATGCTACACAAGAAAATAGGATGTATTGTATAGTACGGGTATGGGCAATTATCTAATCTACCATCGACAAGTAATATTGTTTTTATGCAATACTATAGCCGTTTTAAGAATAGCACATATACGTAAGGAAACATTTCCAACTGAACTTTGTGAAATTTATAGAATTATTAAGTTCGACAACTGAAAATGGTCCAGTACGTTTGTTGGTTTTGTTTCGACAATTATTGTGTTGTAAATATACTATTGATCTTTGTAAATAAATTAAATTAAATCAGTAAGTTAGGTTGCAACTTCGGACCACTTGTACAACAAATATTAATTAAGTTTGCCATTAAACGTACCTATTGAAAAAAAAAACGATGTTACAAATATGTTAGTTATTTGTGGAGTAGAAATGCCTTAGATAATAAGACGACAAATTACCATCAAACGTGAAGATTGATAGGCATAGTTATAACAAATAGTTTCATCATAACAGTTTAGTATTACCTACTCGTTCATGTTTCTATAGAAAACGGTAAACCGATTTCTGTAACGGCAGTCATAAGTACTTGCGGTTGTTACAGATCGCAGATGCTCGAGAAATATGTGAAGGCACTATACCGTTGCCTAAACTGCGTTCATTGTTCAGTTTCCAAACTTGTAAACAATTTTATTTTGTTTTCAAAAACAACATGATTGTCAACTTATGCCAGAACTTCAAATATTTCAAAGAATTTTAATGGCACTAGTCATTCTGAAATCAACGTAATTTATTATTTTGTTTAAGTGAAAATATACACAGGTCGGATAGATGGATTGGAACCGACTTTAGACTCGTAACTCGGACCACTCAGATATTGAATATGTAGTTGAACGGAAAATTGTATCGGTTTGTGCAACATTGTTTGTGAATTTTTGATCCGTTACCGAGATCTATATTTAATAGAATTTGCAGTTGCAGTTGCTTTTAGATATTTATTGCTTTTTGGAGTATTGGACGTAACTGCTCTACGAGTCAGAATAGTTTTGGAGTATTGGATTCAGTAACAAGTTTCAGAAGGCAAATCCTTTGGTGAAAGTTTCTTATTCTTCCGTTGTGGTTTCTGTGGATACATAATAAGACTATGAGGACCCAGGTAGGGTTATTGGGTTTTTCTTTTAGTAAATTCTCGGTAGCAGTCACGGAGTCTGCATTTGTGCCCGGTGGATGGCAATAGCTCGCCCTCTATGACATGAGACTAAAACATAAGTGGCGAAATGTGGGTTTACTATTAGGCACACCTCCGGCTAACCCTTCGAGGATTACAGGCGTGATGTTATCTTATATTAATTTCTCGGTAGCAGCCCGGAACCTGTACCTGCGTCCAGTTAGATAACAATAAGTATGGAATCAGCCTGAAATTTGAATTTGTATCCAGTTGATTTCCAAAGGCTCGCCTCGTGTTACATGAGATTTTAGTAGTATACTTGGCAATATGTGGGTGTTCTATAAATACATGTCTGCCTAACCCGTCGGCAGTACAGGCGTGATGTGCATGTTAATCAGCCCTCTCCTAATTGCAGAAACAACTAAACTGTATGCTAGCGTAAAGGTCAGTTCGTAGTATCGCCTACATAGTGTCCTTTCTACGTAAATGTTGCCCGACTAGGGACACAGTAGGGGTTGTAGCTTTGCGGATTGCGGTCCCGAGTAATAAAACTTGTAAACAGGACTGGCGTACTGTAGAAACTGTATTGGCCGAGTTTGCAAATGTTTTGTATAGATTTAAATGACCGGTAATGTAATGTTTCTTTGCTGTTTTGTTTGATTTTGATGATGCATGTTTTTAGCATTAGATAAAAAGAACAGCTTAGTTAAAGAGTATAAGTTCATAATAACCTATCCAAAATTACATAAACATTCTTTAATCTTCTTTTTTCTTTGACATTATTGGTGAGGTTCTTTAGAAAGGACAGCGCCGTCCCCGGAGAATAAAATGATAACTGCAAAAACACAACTTTTTAGGAAAAATAAAAAACTGATTTTTGACTATAACTTGCCAAGCAATAGACGTAGAGAGATCAAAAAAAGGCTCAATATTAGCTAATTTTTTAACCTTATAAAATGTTTAAAAATAGTTTTAATTAAGTTACACAAACTGAAGATATTTAAAATTTAAAAAGATAATAGCATTTGACTGCTGTCTTAATTCACTAATATACACTTATCATTTTATTCTCGTTACTTTTAAAAGACTGTAAGTATTGCTATAGTGCATTACAACAATATTCAACGAATAATGTAGGCCTAATATACGGAAAACCTAATCCGTTACAATTTTATTCTCGTTATTATTGGACATGCATTATCTATATCTATACTAATATTATAAAGCTGAAGAGTTTGTTTGTTTGTTTGTTTGTTTGTTTGTTTGAACGCGGTAAACTCAGGGACTACTGGTTGGAATAGAAAAACTCTTTTTGTGTTGGATAGTCCGTTTATCGAGGAAGGCTTTAGGGTATATAACATCACGCTACGACCAATAGGAGCGGAGCATAAATAAAAAGTGTTGCAAAAACGGGAAAAGAAATTCCTTTTTGAGAGCTTCCGTTGTGTGCGCTGCGAAAACGGTTTAAGTTACGCAAATATCATGTATTAAGGAATTGTTCCTCTTTAAATGTTCTAAAAAAAAGTCCGCGACAGCATATGTCTATCTTTTAAGATTGACTCACTGTAACCATTTTTTACTATTAAAATGTTAGTTTAAAAAGAATGATATTTTGCGAAGCTTATTTAACCCATATGGTATTAATCTATATCTAAATAAATGTGTAAGTTAGCACAGGAATTTAATATAGAATATTTGTGCCCTTTACTCTATAAAGTTTAAACAAATATCTTAGAAGATATCGCAATGTAAAAATAACCGCGCGACAAAATAATTACACGCGCGGCAGTCATTTGGTCCGGTGCGGTAGGTTAGTGGGGATTCTGGCTTGCGGGGGCTCCGGAGAAATTCAAATTCAAAATATTTACTGCACCATAATGTTTAATAGGTACAAGGTGTTACTGTATGGTTAACAGTAAGAGATACCTATAGTAATTAGTAGTTATTACCTATAGTCATTCACTTTAATATAATCTAAACTAATATTATAAAGAGTACAGATAACATTTTTTGTTTGTTACGATTTAACTCAGTTTATGTTGACATGATTTGTTATAAGCTTTATTATGTGACGCAGACGAAGTTGCATGGGTCAGCTAGTTCGGTAATATAACCATGAACTTTTATTCTGGGGTATTTATAAAATGATAATGGCGTTCATCAATATTTCGCCGATTAGTTTTTCCGAGAATATAAGGTATTGCAAAAGTTATTGTCACATATTTGTAAAGAAACTATTTCACTATCATTACACTATCTTTTTTTTCTAGTACGCATCTGTTCTGGGAAAAAGTAGTGAATATTATTGTATTATCTTATAACTTTGTGGATTAGAGGAGAAAAATCACAAAAAAAATTAAGTAGATGTATTAGGCTCCGTAGGTTTCAAATATGGCATAACAATAAAACGATGGTAATGGCAGTTATCATTTTATTCTCCGGGGACGGCGACAGATGCGATGTATGAACCTAGACGAGCCAAAAGAAGTACGTACAGGATCTTAGCAGTTTGTTTTAATTTTCTGCCTACCCCCATGAAAAAAAAGAATGAGTTTAAATGTATGTACCTCTCCACAATGACGTCACCAATTTCTCAAAACCAAAACAAATGCTACATTTTGTAGAGACGCAATGAATTCGATTCGTGTCTTATACATAAATTACAGTTGTCAAAACGTTTGACCTTTGTAGAAAGCTAGAAATGTGTGTCTTGTCCGTGTTATATAAAGCTGCGAGTATTTCAGACTCCAGTGCGACGAGGGCTTAGTGTATACTAAATATACCGACACACCCCGCGTGACGTCAGAGCGCTGCCCCAACCCTTGTTGTTTCATTTGCACTGAATAGGAATATAGGGAGGAATATCTTGACACTAACTTTTCTAGTAATAGTTTGTGAAAATTCTTTTCAAAAGAAAAAAGCATCGAAAGAATTTCTTCCTCAACGTTCATGCAATTTTCCAGCAAACAATACCTTTAAAAAAAATCTCTTCAAAAAATATTTTCATGAAACTTGCAACTAAATTCTCATTACTTAACAAGTTCTTACAAAATTCTAACTATTTAATATAATAAAGCTTTTGAAAGGGTTTTTTACAAATTGTTCTTTTACAAGCTCGCTCATTTTTTAAACATCTCGAAACTAAAAATATGCTACGATGCAGTACAGTGCTCAGAATAGACGGTTATATGTATCTACGCTGACCTTACTAGTGATGTCCTTCGGAAAGGTCAGGTTCGAGAACCTTGTATCCGGCACACATGTACGGAAAGATCCATGAATGTAAAAGTGTCAAAAGGAGTTCTTACCCACTATAAGGGTCGTTACACGCGGGGTAGCATATACTCTGCATGCCCCTACTGGGAGTACCGTGATGTAACTATGTCGCACGTGTATTCCAAGCCTTATACATGCAACATATTTCACTATTGTTATTTAACTAACAAAATATCTGAAAACAAAAGCGCGCACACAAAGGCTGAACTTTTTGTTGAAAAAATCTATGCCCTTTGATACAGTTTGTAAGTTTTAACACAATAATTAAAATGTACGTACAAAGTGTCCTTTGTGTATAGCAAAACTGAGAAAAATGAGTTTTAGATAATGAACACTGTCGCACTAAAAATACTGAGAGAAAAATGAATTGCAAGTTAAAAACGAAACATATGACAATATGCTTTCGTAGCTTTGCAAAAGATACTGTCAGAGATTGAAAATTATTATTAAATGTAATTTGGTGTTCGCTTTTTATATCACACTTTATTTGGCTATTGTTTTTTAAAACAACATGAAAGAGATTGGCAACTATTTCTGATTAAAGAAAGTCATTAAAGTCTATCCGATTTCTTACAGATCCCTGTAAAGCTAGCCTTATAAACTCCCTTTTTCCTTAATGCTTCATCTTAGGAAATTCAAATTAAAAGCAAATCGTGCACTAGACAGTTTTATGCCGTAAAAACGATTAATACTAACTCTTGGTTCATAAAATCATCAAATGCGAACACAACGTACTCGACTCGATTACGCTCCCGCCGCCCGAGTGTTATTGAACACGGATCGATTTTTGCTGTTAAGGCATACTCGATCCCTTTCGAAAACAACGCAACCCTATTACGCTCAATAAGCTAGTCATAATACAAATTATAATTAGTAATATTAATTTAACGGGCGTAGTTTAAAGTGTTTATTCTGCTAAGGTTAACACCGTGTCGTATGACTTACACACATGTTAAAACATAAACCACTTTCAAAGACATTACTTTAAGAGGTCACTCAAGTGTCATAATTAAAATAGCTTCATAATTATGTCCACGCGTAATATGTGTTTTAATCAAATCAGCATATCAAGAGGTAGGTATTCAATCTAAAAGGGATCCCTTACACGAGTGTTTCATTAATACGGGTCCTAAATTACTTACCGGAGAAAAACCGACTCACAAATTAAACATGAAAGTTGTACATGTTTTTCCCTATAACACGGCCCTCAATATCCCCAAAAATGTAGAGCTGGCAACATATAATCTGGCTCGACTACATATAATTCGCAGAGCAAACAATCAATATTTACAGAAGCATTAGTTCTAGCCAACCGAGTGTAGCTTTAAGTAATTTTGTTTGAGCAAAGACTTTTTACTGCTTTATTACGACATTTTCGCTCTTCCATACCGCTGGGAGAATTAAAATTTTAATGGATTTTCAATGGCGGCAAGTGAAATAAAACCACCAGCACGGTGATTACACTGCTTCCGCTAGGAAAACAGTACGTAGGTACTGCTTGAACACTGCCAATTTAATTGCGGTATTAAGGAAATTAATTCAAAACAAATGCAAATTGTTTTCGAAAACAACCGCTCCTTCAGCACGACGCAAATTGATTTATTTATTTCACGTTAGCGTTTCACTATTGCCACCCCTGTGATTTTATTTGAAAGCGATTGATCTCGGCAAAGCTTCTCCCAGCTATTCGTTCAAATGAAACCTGGATACAATTCTATCAAAACCGATACCTTTCCGTAGCCGGCAGCAATTTTATTCATATTTATATCGGCGCACTAGTATGTACGCACTTCAGGGATTTACATATCGCATGATATGGAAAGCTCACTATTCAGAAGTCGTTCATTGCTGAATTAAATGAAAGGATTATTTAAATATTTTCGACGATACGGTGTTCAATCATTCACGTTTATTTATTACGCTACATTAATTAAAGCCTTTATTTATGCAAAATTAATCTGCTTGAGAATAATTCTCGCAATTCGTTATGAAAAATGTGTGCTTCGGACCATTATAATTCTCCTGAATTCAAAAGAGTACCTATTATCGTAAAGAAAATTCACGATACCCGAACCGGAAGGTTTTATTTCTCTGGTTTTAGTGCGGGGGGGAGGGGGTACGGCCTGTGTTGGTTGTGTTAGCACAAGTAAAGAAACAAACATGATTGGCCAGTAATTACGTTCAATAGGTGAGTAATAGCATCGTGTGAACTTGTGGATGCTGCTCCTTAGAGACCTGACCCACGTCGAGCTGTTACTGACTTTTTATTGTCCATCGTATAATATTGATGGATTCCGAAACGAGTTTTGAATTAGATTTAGTCGGTATAAAATTCAGAAAACTAAGCCCACAAAAGGGAAGACAAATAAGAGTTGTTTGAAAGAATATCTTGGCGGTCGCGGTGCGGTGTCTGAACATTTCCCTAAAGCAATTTGTTTTTTTTTGTTATGAATAAAGTAGCAGCTCATGTTTTAATCTAAAATTAACACGTTTGGAGCGTGATTTACGCGGGTTACGTAATATTGTTTAGGTTATTTTAGTAACGTTAGCTAAAAGCGGCTTACCATTTCTTATTCAATGTTTTCCACACTTTATTGCTATACTCTACCTTACGCGTTTCCAATACCGGCTGTCTTAATACCTTTTAAGTTAAGGTTTTATTTTTACGTTAATAAAACAAAGGATAAAATGGTCTGCCGAGGCGTAGCCTACATTTTGTCAACTAAACATTTTACGTTTAAATTTTTTTCGCATTTTAAATGAGCTCTATAATTGCACAAAGAGCCGAGTGCTGCAAATATCCTTAAATATATGGCGCGGGTGTCAGCACAGTGCAGGCTCTGCGGTTCAGATTTAAGCGCAGCCGAGCGGAAGGAATGCAGACGAATGATATTCCTTAACAGCCGAGCAGAGGATTAAGGAAGCACCAAGTGACATATACATATATTCCTGTACGAGGTACGGAATCACCAATTAAGTGTAAGACTCGGTTGGAATTTGGTAATTAATGTGCCTCTACAATGTTTTCAACAATATTTTGGCTGTTCTATTTACGGCTCTTGCGTTATATTGTTCTGGGTAGGTATGTCTATATACAGCAGTGGAATCGAGGCATTTTCTGAATGGTGCGAAGCCTTTAAGCGTCAGTCGTTGTTCGGCGGCGACTGTTTGCTACTTGACTTGTACTCGCACTTGTGGAATTATACCTAATTAGTTGTTGGTTGCTGCCGCACTTCCAGGATAAAGTTTTAGTAACGTGGCGCTGTAGTAGGTAACTAAAGGGGAATTGATTGGCGTAATTAATTGCAGCTCATGTTCTCGTAAAGCTTCCCACCTGCACTGCGGTTGATTGGTGACATTGAAAAATCCTGCTAGTTAAAAGACAATTACTGTTTTCCTGTAATATACTCGTATGTACTAACTATGCAATAAGTATACCAACTATGTTGATTAAACCTCATATTCTACTAGGTAATAGTGCAAGAATTTTAGTAATAGGATGAGTAGCTTCGGATATTACCTTCTACTTTCAAACTTCCAAACTGTTCCTTTTCATATTGATATATTTTTTTAACTGACTTCCGAAAAGGAGGAGGTTATCAATTCGTCTGTATGTTTTTTTTTGTATGTTTGTTATCGCATATTTCCGTCATTAATGAATCGATTTTCAAAATTATTTTTGTGTTCGGATAGGTATACTCCCGAGGTGGTCCCATTGTCACCAAATCAGGATCTGATAATGGGATCCCAGGGAAATCGAGGGAAACCCTCAAATTATATAGGCACATTTGATGTTTTTCATATATTTTCTAAACCTGTTTAAGTATTTGCGTCTGACTATCATAATATCATGTGAATTCGCTGATGATGATGGAAGGTTCAACTCTTCAAGGGTTAGGAGTTGAAAGAAAATTCTTTCTTATTTATACTCACTTATGGAGCGATAATTGTATTCTTTCAGGGTATCAGGTTGACCCGAGGTGGTCCCATTGACACCAAGTCAGGATCTAATAATGGGATCTCAGGGAAATCGAGAGCAGCCCTCAAATTGTATAGGCATGTATCACGTGCTTCGTGCTTTTTCTAATGTTTTTTAAGTATTTGCATCTAGCAGTCATCACTTCATGTTGATGAGTTGATGATGGAAGGTATAACTCCTCAACGGTTAGGAGTTGGAGCATACTTCTTTAGTAATATATTATGGGGACGTATATATGGTTGTATTCTTTCAGGTTATCTAGGTGAGCTGATTATGGAAGGTACTACTCCTAAACGGTTAGGAGTTGAAAGCAATAATAAGGTAATCTTGAAGGTTAAGAGTTAGGGTTCTTGGTTGAATGTTAAACGTATAGTAAATATTCGTATAGGATATTACAACTAAAAATGGTAAAATAAAAAACTTTTTTGCAAAAAAAAAACCGACTTCAAAAACACAAAAACGAAAGCAGCTTCTGAAGTCGGTGACATTTTGTCTGTTTGATTTCGTTTTTTTTGCCACCGACTTCAGAAGCTGCTTTTTCTTGTGAAGTTTATTTTTCACTTTTTTGTGTTTTTCGTTTTTGTGTTTTTCACTTTTTTGTGTTTTTGAAGTCGGTTTTTTTTTGCAAAAAAGTTTTTAAAACCTTGCCTCATACGAGGAATTTATCCCGTATCGTGAGTGCGTTTATAAACATTTTAACTCACAGTCTGACCGTGTGTTGTATAAATTGTAGAAATATATATTATACGGGGTGTAACATTATAAAGGCAAGGCCTCTTGCGTGGTGTGTTGGTTCATGAAACTGAAAAACGAGTTCGTGACTTTAAATTTGCCTATATGAATTGGGTACTTAACAAAAAATAAATCTAATTAGTCCGTCAGATAGATTTCCAAAAAATATTAGGCATTTTTTTACACGTATACAAAAAATGAAGACAGTATTAACATACAGTTCTTCGAAAACTCGTGTGACGTCACATTTCAGAACGTTTTTAGTGGAAAGTGCAGAGATCTTTGACGAGTTTTATCTTCGTAAATTTTTATTCATTTGATAAAACAAAAAACACGTGTCCAATATTTTTCGATAATCTAACTGATTGACTAAACAGAATCATATTTTTAGTCAGGAAAGTACCCAATTGACGCGATTAGCTGATCAACATGTACGGAAAAGTTAATTAATAAAAATATTATGAATTTCCAGTACTCTTAGAACAAAAGTGTTTCAATTCCATGGTCTGAGTCATCACACAAAATAACGCATGCCCTCTGCATTTACTCTGTTACACACTTTATAAAGTATAGTCCTGTCTGTATAATATGTGTTATAATATCGACTCTTCATCCAGTAGGGTTTGTTCGCAATACCCTTTGTTTATGTTGACGCTTAAAGAATATTAGTTCCCCTGAAAATTCGATCAAATACAAATATTGGCGATCAACATATTATCCTATGCAGTTCTATCATTCAAGATGAGATCGTTTCAGTTTATGTTGATCCAATGGAATATGAATTCTAATACTTTATTCATGCGGGTTTTATTGCCAAGATTGACGGAAGGATTCTTTTAGGTTTCACGTTTTTATAGCTTGTGATCTGTTTAAAATAAATTACTGTTCTAAAAGAGGGACTGTCTCGTTGGCCTGGTGGTCGCAAGAGTGACTGCAGCATGAAGGCCTTTTTTTTTTTTTTTTTGGGGGTGGGAAATCATCAAATAACCCCTCCCGCTCTTGGGCAGAGCGAAAGGGAGTGTCAGACTTCTACTGACTAAAAACCACCCATGTTCCTTCTTCGCCCTTCATGTCGAGGCCTCGGTATCCCTTGCGGACAACCCGCAGCCTCGACAGGCGTCGGCCCTTGCGGGCCCCTTCCATGTTGCTGACATCTCTTTGAGGCGCGCGTGGAACACGAACGCGCCGTCGACACGGCCTGTTGTCGTCATAAGACGGACAGACGGCGAGCTTACCCATCACTCACCGTCCACAGGCCCGCGTCTACGGTGGCCGGAAGCCATCACGTGGCCCCCGACGCTCGGAGCGCCTCCCGCGGCGGCTGGGACGAGAGGTTCTCTCCCTCTCACGTTCCGCCACCTCCTTCGCTAGCATCACTGCTTCGCAGAAGGAGGCGGCGGCGTCCCATTCCTCCTCGCCCCGGACCATGGCTTGCACCAGGGCCGGACGCGAGAGGTCGCCGCCGCCGATCGCCGCTACGAGAAGCATGAAGGCCTTGGTTCGATTTCCAAACTGTTATTTGTGTTGTTTTTCCATTAGGAATTTCTCAGTAGCAGCGTCTTACTTCGTCTGGATTCATGTCCGGTTAATGGCAATACGTCTTAGTACTATTAGGCACGCCTCTGCCTAACCTTTCGGATATTACAGGCGTGATTTTATGTTATGTTAAATCAAGCTCAGGCCCTGAAAAAGTAGAACTAAATTCTCCTCGACGCCGGCGTTATAGTGGAAACCTTTTTATTTCTCTTCAAAAAATACTTATTACCACGTTAAAAACAGTTGACAGCTAATAAAACAACAACATGAAAACTTTCCGAGTTTATAACAAAAAGTTATTCAGTCTCGTCTTGAATACGGGTAGGTAAATAAAAATAACAGGAGCAAACGCCCGGCTACGGGGCCAACGCAGTGGATTGCGCGTTAGAACCAAATAAAATATTAAGAGAGAGTGGGAATCCTGGTAACCTCACAAAGCAGGCACCCTCTCAAGGGTGTTTCTTCCTATTGAATAGCTTCCCGTCCGTAGATATATGTACATTCATATTTAGATCTCTCATCTACAGAGGGAATGCTTGCGAAAGCTGTATCAATATTTGATTTTGATGATACAATAAATCTTGCGTTGTCTTTAGATCGACGTTGAAATGTTTATTAGCAAGAAATGCGTTTGCTTTGTTTGCTTTGAAAATATTTAGATGGTTTGTGAAAATAGAGTTGCTTAATAATTAAAACAGTTAATAGAGCGACACATTTATTTAATACTATTCGCTTTAAGTACAGATTGCTATTCTTATGCATCCGCTTCCCCTGCCAGTGCTAGTGACATCTGTCAAACGTGCGTTCCGTTATTCGTAATAATGGCATATGTTACATCTATCCCTTTTTATATAATAAAAAAAAGAGAAAAAAAAAAAAAAAAAGTATATAATGCAAAGTTTCCTTACATCTGTATGTACTGTGTACCTACTTATTTAAAGATTATACTAACTTAACAATCAATTAATACACTACAACTAACATTGTCTGCAATAACAACTTTGACATTTATATTAACATGCTTATTTACAAAAAATATGTTTGTTGGCCCACTTTTTATCCACTGATTCTTCACACCCAGCCCTTGTTAATCAGCAGACTATTGAGGTCGTAGATAATATGAGGTCCTGGTGTACACACATCCTTCTTTGGTATCCAAAACATCATATGATCTGTAATTATTGTTTTTGACAATTTTGCCTTTTAGCCATTTACTACTTTTAGGTTCTTTTTTGAACCATACCTCTTGTCCTATTGTAAAGTTATCTTTTTTTCTTACATTTTCATTATATTTTTTATCATTTCTTAGGTTAACTTTTTTAAATTGTATCTCTACATTTGTATTTAATTTTGGTTTCAAGTATTGGTAAGTTACTGGTAATTTGGTTCTTAAATTTCTATTCATCATCAGCTGCGCGGGTGATAAATTCGTTCCCGATACTGGTGAAGCTCTATACTGAAGCAATGCTAATCTAATATCTGTGTTATCCTCACTGCATTTTGTTAACATTTTCTTTGCAATTTGGACTCCTCTTTCAGCCATCCCATTGGACTGTGGGTATCTTGGACTTGAAAAGTTAAATTTAAAACCCCATTGTGCTGCAAACTCATGACATTCTCTAGAATCGAATGGTACATGATCAGACACAATCTCTGATGGTACCCCAAACTGTGAGAAAATTTCTGTTAAGCTATTTATTGCCTTACTCGCTGATTTGCTTGTAATTAATTTTACCTCTAACCATTTAGTTGCATAATCATAAATAACTAAGTAACTCTTCTTTCTGAAATCCATAATATCTATTCCTATTTTAGAGAATGGTAAGTCTGGGATATCATGTGACATTAGTGGCTCTTTTACATTGTTATTTTGGTAAGTTTGACAAATGAAACATTTTCTAACAAATTCTTCAATATGTTCATCTATCTTTGGCCAATAATACAAGTTACGGGCAGTTTGTTTCATTTTAGTAATGCCTAAATGTCCTTCATGTAATTTTTTTATTATTGGTATTCTTAAATTTTTTGGAATTATCAATCTGTCATTCATGAAAATTAAATTATTATCAACTGTGATAGCCAGTCTAAATTTAAAATAATACTTAATTGCATCTGGTACCTTGTCTACTTTCCCTGGCCACCCATTTTTTACACTGTCTGCTAATTGTACTAATTCCTGATCCTGTAATGTTTCCAATATTAATTTTTGCTTTTGTTCCTGTGAACACTGTAAATAGTTGGACAAACCCATACAATGCACTATTTCGTACATGTATGAGTCATCATTATCAGTTTCTTCAAGAAAAGATCGAGACAACAAATCCGCAACAAACATTAATTTGCCTTTTAAATATTTAAATTCTAAATTGTATTTTAATAATTTTAATTTCATTCTTTGTAGCCGTGTTGATGGTATTTCGTGAATTCCCTTTTTTAATAATGTCTCTAATGGTTTGTGGTCATTTAAAATGGTACACTTTCTGCCATAGATGTAGTAATGAAACTTTTTTGTTGACCAAACAACGCTCAATAATTCTTTTTCTATTTGTGAAAAATTTTTTTCTGCTGAGTTTAAACTTCTTGAAGCATAACTTACTGGTTTGCCTTCCTGCATCAGGCAACATCCTAAACCATCCTTGGATGCATCACACTGAATCGTTATCTCTAGCTTACTATTAAAATTTTGTAATACAGGTGCTTGGCTAATGTTATTTTTTATACTACTAAATGCATTTTCATGAGCTTGTGTCCATAACCAATCAATATCTTTTTTGAGTAGCATTTGCAATGGTGCTGCCATGTTTGCCAATCCTGGTACAAACCTGCGCAAGTAATTAATCATTCCTAATATTATTTGTAATTCTTTTTTATTTTTTGGACTTTTGAGCTCAAGAATGGCTTTTATTCGATCTGAATCTATTTTCATTCCATTTTTGGAAAAAATGTGACCAAAGTATTTAACCTCTTCAAGTTTATACTGAAATTTACTTTTATTGAATTTCACATTACAACTCTTAGCACGTTCTAAAACTTGTGTTAATATTTTATCATGTTCCTCGTTAGTGTTAGCACATATAAGCAAATCATCGCAGTATATTACAACCCCTGGGATATCTCCAAAGGTTTTTTCACTATATTTTTGAAAAATTTCTGGAGCTATGGAAAGACCAAATGGCAATCGTGTGAATCTATAGCAACCAAATGGACTACTAAATGTACAGAGCTTTTTTGATTCTTCCGCCAATTTTATGTTATAAAAACCATCAGACAGGTCAAGTACTGTAAATACTGTTTTATTACATAGCTTAGTTAATATTTCTTCTAGTGTTGGAATCAAATGATAATTTCTTATTAATACCTTATTTAGCTCTTTAGGATCAAGACATAACCTCAAACTTTTATCTGATTTCTCAATAATTACAAGATTGCTTACAAAGCTATCAGGCTGTTCTACTTTCTCAATAATCTGCTGATCCTCCAAGTTCCTCAGTTTTGCAGCGAGCTTCTCCCGCAGAGCATGAGGGATTCTTCTCGGAGGTCTTACTACTGGTATGGCTCCGGGCTGAGTGTGTAGCTCCAGTAGAGTTTCAAACTGTCCGACACCCTGAAAAAGTTCACCATATTTCTTAATAATCATGTCTTTGCTTTTAATGCTATTAACATTTCTTAAAATTTCTAAATCTCTTAGTGAGCTTAAGCCCAGGATTGGTTTAACATTTTCCTTAATTATTACAAACTCTGTGTCATATATTTTCCCATTTTTATTATAAGTCTTTAAGACTGTTTTTCCTAATGGAAATAAATGTGTCCCCCCAAAAACCTCTAAAACTATATTTGTCTCAGACCAATTAGGCATATCATCATTGACAATTTTCTTTAAGTCTCTTACTGACAATACATTAACTTGGGCTCCAGTATCACATTTAAAATCCACATTCTTATTTTCTACTCTTAATGTTAGAATCCACTCATTATTTCTAATGTTACTATGAGAACCAATATTATGACACACTTTTACTAGTCACAAATTGTGCACATTATTATCTGCTTCCCCAGTATTATCACTGTTAAGCACATTAATTTCTTTAATAAATTTACACCCTTTTTTAAAATGGTTAGGTTTTTGACAATTGGAGCAAATCTTTCCAAAAGCTGGACAATTTCTTGGCCCGTGCCGTGTTCCACATTTTTTACAATTGTAAGAATCTTTAGAGTCCTTGCTAGAAGCATACTTAACTTTATTACCCGCTGACTGTTGAACATCAGAAGCTGCTGTGCTCCGGACAATATCCACCACCGTTGTCTGCTGGTGCATCATCTTACTGTGAATATTTGACAATTCTGAAGCCCTGCACATGTCCACCGCTGTTTGTAGTGTTAAGTTGTTTATTTCTAAAAATTTTCTTTGTAATTTGTGATCTTGAACTCCTAATACAATACGGTCTCTGATCATTCTTTCTTCTTGTTCTTTGAAATTGCAATTTTTTACCAATTTTCTTATTTCAGTGTAGAACAAATCGAAGCTTTCCCCTTCTTCCTGATTTCGTTTATGAAAGCTATAAGTACTTATAATTTCGTTTTGTTTCGGCTCAAAATAATCATCCAATAGTTTTATGATTTGTTCATATTTAGTCGACTCTTCTGTCTTTAATATATTGAAGTAAAGTTCCTGTACTTCGTGACCCACGCTATTAAGGAAAATGGCCGCCTTGCGTGTCTCTGAGAATCTATCAAATCCTGCTGCCGTCAAGAATATTTGAAATTGTTGTTTGAATTTTACCCATTTATGTAGCAGATCTCCTTGTGAGTCTAAGCGCATGGGCTCCGGCATTCGATATTCTATACCCGCCGCCATTGTCTCTTGTTCGTCAACGGGCGGGGTTGGCATGGGCGTGGGCATAACCTGCTTGCGGAAAGTTTTTATTTTTCCTTACTTGTATTTTTCTGCTACGGTTCTTCTCGGCTGCGCCATGTATTGTTAATAATTAAAACAGTTAATAGAGCGACACATTTATTTAATACTATTCGCTTTAAGTACAGATTGCTATTCTTATGCATCCGCTTCCCCTGCCAGTGCTAGTGACATCTGTCAAACGTGCGTTCCGTTATTCGTAATAATGGCATATGTTACAATAGCAGGTCCTTTGTCGAAAGAGAAATATAATATGTTCAGTCACGAACCGAAATATGTTCCTATTCACTTATTAAATTAAAAAGCGATTATGTCTTAATACGCTTCTACTTTAAAACAAGATCTATTTCAGCATTACAGTCAATACAATTGCGACATGTTTCCACTTTTTAATTAATTGTTACAATAGCTACATCCATTTTCTTTAATGAAACCTTTTTAGATATAAACAATGCATACCAATTTACGAAACGCTACATTCTGTTGTTCAATATTCAGATCAGAACCGTAATCTGTTCGTTGGCTCAAAGGTCACGGATATACCAGATTTTTATTCAAATACATACCTACCCACATACATAACATCATCTGTGCATACCCTTTGTTAGTCAGACAAAGCGAGTAGGTACATCAGCAGCCGCTGTGAGGCTTACAGTAAAATATTCTAACCCATTCAAGTGCCATAGATCTTTATTCAAAGTTTTGAAATATTTCCCAGTTTCCTTTCTGCGAGTGTCAGTTTCTATAACCCTATTTAATCGTGATATGTTAATCTTTTTTCCCTCCGTCCTTTTTTCGTTTGCTTCCCACGTTTCGTTTTGTATATTTCTCGCTTTTCCTCTCCTGTATACTTTACGATATGTTTCGGCTTTTGGAGCACACGCTTCCTCATTTTATTAAATACAAATCTTTACCTTACCTATAAACACTCGTGTAAACGAGTTTTCTCCTTTCGCCGTGTGTATGAGTTGCGAGGATCCTTCAATATATTCGGGTTTGTGAGAAATAAAAAGCAGGAATCGTATTATCATAATCTTTTTATTAACAATAAAATGAATCATGTGCGATACATAATTGAATTTCCAATTTAAGATGCACAAGCCTGGTTATTGCAAAACTACTGAACCGCGTTTCGATTTCCATCCAAATAATACGGTCTCCGCATTTTAACATGTCTGCTTCGTGTGAAGGTAAAGAATCAGCACTTATAATAATATTACAAAAGGAATCGGTCCGAGTTGGTGTCGCGACCGAGCGGTAACGCCCTCCACAAGATCTCACAAGACACCACAAACCTACTAGTTATTATGATAAAAAGCACTTTCGTTTTTCGTTAAATATAAGTATTCAATTGCATAATGCATCTCTCTTACCATTTTATAATCGAGAAATATGTAAGAAGAAAAATTTATGGAATATAATAACAATAAATAAATATTTTATTTACAGTTTAATTTTTTTATCGCCTATCTATTATATTCTTCGGGCGTTTAGGAAATGAACAGTACGATTCGAACTAACTAATAAATGATAGACACATGAACTGAACCTGTCAAGACGAGCGGCAGTTCACCCTACAGCGTGTTTCATGAACGTGCGAGCACGAGACGAGCACGATACGAGCACGTGCTTGTGTACTGTGAACCGAAACATAGAGCCTACAACAACGCCACGCTCCTTACCTTCAACAATACACATCGGGTAGCTCTTGCTTCCAAAACAATCGGTTATCAATGAAAACAGCTTACAAACACGTATCATAGATATTACAATAAGTATTTACAATTTACTTAGTTAAGTTATTTTGTTCCATATTTTGGTACCAATTTATATTGTGTACTGGTCTATTTCAAAACACATATCCAAAGTAATGACTGACATACATAATGGATGTAAATATACCCTTAACGAAGCCGAAAACACTGGTTTTCCACGTCATTGCAATCATCTTTTAACTCCAGACTATACCTAGTTACGAAGATATTGATGGTCAAAGTTCCAATTTTTTCACAAGTATTATTTTTTTAAATACACGTTTTAATATTATAACTTCACTTAAAATACCTCCATGATCCCCTTTTTTTTTTTTTTTTTTGGGGGGTGGGAAATCATCAAATAACCCCTCCCGCTCTTGGGCAGAGCGAAAGGGAGTGTCAGACTTCTACTGACTAAAAACCACCCATGTTCCTTCTTCGCCCTTCATGTCGAGGCCGCGGTATCCCTTGCGAACAACCCGCAGCCCTCCATGATCCCCTTACTACTTAATCCAACCATCAGCTCGATTGTTTGCGTGCGTTACACCGGTCTTACCGTGAAACGTGATTTTTCACCCTGAACAAAATCGTTTCCCGGCAACAATTTTTACTTAGCTTGATGTACAGAATGTTTGGTTTACGGCATCGTGAAGGGTCCGTTTACACCTTGTATTATTGTAAAAGCTTCAACAATAAAATCATTTATGCAGACACATCGATGTTACATAACGACGTCATAACCCAATACAGTAATAGAAAGAATACAAGTACAAAACGTTATTAATCGATATCATTACATTAAAACTTTGTATCTACTTATATCTTATTTGGCAGTATTGATCTTACATTACCAAAACTGATGTTATTACCAGTTATAGCTACTTCTCTTAATTTATAGGTATTAAATCCATTTTATATAACAAATTACAACATACCATGGTCGTTTTATGTACTTAAAACTGACAAAACTGCTTCAGAATGTAATAATATTATTCCGCGAATATACATAGATTATACCAAATTTAGTGACGAATGAACTATTCCCTAGACTGTTACGATATATAAAAGATCGGGTTAATTGAAACATAACACTTAAAATGGGAACAATGATTAAGTCTTCCGGGATTTTTTTATAATAATTAAAGCTCAAATTTAATGGATAAGAAACCATCCATTACATTTTCTATTTATGAGTTAACACAAAAATCTTATCCATAGCACATTCACTTTGGCCTTAATTTGGCACACAGTATCAGTTATTGATTATACAATACACAATTACATTGTACACAAACTTCCGAACTCTACAAGGAAAACATTTCGCCATTACTAGATACTCGTAGCATTTGCGGAAACAGACAGAATCACGATATTGAACATGAATCAATAAAGAAACTCAGTGGTCAGTTCATACAGACACAGTCGATACACAGAGCTTACAACGGTCACTAGAGAAGGAACAGAAGTACTCGCTCGCCCGCAGGCGCACGACGCAGCAACACAACGGAACCGTACAAACCGCGCGCACGCACTTCACGCACTCTTACACCTCGATACCTAAACGATATTTTTAAGATAATATTGTCTCGGCAAAATCTCACTCCACGACACTCGTCAAATATCAGCGAGTCGTATATACTACGTATATATAAATTTGATAAAGTTAATTCGCATTTAAATATTCCATAATAATATTTATTCATAAAAACACTAATTCATCGTACTTTCGAAGTTCACAAGGTCACAAGAGGAGGCGGGTGGGGTAGGGGTGGGTCGGGGGTAGGGGGTGGGGATATACATTGGTCAGTTGTTCAGTAGACGGCGGCGAGATGCAAAGTCTGCACGTGCAGCAGGCGGTCTCGCTCGGGCGAGGCGCGCTGTTAAATGATGCTTTCACGGTTCCGCTCGTTCTCCTCCAAGGAGCTCACCGAACTGCCACCGCAGATCTGCATCTCAATCTCTTGTAGTCTAGACACACAAAACATTCAAGTTAGTTGATAGTCCTGTCTATAATTAACCAACAGTAAGCTGTAATGGCCGATGGGGCCAAAAAATTCTCGAGTGGCGACCGCAAACCGGAAGACGTTGCATTGCAAGGGCTAACACTCGGAAGATCGATGTATTGGTGAAAGTTGTGGGGTTCCGCAGGATGCGAAACCGGTCAATGTGGTGACACTTGGGGGCGGCCTGTCAAGCAATGGCGGTTTTTTGGCTGAAATGATAATGGTTGCGGGAATGCACAGCACTTACCTCTGGTCCACCTCCCACTGCTGCTGGCTTAATTTAGCAGACATGGCGGCGTTCTCCGTCTCGACGGTATACAGCCGCTCACGCAGGCGTTTGATCTCGCACTCGAGTGCGTCGTGCGAGTCGAGCATGACACGCGGCGCGGTGGCCACGCTACCGCCGCCCGCGCCGCTGCTGCGCACGCTCGACGCGCACGACGCTACCGGCGATGCTACTCGTAGAGGACTTACTGACGAACTGCGAGAAATACATACAAATCGTCACAAAATACTTCTAAAATGGTTACGGTTAATAGTTTCTTCTAAAGCATTTGAGCTGGTTGATCACAGCAATATCGAATGTTTAACCATGAAGTTCACACTTAGATGTACCAAGATGATTATTTATTACTATGGTGGATGATAAAACTCTTTGGTACAGTCTAAAAAATCTTTTATTTGAGTTTTGACCCTTAATCCAATCTAGGGCCGCTAGGAGTACCACAAGGATTTTATATTAGGATATTATACACAAAAGAATAACTGTCGAACCTAATGTACCTAATAATACACTCATATTTCGCAAGTTATGTTTAAATACCATATAATAAGGGGCGAACCTATTCATATAAGTTCAAATTCCGTGGCTGCTACTGAGAAATCTTTCTTGATAAGACTAAAAATACTTTACCGTATTACGAGTAACTACTACTACTACTCTGAATTTCATATTTTAGTAAACACATAATTATAATGATCAAAGCACCTATAAAGCTGGTCCCGATAAGAAGGCGGGTGTGAAGGGTGTGGGGGCGGCAGCATAGGCGCGGGCGGCAGGTTCATGTCCTCGATGGGCACGCGCCCGCTCGTCTCCACCAGCCCCGGCGTCGACTGGCAACGGCCCATGGCCACTGTAAGACAATGAATCATTTAGACCCATATATCAATAACCTAGAGAATCCTAACACAAACGTTAACTCAATCACTGTCCAATATTAACTGAAAAGGGATGTAACAGGAAGCAATAATTCACCCTGTCCAACCCAGCAATAAACGCTTGTATTAGGAAACAAATCTATTGATTCGGAAAATGTTCAGCTTCATAAAACACGTTTATTATGGTATAACAGCCAAACGTTACCTTTTTCTAGAGGTGCTTTCTTATATTTTTCGAGTCTCTTCACGGCGATCGCCTCTAGGCGCACCCTGGCGGCGGGATACTCCTTGAGCACGTCCCACATGTCCTTCTTGCTGAGCACGAACAGGTCCGAGTAACCCACTGAACGCACCGATGCTGTCCGGCGGTTGCCTGTCGACGTGTCATCCACACACTCCATGCCAACCGGCGTCCGGTCCCCCCCTTATGAGCTGTTCTGATCCCTCATTCCACACGATACACACACATAGACAGAACAGGTCATAAGAAACACCAGACCAGGACAACCGATATTGGTGGCAGGGGGAAACATGACAAGAGAAGTTCAGTCACAGGTTCAAGAAAAAAAAGGAAAGCTTGTTTAAAAAAAGATCCAAAACTACCTTGAAATTTAGACAACACGAAGGGTAGGTAAACGGATCCGGAGTCACATCGCGTACACAATTTGAAAAATAATAGCTGACCGCAAAATTATAAGAAGCCATTTCTCTAGGGTTCTTATAGTGCTCCATTACCAAGACAAAGCTTTAAAATACAAAAACTGTTACATACGAATGCTAAATATAATATAAAATCAGAAGATATATGAAATCCGTAAAAGAACTAAGCAGTTCTACAAGTCAGATTGCATAAGATATCGAAGTTAGAAAAAAAAATTGAAAACCGATAGTATGGATATAAGATCTTACGCGGGGCTTAAAATATTGGGGGATCATGCACCAAGAAGTCACGCCAAGTATATGAGGTAATCAGGGAGGATGCAAAGCGATCGGGGACACTGCCTTCAATACAACCAAAGGAGATGTTACTAAGATGCAAATAAACCACATGACACAAGACGCTACAAATCCTTGATGAGGATCTAAGATGAAGCCATTGAAGTCCGATTCGAAACAAATAAAAGTAGTTAAGCTTACCACACAACAATATCTCTTCTTTTGAAGTATGTATCAATATGAAAAGGAATATTTTAAGAGCATATAAAAAAACTGAAATCATATCTAAAATGCGTAATTGTAAATTAATTTAAATTTTAAAGCATTCCCTAATACAATTGCACGAACTAGTTAGCGCTAGTCGGGTGCGTCATTGCGTGGCAGGCGTCAAGTGCCAAGTGCCGTAAGTGACGTGAATGTGTGAGCAGGCGCAGCCGACAGCGGTAACAGTCGTCACAATGATGTCCCAGAACCTGTTGGTGGCGTCGCGGCCGCTCCCTCGGCCTGAGTGCAGCGTCTCCTCGAAACGTTTGCTTTTCAAAACTTTTCAAGAATACAGAGTAGTGTAATAATGGCGTGGCGTCTCGGGCCCTGGCGATATTTACCAAGTTGTTTACCTGCCGTGCCCATGTTCAGAATGGAAATTTCGCCAAAATAAGAACCAGCCTTGAGTGTTGCGAGCACGGTCTTCCCGTTGTCGCCGACCACCTGGAGTTTTCCTCGGTTCACTATGTACATTTCCTTCCCGACTTCACCTAGGGAAAATATATCAATTTTTAACAGCTACCCGGAAATGTTTTCGTTTTATTTTGTTTCCTCCTTCGGGAGGTAATATTCTAAGTATATGGAGTTGAAGAAACTCAAAGCGTACCTTTTCTACAAATGTAGTCGCCTGGTGAGAACAGAACCGGTCGAAGCCGTAGCACCAACTCACACAAAAAACCCGCCTCGGTGTTTTGAAAGATTTCCACCCTGCGATTATGAAAAGGTGCTTATTTTAACTTTTCTCGTAACGATCGTAAAGTTTAATGGTTTATTATTGGTAAGTCTAATGGTAAATGTATTTACACAAACGTGTTTTGAATTTAATTCTAATTAATGCGTTAAATACAGGTGACATTAAACATAACGAGTACAGGTGCTCTAAAAAGTACATAAACAGAATTCAGCTGAAAACAGGAAAGCACAGAAGAGCCATTTGGCGACAAAAAATGACGGATCGTATAAACGAACACTTATGCATAATTCATGGACGTAAAAAGCGAATGTTTCTCTTTTTAATTATACAACACGGGGTATTAAGCTTAAACTGCTAGAATGCATTAATGTTGGTCAGATGGGTATAACTATCATAACTAGTTTAAGGATTCGCTAATTGAATTAAGAATCACCATTAACAGATGGAATAGAACTTTATAAAATTAAATTGCTTGAACCCCAACTCAAACTAAACGCAAATTAAATTAAAGGCCAAGACATTTGGGCGCCTTAACTAATTTGTTCGATAGTGACAAGTTCATTATCCTTCAAGTTAAGATCCGAGAAACCTTTGTCATTGTCTCGACCAACATCAACTTTTGTAATGTCCATCAGAGGACCTCTCAAAATTATCTCTTAATCATTTCTAAGATGGAAGCATGCTTTTTTTACTTTTGAGCCCGTCCTTATGACGTTTGGAAAAGATCCGATCCACAGTACTCAGTTGAACAAGGCTCAGCATTGAACTGATAGTATTTATACATAACATTTATGCACAGAATACCGCTAAGGATTATTAATCGCCTCCTTTCCTGCAAATGACATGAAATCTAAAAGTATGCCGTTGAACGTTAATAATTTGAGCTAAAATAAAAGTAAGCCAAACTTTCTCATTTGGAATAAAAATGTTGATGTCTACATTTGTTTAGAAATATGTATTAATATTCAAATTTTGTTTGTAGAACTTAACTTTTGGCTATATTTAGATCTTGCCAGGGCTTTATTTTCTTTATCTACCTTTGTATCGCAATAAGTCTTCATAAGTATGAGGATAAAAATCTGCTTTTTATGTTATACTAATAAACGGTTAAAGTCATGTAACGATACCATTTTACAGCCAACAAAAGTAAAAGTAAAGTAAAGTAAAGTTAAGGGTATGTATGAAATAAGGAAAATAATATATCATATACCTATATATTATATAATGTAACAAGAAGCTATACTTTAGACAAGTAATAGGAAAGTGTATACCTACATAACAAACAATCGCTTACCTCTTCAATGTATCTAGATGTACATTGATGGCTATTTCAGCCTTGAGCTTGTCAGGCAGGCAGGAGACCGCCTTCTCCTCGTCGGAACATTTCTGCGTGAGCCACAGGTAGTCGAACCACTTGATCACCTTCACCTGCAAGTGTGTGGGTACCCGCCGCATGCGCATGTAGGTCTTCACGCCGTCGAGTTTCGCTAAAACAATAGAATTTGCTGATATAATATGAAAAGGTGTCCAAGAATTTCGTTATCGGCAAAGATTGGCTGGGACTACTATTAAAAACAAAAGTTTAATAATATTACAGATAAATGTCTTAAAACTTGGATCCAGTAGACAAGTAAATACTTGCTACCCTCTTTGCGATTCCATTAAGGTATAAATTGGCATAACATACAGTTTCAAAGTGCATCAAAAGGCCAAACACTTAAGTAGGAAAGACCCGCTTCCGCGATATTAAGAAGAGATTACTCAAGTAGAGGCTACAGTCTTCCAAACAAAATTTCAATTTCAAAAAGATAATGTTATTCATCAACTTGTCACAAAGTTTCGCAGCGACAAAATGAATTTATACTGTTTCGTAGATCGCACTTAATCTCACCTGCCGCCGTCCGGGAACTAGGGTTAGTTAAGCAAAGTGGAGCGCCTAGTATGTCAAGTGCTAACTTAATGTTAGCAAGAAATAATTGCAATCTCAAGTTTACCAAAACCGTTTAACCCGGCTGCCATGTCTGCCCCGAGATAACAGGCTTAGTTCAGAACAAACACACAATAACGACGTGTAATGTGGGCATTAAGTATATCTATCCACATGCATGTTGCATAACAGCTGCGCGATATGTTACCCTAGTTTACATTCCCAATATACATGACATTACAATTTTAATGGATATGATCGATATCCGTCGAGACGTGATTGTGCGGTAAAGCGATATATTTCATTCCGTGTCCCCGTGGAGCACCTATTCTTACAACTTGGGTTAAAAAAGGGGTATGTCGTCCGTGACGCAAGTTTCTTCTGTATATTCTGCACATAAAAGTTTCTTCGACATGTATTAAGTTAAGAAGTAGTTCAAAAGAAATAAAGAGTATAAAAATAACGCTCTACTCTCACATTATTTCCAATAGAATACTTAGCCCGTAATACTCCGTAAATTCAATCAAACATGCTACACCGAGCCCTAATAATAACTCATTTACACTGATACAGAGCGTGCGGTTCGTGTTCCGTCTGCGAATGTAAAATATTTATTCTCAAAGCGTCCAATTGTAGTCAATATGCACAGAGGCTGTGGTGTTACTGTAACCAGCAACACAGTTAAATTGAACCATACACATGAACTAATGCAACAAAATTTATACAGTCGAGAACTCATTACAAAGAAGTAAAGCCGGGCATAAAGGTGAGCGGGAACAAAGAGCTGCACCTAATCACTGGCTTCAGTAACAAGTGGCTTCAAGTGTTCGGAATAAGTTAGCACTAATCGCCACGTATTGGAAAATCGAACGCTTGAACTATTACGATATTAAATTTTAGTATTCAACGTGTTCGCGAACTTTATGATAGGTTTTACATGTTACTTTGGTATAGGTTCTGTCACGTAAGCTAAGCGTATCGGAGCGAGGTGCGAAGTGCTCAACTTCATTCAAAGACTTGAGCGCGCCGAGCGGACGATAAAGTGCAGTGCCCTGCAGGTTACTCATAAAACCAGTACTGAAAGTTTCCTACACATTATTTTATCTCGGGATTATTTTATCGCTCGCTCCGGAAAAAAATAAACAAAGAACATCTTATAACTTTTGGCATGACTCTCATATCCTAATTTATTGCGGGTCATTCCGCAAATATTGCAAGAGCCAGTTATTCGGTTTTTCCTTTTGTGTAACGGATGTTTCGCCGATTTCAGTGTCTGAAGATTATTTTTGGTCATTTGTCACTCATTATGATCACACATTACGGATATTGTGAATAAAAAAATATTATTTCCATTAAGTGGTTAAAATTGAAACGTGGCCCCTAAGTCTTAAATTATATTCCACGAGACTGATTACTGCACCGTACATTAATTAATTGCTAGAACGTCGTTCAAACGCGGTAAGCGCGCCTGGGCGCCCGCGAGATACATTTATTGTAATATTTAAACGCGAATTAATGTTTTCCAACTGGCGTGCCTTGGTAACACTGAACTCTGTTGCCTTAGTTAACGATTATTTTTATACATTAATGTAATTACATAGAGTGAGAAAACCGCAAAGAAGAAAAAGAGGAAGGATAAGGGGAGACCTTTGCCTAAAGTAGAACAATAAAGGTTAAAATTCTATTAATTATTTGCAATCTAGAACGTCTCTGTATGCAAAACCATTTTTAGATTACTGTTACTTCGGTTCGTTCTTATCATGCTTTGTTTGCGATGTCACTACTCAACATACACATCTCTTTTTGAAACAGAAATTTTAAACTAAGATTACACGTGCCAAGCTGAACTCAGATACAAAGGGCTGATTGTTTGCTAAGTAGCGGCAACAATGAACATTTCGCCACAAAAACAAGTCAACAGCGCACCCTTTGCCGTGCAGTGTGTCGGTGTACGCGGTGTTATTAGTGTGCCGACATTTGGAGTAATTTAATCTTGCTCAAACACGGCACGGGACGGCGGAGTGCGGTCGCCAGTGTGTGCGGAGCTGAGTCAACCGCCCGTTCGCCGCAGCCGCACCGCCTAGCGCAGCACAACATAACGCAGCGTAACGTAGCGCAGTGACGCGCAGCATCGCCTCACGGAAATGAGCCACGTGCGCGACCAGCCACGCTACATTAGTTACGTTAGAGCAAGTTTTTTGGAAAACGACGGAAATAAGGCTTGTTTATTTAGTTAAGTATTATTATTGTCGAGGTTTCCGTGGTTTCGTCGAGCATAATACGTCAGCTGGAAAGAATGTCCCAGAGGCTCTATATAAATTAGCGAAACCTCTTCCTCAATTGGAATGAGAAAATTATGGTCCGTGTTTCGGCTTCTGTGTTTTAAATGCGAAACATTTCTGGAATATAAAGGCAGAGTTTCTTATTTGCGGCATAGTAACAAATATTTAATACGTAGAAATGTAGAAGAGAAAATTTGAAAAAAATACCCGATTTTTTCAACACTTTCAGGTTAAACTTGATTTATTTACGCAATTATTTGTACCGTTATCGGTACACGCAGCAACAATGCAAAGTCTGAAAGTCAAACTAAGCTAGCCGGGATCGGGAGAGCTGACTGCGTACACAATTTGAGGACAGGCCGCGTCCAGCAATTTGAATATAAACTAGATACTTACTGTAGGAGCGACTGCACCGATTGTTTACATTGCGCCCGCCTGCTCGACAATTTCTAACTCCCTATTGAACTCGGAAAACACTCCACGGAATATATTCTAATGTACTCATTAACTGAATGATGTAAAATACATACTAATTATGGCTTCACATTAGTTTTTTGGACCTCAATGGAATCAAAGCAAAAAAAAAAAAAAAAAAAACAAAGCTATGCGAGATGATTTAATCTTATTTCTGCTGAATCAATAGTATTAGAAAAGTTGTTAATAACCAGTTTTCTTTAAGCACATAGTGCATTAACTCGAACAGCAATTTACAGAGCAAGTCCTATCATTATTCGAACTAAAATCCGAGCTAAAGACTACAATTTTCCCGCGTCGACTAAGTTGATAAACTTGATATTGTGTATGGGAAGATTGCAAGTAGGCATTTTGCACCGGACGTGGGAGCATATCACGAAGAAGCTAGTATTTCATTAGACGGGTAACCGACCGGCGGTAGCGCGCAACTTATTTAAGTTCTGAATACTACCTAGCGTTTTAGGGTTAATTAAATTGGCTTAACTGATTGAATGCTCCACCGAGTGTGAGGCTTTCTACCTAAATTACCAAATATGTTTAAGTAATGCAGACTTATGATATTCCGTTCATTTTGCGGAATTGTTTGGTTGTTGCTATTTTCATATACGAGTATTTTTGTGCATCCCACATCTTGTCAAAATTCGGTACGTTATAGAAGTGTATATTATTTTTCTGATAGCTTGACTTTGAAAATGATTTTCATGTCGTGCATATAGCGAGAGTTAAGCACCTTGCATCAAACTGCAGAGTGGTGATTCTGACCATCGGCGAGTGTCGTGGAGTAGATCAATTATTGTCGAATTGTTAGGCTCAGGCGGGCGCTGGGCGATGGGGTACGATGGGGTGCGATGGGGCGCGCGGTGGCAGCTCGGATCGATGTTGGGAGGGCGCGCGCGACGCGCTCTCCCGGCGGGATGGGGCGCGGCGCCCGACTTTCGCCGAGCTATTTATAGCATTCAAGCCGCTGACCTATTTCGCTGCAGCGCCGCCGAGGAAGGTCACGGATTCAGCCTGCTCTCTGCCGTCGCGGCGCCATTGTCTTTTCAACCGAGCTGCAGCGCTAATTAAAGTTGTTGACACTTTGCCGCTCCTCTGTGTTTAAAATGCTAGACTTATCCATTCTATGAATTGATTACCTACGTACGTGTCTTTTGCTAATTTAACGAGTTTCAAACTAGTTTTTTTGCGAACGTCAAAGAGCAGCGTTTTGATAAATGAACTATGAGTCGGAAACTTTGTTGGGAGTTTTCGTTTGTAACATTGCTGAACGTATCGAGCAGACGGTTGGTTCGTGAAGTCGACTTTGAGGTAAGGTCGAGGAGCGAGTGAGGCTGGGTGTCGGGCGAGCACGTAGCAGCGGCGCGGCGGTGCAAGGGGGCCACGTGCCGGCACGTCTACCTGCTTAGTACGCTAATGTGACAGCCACGCCGCGTCGCGTCGTGCCGCGTGCAGCCGCGCCGCACGCCTCCTCGCCCCCTTATGTCGACCAAGCTCTTTGAACCTTCACACGTGCGCATGATATATCGTGTTAACCATCTAATGCATCACAGAAAATGAGAACTTCGCAAAGCTTGTCTACAACACATATTTATACAGGAACGTTTTATTTTTGCATAATCCTTCTTATATGGTAATCGGCTTACCTCAAACGTTTTTCATATTACATACCTAAATTGTGCGCGTTAGATCCGGACTGAGGAACGCTTAAGGCTGAGACAAGCGTGGGAGTAAGGTGATATGTATGAAGAGAGCCTACAGTTAGAGGAACCTTGAACTGTGCCGACCTATGATAAACATTCTCAAGTGGAACCATAATAACATAGTGACGGGTAAATAAAATACATCGGGCAAATTACATTCCAATATTTCCTACAAAAGCGAGAGTAGATTAGATACTCGTACTAAATCAAGAAATCACGCATGTATTGAATATGAAAATCTGATTCGACAAAATCACATTAGCGGATAATAGGTACGTACCTAGACCTACAGTATTGTACCATGCATTTCTGTGAATGCTTTTACCGCGGCTTTGGTCGGAATTGTGTCATTGACATTCAGCGTTTTCATCACGGTGCACATAAAGAGAGCTTATTTAGCGAAACTAGCGAAACACAGGAATATACGGACAGCAGGTTATCTCGTTGTATGGAGGAAATAAATATTTATGCGTGTTTTTATACATAGGGAAATAATAACACAAGTTGTATGGGATTTGTGGATTATCTTTAGAAATCCAGTTATGGAATCAGACGTTTCAATCGACTTGGAAGAATTCAATGACAACAAAATCCCCACTGAAGATGCTCTTGCTCGTTCGTTGCGAAACACGTCTCGAGTTTATCTAAAGGTTTGAGTTGCATGTGGCGACTTGTTGTGTTGTTGTCGCAACTTCTGCATATGCAGTATATTTTTGGTGGCGGGAGGGTATGTATCTGTATCCTGTATGTGTCCTGTAGCCTCATCATCATCATCTGCTTAGCCGTTTCAAAACTATGTTAGGGTCGACTTCCTGTCTAACCAGGATTCAGCTAAATATACCAGTATTTTACATGGAGCGATTGCCTTGCCTGTATCCAAGCCTGGATATATTACTATTTATTCAAACTAAATATTCTTGCATACCATTATATCAATCACAAATCAGTTATCTGCGATAACACTTTGCAAGATGTTTTGAACAAAATTAAATATGGAAGATGTTACCTTGGAACTCTTTTCTGGCGGTGCTGACAGAGGTGACGATGTTGGCGACATGTCCCAGCACTGTGGCAAACAGCAAAAGCCCGAACAACAGCTGCGCGATCACGAACACATACTCGCCTTTACTACGCGGTCGAGGCAAGTCACCTGCACACACAAATACACATGTAATCTCTTATTGAAAAAGGCTCTTATTTGGCAAAGAATAAAAACAAAAATCTAGACAAATAAATTACATGGAACTGTCACTGGCAGATATCTGATGTTATAAGGAGTGACTACTTGGGTCGGTGGGCTACTTTTAAAGAATTTGGGCTTCATGCAAAAAAAAAATACTTTCATAACCATTTCAAGCGGTCGAAGGTCGCCGGCAACAGTTGGACTTGATTAATAAAAATATAAGTTTGTATCTCACGGTTGGTCCATGTAGACATGATAGAACCTTAACATTGTAACAATTTTGATGGAGATACAATAAAGTACATTCTTTGTAGTCATGTTACTTTTTACACCGGTGATTGGCGACTTTGCAACTTGACAAATGATGCGTCGTGTTTTGTTCGCTTCGTTTAAACGCAGTTGCAAATTGAGTGATTTGTGTCATTGTGACAGCTTCTGACAAGCAACTAAATCACCTATCGCCGTTGCTATTAGCAACATGATACACCTGCAAAGGACGAGACTATGAGTCACCCCACATAATATCCAAATATAGGCACATATTTGTAATATTGTTTGACCTTAAGGGTCGAGTTAAATCGAAAGAACGCGTCCAGACGCGTGAATGTTACACCGTCCTTACTGCTTGATTGGAGCTGATACGCATACCTATTCCTTTTAAGCGCAAAATAATTTAACACTTTGGAACAACTTCTTGTGTTAATGCAGTAGAGAGTTCAGTTAGTGAAAGATTAAATGAAAATAAAATAGAACAGAACCGTAACAGGCACCGCGTATAATTCATTGCTCGAACGTCAACGGTTATAACGATGTGGTTTAAGCGCGTGGTCAGACCCGCCCCGTCACCGCGCGCGCGACAACAAATCATACAACAGCGCCTCTGTAATTGCTACGCTCAACAAAAAAAACTCTAAACTAATAAAAAACATACACGTTTGTTAACAACACCAATAAAGCACTGTTTCATGTTGATTCAGCTACGTTACTGGAAATATTAACGCCAAAAATATATTCGCAGGCTGCGGTCGCTCCACTTTTATCCCTGCGTCTCGTTCGAGTCAATGTCAGATTAAGCTTCGTGTGTAAGTACTTTATCCTACCACCTGTGACGAGTGGATGTGAAAATAGCGTTTTTTGTTTTTAAAATGGCGGTAAATCTTCCAGTTGTTCGATTTAACCGCCTGGAATGTCTGGCTGCCACGCTAAAACATATTTAGTCCAGTTATTTGCTGAGTAGCCTATTTAACCGAACAGTATTTCATTTTATAGATTACGAACAAAATTAGTAAATGTTAATAAGGTAATTATAAACCAAACTGAGAACGACAGTACCGCTGTACGGAAACTACTCTCGTACCACAAAGCTTGTAAACTCATTATCGCCAGACCGGAACAACACTAAGAGTAATGAAACTACGATCAAGTCCTAACAAATTATAGCAGGAAATCTGTTTTCCTAACAACAAAATACTTTTCGTTAAATACTTATCGTAATAAATGTCCTAACGAGTGTTTCGAGCGTCCTCCACTCAACGATATTATAAGCAGGTACAAAGGGTCCGTATCAGAAGACGGATGACCCTCAAGACATGGCAGTTACAACGGGGGCTCGTTTTTACGGATTACGTTATTAAACCAAATGGTAAAGGGCTCCGAAAACACGTAAACTGTCGTTTATTGTTTACAAGCCGCAAAAACGTTCCGTAGAACGTTCGTAGACTGTGCTACGCCGTGCTACGACTTTCGTAGCACTACTTGCATGAGTAGAATAATCATTTCAAAATAAAACCGCTTTACATATATATATTTTTTTACTTTTAAGCTTATGGTTTTTGTGTCAATAAAGAAACACAGATTTACTTTTGTAATCGCTTCAATTCTTTACTTCTGAAAATAATTAAGTTATCCCGTTTTAACAGCTATAAACCACCTTTCCGTTGTAATTACTTAAGCCAAAATAAAATGTAAAAGTATTTTTTAGCCATTAAGCGCTTAATTAACAAACCTGCTCCATTTTTATTCGTTTCACTGACTACAAAACTCGTTATCTTTGTCATAAAAATGATTCAATTTTTCCCACGTTTCTTGATATTTTTAAAATACCTTGGAGAATTATAATATTGTAACGAATTTTAATATGTGGCTATGAATACACGCCATTAGAGCTTATTGCTAGCGTTACACTTGGCAAACTTGCAAAACGATCGCCAATAAAGGGAACGGTTTCCAAGACATTGTAACACCTTTTTATTATGCCCATAAAAATACATTATCCATCGTTAGCACTATGTGTGTCCTGCACACGCCATAATTACGTTCATTCGTGTTACAAATGGGATTTTAATAAAACATGAGTAACCAGTAAAGTTGCCCACATTAAACCTGAATTGGCAAATCTAGTAATAATGGGAGAAACATTTGCTCAGTACTGTAATAATTCAGTCTGAATTATTCGATCTGAGTTAACATTTTCCTGTAAGTCAATTAAATGTTTCATTAAAATGTCTCTTTACTTAGACGTATTTTGATTCCATGTTCATAATTAACGGCTTGACACAAAATATACGCACACGAAACCGTATTTTATACCCCGCGCTAACTTACGCATACATTCAGTATGCGGGATTTGTTGATTTAAAACTTTTCCCATTACCTCACGACCATTGTACGGCTTTGTATATAATTATTGTGTTGTTCTTTATTTATGACGTCGAGTTCGTATTATGAATATGCATTGGATTTATTGTATTCTGATTATGTACAGGGTGCTGATATCAATGGATCTATAAATTAACGTCATGACAGCGCAAACTATATGATATCCAATTTATACCTATAGGATATTTTTTTTCCTAACTTGGTATCATATTTCCCGGGCTATTGACTGCCGTAACCCAAAAAATTAGCCGCCCGCGAAGGGTTGTCCTAGTATCCCACGACAAAGGCACACGCGTTTACCCATATATAGAAATTGATAGCCCGAAAACATCTAACAAAAAAGGTTGTACAATAATAATGTACAAATCCATTGTTTTCATCTCAAACATTACCTACAAAGATGTGTAATCGTTAATTAAATAAAGGATTTGAACAAAAGAATGTTCATACCTTAAATATGAAAATAAATTATTACAAAAAATAGTATTTTAATACCGTGCTCGAAGCAGGAAGCAAGCAGGTGCATGAAAATGACTCGGTAAAAATAGGACCAAGAATTTTTCATAACATTGAATATGGAACTCTATTTGGCGATTCTACCTTCCTATTACTTTACATATTGTCGACTTAATGGCGTTCTGCATATTGTATTAAACTAAACTAAATCATTTTCACTTATGGAGGCATAAACGTTATAAAAGTATTTCATTCTTAAAGAAAAAAATATGTAATTTTGATGAGATAAAATTTGCAATATTCTTAAGTTTTGGTTTAACGAATGTTTTTGGTCAAACGTTGTGGTGGGTTAATACTAGGTTTAATACAGCAAAATAATGATTCCGAACGTACCTGTCGTTTCGAGATCCCAGTCATAAATGCATGGTGCTTGCCCTTAATGTTTTAAGTGTCCGTGAGCGCGGAACTCAAAATGGTGGTCATTAAAGTAAATGGTGCTCTACATTGAAACACCTCTAGCTCTTTTCCAACGTTGTTGTTAATACGTGCAAAACTGTAGCGTAATTTTTTTTAGAAAATATTGTCTTCTTTAACAACTAATCCAGAATTATATTTATTTCATCAAATAAACATAAAGGCTAGATAACTTGCAATATTTTATTCGCTAACATTTTTTTAAATTTTATTTTATATAAGTTTTTTAGTACTTTAATTTTCACTGAATGTTAATTTATTTATTTTATGTATGACTTTATGCATATTGTGTCCAGAAACACAGGTTGTACTCTATTTTAACTGTTAAGATATTTTACTGTAAATGTACGCCTTTTATAAATATAAGACAATCGATAAAAAAATATTAAGATTTTTCAACGAAATGTAGAGTAATTGTATTTTTTTTCTAAACATGATTACTATAGCAAAAATAAGTTACATAACGAGGCATTCAATACAGTTTCATTAATAACATAAAGAAAGTTTTGTTCCTTTGTTGCGACGTCATTTGCAAATCTCAATTCTAATAGCCGTACGAAAATATATCATTTACAGTAACCAAGTCCCGCGGCGTGCCTAGTTTATTATAAGTCGTGAAGAAGTACAATGTTTACCAAGAAAAGTTCCGTCTGCAAGGAACTGGTAACTACTTAACAGAGTTACAAAGTTCGCGTATGAACGACCACCCAATAATGTTAAGTTATTGTACTTGCTTATATTCCGTGTATGCGAGGTAACAGCTTATTAATGCTCAGCTAGAGGCTGTTCTGTTATAATATACTCCGTATGTAACTTTAACAATTTCGGTTACGTAATGAATTACGCGTGTGGAGGGATCACGGTGTTTTTGATTAATTACTTTTACAAAATTAGTTTACGATGATTTTAGAAGGATGATTGTACTACATACATAACATAACATCACGCCTGCAATTCCCAAAGGGTAAGCCACAGGTTTTTTTTAAATCTATTAGTCAATCACATGTCGCTAGTAAGTACTTAATTTTTATGAACAATCTAGCTTCAATTAGGTACGATAAATGACTGAACGCTTTATACACCACATAAAATCAAACAGAATTAATAACCATTTCACAAAGTAAACAAAATACATACAATTTATAAAAATATTAACCCTCAAAGAACAAAAAGTAAACAAACACTCCATTAACACCCTATTACCATAATATAATGAAATCTAATTTAAAACACCTCTTCGGAAAGCCTCAATTTATAGTTAACACACAGTATAAATAAGCCGTATCTCTCCTGCAATTATCTCCCTCTTTATGAGCGGAAACTGTCAACCTTCGAGAAAGTTCCCTCCATTCTGTAGGAACCGCGGTGAGTCGACCACTATGTTATTATATCAGCTAATAATTATGAGTTGGTAACGCGATATACTCGAGCGGTTAATTGGATCTGTCTTCGGTAAACACGATTCATTAATAACGTGTTTTATGATTTATTTTTGTTGTACGCATTAGGTTATAAAAACATTTTGTAGGTAATATTTATTAGGGAAATTACATCAATAGCCTTCTATTATCATATTACTTGAACTCCAAATTACTTGACAAGAGGCTTCAGGGCACTCTAAGTTTTCCCTAACTTACGACAAGAATACAAACATTAATATCACTCAACCAGCAATAATAAACTCACGCTAACAACACATGTTTATAAAGGCAACATTGCATCTAATATTGTACCAATTTTCATATGTGCGTCACTAAGGCAATACGTAACGGGCACGTTTTCTGTTTATTTGTCCATAGATGCTTTTGTTTGTGAAAATATAGCGCTAATATTGTGAGCGAATTTGCTCGACTAGTCGGCCAACTAGTATTACGACCGGAAAGCCGACTTGTCGCGCCGAGACGCGCCCGGACGATGGACAAGTATCTACGGAGACACTTCAAGTCGATAGTGCTCGACTCGAGGGAACTTCTCAAGCACAATATTTTTATCTGCGCCGCTTTTTTCGATTCATTTTAAAAGATTTGAATTGACCACTTACTGGCGGTAAACAGGCGCTGAAACTTTGAAATATGGCAAGTCAAATGTTAATCCATAAAAGAAAGAGTGCAATAAAGAAAACAAAGTTAGTTTTTTAGTCTGTCTCGTTTCATTTAGATGGTAAATAGGTACGTACTTTAAACAAATGATAGATTTAGTTCTATTGTTAATTAACTTTGTTGGCACTTGGAAATGTTTAACGCTGACTCCAACGAAACGGACACTACAAATATACCTAGCAAACTAAATAACATTCGATTTAGACGTTCAATTTCGAATCCCAACTAATTACGCCAACACAAACGAACAAAATTGACAAAGTATTTGATTGAATCCCGAAATACATTTGTTTCGGACATCCACGAGCCTGATTTTGTGATGGACGCAATTTATGAGGGATTTTGATGAATAAATATTATGCCATTATAATAAAATGGTGGCGCGTAATCCATGCACTCATCTAGTTTAACGACATGTTCCAGGCGGCTCTTAGGACGGAATGGCCGTACTGTTTGTTATCAATGCTGTTTTTTACTGTAAGTTTAGCCCTCGTTTATATAATTAATGGACTTGGTGTCAGTTCCCCTTTATCCGTTTACAGGTAAAAAACAATATGCTTCCAAGGAGAACCTGACTTAATGTTGCAGATCACAAATTAATATTAACATGTCTTCTCTAGCTTCTACGAAACAATACTTGAAACAAATACATCTGATACGTATAATAACCACTTCAGAGAACTCGTGTAGCTAAAACAATAGAGTCAAGTTAGTGGTCAATTTACCTCTAATGAGTTTCATAAGTCCGATCTATCTATTGAAATTTGTTACATAAGTGCATGTATGCTATACACTACATTGTGTCGGAATGTAAATTATAACTTGTAATGTTTACGAGTAAATCAGGAATATTTGAATGATTAAATATTAAAGCAAATTTTAATGGCACTCTTGCCATATTATCTACCCAGCCAGTGTAAATATGTCTAATTTGTTACAATTTTAACATTCAATCTAGTGTTTCATAAACTATCTAAATCTACATTTGCCCTAAGGCCCTTCTGCCCACTCATCTGCAAAAAGGTTTACAATATAAGAAAAAAACTACTCGAAAGTGGAGCATAAATAAGGGCTCATTAATCAAACGTTTTTTCAATACCGCGCCGTGATCGTTTACAAAACATTTCTCATAACATATTTATGTTATTTATTACGGAGTTATTCACTAAATATTGGAAGGCGCGCATAGTGTCGGACAGGTCGTCAGTCATTCCTGACGTTTGCTCGAGTTATGAAACTAATTCTCTCCGCCGTTTTCTATTCCGTATGCCAATGAAATTTAATTAACCGTTCACTGAACATTCTTATCGGCCAAGTGAACAATTTACATTATTATTTCAGGCTACTCTCATTTTAATATTTCCAGACGTGACTTCTTTTTCTGTTACATAAACTGATAGGAGAAAAGTTTCATGTTTTAATTATAATTTATCTTTGTATAATTAGGAACACGGACGAGATTTATTCAAGGTTCCTTTTCTTTAACGTTTCTTGATATTATTCTTTGGAAGAAAATAAATACTTTTAATGTTTCCAAACTCAAACTCGGCTTTGCTCTGTTAAGTTAAACATTTATTTTTGTTATATGTAAGTAGGTGGGTGGAAAAGAAAATCTGCATGCACTCTGAACGCAGTCAAATGTTAGTAAGTGTGTTGATAGAAGCAAAGGATCTGGGATGCTTGGAGTATGACGTCATGAACCCGAGCTGCTAAGAAATAAAACCTTTGAACAATTTGAGCACATGTGAGCAATCTGCTAGACGTGAAACGAAGTCTTAAATATAGTTAGCGCGTTCCTCTCGCATTCAAAGGAACTAAAATTAGATGGCAAGTCATAATTACTCTTACGAGCAGGGTCATTTCCCGCCAAATCTTCTCATAAAAACTAACGGCACAGAACATCGTCACACGTAACACGAGGAAATCATATGGAAGGTCGTACTTATCTACACATGCACACGAAAAGTTAAAATAAAGCTAAGACTCACCTATCGTCGTGAGCGCCAACGTACACCAGTAATAACTTTGCAAATATTGTTTCACCACATCCGCAGTCTCAGTGTCATGATACACCCAGTTTTTACTACCGAACCCATTGTTTTTATATATTATATGGTACAAGCACCCGTTCCAATGGAATATCACTAACAAATAATGAATTAAACTGGTCGATCTAAACAAGTTGGGATAGTTCGTATGCCGTTCGGTTCGGTCCATGAACGCCCAGAAGCGGTATATCTTAACGAGGCGGAACGAGCGGAGGATGGAGTTGAACCCGATGGACAGGTACAGGAAGTCCAGCGGCAGCAGACACAGGCAGTCGATGTAGAACGTGGTGGAGTTCATGTAGTGCGCCCGCAACTTGGCCGCATCCGTCTGCAGCACCCCATCCTCCAGGTACCCCGTTCGGAAGTGGAACAGGATATCCGCCAAGTAAAGGAAATCGGAAAAGTAGTCCAAACAAAACCACACTATTAGCGTCTCGCCTGAAACAAAACAGATCAGCTTAGTTTTCACACCCAAGCGTAAAATCAATATCCAGGATATCCAACAAATCAATTGGTTTCGAATTTCACACCCTAAATGGATTAATTTAATTTGATCCAAACTTTTGCTTTAAACTACAGATAAAAAGATCAATACTACAAAGCGAGAACTTGAAAGGGACTCGCAAATTGTACGCGGAGTTCAAACTCATCGCGGCTGTGAAGTGGTAATGAAACAATTGGAAACTCGCCGGCGAAACATCCAAACGTTACTTTTCCAAATATAACATTGTCTGCTGTGCGAAGCATTTAACTCAGAAAAGCTATTTAGGTAAGTAATTTAATTCACCGCGGGCCAAGTTGGCGCAAACTATGCGCGGAGTGCGCTAAGTCGGTGCAGCCCCAGATCGTCGTCGCTAATCTTGGTTGCTATCTAAATGGAGACGTCTTTTGCATAAGCCCTAGAGTCAGAATTGGATTTTTATCCACTTAAGCGCCTTCTTTCAAGTTCATCCAACAAAGAAAATGAGTCGGAGCGATACAAATGGTTTTAATCTTGAGTATATGCTTAGCGTAATGAGGAGAGATACTCACCGTTAATCTCCTGGAAGGCGAACCTGTAGACTATGACCCAGAGGTTGTAAAGGAAGGCGAGGGAGACGACCATGGACCAGTAGTAGCACAAGCGGCCCGCAGGGTCGAACACGAAGGACCAGTGCGGGCCTGCGCGCAGCCGCCCGCTCGCGTACGTGGAGCGCCGCCGGAGCCCGCCCCGACTGCCGCTGTCGACAACAATACGCTATCAACCATCTCATTACCCATATCGTTTGACCCTTTTAACCTTAATTCCTTTCAGTTTGCCTTAACTACGTACACAACGTTAAATCCGTTCTCCTTTGAAGTAATCTACATAACATTACGTGTGTGCGCTCTCTGCGAATCTAATAAGAGTTGCACTCAACGTTAACCCTTGAGCTAAGGGCTTATGGCATCATCTTTGTAGTTATATATTGTACCTATATGTATGTAGGAAAGTTGTTTTTGGGTAAGTAAACACAACACTTATTACGTCACTAACAATCGACAAAGAGATCATTAACAAAGTTATATTTTGATTACACAGTTAATACAAAATACCGACAACAGTTATATACAGGGATATCAATGTACTCTCTATATTATATGCTTGTGTATTTGTGGGCCATAGAGCGTGTTCGAATGGCGGCAATAGATAGTTTGCCTTCATTTGATATCAAAGTTAGTGACAGATAGGTTCGCGTGGTTCCTTTGTTATTCGATAACATTGTAGACGATCATGCATCATATAACTTGATATCATACGGACAAGGGTGGGCAAGATATTTAATTCTTCTTCTTGTGTTAATTCTGTATTAAAGTGCGTCGTCGGTGAACATGTGTAATTTTTGCGTGTTTTTACATAAAACTTCGTATGAAGAATAAAAGAAAGGTGGATGATACAATTTTTGTTCTTATTGGTGCTTAATGGTTACATTGACAAGTGACAAATAGGGATGTTTACTGACTAAAAAAATATGATTCTAATTAGTCCGTCTGCTAGATTATCGAAAAATATTGGATACGTATTTTTGTTATATCAAATCTATAAAAAAATACAAAGATAAAACGCGTCAAAGATTTGAGTGGGGGATCGTGACGTCACTCACCGGTAAAAAATGTCATACTAATGTCTTATAATATGACGTCACGCGAGTTTTCAAAGCACTGTATCGTCTTAATTGTTTGTTTACGTGAAAAAGAAAAAATATGTGTCCAATATTTTTTGGAAATCTACCTGACGGACTAATTAGATTTTTTTAGTAAACTACCCTATCAGACCTATATATACATAATATTGAAATATATACCGTATCACATGTGTAGTACACGCAAATAACTATACATAAACTTAGGTACATAATTACTTGTAAACGGCGAATGTACGTGAACCAATTAAGATAAGGCATTAGTTACACGCTAATTACAATAGTCTTTGTTCAATCTCGACAGCCTATCGATCAATTGAGCCGTACGCCGTACGCTAACACGACTGGCGGCGTATGTACCTGTAGGCATTACAGATTCAATAAGCAAGCCTATCAACGACTGAGTCGTTTACACAAGACACCTACTTCCATATGCTAAGCATCCCGGCTTACGTCACAACGTATGTACACAGGTATCAGGCACGGACCGTGTAAGATAAATGTAAGCATCGCTGTTTGCATTAGCTGATTGTTTGGAGTTAACTCCGATTGACTGAGTTAGCTCGAGCGGGGATTTATGTAGCGCGTGTGTGTAATTGCGACTGGGGAATAATTGAATATCGCGTTTACCACCTGAGGGCTCGCCACAGCGATATCTATCGATAGGTATCCAATTAACCCTCCTGATACTAAAGACGGCCCGAGAAAGTGGCTCACCACAGGATTGCGGTCCCAATAATACCATTTTCATTATCTTGGCTCTGATTGAATGCCGCGAACATTCAGTTGGAGGCTTGATAACTCGAATGAGCGAGTATGTATACAAGCGCCTGCAATACAATGATGTTGATGGGATCTACATTCGATTACGTGATATCAAAGAGTTGCAATGTGCTAACTAGCAGTATTGTTTATAGCTTGAAAGCGGACACTCTGGACGCCGAATATGAATATTTTGTACGGAAATTCGTCTTTTAACTTTACTTCAGTCAAGTAGGTTTATTTGCCACTCTCAACAGCTGGAATCTTATCGTCAGATTAATTCCTTAAAATCACTTAATCAAAAGCTTTTACCTGAAATTAACTTCGTTCTGGCCCTTATTAAAAGTAAATGGGGAATTCCTCCGAACTCTAATTAAAATTACAATAATATAAAAAAGGAATTTAAAATGCTAGAGTGTGACACCTCTGAAAGGAAAAATGCTGACGTAAATTGGATATCGTGGCAGTAAACTTGTGAACAGCATTTGCCAACGTAGAGTTGTTGGTTAACTTTCCCAGTTGTCGTGCAAACGCGACCGCAGCTTATTAACTAGTTAGTCGTTTATTAATACGAGCTTTTTCATTCACATAAGTACTTTCTACATTCGTACCAAAACTATCGTGAAGTTCGTATTAATAAAACAACTCTGTCAAATACACTTCCATCCAGTCTCATTAAATAAAAAGTTGAATTTACTCCCAGGGTGAATTTTCCAGCTAAAATTGCATTTACTTAGTTCATTCGATTTGGCAGTGAAGATTAGAGAGTCGCTAAGATAGGCAGTTGCGAGAAAAACATTTATTTTTGTATGGTTCAGAAACTGTAAGAGGCATCTTAGCTATCCATAGCTGGTGAAAATCAAATGCAGGCAATATTCTCGATTTGAAGCCTCCGGGTAATGAAAACAAAGGCCGACTTCGTCCAAAATATTGCTTGCCATACCAAAATCCCCACGAGAAATGATATCCTCTCCGTGTCCAGACGGATATTTCCTTTATTTTGAAACTGGATACTGCAAGACAAGTGAAACAAATACTAAACGAATATTGACCAGACAATGTAGCCGTATAAACAAAGCAGAGACGACATATTCATATGTACCAGAATAACTTCGTACGAAATAAATCGCCACTTTAAATTTACGGTTATGGCGTGCATTCCGTATAAGTGGTTAATGTAAAATCACTGGATCGTAAGTTGGATTAAATCATTTTGTATTCATAAACGTAAGTAAAAGAAAGAATAAAACCAACTAAGTTGTATAAGTTGTAGTTGTTTGATCGAGTGTTTCGTGCCTTTTTTTTTTGGCGGGTGGAAAATCATCGAATAATCCCGCTCTTGAATAAAGCGAAAGGGAGGTCAGACTTCTACTGACTAAAAACCACCTATGTTCCTTCTTAGCCCTCCATGTCGAGGCCGCGGTGTCTCTTGTGAACAACCTGCAGCCCCGACGGGACCCGCAGCCCCGACGGGACCCGCAGCCCCGACAGGAGTGTTCAGTGCCTAACCTGGTGTCAGAACTCAGAACGTATATGCCGCCCATTCGCCTCTGACTTGGCTTTGCATGCCGTCGATATCTCTCAAGCATGTAGGTTTAGTTTCCTCACGATGTTATCCTTTACCGAAGCAAGTATTAAACAATACGAACATGAATCTGCAAAATCAGAGTTGCGTGTCTTAAATGCAAGCTTCGAGACCTGTGAAACCGCGTGATAGTCCAACTGTCACACCACTAGGCTGTCACGCCTATAGTTCGTATATTTTATCTTGTGTTTGAGACTCTTAGAACTTAAAAGTAAATAACTTCGCTTTGCAAATATCTCTGTTCAAGTTTCGTCCTCTTTTAAGATTATTAGTTTTTTAGGTTTTTTTGGATTTTTTTTTAAGATTTCTAAAGATCTGGTACTCCATACAAAAGTCTAATTAAACGGCATAAAACGTAACTTTTGCCAAAACCCAATATCCGATGTGATTTTGTTTGACGTACACCAAATAACTTAGAGGGTACGAGTGAAAGCTGTCACAGCGTATCGGCTGTCAAACAGGATTTTATTTAGTTTTGCGAACAAGTTAACGGTTTGTTCGAGTGTTATTGGTACAATAGGATCAAAATGTGCCACTAAAAATGAATTCGAGTTCACGTGAATCAGGTTAGTCGAATCAATGAGGTTGGTACGAGTATTTTTTATAAAACATTTATAGTAGGGTTGTGGATATCGACTGGTGTCCATAATTTTGCGTGCGGTAATCGTTGTCATATTTTTATTTTTACACGACTGCCCCAAAAAAAAGAGTGTTATGTTTTTAACGTTCATGTATGTATGTATGTATGTATGTATGTATGTATGTTTGTTTGTGAGTTTTTAGTTGTCAATTTTTGTGGAATGTCTTTAGTTAGTCAAATATTACGCCCATGCAATAACACTGATTATGAATGTTTGGAACGAGTTCAAAAAACAGTTACTAAAAGAGCTCACTCTAACGTATCAACAATGTATTAAGACGGGTTTAAACGGTCATCATATGCAGTTGAACCCTTTAATATTTTGATTCAAAAGTTGGATCCTTTTAATTACTTAATTACTAGACCGTTCGGTCACCGTCGTGTAGTCATGCACAGTGCGTCAGTAATAGAGAATTTGTCAATGCTAATACGCTACGTGCATGGCACGCGGCGGTGTTGGTCACGGGCGAAACGGTCTCAAGGGTAAAAAAAAAAAAAAAACTTAAAACCATGAGATACTTTTCACTATTTTTTTTGCCTGATACATACATAGCACGGTCATGGTATGGTGTGGTGTAATAGGCATTTATCATTATTATAAAGTGCCGTGGATTTAGTGTGGTAATGTGTGATGTGCAGCTACGGCGTAGAGGACCCTCTACGCCGTAGCACTGTCTTGCGGCTTGGAGTGATAGTGTAGTGCATTAGGGTGTTTAGATTGATTCAAACAATACCTGTTGTTTCCATTTCAATGTGATGGTGTGAGGTGATTGTGTAAGGCCCGGATTCTAGCGAAGCGGAGTCGAGACGAGAGGAGAGGATAAGTCTTGTAAAACACCAATAGAATTTCGTTATTTACTATTCTCGAGTCCGCTTAGCTTTAGTGGAACTTGACAGAAAGGAGAGATGTCTATTACTTTACAAAATAGCACTTTAATGTCAAACAGGACTGAATATGAATACGAGTCCACTATCATAAGGACATCTTCCCCTATTATTTTGTCCCAAAAAATCGGGTATGTAGAATTTCATACCCGCCTATTATCCCGGACATTTTGATAAACTTATCGAGTAACGATACTGAGGCGACCACGAGATAGACATTAAATTCAGATTCTTGGACTGTTTTCATTAAACACACACCCTTTCGTGCCAATGGAATAGAGAAAACTGTTGAGCTGAAGAAACTGATGAACTTTAAGGTCAACAATTAGATTCTATCGTATCGTAAGTTTAACGTTACGAGCCACACTCTGCATTCAGCGCACAGACGTAAAAATAATGGGCGTACGGTAAGCGGTGTGCTCTCCCATTTTGTTGGGAACCGGGCCTGAGTGATGTGGCAGGAGCGTGCTATGTAACACATACAATCGTACTTAGAGAAGGAATATCGGACTATACCTGTCGGTTCCATTACAATGTGACAGTGCGAGGTGATTGTGCGAGTGATGCGGCGCCGGCGTGGCCGGCGCGTGCGGCGTATGCGGCGTACTACGCCATCCACTCAGCAGCGGCGCCTCCCCGCTCGCCCCCAGCAGTTTTAATCTAGGTAATAAACGTAAATATTACTTATTTGATTGTTTATTTATTTCATTTGCTTTTTAAAAACGATTGTGTCTAAGCTTTTAGTCAGTTATGTAAGACCAAGTTTCTTTTGTTAAATTAAATGTTCCACTGCTGGTCAAAGGATCATGATCGCCCCACAGAAATCGGTTCGTGAAAGTTACGGAAGAAGACGAAACGCGCGGAGGGCAGAGTCACATATTTCGAAGTTTTATTATTTTTGACGAGATGCACGATAAGTTGTTTTATATACTGTCAACATAGACCTTTAATTTTAAAAGTATACAAAAACATTATAATTCTTGAGGGTTATTGAACTTTGACGTCGGTCGAAGGTTGTGTGGATAGATGCTTTCAATCAGCTTTGGCCAAAATTCGACCTTTTGGTCGGACACCACAAAATTTTGTTTTAAACTTTTCTTTTATAACCGCTAACACGCATCTGTATAGTTTTAGTAGCAAAATTGGCATTTCTAAAAGAATAAAATCTTACCATTATTAAAAATTTGCACCAATACAATACTTTAGATTTTTGAAATTATTGAATTTAAAATCCAAGCACGGTAAAATCACCTATTCACATAATAAATACAATAATTTTGCCTGGCAACTAGGTAATGATTACTAGTTTCCCGCCCAATTTGGTTCACCTATTCTGACATCTAACATTTTCACTGATTTAAAAACAAGCCGTGTATTCAGCCAATCCGCAATAAAATATGAAATTAATCAAACCAAATTCAAACAATAAATTAATGAACACATGGTATCAAATCAAATGAAATATCTTAAAAATGTAAACACAGCTAAACTAAATTTTCATAACAGTTTGCAACCTTTTTGGATACCAGCAGTTAGAGACTGGTTATAGCACCATGTTTTCCAATTCTGCGGCCATTAAAAACGAGAAAAAAATACGCATTTATTTTTAATCTTTATTTGATGGCCTTTGCGGCGGTTTTTCGGAAGAAAATGGCCAAAACATTTGGTTAAAACACTGTAAAGAGGTTTTATGGCTGACGTTCATTTATTTTATGTTCATGCATTTTTATATTGAAGTAGATTACCAATATGGGCCCCCCATTGTTTCATTTTTATATAATACTCACGGGAACATTTTAAATGTAGCACTCGGTTATAATGTACCTTTGCGTTAGTGATAGAATTTTAGGAATAGGATCAGTTGTTCTAAAGATTACCTCCTACATACAAACCTGCAAACAAATTTTGCCTTTTTTTAATATTAGTATAGTTAAAAGAGATGTTTTTTTTTTGTATTGATAAAAATTTTAAGAATTGGTGGCATATGCCAAATTAGCACAATATTCTCATCCTACTTACGCAGACAGTAGTAATAATTAACAAAGTGTGTGTTAATAAATGCCTTGCCTTGCAACGTTTAACTCTACCTGCCATAAATATTAAATCGATTGTCACCATAAACTCATTAAGCATCGTATAAATCTTCCTTATCCATTCGGACGCAAAATTTAAAAAAAGACAGTCCATGAAGCAAAACACAAAAGTCACCACCTGTGTTAATCTAAAAAGTTATGCAGATATGAGACTTTTTGCGAGCGGAAGGAGCCGTTTGAAGTCCAATCGACTTAGTGGCAGGCGAGCTACCGGTAGAAATTGGTTTTCGAATACGACCTCTGTGGGGGCAGAGTGTCATGGCGGCAGAACCGTACAGCGCCGTGCTAGAACTGTCGTTTCGTAAAATGAGATATAAACCGTTCAAAAATGCGATTGGTCGGATTGCCGGTGCTGTGGCGACGGTAACTGGCACTCGCTCATATTACTGGCCAGGCTGTCGTGGAATGTTCAGATACTCTTGCAGAATAAGTGGAGCGCTTTTTATAAGTACTATTTTATCTATGCATGCTGTTTTTTTCTCTTGATTTCTTTTTTTATGTAAATTTTTGTATAATTTTTTTGTCCTGTGTGAGACCAATAAATACTTTTTCTTTCTTTCTAATGTGTGAGAATGATAGAAATTGTAGTTTGATTGATTCGGAAACTGCTGTGACCGTTGTCAAAACAGTTTTCCCAGTGCACTGTGGATTGAAAAACAGAACTTTTGGTACGAACTTACCTTATATAAAAACTTTGAACTAATTTCTTGAACTACTATCTGACTGATAAGTATGGCCATTACGTGTGCCTAAACAGGTATCGTATAGAAAGTTTACTTTACTTTCTTGACAGTTGTCTTAATCTGAACACAACCAATTTATTATCCTTGCATAAAACTCACACATTTTCAATCGAACAAATAAAACAGAACATCAAGAACTTTCCCAAATCCCGCACTTAAAGTATTGTTCTACCTATAATAAGCCAGGTTTATTTAAAAGTTGACGTACCTACGTGAGTCTTTTCACCCACGAGGACGGAGGACGTAGGCTCATCGAGTCAACACTTGTGATTAAAGCGGCCCTCAAGGCAAGGGTCCTTGTGTTCTTGGGGACCTGGCCAAACAAGAGCCAGCCTTCGAACCACTTCAACGTCGACTTAATGGAACTGCGCACGTTTAACCATGTTATATCAAGAAAATTATGCGCCACGAAAATATTGGACAGATGTATAGTTTTACAAGGGTTTAAGGCTCGTGGCCAAAGAAGAAAATTACGTCGCCATCTTGTTTTGTCAAAACAGTTTCCATCAAAGCAAATTGTATTGCACGAACACCTCGTGATAATTAGCACTCACTGCCTTTTAATTACTAAAAGTAGCATTTTTAGGGTTCCGTAGCCAAATGGCAAAAAACGGAACCCTTATAGATTCGTCATGTCTGTCTGCCAGTCTGTCCGTTCGTATGTCACAGCCACTTTATTCGGAAACTATTAAGACTACACAGTTGAAACTTATGTATTATGTAGACAGATGTGTATTCTGTAAACCGCTTTACATTTTTATAAAAAAAGAAAAGATTATGGAGGTCATGGAACTGAAACTAAAAATAACTTATTTCATCAAACCTACCTAATAGACAGGTCTTTAGAAATGGCATTGTGGTTTCTAAAACCATTTATTTACAAAGTCAATCGTTTAAAAGTTAAACACTTCCAAAGCGGTAAAATATGTGCCCCCCCCCCCCCCTCTAACTTTTAAACTAAGAAAGTGAAAAGTCAAAAAAAATACATGTTGTAGATCGCAATAAAAACTTTCAACCAAAATTAGCTTGAACGATATATAGTAAATAGATTTTAAGATATAGCACATTTAAAAAACCGCAAATATAACTTTGTCATTCATACAAGCACTATGGAAAACAAACTTAACACAAAATATGTTTTTTTGTTACCGTTTTAACAAGAAATAATACAAATTAAAGGGGGCTTCCCTAATACTACGATGGTACGGAACCCTTCATGTGCAAGTCCGACTTGCACTTGGCTAGTTTGATTTTCTGATAATTTTAATAGTGGTAGCGCCTGTTTTTCTGCCTATGCAGGTGCTTTATTTCATATTTAGTCCTAGTGTTTGTAATTACATTCGTTTAGTTATTGCTATTCTGCTTACTGCGGTACTCAGAGATATTTAATGATTACTTAAGCCGTCACTTAGTAAAGATTTGACATACTTTTGTATGCCAAAACTGTCAAAACCTTTACTAAGTGATGGCCTAAGTAATCATTAAAGCTCTCAGAGTGCGGCAGTTAGTTTCAAGTTTATATTCTTTATAATATGCTTCATTTATTATTTTGTGCAATTTATTAGTTTACTACTAACTGTGTAGGCTTGTAAATGGCTTTTCGTTAATTGCTTCATTATACATTATGTATAAAATAATAGTACATTATGGTACAAGTGTGTAACGTTGGTGCTTACCGCTGAGGCCGGCTCGGGTCTTAAGAGAGCCGAGGACGGTAATCATCAATACACACGTGTATCATACGACGTTTTTCAAAACACTTGTGAAGAAAATAACACAATAAAATCATTTTCAACAGTAAAAACGAGTTGTGAAAAAAAATTCTCTATCGCGGGAAAAATTAATCAGTTTTCCTGCGCGCGCATCTAACAATAGCGATCGGCCATAGACTAAAAGAATGAGGTTTCTTTTTTTTGCTTTGCTTTGCTTTTCGCGGATAGCGTTTCAGTCACGTACAAAATGGGGAATTCAAAGTTTTTTTTTTATTACAGAGAAAACAAAAGTTTTATTTATTAAAAACGTATATACAAGTTGAAATTATCTATTTAAAATTTTAAATTCAAAGTTGCATGAAATGAGCAAGCAATAGGTACATTAATTTATTTATACTATTGAACACAATCTTTTTATTATCGAAACTTTTTTAAGAACAAAGCAACTCAACCAATAAAATTTAAAAAAAAAACCTTTAACTCAATAATTGTGAATGATGGCAATGAAAAATTCACAGTTTGATTACAGGTGTCATTATGTGCCTAATTGCGGTGAAATTAGAGCCACTTTATGAGCAAGTGTGTTGAAAAATAAATAAATATGATTGTAACGAAAAATATCCTTGTAACGGTGTAGTTTTTAGGTCGTGTTAAACTGTAGATCGCATGTCAGTGGTAATAAAACCCGCCTCAATGGCGAGCACACTTTTTATCACAATCGGAAGGATTTTGTAATAGATTCCTGAAACATTGCTGTATATGTTTGAATTAAATACTTACTTCACATCACAAATAACGCAATGAATGTTGTTGAATTGACTTTTTTTTTTCTTAAAAACGTTGCCCCACACTAGGAATTTCTCCTGTATCGTGGGTGCGTTTACAAACATTTAAACTCACATACACAAATACCCAGACCCGAAACAAAATGGATGATATGCCAATTATTATTAGTTCAGCAATCCTGTCGAAGTATAAGCTGTCCTCGTATTCTATTGGATCTTCGGATTACGTTAGGCCAGTTCAAGGTCGCCAGTCACTACTGACGTCCGGCCTGCAGCAGCTGCTACGCTCAGAAAGCCTAGCAGGCTTGGGGAATTATTCACAGAAGGTGTACGAAGGGTTATACGAGGAAGTGGAGGTGTATTATCCTCTTGAGGATAGACATGAGCTTCATCTACTAGATACTAGAATAAGCAGCTTATGCCGTGATGAAACTAACCAACCAATCACATTCAGAACCCAAATAGTAATCCAGATACGGTCAGCATCAGAAGTAGCTAAAAATTTGGAATTTTAATTATTTGATATATAGGACTTCAGCTAATATTTTTAATGTTCAACACGATTATTCTTTAAAATATGCTTAGTCTTCAATAACTTGTTAGTAACGAGTAATATCTAACAAACTTTTATTAAAAAAACCTGCTTTAAAACTTTGAGTAGTGTTAGTCTACTTCTGATGCTGACTGTACTATAATTTACTTCACTAACTCTACGCAAAATCTATGTGCGTTGCGTAAACATTAAGCAGTTATCTGCGTAATAAACTTTTTCAAACAAAACAGAAATCATGACTCTTTACTTAAGTGGCTAGGCAACCATAAAGGCATTGATAAATACCCGACTTGCATATCAAGTGACAAAAAATATGAGTTTCCCATGAGAACCAAATAATGAAACGAAAGTGGTCGCTTAGGAAACTGCTTTTCGCAGTTCCTTATCGAATGGTTAGTGTCTAAACTGCAGTCAGAGTTTTGGGCTCTGACTTTACTTTTTTTTTGGTAGGTGGGAATTCATCAAATGACTCCTCCCATCGCTCCACCCGCTTTGGGCGAGGTGGAAGGCAGTGTCAGACTTCTACTTACTAAATACCACCCATGTTCCTTCTTAGCCCTTTGTTTCTGAGGCCGCGGTATCTCTTTCGATCAATCAACCCACAGCCCTGACTTGGCTTTCCATGGCGTCAAGAAATGTCTTTGACATGCTAGATTTAGTTAGAGATTACTGACTAAGGTATTGTAGGAAAGGTGCGTATAGGGAATCTAATCGAATGATATATACGGCTAAGCTAAACGAGAACTCGGTCTCAATTCAGTTCTCACAGCGAAACTCAACCTAATCTCCCAATACAGGCCGTCGAAACATTTTCGGTCAGGGCGGCCAATCGAAACGGAGACTAACCATCGAACCGGAGTGATAAAGTATAGTGCATACATCTGAGTGGTATAGTACGAAACACAGGCGCACTTTTACTTCCCATAGTCCTATGGGACGAATCCTACTGTGGACAGGTCAGGTGCAGGACCAGTGCTTTCTGGGTCATCATACCACCAGCTTCCAAACTATTGGCTACAACTGGAAATTTCCTGATGAAATAACCCAATAACACAGTCCGACCTGGGATCCAAACCTAGTAACCCACACTCGGTAGTCGCGCTCGCAACCACGAAAAAGTTAAGCCACCAATAACCACCATATGAATAATAGAGTCATCAATACCAATCCTCAAAATCCTACATCAATAAATTATCTTATTAACCTTCATAAAAAGTGCGAAAAGAAATCAAGGACGACATAACTCTTGATTTCATAGAGACGTTAAAAAAAAAGGATCCATAATACATAGATGCTGGAAGTGTTATGATCGCGATAGATCCCCTTTATCGCTCGCAGCGGTTTGACAGATCCAGTTTAAGAGGATATCAAGTAATATGGCTCCCCGAACGTGTAAAATGCTGAACACAAAAAGTGTGGCGACACTTCGTCCTTACAATATTAAGTTGGAGCTGCGATTGTTAGTACTTTTAATACGTGTAAAGTTTATGTTATTCGTAAAAATAAAACTTTTGAAAGTAAATCTGTGTTATGTTAAGGATGACTGTATAAATTAAAAAGCATTTTTGTGTCAAATATTATTTGTCTGAACTACAAGTTCGAAAAAAGGAAAATACCGACAAAAGTTTAGATACCTAAAGTCCTCCCGAAAATACCAATGTTTTACAATATTCCAATCTTTTGTAGGTATCTAGGACGCCAAAATATGTACCAAAGAGAAGCCTATTTCGTGGCGAAAGATTTCTATCAAAATATATTTTAGGCACATTTATTGAAAGTGCTCTCTATTTGCAAAAAGATATCAACTTAATTAGAAAATAGATGACTTAATTTCGTTTTTGCCTCTAAACGTCCCACGTTAACGAACTCGGGTTTATGTTGCGGAAAATTCGATACCTTAAATTACCTTACAAATCGATAAGTTTGGAAATAATGCTTCGGGAGAACGAGGCCTCCGCTCGTCTCAACGATTAGTAAATCAAAGGAATCGTTTCACAACAGGGAGGCTTGTTAAATCTGAACTCTTTGCGAATTTTGTCAGGAGTTGGTTGCTGCGAGCGGTTCAAATTATTTCGACTTCCGCGGAAGAGTGCGAAATCAATTAAAAATACGGTTTACTTTTAACGAGCATGGGGAAAGCAACTTTTATTGAATACCTTTTATGAATAACAAAACGTTTATTTCGACTTCTGTTTATAGTTACAGTCACCCTCCACCCTTTAGAATTGCGAAGCCACATAAGTTTATTTTTAAAATTCGTTCTCGTAACTTCTATATTTAAAGTATAATAAATAACACTTGTACGTTTGCATCGCCCACACAATTTACTCTGAGGAATTACAGAAATAAACTCACGAGTGGGATGGCTGCGGAAACCGTTTAAAATAAATCCTCACCTATTTAGCTTATGAACGTAACATAAATAGAACACACCTACAATGCCCGATGGGTCAAGTAGGGGTGTAGGTATTAATAGTACACTCACATATTGATAGTTATGTTGATGTCATTTATGTTATAAAGGAGCAAGTCAATTGTCATCAATCGAGTTCGAATCCAGATTCCGGGCTTCTTCAGAAATACCTGATGGAAAAACCAAATTTAACTTTGCTCGTCCTGGGATTCCAGTCCAAGATCTCATACTCAGCAACAATTCTCGCAAGCACTAGACCAACGCGTGCAACCACCAACGAGAGAAAGGTCTTATTAAATTACTCTTAATTCCTTTTTAGGGTTCCGTACCTCTAAAGGAAAAACGGAACCCGTATAGGATCACTCGTCTGTCTGTCTGTGTCAATCTGCTCCGAATATAATGGACTGATTAAGTTGAAAGATACACATATGTATTTCTATGACCCAAACACGGACGTATAAAGTAAATAAATAATTTTGAATATTGGGGACACTTTTGGAGAGCTTAACAGTATTTTTTTTAGTTTTGTAAACTGTACCGTGTGACATATCAAATGAAAAGGCTTATTGTGAGGATTGCAAATATATTTTTTAATAATTTTAAGATAAACACTTTAAAAGATATTTAAGAAAAACGAATGAAAATTGCTGATTCCCCCCCCCCCCCTTTATCTCCGAAACTGAAAAATTTTGAAAAAGATACAGAAATTAGTTCAACACTTATATATTACAGAAAAGCCTATATTAAAAGTCTATGGTGCTAAAATAACATGAAAAATATCTCAATTTTATGCGTACAAACTTACATTTGTAGTTGCAATGTATGGGTAACCATACATCTACAAATGTATTCCAACTTCAAACGTTACTTTGTATTGACAAACTAACGTCGACCAAACTTAACATTGTTATTGTACAATGTTAAGTTTGGTCGATGGTACGGAACCCTTCATGTCCAAGTCCAACTTGCACTTGGCCAGTTTTTTTTCAATACTTTATAGTGGCAGCGCCAGGGCAGTCCGCGAAATTTTCTTACGTTTTTTGCAGTTTTGCTGGTCAGTCTCAGGTTCTATGTTTAACAAAATATAACTCACAGCCATAATAAACACAGAGTTTTAAATGCAGTAAAACGTGATTTTTCACCCCATTAAATAAATCTTACCCAGCAATAATTTTTGCGTAGAGTTACTTACTGCGGTACTCAGAGATATTTAATGATTACTTAAGCCGTCACTAAGTAAAGATTTGACATACTTTTGTATGACGAAACTGTCAAAACCTTTACTAAGTGATGGCCTAAGTAATCATTAAAGCTCTCTGAGTGCGGCAGTTAGTTTGCTTAAATAATGCTTGATTGACGACTTTTTGAAGGGTCCGTAATGTTACCTAGCTTTATGTGCGCGTCTGGAGCGCGAGGAGAGGTCCAGCTCGCTGGCGGCAGAGCAGGCGGTGCCAGCCTGCAGCGAGCCTCGGGAGCCACCCAGCCGACGCGAGCCCAGCCGGCACGTCATCATCTCTGTTCAACAAATAAACATGTTAACATTAATTTCAAAATGCATTCAAAACTCAACTTAGCCGACACATCATTGCGGATCGAATACTTCCGGAAAAATTAATGCATTGGATAGGTAACAAATCACTTTTAATTCTGATGACGAAGTTATTAGGTATATGTATTTTTATTAGTATTGTTCTCAAGTGATATTTTATGTCTTAGTTGGGAATAAAGTTTCTTTAAACCGAATCTGTGTCCACGAAATTGGATCTTAAATGTCGTGACTTAGCTTATTGTGGAAATTACCCGAGAAATAAACCTGTATGCAAAATTTCAGCTCAATCGGTTTGGATAACTGTTATAAAACTCCGTTACAAGATTTGACCTACACAATCATACAGACATCATCATCATCAGCCAGAAGACGACCACAACTGAACAAAGGCCTCCCCATAGAACGCCATAAACACGGCAACCTCCCGCTTGCATTCACCGGTACAAACATATACATTGCATAAGTTAATTATAAGCATGTGAAAAATGAAAAGTCGTAAACGCTAAACTCAAATAAGATCACTGTGATCAACAGAGCTAAGGAGCTCGTGGCTTAATAAGAACTGCCACTCGGGTCGATCTTTAGGTAAAGCTGTGCTTGCCTAGGTCGGTCTGTGGATGGGTGACCGCCCGACATACCGAGTTTCCTCCGTGCCTCGGAAAGCACGTTAAGCTGTTGGTCCCGGCTGCCATATATAGATCTTTGGCAGTCGTTACAGGTAGTCAGTGACCTGAAAGTCTGACAACCAGTCTTACCAAAGGGTATCGTATTACCTAGTATTAACTGGGTTGTGGAGGTCAGATAGGCAGTCGCTCCATGTAAAATACTGGTATTCAGCTGCATCCGGTTAGACTGGAAGCCGACCCCAACATAGTTGGGAAAAGGCTAGGCAGATGATGATCAACAGAGCTAAAATAAGGCTTATACCTTTTTTTTTTTTTTGGCTGGTGGAAAATCATCAAATAAGGGGTTATTTGATGATTTGCCCAGGGGTGGCAGGGGTCCCACCCCTGGGCAGAGCGAAAGGGAATGTGAGACTTCTATTGACTAAAAACCACCCATGTTCCTTCTTAGCCCTTCATGTCGAGGCCGCGGCATCTCTTGCGAACAACCCGCAGCCCCGATACCTCAAAATATTATTTGTTATACAGGGTGGTGCCGACAATACGGCAATAAATGAAACCGCTGGTAGTTCTAGTTCATAGGAACATTATTAAACTATCAAATAAATCTTAACACCAAAATAATAAATTTGAAAAAAAAAAAAAAAAACTAAGTAGCATAAAACTGTAAACGAAATACATTACAATTTACAAACAAATATTGGTTTACTAACCTTAGGAATAATTTGCACCGATTAACGTATGGAAATAAAATGTAACAAACGAATTTGGCAAAGACATTTAGGTAGTTTATTGTCGTATCGTCGGCACCACGACGGTGTTAGGATTTATTTGATAGTTTAAAAATGTTCCTACGAACTAGAACTACCAGTGTTTTTATTTATTGTCGTATTGTCGGCACCACCCTGTTTACGGAAAGTGAGCATCTTAGTTAGGCTTGTAGAGGCTTGCTAACCTAACCCAACCTAACTAAATATAAATATTTCAGAGCTACTGCCTATACCATCCGGCCACGGCCTCTCAATTTGGAAATACCAAATTGAGGTTCACTCAAATTTCAGTGTCTGAAAACTCGTTACAGTTGTATTCGCATGACAGCCCTGGCCGTAGAGTTATTACGTAGGAACCCGAGAAATTGGTTAGGTTAACACTAACGTAAATAACCTACACACCTACATTCGAAGAAAAAATTTAACTTTACCTCATATTTCAAAAAGTTTGTCCAATACCTATCATTTGATCTCTGTTACCTGGTAAAACCAAGCATAAAGCCATATATGATCTTTTACATACAAAATCTGATGTAATATAATATTTGTATGACATTTATAGAATCGCTAGGGCTGTATGATCATTGTTGTACGAAACAGCACAACAATACGCGCAAACAACTGACAATCGTATCGCATATCACTTGTCCTTTGTGGGCTGATCATTCTATGAAGCCTAAAGACGTATTATGTTACTGCTCAGAACTGTCCATTAGACGGAGATATTGTATACAGTATTAAGTTTAATTTAATGACGTCAGAAACCTATTATTATCACTATATACCCAATCATATTGTCATGTTCAGCATTGAAACCGCTTTCGGCAAACAGACAACGCGTCTTCCATAAACTGATGCTGTTGTTTAAGCATCATTGTTGCCAAGCAATTAAGAAGATATGAGATAACATTCATTTTCATGACGAGTACGATTCGGTCCAAAGGACCAACCACTCAACAATGGGGAAACAATAACGATAATAAAACGAAACCATCTTGCGAAACGAATAAAATGAATAAAGCGTAAATCGAATGAGGCTATTGTTGCGTCCCTATTCTTTTTATAAACTGCCCGCCACGATTTGTTCATTGAAGCGCCCACTTTCTGAGAGTTCCGGTCCAAATTACGAGGTTCGAAAAGAAACTCCTCCGTTCTTCGTTCAGAAGTTACCTAACGAACTAAAAATAAAATGAAAACTCGATGCAATCGGGCAGCTGGCGCAACTATAGCATTCATAATGGACACAGAAATAGGCTCATCACATCGCAGCCGTGAGGGTAATATAACAAGTTAATAGGAACGATTTATACGGCGATGTTCACAGGGTATGACGTCATAGCACAAAGCGATATCGTCCGTACATAAATAGTAGCGTAAATACGAATGTATGTACGTTGTACGGGGATTGTTTCGTTCCGGCAAGCGGAGGTTCTGGTACATTTTAATGGTATGTTGCGTCGCAGTGCGGAAACCTGCGATTTGCTGGCATGCTTATCCTTCCATATAGGTAATATTATATCTCTATTTCAATACCCTAAACATTGAATACATACAAAATGCATGCACATGTAAATGGTCATTGTTTAAATTCAAACATTGATAAAGCTATGCAGTGTTGTATGATGCGAGCAAAAAATATCTAGCGTATAGCCTACCTAATTGTATGTGGGTGAAAATTCGAAACTCCGCAGTTCGGTCACTGCGCTTTTTGCGTCAAAAACGTTGGCAAATTTAGTTTATTTCTGATTCCATAAAGTGATATTTCCTGATCGTTTACGGGCAACACGAACAAGGGAGCGCGGTATAAAGCACTCGACCAAAGTATTGGTAATCAAGTTACCAGTGTGGAAATACGGTCAGCATCGTTCAAAATATTCTGTCGTCTACAACACGCCGAGTCCCGGGCGATGCCACTAAAGGCCAATAAATAATAAGCTTGCCAGTTTGCCACGTCATCGCATCGATAAGCACCGAGTAATTGTGAATTCTTGCATAATTAAAATGGAACTTTTTATGACTGATTAACATGCTAATCGAATCGTGATTAATATTTATGAAAACTAGCACACAGCCAATTATACACGGTGGAAAAGTTTTGTTACTTAACTAGGAAAAATAATCTTGTTTTTTATAGTTTTTCCCCAAAATATTACTAAAAGCAAGAACAAAGGAAGATAGCTATTTATATTTAGGTACTATTTATGTACAAACAATTTAACGAATGTTATAAGGACTCGCTTCAGCACGTAAACCTAACTAAAACAAAGAAAAGAGGGCGAATTGAAACGGTACACAACTAACATCAACCGAACGCCTCTCAAACGAATCCAGTTCGGAAGCGTAGTTCCGCGTTCAAATAATTTTCTATTTCCGCGCCAATAGAAAAAAGTAGAACATATTTTGGTGGATTCCTCTCGCTAGTAAGTTCATGTTCACCGCTGAAATACACATTTGGGCCTTTGCATCGCTAAACGAGCCCCGGGATATAAAAAGTTTGGAAGTATATGAGTTTTATCTTAAGAAAAGTTAGTAAAGCTATCACGGCGTATCAAGTAACAATATTATTTATATTTCAAACAACCTTCTTCGTAACCTACGGAGCATGTGCAAAATATAACTCGGAAACGATTTAATAATATGTTCAGTCAAAAAGTAATGCCATAAATGTTCTTAGTAGTAATTTCAGCAATGCAAATAATAACAATACATATAATAAACCTCTCGATTTAACTCGTTAGTATATTTACTAACTAATTAGGCAAATATGAATTAATAGCAAGAGCTCTACGAAACAGAATTGTTGCTAGTTATTTCAATAGCGTAAATACCTCTATTGTTTGCATTGCATTTCAGTTCTCGGTATTTTACCTAGGCATCTGAAACATGATACAGTTTTGACGTAAGTGGGTTTCCATTTAAATGATCCTCTTAATGCAATTCAGGTTCACTTGAATAATATTGTTTCAAGGAATTTACTGTGGGGTTTTGCGAAAGCCATGAATGAATGAATGAAAACGGTTGAAATCTTTCAGAGAACAGTTACAATTATTTCCCATCCAGTTTTCTAGGAGTGTCTTCAATATTTTGTAAAAACGTATTGTTACTTCGATGTATTGATGGTGTTCGTCAAATCTGTCTGGCATATATTTTCTTGCACCCTTACACTCGTCGCTTGAGGCGTGTTCTAAAGTGGCGTCAACCAGTTCTGACAGTCGCAGACATAAACTCCGCGCCGCGGGCAAGCCGCACTGCGACGCAACACATCATTAAAATTTACTAGAATCTGCTCCGTGCGAGGATCCCGATCCTACAGCCAAGTAAACAGATACACACCAATTAGATGGACGAGCAAGCGGTTTAATGGTGTTCAGCGACAAAAGACACGCGCGCCCTCGTATATAAACAAAGGGATTCCACAAGATTGATATCTCGCTCAATAAATACTTCGCAACTTAGCGAAATGCCCGGATTTCTATCTTTTGAGCTATCTAAAAGATTAGGAAGAAAGCGATTAATCTATCGGTGTTTACCATAAAAGTAGTTTGCTGAAGCTTCGTAAATAGCGGGAAAGGTATTTACGTTGAGTTGTTAATCACATCGGGGCTTCATTTAAATTAGTTAATTATTATTGCCGTGAAGTATTCCTGGAAAATGGCGACGTGTGAGTTTGTGAGCCACGTCGTTTACTTAGTTTGGCTTAATTTTCTTGTGTTTCGTTTGAAGTTTAATGTAAATTTGATAGAACTACCCGCACTCCCTCACTCGCTCCGCTGGGTGAAGGCATGGCGGCAGACGGTAGAGGAACATATCTGTGGAAGCGAGATGATTTATGTCGTTGGTCTCGCCTCTTTCCGCTAATTACTTAGACGTGCCGCAGTCTTGTTAAGATTTGTGTTGCTTCGGGCTAATTAATTTTTATACTCGACTCGTTTTTTGGTGATAAAATTGTTAATTAATATGTTTTGTTGTTCTGACGTTGCTATCTTTGACAACATTGTTATAAATGAAAGTGATTTTGATTTCATAATATCAATTTTATAGCAAGAAGTGTATTGTGTGATTTCAATATTTATCAAGCTGGTAGAAGTAAACATTAATGGATTCTTCTCCACAAAACATAGAAAGTACGTTTCTACACATTTGGGTGCTTAATTGTCACGTTATACCATACGAAATACCCCGTCAATATGGTCTGTAGCTCCGTATCTGAGTCATAAATTGTACATTAGCATAATAATAAGATTCATACTAAAACATAAATCTAGTATTTTATATTGGCTATCATATATCAGCCCGTTAAGGCTTACTCCAGATACGCCTCCTTACAGATAGATACCTACAAATACGCGGCCTCAATTACCAACCTTGGTAAACCGTTTAAATTATAGTATTAACACTACTTAAATTATAGTTTTTCCCGCGGCTTTGCCCTCGTGTTTCTGTCACTAGAACGTAAGTTCTACGTCCTCATCACCCATGTCCCGTGTGTCTCTTATAAATCGTTTCTGCCATCATGGCTCAAAAAAACAAACATATTAGTATGGATTGCTGATGAATAGAATGGTCAATACAATACTGAACAAAAGAGCTTTTTTTAATCATTCATTACTGATGGCAATAAGGCTTTGTCCAGGCTCTTGTGAAACAGAAACTTCTAGTACGTAGCCCTTATAGTGCATGAGTGTGTTTAAAAGTGTTAACAACAACAAAAATACAACACACACAACAACAATTTTTTTTTTACTTTTTTAAACAATTAGGTGCTATAAACTCACAAAATAATAAATGTTCTCCAAACCATTAGACCTCAATCCATTCTACTCGACCATTATCGCTCATTTCAATATTTTTATTACCAACAAAACTAAGTGAGATGATATTCAGAGCTGCGGCGTGCTGGCTCCTAAAGCCTCGAAGCCGATAAGACGCGTCTAAGATAAGCTGCAGGTAAATCTGTACCTTGGGCTCTAGCGCTTAACCTCGACAGGATAGACGTACATTTTAATTTACCTGTAAACGGCAACTGCGGATCATTGGGGCTGGAATACGGATGAAGTTTGAAGAGATTAAACTTCGGAATAAGTTTATGGAGATCTTTCTTTTGTTGTTTTATCTAACGTCATTTTATTGTTGTGGTAGCGAGTGTACATATGATGTCATTTGTGGATCTTTCGCAGACGTTACAGGTAGTCAGTGACCCGAAAGTCTGACAACCAGTCTTACAAAGGGGTATCGTATTACCCAGGACTGACTGGGTTGCGAAGCCAGGATAGGCAGTCGCACCATATGAAATACTGGTATTCAGCTGCATCCGGTAAGACTGGAAGCCGACCCCAACATAGTTGTGCAAAGGCTAGGCAGATGATGGTCTCGAGTAGTCGCGTGTGTGGTTTAACTGGTCTATCGACTGATGGAACGGTCTCTTTTTAGCTGTCTTCCTAAAGAAAAGAGTGTTATTTGTGTACTGATTCTCAAAAAACTAAAGAATAGCCAAACCAAAATTGTCTCAATATCTGAAATTATTTTAAAAGCGTACCTAAGCGCCTACATCCACTCCAACAATTATATCTGAAATGTTTACGGAGAGAATAATAAACCACTTGAGTTAAATGGGATTGTATGTTTGCAGTAAGTAATTAAATCGTAAAGTTGAAAGGGGAGCCACAGATGGGTCGCGCCAACAGCCGCTGTTTATCCAAATTCTCTTTAAATACTTGAAACAAACAAGTATAGTTATAGGCGACTAAGTTATTTACGGTTTTAGATTCAAATATCCAAAAGAACGTCTATTTGTCCTTGGTCAGGCCTTACCAACCCTGCTGACTACTGCTGAAACGAACAAAATCTGTTTTATTTATGTTTACCTCTTTCTCTCTCATTCTAAAACCATAATGATTTCATTCTCCATCCGGACATAACAAGCCGGCGGACGGCACCCCTGTTCATCCCTTTGACGTCCTGAAGCACATAAGACACGCATGGCTGAGCAAATGAATGTTTTTTTCTTTATTTTAAAACAAACAAGCCATACTTAAACCATTTAGCGCGAGCATTTTTCCAGCCACAAAGATTGCGAACTCAAATGAATTCAATCTAAAATCTCATGTGAAGCAAAAATTTAATCGTATCGGCTTCTGAATCTTAGACATCAAAGTAACGTGGAGGTTTGAAGAAACTTTCCTCCATCGCCTTTTCTGTGCTCCATCGACTTTTAGAGATAAAACTTTTGCGCCTTCAAAAGAGTTACACGCTTTATTTCACAGGCGAAATAAAACGTCCGTGAAAAATCAAGAAAACTAGAAGACTCGGGCTGAAGCCCCGAAGTGTTATAACTAAGACTGTCAAACTCGAATTCGAGGCGGTAAGGATGTTCTTTGCGCGTTGTTCTTTATTGGTCGTTTGTGAAGTGAGAAATGAGTTATCTCGTCGTGGTAGGAGCTGTACCCGGGCCAGCTTGTGACCGATCGCGCGTAAACTTGCGACGCCCGTCTTTCCGGACAACCGCACCAACAATTTTCCGTTATTCAATTTCAATTATTTTTTAACATTGTTATAACTTACGACGACGAACGATAAAGCAGCGCCTATAACTATACAGAACCAGATGTATAAACGACGCAGGTAAAAGTAATGTACGTAACTGCTCACTATTTTATTTAAAACTAGTAACCCCTAAACACGTCAATCCCGAGGACATTACATATTCTATTACTCGCAATCTGGACACTATGGGCCATACGGTTCAATATACGGTTGTAAAGGTTTTGTTTCACAATCGGACACGTTGAATAAGTAATTCAAGAAACTTTTATCAAGCAACATTGATTTGTTATAAACATTGTTTTATACGTAGGAACACTAAGGTCCTGAATATTTTCTGGCCAAGAGGTAGATTTGATCGCATTATGAAAGCGATGTACAAATATTTGACGAACCGAACTAGTGTTCGATGTCGTCCTTACATGAACAACTTGTTGCAACGTAGACTGGGCCGGCCAAGTTTACATAGATAGAACTTTTCAGTCTAGTCCATTGCACTTACTACACTCCACTTTAGAACAAGCGCAGACGACGGCGATGCGACGACTTCACTCACGCAAAAAGTCTCTCAATCTAACTTCAACTTAGGGAAGTGATCAATATCTTTTGTCGCAAACTTTCTGCGTCAGAATTGAAGACTCAGTGTTATCATATAAACAGGAATAAAGCCGTTTTGTGTAGGTGTACAGCATGAAATGGTCTCGTAGTTTGCGAGTCAGTGCACCCATGTAAGCCAATTTACAGCGACGACCACAGAATATTGGGTAGGGCAATGAAGCTCACTTTCCCGAGAAAGTGAGACTTGCTTGTATCCCGCAAGAAATTTAATATGTGAGAAATAAAGTTGTGTTAGAAAAGAAAAATAAAGGAGAATTTCAGGACTGAACTGAAATTTAAAAAGACTTATCTACCTACCTTTGTATAATAAATAAGAAACTGGTTCTAACAAATCAGATGAATTTCGAAGGAACAATACGTTTAATCAGTCGCTCTGTAATATTTCATTAAATCCCATGAAGGGCTCATCATGAAAGAATTTATAAAAGCAAACCCCACTTGACGTCAAACAAAAACAAAGTCACGAAGGCAACGTCTTTTTAACAACAAAAGAATAGCGTGGATAAGTGCAAAAGTCTCGAATTGATAGTAGTTGGTACAGTTTTTATGCGATGAGTCACGTCAAAAGTTCGGTCTCACCCACATTTCCCAGTCCACAACTCTATTTGAATAAAGTATGAGCTTCGGCGGTCGGCAAACTTCGGGTAGAAGCCGAACTGAAAAAATGCATTTTTTACCGGCTACGGAACGGAGAAAGTGTGTATAACTAAATACGTTCGGGGTCGCTGGGATTTGTTCCTTTTTATCTTTGTTTAATTTGGATTTTATTAAGTTTCTTGTTCTTTTTGTTTGTTTTGTGGAGAACAATTACATCATAACTCAGTGGTTGGTTTACCAGTCTTTATTTGAGCATGGCATAGCGTTCTTAGCGTACGTTACTTGTATTTTAAAGGAATATTTATTTGGTACACTTTTCTTATCATTCAATTTTTATGTGAAACAAATCAACATAAAATAAGTATATCCGTATCCGTCTGTAACAGAACATGATGAAGAGGAATTCAATTTACAAATACATTGAATATGTTTTCAAAATCCTTATCAACGTTTTACGAAATAATCATTAACATTCTCGTGGACGTTCATTTTTATTTCGGAAATATCATAAATATTAACATTATTAAATATTGGCACTTCCATTACCCAATAGGGTAATTGAATTGATAAGTTTTGTACATCAATTTTAAATGGAAGCCCCAAATTCAATGTCTACGGTTATCTTTCCGTAAAACCAATTTCACCGTAAAATTGAAAGCCTCCGTCTTCCAATTGACTTTTATAAGAAAATAAAAGAAATATTGCTTTCATGTGAAACAGACAAACGTATTAATTTTGAGAATATTTTCAATCAATCAAAGGTCTGCTATTGAAGCGTAAAAGTATCTAATATTGGTATTTCATTATGTTTCCTTAGACGGGTACTACCATACAACTAAAGCCAAGATCTATAGACGTTACTTAACATGAGTTTTGACATATGGTTCTGTCTCTGTCTTTACACGTTGCATTCTATCCTGGAGATCATCTGTTATTAGAGCTAAGGTCACTCTTTATATTCGTATGTTTCCTAAACTACCAACAAGGATGAGAACAGACACGGGATGGAAGGTTTTTAGATCTAAGAAAACAGTGAGACACCGTTTTCTGTATTGACTTTTTCAACAATATGCTAGGTTAGTCCTAAAACTGCGTTATTTGTCGATAGATAATACTTGCCTAAATACATATTAAGAGCAAGATTATGTAAAAATAATTAAAGCAATGTATTAATCGAGTGTTAATTAATTATTTCTATGACTTGCAGGTAAACCGATATGGGTATGTAGCTGCTCACATCGTCTCTGACGCCACCCTTATGCACAGGTAAAAATAACTTATTAATTCCAAGCTAAAATTTACTACCATTTTTATAAGCTCCGGAATATTCTATAAAACGCTTCCTAAACTGTATTACCGTACCGTATTAATAGAAAATGACAGGTAAGATTTATCGAACGTTTCTGGATGGCAAGTTTTTATCAATAGGAAGATCAGCCTTTGGTATCGAGCTCTTTTTATGTTACAAATTCTTTTCTTATTTATACAGGGAAGGTCTTCTGAAAGCAGTCATCAATTGGCGATTAAATATACAGGTTTTAGGTAAAATTTATTTTATGTTCCTATGGGATTTTATAAAATGTTGAAGGGAATTCTTATACAGATCATCAGGTTTGTGAAAACCTGTAAGTAGGTACACATACTAAAGTACGCTCGACATAAAAATGAAAACGTTCCTCTTATTGATGGCACTTACAAAATATAATCACCCACTCTACTGTTTTGCTATTATTATAAATTTCTTTCTAATTGAAGATTCATTTTTATAAAGCGATAAGTCCATTTTAATTCCAGTTGATTACTCTTATTAATACTTTCTGCGGGAGATAGCGGTGGAGTGCACGATGAGCAAACCCGTAGCAATTAATTAGCAGGGATCATCTAAATGTCCTCAGCGCGATGAACGCCTGATAAATTAACCTATTTAAGTAAAGATACTGTCTATAACAATGTTTTATATCTCCGAAAGATCCATTGGATAACCTCTTTTAATTTCAAAGGGTATTTAAGGCGCTGACTGCGGTCGAGGCGACTTGGCGACTTTCCCAATGACTGTAAAAGTGTAAAACAAGTATGTGTTCGCGCCGCTGCGCATTAACATCAACTTATTTCTCGCTTAGTTTGTATTTCAATGCACCCTAGTGTGAATTTAAAAATAAAATGAAAGCTGAATATCTACCGGTGTAACATGCTACTGTAACTGACTTATGTCGACGCCTACGCTGTGCTAGTACGAAAAATTAATGAATCGGTCGTAACAAACACGACGCGCGTTCAACCGAACAACGCCAATAAATAACAATCTTCTAGGCGCAGCCGGAGTGGTACTAGTCACAAGTAAGTAATTAGATAAATGTACAAAACAAGTTGTAACAAATGGGCTCAGCGGCGATGGTGAAATATTTCGTGATTGATCACCAAGTAACGAGCATGGGGCTCTAAATTCCTTTCACACTACGGTAATGTGTTGAGCTCAGCAGTTGAAAGGTAAAACTGAGGGAGGATCGTTTGTTTGCCCATTTATTTAAACTGGCTAAGTATCCTTTTCTGGGGTCACCATAACAACCCCGCACACTCCACAAAATTAGTGGTTGTCAAAGCATATTATAGAATTATAATCTGGTGAATGGCCACTCTCTTATCCAATACAATTTTAGCACACCGCAGGCAAAGAGATCCCATCATGACAAAGTCCCTGTCAGACACGACATTGTAATAAATCACAATTTATATTAGTTAATCCGATCAGCAAAAACAGCGGTGACTCATAAAATTTGTTTACCGACAGACCCCAAACTTGTATCATTATACGCGATTCAGCTGATGTCATGATTAATTTCACGATAGGTAGGTAAGCCCGAGTTAAAAAAAATTAAACTCGGCGCTCAAAGAAAGATGACGAGCTAATCAAATTTCGCGCAAGTTCGGGAAGTCTCGGCAAGTTCTCAGATTCAATTAGTAGATACGGGGCGGGCTGTTGTCGCGAGCGCCCGGCCTCTGCGCCGCCCAGACACACTAGCACGGTGATTTTCATTATCATACTTATAATAACCATTCACTCTTACTTTCATGATGTTTGCCCTTTGCACTTTAACTTAATCTAGGAGTTGTCGACCGGTACTTCTGCTGAGATTTAATTGAATCTAAATGCGCTGTTGGACGGAAATAAAGTTAGCTGGTTAACTTTATAAAGAACGTTAGAAAAATGTTAAATAGAAAACTGCGACACTGTTGATACAAATCATTAGGATTGTGCTCAGAGAGTACAAAAGAATTTGCTATTAAGCGTCTAATACTAAGTATAAAGCAGCGCACCAGATCGCTAGCGCAGACATTATAAAAGGCGATTTTCTAACAAAAAGACGGGCGAACGTCAACTAGTTACAAAGACGCCTGATAGATTGGCTCAACGAAAGTTCCTAATGTACGGTGATGGTGCAAGGTGAGCGAGGCACAAGTTCGCCAAGTTTCACCTTTGGTGGTGTTAAATGTTGGCAAATTAAACGCTCCGTTGGAGAACCTTTGCGAACTGAACACTTGGCTGGCTAATGTGTTCAATAACAAATCAATACTTATATTATAAAGAGTTAAATTTGTTTGTAAGTATAATGTAGGGCGTAATTTTTAAAACTTCTGATCCAATTAAACATTCTTCATCTGGCAGAAACCTACATTTCCTATTCATAGGTGTTGAAACCATAAATTTATTATATTTAGACATAATTCCTATCATAATTGTTGCGCAAGAAGTCGCGGGCGAAGTGCTTGTAGTATATTGAATATACATATGTTATGTATTATATGTTGTACATAAAGGTTAATTTAAACATTATACTCAACATTTACCCAACCAATTTATTTATGCTCATACTATTTTAAAGCGACAAAATAGGAATAAAAAAGTTAGTACTGTGTTCAAAAGTTTAGAAATATGGTATTGATTGTGCCGCAGTTTGTGAATTGGTGTAAACTCGAACAAAACAAAGTTTTACAATACACTTCAAATAGAACCTTATTGTTAACATCAAATAAAATCCACTTTTTAATGGGTAGACTTCAAGGCAGTGATAAATCGTCGTGTCATCCGACAAATGACAACAATCATGCTTAATGGGCGAGGTCAAGACAAGTCACCGGTGAGTTGTGAGCTGCGGGGAGACATCTATGTGAGTTGTGACGTGAGGTGAACGACACATTACTGCGACACACATAATAATAACGTGGCTAAATTGAAACGTTCTTATTGTTCCTCTGGGAGAGTGTTAAGGCGAGATCCCTTTGAAATATTGTGGTATTTTTGTAAATTGAACTCGTTGTCGTGTTATCTATGAGGGATATTATAATATTTAAGGGTAGCATAATACGACGATCTTTGTAAGCTCTATGGACGCGTTTACAACAAAATGAACATGTTTTTTTTCTTTCTTTTAGATATTCCATCATGTTTATGGAGTTTCGCTAGCTACTTTATAGTTACAGTGATCTTGTATGGTGCTGTTTAAAGTATATTTTTAGTACTTTCACAATTATTATGTCTTTGTTTAGATAAAGGACCTGTTACAGGCCTACTTAAAATAAATGCTTTAATTCGTTTTTGATTTCATCCGAGTATGATGTTGCTACTTCGCTAAGGTATTTATCGTGGTAACCGAAAACAACTGTATCTTTCCACAATGAAGTCTTTGAAGTATGAACTCGGCACATTATTCCTCCGAGGGCTAGGTCACCTGATTTAGTCACGACGTCGATGTGTGTCGAGCGACACATTACGAGACCACACACGTAGTAAACTGTCAGAATTCAGTTGTACAGTCTTTATTGCACCTCAGGGACAGCGTTTTAGAGAGTCAATATATTTTGGGTACGTTAAACTTTATAGTTTAGGTTTTGGTTAGGTATACCGTCGTAAACACAAACGCAAATTGTTGACATGAACTCCATGAGTACGTGATTCTTGATCTGATTTTTTGTTGTTTGTACTAAAAGTGTGTATGTGAATGGGTATGGTGAGTATAGGCAAACCCACGGAAAACCAAAGACGCGGCACGGTTGACGACGGCACGGTTGGCGCAGTGGCTCAAGCAGTTGACTGCTGCGCTACGTGTCGCAGGTTCGATCCCCGCGCCTACAGATAGTTGTTTCGGGTCTGGGTATTTGTGTATGTGAGTTTAAATGTTTGTCAACGCACCCACGATACAGGAGAAACTCTTAGTGTGGGGCAACGTTTTAAAAAAAATGATATATAGGCTGTATCAAAGAAAGTATGATATGGTAAGAAAGGTCGAGGTGCTTGATGAGATGATGAGTAAAAGACAAATCTAAGAAGACATGCTGCACCGACGCTCATATCCCAATTCATTTTGGCAATTAGGATATGAGCAAGAGAATCATGGTTACTAAAACCTGCTGTTTCAAAACAAGTGAGAGTATCTTCTCGATCAAAATGAATTGAACAGTTTCTTTAAATCGACAATAAATTTCTGTGCTGCGGTGTCTAGAACTACGTGATGAAAACGCGGTAACAAACAATTGTGCGCGTCGGTGTATCTTATACCTGATATGTATTAAATGCCGAGTAATACACAAGACATTTCAGAAAAATAAAGTTCTCTGAAGACGACAACAATCATCTTTAAGTGATGGGGTCAAGAACTGTCACCTGGGGGAGTTGTGACGTCTATAGGGAGAAATATAATGTGTATGTCGCGCTAAACATTACTGTATCATATGTGCTACACATGACATAATAACAGGAGTAAAAATGGTGGCTCATTTAAAATTCTATCGTTCGTTTGAGAACTGATATAGCTTTAAATGAGAGGTAATGAAAAGTTTATTGCGAAATGACGAATGAATTAGATGTCAATTATTACAAATGTTTAACCTCATATTATCTTAGTAATTATGCTATTCTCAATTGATGTATTCTGTAACTGACAATAGACTCGGTTTCAATAATATGGGACATACATATAACTGGTGAAATGAAGGTGTATTATTAGGTTCACCTCTACCTAACAATTCGGGGATTACCGGCGTATTCTGTAACATAATTCTCTATCCATCGTCACACTTCCATCTCCCATCACATCACCCTTTTTTATGAAGCACTAAAACGTTTTACCGGCGCGCGAGCTTAGATTATCTTCCGTAGTCGAGTGCTTTGCCGGCGGGTATCGCATCACTTAACTACCTATGCACTCCTGGTACAATTAACAATTTTATTACTGCGGAACCTTCGTTCCTCTGTACAATAAATCCGAGAACCGCGCCCTAGAAAGTAAGCATCTTTTGACACTGTTGTGAGAAAAGCACTTGAATGATGGCAACACTGTCTTAGCGCCGAAACGCTCTAACAATGGTGCCAACCTTGAAACATAAAATCCTTTGTGGCAACTCCCGCCTTGTCCAAAGCATATTTTCGCCTTAATAAAACTTTATGGGCGTTTCTACATCAAAATATTCTCTCAAGCATTTAGGAAAACTCTTTACGAGAAATGATTGTCTCATTTCACGATGACTGCTTCAAATAAATATTAACGACAGAACATTGAGATATAAAATGGACGACTGCGTTGGTTGAATGAAATTTTATAGAGTAGCCAGTGGAAGATTGCTTCACTATAAAAACATTCAATGTTTTGAGTTTCACTTCTCAGTTACTTCGGTAAGATAAGTAATCTTCTCTCCAGTAAAATGGGTAATCCCGTCTCTCCAGCATGGTTCCGGGAATAGATTTTCAGACGATAAAATAATTCAAAGACGTTTTATTTAAAAACTTTATGACTTAAAATTTATAGCGGTTTTTATTAAGTATTCTGAAGAATGTTTATCAAACTACATAGTTATTATATCTGCTATGAACAATTTACGTTTCTTACGAAAACCTACTCATCAACATCTGCCTAGCCTTTTCCCAACTATGTTTGGTTCGGCTTCCAGTATAACCGGATGCAGCTGAATACCTGTATTTTAAATGGAGCGACTGCCTAGCTGACAAAAACCAGTTAGTACTGGGTAAAACGATACCCCCGGTAACACTCCTGGTCAGTCTTTCAGGCCAATCAGTACCTCTTTAAATGTATAAATGACAGCTGGGACCAACGACTCAACGATGCTTTCCGAGGCACGCGGGAAACACGGAATGTGTCACCCATCCACAGATCAACCTGGGCAAGTATGGTTTAATCTGGAGAATGATCTGAGCTGCTATTATAATTTTGCCACGAGCTCCTCAACTTCTACTATAGTTGCTGCCAGTTAAGATGTCAATAGCGGTCATTGCCAAAACAAATGAACCATGTAGGTTACCTTTTTTCATCACACTTATATATATAATACTAGCTGATGCCCGCGACTTCGTTCCCGGTAACTTTGATGGGTGACTAAAAAAATGTTTGGTGTGGACAACCCTTAATACTTAGGGGTATGAAAAATAGATGTTGGCCGATTCTCATAGATACCGGATAAGCACAAAAAATTTCATCAAAATCGGTCAAGCCGTTTCGGAGGAGTATGGCAACGAAAACTGTGACACGAGAATTTTATATATTATTAGATTATAGAGTGTGTAAGTGTGTATGTTTGTTACTCTTTCACGCAAAAACTACTGAACGGATTTAGATAAAATTTGGTACACATATAGTTTATAACCTGGATTAACACATAGGATAGTTTTTATCCCGATTTTATCTTCCTGTGGGATTATTTACGAGTTGTAGCGGGCGAAGCCGCTGGTAACAGCTAGTTAAAAATAATGTTGAAGATCAGGAAAGATGACTATTCAAGACATGAACAGGCTTATTTTTGGATATCCGAGTTAAGAATTTTAATAAATGTAGGTAGGTCAATGTCCGCGATTGACATCTTAACTGGCAGCAACTATAATAACTATCTAAACAACCTTTAAGAAAAGCTCAAAAAGTACAACAATTTTCTAAATAGTCGTTTCATGGTAGAGTCACAATAAAAATGTTAATTCGCCACGACCGATGCGCAATAAAGAGCGTTTTTGTGTACAAGCAATCGACTGGCAGCTTATAGCTGAATACCTAACAACTAAAGCCTGGAAAAAAACTAAATACTCAGTACAACAATAATTATACCTACCTAACATTACCACATTTACCATCGGAACTGGTTACTGAATAATAATTCAGTTTCGTTTGTAATAAGCCCACCTAAGGTATTTATTATGCTTAGTTGCTGGGAGAGGTACATGACTGAGCTCACGACAAAATTAACGTTTAAAAATTTCTAGACAAAAACGTTAAAGTAACGTTAACGTAAAACGTTGATAAAATCAAAAGTCATTTATTCAAACTAGGCTGATAATCAGCACTTTTCGAACGTCAAAATTTACTTATTTACAAGAGACATTCCCCCAAAACGCCCACGTTTTGACACTTCTTAGTGTTTTAGCTGGAAAGAAGAAGTGGCAGAACAAACTCCCCAGCATGATCAATGTCAAAATGTAACAAAACCCAAACGGAGGTCAAAAAGCCAGATATGTCTGAACAAATCCTATGGTAACTATCACCACTATGGACGACACGGTTGGCGCAGTGATTGAGCGATTAGACTGCTGCGCTGCGTGTCGCGGGTTCGATCCCCGCATGGAACGAATATTTGTATGGCCCACAGTTAGTTGTTCCGGGTCTGGGTGTTTGTGTATGTGAGCCTAAGTGTTTGTAAACGCGTGGGTGCGTTTACAAACACTCGGGAGAAATTCCTAGTGTGGGGCAACGTTTTTAAAAAAAAAACTAAGCAACAAAAATATGTGTATCATAACAAACAAAAAAAACGCAAGACGTCATGTCCCTGCGACAAAAATATGTTTTCATTCTATATTTTTTTCAAGTTAACTTTGATATATTTTTAATCTTTAAACACTTGAATGCATTTGAGACGAAAACAAAATCAGATAGCTAATAAACAGACATGGTTTTAAAATAGTCACATCCGTGCGACAAATTAATATATTTTCTTTCTATCTTTCTTGCTTCATTCAAGGTAACTTTGATATATTTTTATCCTTTGAACACTTTATAGCATTTGAGACGAAAGCAACATCAGATAGCTAATAGACAGACATGATCTTAAAATAAAAACGAAACGTAAAGATCCGTTTCATCGAGAAACCTTGATTCTTCCCACGCTAAAGTCAGGACGTCAAAAGAAAAACAACTTTATTTTTATACATCACCAGGAGCCACCAACCAGGGGTAAAGGATTAGCTTAGCAAACAAGCTTAGATCTCTATTTTTAAAGTCTTTTAATCTATTTCTATAGATCCTTTAACGAGCTTTATTTATTTAAGCCCACGTAAGTATTTTAATCAGCAAGAATTTTATACGGGAAATTTCTGCCAAGCTTTTCTCCTAACCTACTTTTTAGGGTACCGTAGTCAACAAGGAACCCTTAGCTTCGCCATATTTTAAAGCCAATTTTACTCTCTACGTCATGAATGGAGTGTAAATATTATATAAAATAGATTTCTTTAAACTACAGCATAACCGAGATGTCACTATAGTTCAGGCGCCGGTACTGGTTACTTCAATAGATTTTCAAACTAAGGCCTTGGGGTCCGAGTGCTCACCTAATATTTAAGGAAATTGCCAAGCGGTTGGTCGACTCTTCACGTGACCAGAGGGCTGGCCTGTTCTTTGGTCAAAGAATCAGCATTGCCATCCAACGTGGGAATGCTGCCAGCCTTCTGGGCACTTTTCCTGTTGACAGCGGTGTGGACGAGTTTTTTGACGCCCTGTAATTCTTCTCTTTTTGATACTTGTATATATTTTATTATAATTTTAGTTCTGTAAATTGTAGTTTGTAAATATTGTAAATAATAAAGTTTATCGCAAATTTTCAATATTCACTTTTGGGTAGCTTGATGTACCTACTGGTATGTGTAGAATGTGTACCTACACGTCTTCTACTCACATGTAACACACACACATGTCAAATAATCCATCAATAGTCGGTAAGCTATAGGAACTAAAGTCCTTTGACAACACCCGCAAGTAGAAATGAGTTCAGCTATTGTTAGCCTAGGGACACACCTGCATCGATATTCAGGGCTATTTTAAGCCTTGAGCGATGCCAACCTAACCTACTACAACAGGTACCTGAAGCTCTGGACACACCTATTTCGTAAACCTTTTTAATCGATCAACAGAGTTCTAATTAAGGTTGATGATGAAGGTCTTTTAAGTAATTTATAGAACAAGTCCGAAAAGGGGTTCAATTAGGGTAATCACTATTATTTATTTACTTATAAACATTACGTTGGACTGCCACGTTGGTCTAGTAGCGCAAGCGCGACTGCCCTGGGTCCCGAGTTCATTTCCCGGGTCGAGAAATTGTGATTGGATTTTTCTATCAGAAATTTCTTTGTAGCATAAACGGAGTCTACATGTGTGCCGAGGACCTTTCGGGGATTACAAGGCGTGATGTTATTTCAATATGCATGGTAAGAACCCAAACCAGAAAACAAATGTCAAACCAGGGTGTAAATACTGGCCCCGTCGGGACTGCGGGTTGTTCGCAAGAGATACCGCGGCCTCGGCTAAGAATTAACATGGGTGGTTTTTAGTCAGTAGAAGTCTGACACTCCCTTTCGCTCTGCCCAAGAGCGGGAGGGGTTATTTGATGGGCAAATCATCAAATAACCCACCAACAAAAATAAAAAGTGTGTAGATACTAAATATATTGAGTCATTTAATTTCTACCATTCAATAAACTCATACACATACGTACAGAGCTCATGGCTTAATAATAACTGCCGCTCGAGTTAATCTTTGGGTTAAACCGTGCTTGCATAGGTTGGTCCATGGATGGGTCACCCCGCATTACGTACCAAGTTTCTCCCGTACCCTGGAAAGCACGTTAAGCCGTTGGTCTCTGTAGTCATTAATAGATCTAAATTAAAAAAAATTGGCTTCTGGAGAAACAATTTTATTCTGTTAATGAATTCATGAATAATTTTAATAATTAATAATCTATTTTTAAATAAGTTATTTAATGTTTAATGTTTTTTATGTTTTTATGTATTTTATGTTGTCTTCAATACATAAAGGGTGTAAAAGTACCCTTAACGCAAACGAAGGGCACTTGTTCCCCCGCACCGCTGCGATCATTTTTTTTGTTCTAGACCATACCTGGGAACCCCCTAGTTACGGATATATTGGGGGTCAAATTTCCAAATTGTTCACAGCTGTTTTTGCAAATACTAGTTTTTCAGGTTATAACTTTACTTAAATTACCTCCATGACCCGTTTATTATCCAAAGAATCCACTAGCACATGTATGTGTGTATGGACACACACACATACACACACGGTAACTGTAGCTTTAACTGGGTTACGATTCACCTGGTAGAATAATATTTAATATTTTGACTGCCTCGTTGGTCTAGTGGTCGCAAGCGAGACTGCTGAGCATGAGGTCCTGGGTTCGATTCCCGGGCCGGGCAAACTGATATTGGCTTTTTCCATCAGGAAATTATCAGTAACAGCCACGGAGTCTGGATTTGTGCCCGGTTGATGGCAATAGGCTCGCCCCCTATTACATGGGACTTAAACATAACTGGCGAAATGTGGGTGTACTATTAGGTACACCTCTGCCTAACCCTTCGGGGATTATAGGCGTGATGTTATGTTATGTTTATTTCCCCTTATTTGTTTTTTCTCTTTCTGGCACTTTAACTAAACGGCATTCAACATAATATATATTACTAGCGGACGTCACGCAGTTTCACCTGCGTAGTTCCCGTTCTCGTGGGAATACAGGGATAAAAAGTAGCCTATGTCAACCGGGGGTAAAGGTCTCTCGGTATGGGTGAAATAATTTTCCAAATTCAATTCATTTATTGCATCAAATAATATGGTAGGTACATGAAGTTCTTATACCAAATATTTAGTAACACATATTTGGCCAAAATATAATATATGCAATAGTACAACTTTATACACTTATGATACAGTTAAATATGTCTGTGCTTTAATGTAAAGATTTACAGGGACACTTTTGAAAAAACTCATCTAGCAAATAAAAATACTCCTGTAACAACCACTCACGCAACGCAACACAAAACTTATTGAAGGGTAGTTCAGTAATTGACCTCGGCAAAGCATTGTAAATTAGGAGCATTATATTGGGCTATATATATGCAGCTCAAATCGGTCCAGTGTTTATATGAAAACGTATACCATGTTTACTGTTAGTTTTGAGTTCCGGATATTTCGATACTGTTGCAAGCACCAAGTTCACGGATAAACTTAAGTTTTTGCGGGTATTTATGAGCAGACAAATCGGTCCACCCTTTTTCTTGCTCGTTTTTTGCGAGCGTTACCGCTACCAATGTCACTCACAACTCGATTTTCTAACCGATACACAAAACTCTCGCTTGCGACCTTTTCAGTGTTAATTATATGTATGATGCTAGTGATGTCAGTTTAAAAATACATTACATAAAGAACATAGTAAGAACTGTAGATTCCGATTTTACGTCGACATTAGTTTAATTTAAACTACATTGAAGATTTTATGAAACAGAAAGTTCTTCATTGATTAGGCCTCAAAAAAATTCAGTCCCAAAAAATGTCTCCGTGCCAATCTAAAAATAGGCATCGCTCATAACTAACACGCCGTCCAAATTCACGGCATTACCCAACCGCGTTGGTAATAGGTCAAATTCTTGTCTCTGTGCCAGAAGTGGTCCTTTCCTGCACAATAAATTAAATAGGACACTCCTCCACTACCTACAGTTCCGTTGACATATTACGGCAAAATAGAAACATGGTCCTGGCAATAATGCTCGGTCCTGGCACAATAAATTTGTCGTTCAAAAAGAGAACACAGAACCAAAATTGGTTATTGCGCTATTGGAAATATAGCCAGAAGACTGGGGCCATCAAAGGCTGTGCGACATCGAACCAATTAATTGTATTGTAATAAACCGTCGTTTGCTCGCGGCATCATTTGCTTTTTCCAATATTTTCTGTCGTTCTTTTCTCGTTAAAATGGGGCTTTGTTTAAAATGTCTTAAATTTCCTGGAAGCTTCATAGACGTTGTCACTGGACATTCTTTTTCGTCTTTCTATCTATGACAAAGAACAGTGGTCGGTTTTTTTCACAATATATTAATACTACCTTCTTCCGCGTGAAATAATTAATTTAAAAAAACTACCATTATATATTTGAACCGGATTTTGATAATAATTTCAAGAGCTTTTAATGTTTGCCACGGAACCCTAATTCTTAATCTAAAATTGAAACCTAAGTTATTCCTTATAACATTAGTTTTGTACAAAAAATTGATAAAATGTTTTTTTTTTTCATATATTGCTGTATGTTTATTTTTTAAAGAAGTAAAAAGCTGTTATTTTGAAATTACAAACAGTCTTCAATTTTATTTATTAATATAGATTACTATTAATATTATGACCTATCTGTTCTGCTTTCGTGACACTTATATTATGTGGTGTAACTTTATATATATTTCATCATTTATCATGATGTATGGGGTGAACAATAACCTGTGCCAAAACTTGATGTAGGTATCAGTATTGACGGATTAAGGTATTGGGAGCCCTCAACAAACATTAGCTCATCGCTTCACATTGAGATTGATGAAGCGCCTCAGTACTGGCACGTAACCACGGAGCTACTTACACTATACCTAACTGAACTCACATGGTATAGGTCCTATGCCGTGCGAGTTTAGTTAGGTTAGGTTATTCTATAAGATAAAGGGGCTGGTTATGGTAATAATAATAATAATCTCTATTTTTGACACATGAATTGTTAAAACGCTTGCGTGAAGGATTCAAATATAGGTTATAGGTTAGACACGATTATAGGTTTGGGTGTATGGCAAGCACATTATTTATTATTTGATAGGGGTGGGCTGCATCCAGCATCCAAGTTGGATCTTTTTCGTGGTATTAAAACTACATATTTTATTTTACATAACATTTAATGTTATGAATTTCTGCAAAGTAACTCCATATTCAATAACTTATATTAATGTTTTATCAAACTGCCACAAGCAAGTTGCTACGGCGTAGCAACTTGCTACGCGACACAAAACTAACACTCCGTAATTCAACAGTAACTCGATTTATGAAGTCCAATAAAATTGTGTTCGCTCGTGTAATTTTTAGTTCAGTAAAAAATATAAAGTACATTTTTTATTATGAAAGAGCCTCGTGGCTGGCTAATGTGACCTGAGCAATATATAATCACCTTTTTTCTAGTTCACTTCAGCCCCTCTGCCACCCGTGTCGTGCTAAATGAAGCTTATATACCGGAGAACTTGCACCATTTACCTTCGTATTTATATTGTACCCTGTAGCTCAGTTGGAAATATTGAACTGCGTATTTGAAAAGCTAGATTTTGTGCGGCGTATATTACCAGCAAGCAATTAATGTCGTATTAAGGTAGTCGATAGCCGATATTCGATACATTTGGGAATTGGCAATACACGTAATTAGACGAAACTGTGCGATCGAATATACGTTATGTTGTGGAACATGTGTCGTCTGCCATTGCTCCCCGCAGACAAACTGGTTGCCGCAGGAGCCGTGCGCCTGACTGACGGCTTAGTACCAATTGCTAAGACCTGAATAATAGTTGCCTGCCGCCAAAGCGCTGACGGTTGCTTGCCAATTTACCTGCCAGACATACTAGATGAATGGGTATACTTAATGTGCACATGCCTATTTGCATCTGTACTGATGCAATTACAGTTAATTAATGGGGCGTTCCTAGATATACAATTAACGAAAAGACAATAAAAAAGCTCTTTTATAACCGCTCCCTCTCCCTTTTTTAATTGTATTTCAGTGTATCTGAGTCAATTATTTGTATTGTACGCTTATCTAAATTGTAATGTTTTATTTTGTGTTTGTACTGTGATAAAAATAGCAATGGATGTAAATTACCTGAATAAATAAATTTACTTTTGACACTATAGAAGCTGAAAAATTACATAATAACAAAATGGCCGCCGACCGTCGCTGACCGGCCAGCTATAAAACAAAACGGGACCAAAAACGTCACATGTGACATCTCTAACCAGCCGTATTCTGACAAAGGTAGGCGTATAAAAAGCAGGTAGGTATTACTCGGGCCACGGCACTTACACCTGTTACTCTCGTCATATTTCAGGAGAGCGCCCGTCGCAAATATGCGAAAATCCCATAAAAAGTTTTCACTTTCCTCTCAATTTTTATCGGGATATTATGTCATTATTTTCCACTATCTTTTGAAATATCTTCGGTGTAGGTAGCGAGGTAGCTTCAGGTGACAGTGATGTAGGACTTTGGAAAATTTCATTATCTCGCTGTACATAAAGATGTGGGCCCTAGAGACGTGGACATTGTGGTTTGTGCAATGTTTTACGAAGTGTGATCATCGAATATTGTTAATAGTTTATGAGGGAATAACGTGAGAATAATGACTCTATTTACAACTTAAATGTAACTATCATTTGCCTAGCCTTTTCTCAATTATGTTGGGATCGCCTTCAATCTAACCGGATGCAGCAAAATACCAGTATTTTACATAGAGCGACTGCTTATCCGACTTCCACAACACAGTTAGTACTAGGTAATGAGATACCTACCTTTGATAAGACTGGTTATCAGACTTTCGGGCCACTGACTTCCTGTTACGACTGTGAAATATTTACAAATGACACGCGGGACTAACGGCTTATCATGCTTTCCGAGGCACGGAGGAAACTTGGTATGTAATGGGTGGACACGCCATCCACGGAGTGCCACGGACCAACTTAGGGAAACACGGCTTAACCTAAAGAGTGGCCGAAAGGCTGTTATTTGTGTTAGCCACGACCTTTTCAACGAGCTAACTTTATTGTAACCATACATTAAAAGCGTTTACAAACCAATAGACATGCATAAAAGCAACTGTATAAATAACAACCACAAACAAACACTCGTGTATATTTGAGTCGATATCCGTTCACTATGAACTGTACTTAATCGAATGTCAACCGCGGCACCCGCTTGACATCGATGTATACTCTCACAAGACATGACACCTATCGTCATTCGCAGAGCATTACACACGTTAGGGTTTTATTGTACACCGGGGGGTGTTTCACTATATCTGTATATATTGAAGTGAACACAAGCAATCGTATTTAATAGTTTCAACGAAAATCTGGCTTAAATATGATTAATATAGGAATTAGTAAATGTGTCTTCATCAACCTTTAACTTTTACTGTTTTTTTTTCTGTTTATTGTAGCAGAGCTGTTTTCTTATTCACAAGTTCACACAAAAGCACGAACTTTATCAGATTGAGAAAATAAAAGTAGACTGCGTTTATTTGAGGAATTGTCCCTTTTCTCCTCCTATTTTTGCTGGCATCATCTTTTCAAGGATGCACCACGCTGATTTTTATTATGACCAACATAAGCTCTCAACTTCAAGCGAAACTGTTCAACTTTTCGACGAAAAGTAAAACACCACAGACTCACACAGTGTCGCCACAGAGACCGCGAAACGAAGTTAAGGAAAACGTTTTTTTTTAAAGTGTCCGATCGAAGTGACGTGTGGTCGCTAGTGTAACATAAAATTCAGTTAATCGCGTGCGAGTCCGGAGTCCGGGCGAATAGTGTTGCTTCGCAGCTCGACGCCCGTACATCCCACGTATCCCGACCGGATATTGAGGGAGCGTGGCCGTCATGAAACTTTTACGTCCCTTATCCGCACACCTATTATACCGGCGTCATATTTCATCGAACCGCTCGCTTGCCGGCTAGACAGCGCGAAAGCGGTTTTTATTAAAACCGTTGCGGACGTTTCCGTCACCTCGTAAACCGCACGTGGTTGGAGGTCTTGCGATACAGCGAATATGTTAAGATACTAGTGCTGTGTTTGATGCGGGCTGTCCTACATGTGTATTCGCCACAATGGTCGTCATAAACTATATTCAACAACTTATTTAAATGCTATTTACTAATATAATATATTTTAATTTAACGTTGTTGATTTGTTTTGTACAAGTTACAGTAACAATAACAAAACAAATTCATTGAGTAAGAACTTATTCAATGAATTGGTTTTGATCAACACGAAGTTTTAAAATCGACAACAAACAGTTAGTAGTACTTATTCTAGTATTTGGCACACCAATCATGGTCATACGGGCAGAATATTATATTATCTTTGAAATATCAATTTTATAAAATTTCAACCTCCGAAAGATAACTGTCTATGTACATTCCTAAGCCAATATCAAAGAGATTAATCTAACTTTTAATAATGCAAAATGGAAGAAGTTTTATGTTCCACGTGTAACCTTACACGTGGTATATAAAATTTAACGTTAATGTGTTTTGAATTTATATGTTACAAAGGTATTTAGACCATCTTATGAGTAATGCGTTGGGTGATGATGGATGTATTGGGACCTATGATAGGCAAAGTGGCTGTCAGCCAAGCTTTAACGCTGTTAGCGGTAAAGTCAACAATGTGTTATATTGACATAAACTACGTAACTCTTTCTTTTATAGATCTTGAGTCGTTGGTGGAATGCGAAATGCTTTGAAACTGACTGTTATTTGTAAAATCCCTTTGGCAAAGCTCTTTGTTTTTTATAATTATTACTAATTGTTACTATGAATCAGTAAAACTTTGCAACTGAATTTCAAACCAGTTTTCTTGACCCTACTAAGATGACAACTTTTAACTTTATGGCAGACATAACTTAGTCTTGCAGCCAGGATCGCCTCCTCACGAAAGAAACCCTCAACGGTTAATACCACGGACACACGCTCCTTTATATACGCGATAAATATTTATACATTAACTCAATTTTCTCCTTTTCTTTTTAATAAAAGGTGATTTGGTTTTAAAAACACAAGTTACGTACTGAATATGTCGACACATCTCAGAAATTAATTCAAAAATATTTAAAACAAGAATACCACCTATATGACACGCAACTTGTTATCGTAACCTACTGCGGGCAAGACACTTCACAAAACTCCCAGTGCCAGCCGTAACTTTAGAATTGTACACGGAATTTCCTGCCCCTTGGGACGTGACACCGTAGTCGGTTAACTGTAAGACTGTAAACCTCTGCCGACACCTTCAGGGAGTTAAAGCGTGACGGTTATAAATCTGTACCTTTTATTGTATCCGTAGGAAGGCAGGAATACTAAATTGTGTCGTAAGTTAAGAGGTACTCCGGCGTGTAAGTCAATTTACCTAAAAGCGCGGGAGTGGTGGGCTGAGATAACTTTATATGATAGATTAGCGCTAGATGGAGACAAAACACCCGCCAAGTATTTTTTGTTACGTAGCTTATTATACGTATATTGTAACGTAATAAATGATGGAATGTTAGAGTAACGGTAACGTACTTTAGAATAACTCGCCACATGATTAAATAAAATGTGTAATAATAAAATTAGAATGAACAAATAACATAATATCACGATTGTAATCCTCAATGAGTTAAGCAAGTCTGTGCCTACTACCTAACAGTACACTCACGTTTCGCCAGTTATGTTGAAGTCACATATAATAGGGGCAACGCCTTGCCATCAACCGACCACGGATCCAGATTCCGCGGCTGTTACTGAAAAACTCCTGATGGAATAACCCAATAACACTTTGCTCGACGTTAGAATAGAACCCAGAACCTCATGCTTAGCCGTTGCGCTTGCTGCCACAACACCAAGGAGACAGGCAAAACCCATATTCAGTCAATGTAGATATCCCTACTACAGTAACCATATTGAAATGTCATATAAGTAACAAACATTCTACTGACCAGGCATTGTGCCCGCTGGACCGGACAACTCAGCGAGACGTGGGCTGACAGTGCTTGACAGCGCTCGACAGCGCTGTCATCACATGACAGCGCGGTTCAGTTTGCGCAAACTCAGCATTTAATGATTTTCATAAACTGCTGTGCCTATTCTACAATCTTTGTTTTCCCAAGGTAAGAGTCAAGGTCAACAATAATACAAAAAACACACAAAAGTGGATAAGCAAAGGGCTAAGACAAAGTTGCAGAACTAAACGAAAACTGCGTTATCAGTACTACAAAAATAAAAACACATATAATAAAATTAAATACAATAAGTACTCCTCTATGCTCAAGAAATGCGTTTATGGTTCAAAAAAGAACGCAAACATAAAATATATTAACGCGCATGATAATAAATGTAAAGCCACTTGGACTGTCATTAAAAACGAAATAAATAATACTACTCACAAAGATAACATAGAAACCATAAAGTTAAATGATACCGTAGTTACAGACCCCGTGGAAATGGCTACTATATTCAATGACCATTATGTAAAAACGCATATACCAACGCAACAAAAAGGTACCCAAAACTTTAGACAAAATAAATGTGTCAACTCAATGTTCCTCAAACCAATGCTCGAAAATGAGGTGCGACAGGAAGTAATGTCTCTATGCAACACCAAATCGGAAGGCTATGATGAAATAAGCACGAAAATCATAAAAGCCTGTTGTAATGAACTGACTGGTATCTTAACTCATCTTATCAATATGTCATTTTTATCTGGAACTTTTCCCGATAGTCTAAAACTATCCATAATAAAACCCTTATTCAAAAAGGGAGATCAATGTGACATTAATAATTATCGACCTATAACGTTAATACCTGTTTTGTCTAAAATTTACGAAAAATGCATGCATAAAAGGCTCATTGACTTCTGCAATAAATTTCAAATAATAACTGTTGAACAATTTGGATTCCAAAAAAATAAATCAACATCATTAGCCATTTTTTCTCTTATGAAAGCAATACTTACAAATATCAATAATAATCATTTAACCACTGGCCTCTTTTTTGATTTATCGAAAGCCTTCGATCTAGTGTCACACGACATATTACTAGATAAGTTGGAGGCTATCGGGATCAGGGGCCCTGCACTACAGTGGATATCATCCTATTTAAGTAAAAGACAGCAACGTGTAATTATCAATAAAATCAACAAAAATAAAGATATGATACCCTATTCATCAGAATATAAACATAATAGATATGGCGTTCCGCAAGGAAGCATTTTAGGCCCAATATTGTTTCTTATATACATTAACGATATTATTAAAATAACCAAACATAAATGTACATTATTTGCAGACGATATATCCATCATAGTGACATCTGATAAAAAGAAAAATACCGTTGCAGATCATGAGTCCGACATTAATAATACAATAGATACATTGCTGCAGTGGCTTGACATGAACCATTTAAAAATAAATTTAGACAAATCCGTTTACCTTCAATTTAACCAGTCGAATAATAATAAAAATAACATTAAACTTAATATAAATAAAATCAAAGAGGTAGGACATACAAGATTTTTAGGCGTAGTAATAGATAAGGATATAAACTGGAAAGACCACATAGATAATATAAGCACTAGAATTAATAAATTTGTATATGCTCTGAAACAAGTTAAAAATGTAACTAACGTAAAAACTGCAATTATGTCATACCACGCGTATGTAGAATCACTACTTCGATATGGTCTAGTTATGTGGGGTAATAGCACCGATATGAATAGAGCATTTATCGCTCAAAAAAAGTGTATCCGAGCAATATGTGGACTTCAACCTGATGACTCATGTCGACCAGTGTTCAAAAAACTTGGTTTGTTACCGTTGCCATCTTTGTATATGTATGAAATATGTATGTTCGTGGTAAGGAATAAAGAACTATTTAAGAAAGCAAACGATGTAAATCCTCGCAACAGACGAGATCCTTTTATGTTAGTATTAAATGATTTGCCAAGACTTACAAAGTATAATAAAAACTGCTTAGCAATGTGCGTACGTATTTATAATAAGATGCCAAGCCACTTCAAAATATTAAATTCAAGCTTATTAAAGATTAAATTGCACAAGTGGATAAATGAATGCAATTTCTATAGTTTAAAAGAATTTATTGATACACGATTTTGATGCATTATAACATTTTGCTCAAACCTAAAATTTTGCATGCTATGATCTATCTTAGCTAAACATGTTTGAACTATTTTAATTTTAACACCATTGTATACCATGTTTTTATGCAAATAAATGATTTATGTTTATGTTTATGTTTATGTTTCCCAACTGTCCTCGCACGATCAATCACCGATGATCGAGGACACGTAGGGGGGACATTTGTCCCTGTTTAGTTTATGATAGAACAGTTAAAAGAGTCATTTGCTATTGAGCTGTATATATGTATCGTATGATACGGTTTAAGGCAAGTGCTCGACGATATATAGATTCGTGTGTAAGTCGGTCTGTTTGTTTGTTCGATACCTTTTCACGACTAAACGGCTGATCGGGACGTAATGAAGTTTGGTAAGGAGATAGATTATAGCCTGAGGAAGTACATTGGCTATTTTGTTTTCTCACACAGACAGATCTAAAACATATCAAACCACACGAACGAAAAGACGGGAATCAGCTAGAACTTACACTATAAACTGAAGAGTTTGTTGTTTTCTTTGTACACGCTATTGACTGAAACTGAATTTAAAAAAAAAATGAGTGCGTGTACTAGTGTACACACGTAAAAAGTGAAACTTCATAATATTGGGAAAATAGTTCATTCCAATCAGATATCTGAGTTCGTACCGACGAAGGGCAATAAACCGACATAATATATTCCAAGTCTTTGCAATTTAACAACTTAACACATATTACCTCAATACCCACATTATTAATATTAAACGACACTAGGTGAGATTGGATCGACTTAAGAATCAATAAAGCCACACCGCCATAACTATCACATCTATCGTTCCTATAGACATTATACCCGTTAATGTTGACATTTAACTCACAGCTGAGCCATGACTCACTTATTATTGCGATGTGGATGTTTTCTTGTACTAATAGTTCAGAAAAGGATACAAGTTTAGGCCGTAAACTTTGTGCATTCCATTGGAATATGTTAACCGACATCACTTTTACTGTACTATCCATTATTCTTAGATGTAAACAAGTTTAGTATATCTCCGTCCATAAAACTACTAATTAACAATAATTTAACTTCCTCACATATAATTTTAAACACCGACTTCAATTTGTCCATTAGGTTCTGCTCTGTCGAGAACACAATTGCCATAATATTTCTCCAAATTTTCCTCCATTGAAATTTCCTCTCATTTGTATCTCTCATTTCTTGCACCCGCACAGAATATGATAAATGAGAAAACAATAATATGAATGATTTGTGAAATGTATGTGCACACAAAACCCCGCCTCATGCACAACTCGAATTATAATATTAAATTAAAATACCCGATCTACATTTGCAAACCGTTTCACTCAACCTGACCAAAAATATCTTAAATTTAAAAAAATAAATACCACAATCCCACCCAAGTATTAGAAAAAGAGATATAATTACTTACTTTTGTTAAAAATCCACTGGAATTAGAATTAAAATAACACTTTGATTTTGTTGATCACTTTAGTATTGATATATTATTTATCACGTCGCTATTGCGTTTCAGAAATAAATAAGGGTGCAAGAAAAAAACGTGGCTTGACCCTCTCACGATTCTGGGTGACTGGAAGGGGACTGCACGTGTATTTTTGAACGGTAAAGTCTGGTGGTGGGAGTAAGTCCGCTTAAGCGACATGCTATCCCTACTCCGTTGGAGAAAGTGAAAGTACTCTTCGTCTGAACCAACCGTGGTAGGGGCAAGAAAAAGATGGCGCGTAACGGAAAAATGTGACGCGTAACCGAAAAATGTGACGGTAATTTTTTTTCCAACGCCGATAAAGAAGTTTCACTTCAAAAAAGTTTGCATTAGATAGTCGAATTTTTGAGCGAGGTTATAGGTTTTTAACATTAAGAGGCGAGCAAGAAGCAAACAAAATAAACAGCTGGTAAAATACACAAGTAGTGATTCTAACTCTGTATAATTGTTTAGTTAAAGATCTTTTGTAACGCTTTGTTCTCACCAGCACAAGTCAGAGTACGTGTTTCGTGAAGAGTCAGCAAAAGAGTTCGGATTGCAAGCAAGAAATAAATAAGTACATAATAACATATATTTGCAGTTATAGTGTTAGTTTTCCACTACGTATTGCTAGCGTTATAAGTTTTTAAACATAAGACATGCTCAGACAACAAAGACTTCGTGACTCACCAATACATGGATGAAAAGTAGTTGAACTGTCTGCATTTATATATTATTTTATTGCCTTGATATTTAAATTAGTTCTCTGACTAATAAAATTTAATAACACTATACCCGATGAACTGTGCAACTGAAACAACGACCAGTCCACATTAGACTTGGATAGAAAGAACTAGCAGACATAAGGAGAGGCATTTGCCCTCTGCGAGTTGCTCGAAAGAGATACCGCGGTGCCGGACACAAAGGGCTAAGAAGAAACATGAGTGGTTTACAATCAGTAGAAGACTGACACTCCCTTCCACTCCACCCAGAGCGGGAGGAGTCATTTGATGATGTCCGAACCTCCAAAAAACAAAACAATTTGCCCTGCAGTGTCTCTCGCAATGGAATCTCGCTGGCTAACGAAAGAATAGTAGTAGCAATCTAATAAAAATATAATAATTCTCTCATGTCACAACACGCTTAAAGAGAATGCGCTAAGGTAGCCCGCGATACCAATTTTTCTTATGCTTTTTTTAACAAATTGCAGGTCAATGCCAGGTTGTATGATGATTAAAATAGCGATTGAAACATATAGCCATATTTTAGAAAGTTATAATCATTCAAATTAATCAACCCTCTTAGTTTATTTAATCTCATTGAATGACTCTCAAGTTATATTTTGTTCAACGTAGAGCCTGACACTAACCTGAAAATTGCAAAAATTTTCCCTCTAAAAATTACCTTGATCAAAAACTACAAAAAAAAAAGTAGACTGAGAAAACAAAAACTCGTCCAATTTACATAATCAGAACATACCGTAGTTATCATGAGGAAATCTTATGAATACCGTTTACATAATACATACCACACTGTACCCTCGTTGGGCTTATCGTTTCAAATATCTAAAAGGGCCAAATGGTAACTAATTCTTTAATTTTCTCTGCAAATTGAAGAGTTTCTAATAATCTAGATTGTCTTGACTTTTATTTATTTTGATCGAGATAACCAGTCAAAATAATTATATTCATTTGTACAAAAAGTTCGTTGTTGGCCTGTGTGTGCACGCACACATACACACATATGAAAAGTTCTGTCTTAAAAGTTCGTCTTATTTGACAAAAATCGTAACATATTATTAATTATGTGTTTGTTACGGCTTCAAATTCAATCGCCTTCGACGATGGCTGAAAAGACTAACTTATAGGAAGCAAACAACATTACACCTGTTTTTCCCGCAGGGCAGGTACCAAGGTACCAAGGAACCAAGGTTCTTGTTACCAAGGTTGGTACCTTGTTCTTGGTACCTTGGTATCTGCCTAAAATACACCCACATTTCGCCCGTTATGTTGGAGTCCCATGTAATACCAAATCAAGGGTGCTAAAAGCCAATCTTTGAAACTAATCAGTGTTTTCTATTCATGAGTGCACGCATCCGGTCAAACATACTCAATTAAGGTTGGTCTGATGAACGCTATTTATGGTGACAAACTGGCCGTCAATTTCTGGGCAAATTAGATTTAAAATCGAGTCTTTTCTACAAAAGTGAAGCTGAAAATCAGCACTTTTTGAACGTCAATTACATACGATAGTCCCCCAAAACTTCCGTCATTTGCTTCGCCCTTTATGCTTTGAAGAAAGTTAGTCTGTTCAGATTTATCTTTCCACGTATGCAGTCTTAAAGGTGCTGCCACTCAAGGCACAGCTTCCATGGTTTATGTATGTTCGGCGAGAGATAACGAGTGCATATTGAGACATTGAGCGTTTTGTCACGTCGTGTCGTCGGCTATCCGTGGCATTATGCTGATTGTGGCGCAATACGGAACTCGTACGCTAACGTGCCGACTGGGGAGAAAACACAACATCGACTATTTTTAAAGGTGATTTAGATTGTGGGAAGATGTGCGTTAAGTACATAACATAAGTTACACGCTTAATCTCCGAAGAGTCAGGCAGAAGTGTCCCTTATAGTAGGTACACCCACTTTTGGCTAGTTATATTTAAGTTCTATGAAATAGTGGGCGATCCTAAGAGGAGTAGGGGGTGGGATATTGAGATGTGTTTTGACGTATTTGTCAGAAAGATCTGAAATAGGATAACTATAGCTTTTTTGAGCTAAGTCACTCTTTGACTTATTGACCAACAATTTCGCACAAATAATAATAGAATTGAGCTCAGTTTACAGCGGCGTCGTAACATACACATTATTGGAAAATGACGTAGTTTTGAATGAGAACCTCCTCCTTTTTGGGAAATCGGTTAAAAAAAACAACATCTATCTTTGGTACTATACTTTCATCGATAACAATTTTTTTCTCAAATATTTAAACCATTCTCATTTCCCTAATAACTTAAAGTTAATCTACCACCTACATTTTATGAAACCCTGGTGCATAAATGTGAAAATTGAATAATGTCAAAGTATCAAACACTCGTATAGACGTAGGTATATTTCACAGTGCAGTCTGGAGTATTTCCCGGCGACCGGCACGCGGGCTGCCCGCCAGATATTAAATTCTGAAGGTAATATTCATGAACGAGTGCCCTAAGCACGCCACTCAACTGTTCTCGATATAATAAAGGTAATAAGACTTTTAGTAATAAGAGGAATTCATTATAAAACAGAATAGGTTGAAAGGTAGATATTAAAGCGGTTCGGTTTTTACGTCGTTTTTGCTTGAGATCATTAAGCACCTATTGGCGTTGCGCATAAACGAATAAAACGAAGAAAAGTTCATGTTGTTTTCAACGTTTTTTTCCAAACTGTTTCAGTTAGAAAGTGAGTTATTGATGTTCGAACTTTTAGAGACGAACCTAACTAATAGATAGCTCGACTTCAATGAACGCCTTTATTCAAAAGCGCAAAAATCCAACAAAACCAAAATAAAGGTCGACCGTTTTCCGGACTTCGCACACCATAGGATGTGAAAATGAATAGAGTGTTTTCGCTGGTATCGCCTCTAGAGGCAAAAGGGAATAAAGTAAAACGAAAAAAAATGGTGGACTCGTCACTGCGAAGCATTAATTTCATAAAGGCGCCACGCGGGAGCTATAAATTCACACCGTTGTTGCTCGAATGACATCACACACGAATGCAAGCAATATAACCAGTGATTTCGAAAACTATCAGCAGCCATGATAAGTTTAACATGTCATTATCGGGCGTCCCCAGACCATGCCACGTGAAATAACATTTTAATGTCGACCGTAACCGCATTTACGGTAACTTGTCATTTCTACTGACATCGGAAAATTGCTGCTTTAATCGCATTTTGGACCCACGTTTGCTTCAGGGCAAAGATGTTTTATGCAAAAAATAATGTCCGCAGCGAATATATTTCAATAATATGGGGTTTTTCACCAGGTTTATGATTGGATTTGTTTATTCTAAAACTTTGCTTAAATAAACTTAATAATAGCAAGACACGAGATAAGAAAACAAATGTATATAGACATGTATACCAAGAACACCATATTGTGGTTTGTACAAATAAAAAGCTCGGTCTATTAGCTACGAGTACATCACAGCAAAAGGAAAAAACATAATCCGCTATTTGCTAGTTAATATAACGTAATACGAGGAGAATGTTACTGAAGGTATTTCTATGACAGCTCATTAATTATGTTAAGAGAGAAAAATGTGTTATTACTGAGCAAAATGCATACACCACTAATCTAAAGTTTGCGACCTGTGACTTTAAATGTAAATGTGGGATGTGTAATGTAAATGTTGGAGGGTTTAATTTATTGGAACAAAATATTATTCACATGATTTTTTTGTCACCAGACACGTAAAATGTAATGAAATACATAGATGGCAAAACCGGCAAAAAATGACGGAAGACGAGATGAAAAAAAGTACGTCAAAAGTTGACGATTCAATTTTTATAAGATCCCGTAATATTTACCATGGTACCATCGAACTTTGTATTGCTGATATATCAACAACTAATCCGTCAGATAGATACAATTTTCTTTTCGTATTTTACAAGATCTTTCCTAAAACCGTGATCCGTTCGTATTTACACAACTCGAAGTTTTCCGTTTACGCACGAGTGTGGCATGTTTGTATTCAGTGGTACACACCTATCAGTGATTTGTTTGCCGCCAGGATTTATATGCGAACACCTGAACGGGCTGAATTCAATCATAAATGTCTCGTTCATTTGACATGGACACTTTGAGCCTACGAAGTCATTTAGACAGCGGGAATGTAACAGAAAACAATAGATTACTAAGTACACCATTTTGAAATGAGGATTTAATTCAAGAAAGAATGGTTAGCTGCTTCTAGGAGATTGGAGTTGTGACAGCCGCTTAAAAGATTTATACCTGTTCTTGATAAAAACTCGACTCCTTCTCCTCGACCGTCCGAGGTCCTGGGTTCGATTCCTGGGTCGAGTAAAGTGTCATTGGGTTTTACATCAGGAATTTTTCAGTACTAGCTACGGAGTCTGGATTTATGCCCTGTCGATGGCAATAGGCTCATCCTTCATTCTGAGGTGGGCTTTCATTCTAACTGGATACAGTTAAAAACCCGTATTTTACATAGAGCGATTGCCTATATGACTTCCACAACCCAGTCAATACTGGGTAATCACTTGGCAAGACTGGTTGTCTGTTGGTTGTAGGCTCGCCCCCTATTACATTTGACTTAAACATAACAGAACGAAATTTGGGTGTGTACCTCTGCCTAACCCCACAGGGACTACAGGTGTGGTGTTATGTTGATAAAAAATCATTACCACAGACTTGTTACGACAGTCAACGTCACGCTGCTTCACTTGCAAGTGTATTGGAAAACGTTGCCGTAGTTTGAAACGTGTCAGCATACTCGTAGGTCATTTAGTGTTTGGTCAATTGGACCCGCTTGCTAGTTGCTTGGACCCACATTAAAACATAGAAAAAAAAAGACGTGTGGCACTGGAGACTGCCGCGGTAAAGCTATTGCATAGCATTTTTTATCAACTTATGCAATTATAATTATTTATTTATTTTATTAATGCAGTATTTAAATATAGTATTTATACTTACACTTTTACTAATCATCCTCATCTTTTATAAAATGTCCTTTTACGTCTCATGTCGCGCCTTGGCGACAACTATTTTTGTTGGCAGCCTTATAATCGATCTTATTCGATTTATTAACTTTGATTTTGCTGTTTTAAAATATTAAATCTAATAATTTTTCAATGTTTACTTTTCATCTGACATTACGTCAGTTGTCAAGATGTCATTTACTTTTTCTTTTATTTTGTGTCATAGTTTTTCTTAGTGGTTAGAGCTATGAAGGTTACATTTGATTTATATAATTTAATTTATTTTATTAATATGTTAGCTCAAATAATGTAATTTATTGATAATTTCTATTAATAGTATCTTATCTTACGCTTATAAAATTAATTAACACGCTCACAGAAATTCTTTGAGGAAGTTTTTGACTGAATAATACAGGCCGTTTTAAATACAGGCAACTCACAATTTTTGATTTCAAGAAATTGTCAAGTGTCAATTTGTCAAGTGTCAGTTCGTTAGGTTTTTATTTTCGTTACGGAATTTCTGGATTCGGTCCCCACGCTCAAGGCCCGCGATAGAAGCTATGCAATAGCTTAAAAATCGACTTGGTTGACTAATCCCGCGGGTCCATTTCGACTGGGTCCTGTTCACCAAAGACTCATTGCACTATTGGCTCTATAAAATCAATCCGTGCAATGTCAAACATGTTCTATCTTCTTATATATAAAAATGAAACCCGTTTTCCGTTGTCACGACTTGGCATGAAAACGGCTTGACCGATTTGGCTGTTTTTTTTTTTTTAATCTTCGTTGAAATTCAAGGATGGTTTTTACGGCGAGAAAAATTCGAATAATGGCCGGAAAAGCCCTAAAAACAGCCCTTTTCTTTTTCCCATACAAACGTTTTCTAACTAAAACGTAAAATCAATTTGAGCTTTAATACCGTACTATAAAGTTCAAGTGTTAGTGGAGAGGTTCCGGGAAGGCAAAACAATTGAGTGACGTTCAGTTGTTCAGTCAACGAATGACAACTTCAAACAGACCATACGACATTTTGCGTATAATATACACACATCAAAAGTGTCTAGGGATCAAGCATTTTTATGCGGATTTCTTGAGATTGAGATGTGGCTTTGTAATAAATTTATGATTTTATAAATTTATATGGATCCTTTTTGGTGCATTTCATAATTTGAATCAGGAACTGTGAATCAAATTCGAGTAAAAGATGAAAATCAGCTGTCAATATTTTTCCTATAAAAACATACAACGCATTGAAGACATTATTAGTGCTACTGTTTCCCTACTACTGATTAAAACCAACGTTATTATGGAGCGGCGACGTCATTTAAGCAGGGAAGAAATGCTCAGAGCCGTGGGAATGATAGAAGCTGGTTCCCGGCAACGTACTGTGGCTTTAGCTCTGAATACAAGTCAGAGTGTTATCAGTCGACTTTGGACACGTTACCGAAGCACTGGTACCGTGGCTGAGCGCCATGGAGGACGGTATCGCTGCACCACACGGAGACAAGACCGATACATTCAAATCTTAACTCGAAGAGCTCCAACAATAACCGCCATGATGTTAGCCGTGAGGCTTCATCACTCTTCAGGGAACTTAATTAGCGACCAAACAGTCAGAAACCGCTTGCATGAAGTGAACCTTCATTCCCGAAGACCGCTACGGGTACCACCTATAGCAATGCACAATCGTAGGATTCGATATCAATGGGCTCTTGAACACAGAAATTGGGCAGAAGAACAATGGCGTTTCGTGTGCTTTTCTGATGAGTCTCGTTTTGGTATGAGACCGGATACAAGACGTATACGACACTGGAGAACCCCTGGACGCCAACAGCGATTAAAATCCTGCCAGGATTTCCATCCTTATAGTAGTGGAACCATCATGGTATGGGCGGGTATTTGGATCGGCGGAAGAACTGAGTTGATTTGGATCAGAGGCAACCTCAACGCTCAAATTTATGCTGAGACGATTGTATCAGACGTCATCGTTCCTCTACAAGTGCAAATCGGTCCCTTATTTCAGTTAATGCATGATAATGCACGACCGCACACCGCAAGAGTTGTAAGACAGACTCTCGCCGCAGCTAACATCAATGTCCTGCCCTGGCCTGCTCAGTCGCCAGACTTGAACCCGATTGAGCATGCATGGGATATGCTACAGAGAATATGGAGGGTATCCAGTCGCAAGAAGACCTTTTTTTGTTGTTGCAACGAACATGGGCGGCCATTCCACAGCGTGATTTGGATGAACTCATTTTGAGTATGCCAAACCGAGCGATGTTCTTGTGTTGTTAGTGTTCGCGGTAGAAACACGGATTATTAATTGTTTAAGTTACCCAATAAAATTTTAAAGAAAACTGTTATTTCAGTCTTTTTTTCGAACTTTAATGTTAGTGGTTCAAATGTCAAAAATCCCTTTATTAGGAAAATGGCAAATTTCTTTATTAATGCAAAGGTGACTTGGTTTATCGTTACTGTGACAAACGAAAACACTTTATTTGATGAATCCTTAAAGAAAATTTTAATTAATATCAATCAGGAGAAAAGTTATTGCAAAAATATATGTTGATCCCTAGACACTTTTGATGTGTGTAATATAAAAATTAATTGCTGTTAGTTAGTCGCGCTAAAACTAGAGAACGGCTAGACCGATTTGTCTAATTTTGGTTTTGAAACATTTGTGGCAGTCCAGAGAAGGTGAGAAATTAGTAGTATGTAGGTAGGTAGGTAATAGGTAGGTGGTAGGTAGTTGGTACGTAGGCAGGTAAAAGGGCATTGCAACGCACGCGGGGTACAGCTATATTATTATTATATAAAAATGAATAGCTGTTCGTTAGTCTCGCTAAAACTCGAGAACGGCTGGACCGATTTGGCTAATTATAGTGTTGAATTATTCGTGGAAGTCCAGGGAAGGTTTAAAAGGTGAGAAAGTGGTAGGTCGGTAGGCAGGGTAGTAGGTAGAGCAGTAGGTAGGGTAGTAAGTAGGATAGTAGAGTAGGTAGGGTAGTCGGTAGAGTAGTAGGTAGGGTAGTAAGTAGGTAGGGTAGTAGGTAGGTCGGGTAGTAGGTAGGTAGCGTAGTAGGTAGGTCGGGTAGTAGGTAGGTAGGTAGGGTAGTAGGTAGGTAGGGTAGGAGGTAGTAGGTAGGAAAAAGGGCATTGCAACGCATGCCGGGAACAGCTAGTCTATATATATAAAAATGAAACCCGTTTTCCGTTGTCACGACTTGGCATGAAAACGGCTTGACCGATTTGGCTGATTTTTTTTTTAAATGTTCGTTGAAGTTCAAGGATGGTTTTTACGGCGAGAAAAAATCGAATAATGGCCGGAAAAGCCCTAAAAACAGCCCTTTTCTTTTTCCCATACAAACGTTTTCTAACTAAAACGTTAAATCAATTTGAGCTTTAATACCGTACTCATAAAGTTCAAGTGTTAGTGGAGAGGTTTCGGGAAGGCAAAACAATTGAGTGACGTTCAGTTGTTCAGTCAACGAATGACAACTTCAAACAGACCATACGACATTATCACAATAATCACAAATAATTACTGTTTCTTTCCCAATAGAAAAACGATTTTTCAAATAGTGTTTGAGTATAATATAAAAATTAATTGCTGTTAGTTAATCGCGCTAAAACTAGAGAACGGCTAGACCGATTTGTCTAATTTTGGTTTTGAAACATTTGTGGCAGTCCAGAGAAGGTGAGGAATTAGTAGTATGTAGGTAGGTAGGTAATAGGTAAAAGGGCATTGCAACGCACGCGGGGTACAGCTATATTATTATATAAAAATGAATAGCTGTTCGTTAGTGTCGCTAAAACTCGAGAACGGCTGGACCGATTTGGCTAATTATAGTGTTGAATTATTCGTGGAAGTCCAGGGAAGGTTTAAAAGGTGAGAAAGTGGTAGGTAGGTAGGCAGGGTAGTAGGTAGGGTAGTAAGTAGGATAGTAGAGTAGGTAGGGTAGTCGGTAGAGGAGTAGGTAGGGTAGTAAGTAGGTAGGGTAGTAGGTAGGTCGGGTGGTAGGTAGGGTAGTTGGTACACAGGCAGGTAGTAGGTAGGAAAAAGGGCATTGCAACGCATGCCGGGAACAGCTAGTAATCAAATATAATTTCATACCCATTTGTACAAATCCAAAACTGATAATTATCGAACGTTTCCTTTTCCTTGGGGTCGTGTTTATTTAGGTAAGAACAAAGGTACCGATAATATTAAACATTAATGTAAGATATATCGGAACTATAGAACCCAAAGCGACAATCAATAGGGAATTTCCTATCATTCCCAAGGGATTCTTGAAACACAATGTAAGTTGGCCCCGTTCCCTTAATATAGATTAGTGAATCTATTAATTGCCTTTTAGCCAATTGATTTGTGGGGATAGGCCTCTTCTGTTACAAGAAAATTTTAATAGGTAGTTAGTAGGTGTATGGTACCTTTAATTACCAACTTGGGCTTAGAATGTTTTTCATTGCTTTCATCATCAGCCTATTAATGTTCCCACTGCTGGGACATAGGCCTCCTCTCTGTGAGAGGGAATGAGCTATAATATAACACACGGGCCCAGTGCGGATTGGTAGATGTCACAAGTCTTCGAATTTTAGCTTCACCGTTTTTGCATTACATTCGTTGTTGCGGTGTGTGTCGCTGCGTGCTTTCGTGCTCGCAGTGTTCGTTGTTGCGGGCATTCGGCGGCGTGTGATTCGGCGTGGTGGCTTTCGGGATGACGTATTGCACTCGTAGTTTAGTTTAGTTTTATGAATTGTTCTTCTGACATTCAAAAGTACCAATAATGGTTTAATTGAAATAAATGCTTTGACTTTGACTTTGACTTTGAGAGCAGTGGTGATGAAATAAATTACACAAAGTAATGTGCCTGTGTGGGTTCGAAATCACGATTTACTGTTCGTAAGTTGGGGCCGCCACCTGCGGCTGCTCTCGTTGCATTGCTTTACCTAAATATTTCTTGTAACAATAATTACGGGCATAGCTTCGGATTAAGCAATACTCACCTCCACCAGTTCTTTCCATCCGTTCGTGAGCGGCTGGCCAGGACATGGCTGGAGGTGGATCACTGTGTTGCCCAATTTCTCACAGGTCATGGTAACTTTAAGAGTAAATTATTTTCCTTCAAGCTTGTTGCCTCGCCTTTTTGTTAATGTTCTACATCTGACTGCGAAAATGAACAATCCGCACATCATATTTTATGGGAGTGTAGTCTTTGGCTGAATGAACGTAATATTATGTTGGATAATGTACAGGTTACATCCGGAGTTATTTACTATACGGACCTTGTAGAAACTAGAACAAATTTCCGTGCGTTCAAGCATTTTTGTCATACCTGTTATTGGAATCAAATATAACAGCTCACAACTTAGGACCCAGTAATATTAATGACAATAATATCCGTGGTGCTAGGCAACTGGGCTTATCCCAGTTGTATACGTCCCTGTGTGCCTATTGGCCTTGTTCTGTTCTGTCTCCTGCTGATACGGAGGGAAGTGGAAATTATGTTTTTTCCTACTCCTCTGCTATTATTTTCTGATTAATTTCGTTGCGGGATCCAAGACAGTTTAATCGTTTCTCTGGGACTTCGTCGGGCTTCATTGTCTCGGCGCTTTTCTTGTGGTCGCCACTGTTGATTCTGGCTTACAGAAGTTACAGTGGTTTGGGAATAGTGTGGCGGGCTTGTCCCAATTAAAATAAAATAAATAAATAATACTCATCATCATCTACGTAGCCTTTGCTGAACCAGGTGAATACCAATATTTTACATGGAGCGACTGATAATCTGACCTCCACAACCAGTGACTGGGTAATATGAACCCTTGGTATGACCCCTGCTTGTCAGTTTATCCGGCTTTTCATTCATAATCAACTGTCATAAATCTATATAAATGTCTGCCTCTTAAGGAGAGCAAATAAAGGTAGCCTGCGAAATTAAAACCTGACGATTTCTGCAACTGGCCGGACAGTGTGATTCGCGACCGTAACAAACATGGCTTTACCGAGTTGTAAACATCAAAACGACACTCTAAGTTCATTTAAATCCATTGAATTACTTTTGCAAGAAATGGTCACGCTGCAAATTGCAAAGAAACATAAGAAAAATTAATTTTGCAGGCTACAGTGGCGCTTTTCTTGCTTACGTTCATATAATAACATAGACCAATCAAGTAAATGAGAATTCCATATAAATGATTTAAGTAACACTTAGTACAAAATCTTTTAATCATTAGTACTAAGTAAGACATGAATATATTTAAGCTTAATTACTTAATCTTTTGCTCGATGTATGCGAACGGGTACCCAGTTTACCAGTGTAATGTCCCACATGAATAATTCCAGGTTATCTATTATAATACGGCTTAGAACAAGCCGCTGTACCCGATAACGTATTTAGAATAATTTACAACGCTGATAGAATTCACGGGATTCTGTTTAAGGTTGAGATTATCCACTCTGTGGGCAAATTGAATCAGCGAGGAAAAAATTACAAAGTGAAGTCTGGTGTTTGTCGCAGAAAATTGAGAATTTCTTGGTTCAACATGCTTTTGAAAGGAAGAAAATTGAAAATATAACTATAAAAAAAAACCCGACATTTATTTTGTAGAATCTAAAGTAATCAAACCGAATCTCCATAAGCAGGAGAAAAACGGCAGAATTAATATCAGATATCACAACACATTTGTAAGTCAAATCAGTAACCAGAGAGGAATGTTGTAACTTCTAAAGACGGAAACCGCGTAACGGATGATCCCGGCCGGTTCTGCGGCTTACATTAATTTGTTACAAGCTATTACATAGATTACAGTGTGTGACTCACGACCACACAACCAGAGGTAGGTTGAGCAACGAATAAATATTCAGAGGCTGACAGAAGAAATTAGTGTGATACGGATGGGGCGGGGTTACGGGGTCCTGCCTAAATAACGCTTTTCAGATGAGTAACACGGATTGTCTGGAAATAAATTAATCAGGCTGTGGGGCAACCCACGTAGTGTAGATTTACGAGTTAGTTTCTGCCCCGCCCCTCGCCCGCGTCTGCCCGCGTCTGCCCGCGTCTCGTCGCGTCTCGCACAACACTGCTCATCAATTTCCTCAGGACATACGACTTGGAATCCTGTTAATTAAACTATGCCGCCAAATTAAAGCGGCTATACAGCGCGGCTTACCACTGACGAAAGTATGCACATTACGTGCTACGGATAAGTACGAAATATTCCTCGTTCATCATTCTTGACATTTTTAATTAGATACTGAAAGAGCGAAGGGATGACCTACCGCTGCGCGGGCGCGCGGGGCGAGAGAGGTGAGGGACGGCGTCGCTGCGAGCGCGCCGTCTTGTCTCCCGCGCAACCCCTTCCGCAGTCAGGAAAAGCTATTGAATCGAGAGCACGTCCGTTTCGATTTTCGCGAGTGCAACTTTAATTTGATGCATCCTGATTATACGTGATATATATTAATGTGACTTTAATTACTGAGTCCCCCCTTTCAATACCTAAATACTTGGCACGTCACATTCACAAGTTCAACCACAGTAGTTAATTAGAAACTTGCTCTAAAAACAAGCACTCACAAGAAAACCTAATCGATTAGAAGCGATGTACGAATCAATGACCTTAATGAATAGACAAATCGGGAGTTCGCAAGAGTTCATCGAACATGGAAAATTAGAAAGTATTTCTACTGAAAGTACACTTTTATTTCAGCTTCTAATTCAATAACAGTAAGCTTTTCAGAAACTTACAAAGATGTAATTGGTACTGGCTAGACATTATTTTATGTGTGTTTTTTTGTTAGTACCTACGTTGTCGTATTCTTTCGTGAACCCATAATTTGTCCATGACAAGTTAAAGCTTCAATTTGCAAGGGGTGAGCTTATCTCTGCATATCTATCTATAGCGGTTCCAATTTCAGATGTATGCAGGTTTTCTGTTAAATAAATGTTTAAATTCTAAATATATACGAAAAGAATAGAATCCTAACTTTATTGAATTGTAGGTATCGTTAGTATTTGATATGATAATATAATAAAGTGTTTAATTATGGAGGATGGTTAATTTTAGTTCTACTGTTTTTACAGATATTGACAGAAAAAAAGTCCATTAAACTTTTGTAAGTTCACAACGACCAGTGGTCTACGTTGACCCTGGATTGAAAGATCTGGACGCCTTGACCATGCAGGTGGATGAAGACAGGCAATAACAACAGTATCAATTACAACAATTTGAAGAGGCGTGGAAAATGAAATTCTGGAAGGATTTAGGGAGGACTTGGCCAACAATAATGCAATACTCAGTGAGGTTATGAAAGCACGCAACTCCTTGCAAAATAGGTGCTTTAAATGAATTTAGTTAAACTGGAAGGCAACCCCAGCATAGATAGATGATGATGAAAATGACGAAAATACTCGACGGTGTGTCTATACGGGGTCAATACGGACGATACAATTGATTTAATAGCAACACAACACTATGGGTGATTGAAACAACAGTGCTAGTAGAAACGACAGGGCCAGTGGAAACAACACGGCTAGTGGAAACAACAGGGTTAGTGAAAACTTCACAACAGAGCTAGTGAAAACTTCAGACGAGGACTAGTGAAAACTTCACAACAGGGCTAGTGAAAACTTCAGACCAGGGCTAGTGAAAACTTCACAACAGGGCTAGTGAAAACAATAGGGCTAGTGAAAACAACAAGGCTAGTGAAAACAACAGGGCTAGTGTACTGACCAATGAGGCTGTGCCGGCTGGCGCCGAGGCTGGGCGCGGGCGGCGAGCCGGCGGAACGCAGCGCGCCCAGCGCGCCGCCGCCGCCGCCGCCGCCCAGCGCGCCGCCCTCCAGCGCGCCTGCAACATTACATCCTGTTAACATCACTCCGACATACATCCTCAACTAGCTCTCACTAACTATAGGTCTATAAACACATACATAACTGTGTAGATCAAAGTGCAAAACATTTCCAATTTTTTTCTTGTTCCGAGGTAAAAAATCCTCATGCATGTCCTCAGCCCTGGGGTGAGTGGAGGGATCTATCAGACTTTAACTGACTAAAAAAACACCCCGGTGTTCCCATCCCACATTCGCAACGGAGATCATGGGAACTAGTGTGCCTTCCACGATCGCCGGGTAACCACAATTCCTGCCCGGCTACCTCCGGCTCCTGTACCTATCTACTGCAACTTTTAATCTACCTACTTTTGACTTTTCGTACTTTTTCTGATTTTTAACCAAATTAGATTTTGTCAATTCCGCCATAATTTAAGAAATGGGATATCTTTAATGACCACTGAATATGTTCTATAATGCGTAAGTATTAGGTACACAGGTGAGTATAAGATATTTTTGTCAGTTTAACTAGACCTGGGCCTCCAATTTCCAAATTTTTTTAGACGACACTTTTCCCTTGCCCACATTACGTACTTTAGGGATTTGAGTTTCAGGCAAAACGAAACGCGTACCGTCCATATATCTGTCTGTCCATCCATCTGTCACAGACATTTTACTCCGATACTGTTGGCACCAAAAAGTTGAGGTTTGAAGAGCAGGTGTCTTCCATGAACCTCTACAAGAAAGTGAAACTACAAATAAAAACATATATTACTCCGTGCGCTCTTTTTCTACCTACATAAATAACTGTGTAGGGTGTCTATCAACCGCACTTATAAATGATTACCATGTATAGTCTATCAGACTTACACAACACAAGATTAGAACACAGCTGAATCAAGCTACTTCATTAAAAATTAAGGGCGCATTAAGGCTGCTAATGGGCCGGCTATTTAGGACATCAAAGATGGCTAAAGTGAATATTATTGAGCCGGATATATACTCACATAAGAAAAGAAACTTTGAAGAGTCAACCCCTATTGTCTTATTCATAAACGCCTTTCTACAAAAGATGCGTCCTCTGCTATATAATTATACTTACTTTTAGAGAGAGCTCTCTTTATTTACATGAAAATAGGGTAGTTAAATAAAAAAATCTAATTATTCCGTCAGATATATTTCCAAAAAATATTGGACTCGTATTTTTTTTTTTTTTTTACGTAAACAAACAATGAAGACGATGCAGTGCTTTGAAAACTCGTGTGACGTCATATTCACATTACTATGACATTTTTTACCGGTGAGACAAACCCCCGCTCAAATTTTTGACGCGTTTTATCGACTTATTCCACTTTCCCCCCTGAGAAAATCCCCCTCAGGGGGGAAAACTGGACTCGAGTGTATAAAATGTCCAAAAGCTCCCTTGGCATTTTGAGTTATTCCACTCTTGCCCCCTGAGAGAATACTTCAGGGGGGAAAGTAAACTCTAATGTGAAACCTTTCCCAAAATCCTCCCTTATCATTTTGAATCATTCCACTTTTCCCCCATAGGGTTAGATTTTCTAAAATCTTAAAAAAAAAAGTAAATTGATTGAAAAAAAACTCTTTAAACAAAAATAGTAACTGGAATGAAAAAAAAAAGTTTTAAAACATAATATAGTAACTGGAATGAAAAAAAAAACTTTTTTAACAAAATATAGTAATTAAAATGAAAAAAAAACTTCATTAACAAAATATAGTATTTTTTTTTTTTAAATTCTTCGAATCGCCCCACAACTTCAATTTTAAGTCTTTCGTGGTACGAGTTCCAACCCAGCATCTACAGACCTGCTTGAAGGAGGAATTTTGGCCGAAAGGTCATCATATACGAATATCGACGTTTCCGAGGACGATAACTCGAACCCACGCAGCGGAACACGACACTGACATTATTACGCGTGTAGTCATAGTTTAGTGAAGTTTTTAATATGTATTAGTTTATTTTACTTCATTTTGTGTATTTTATGTATGGGGTATTGCCTGATAATAAAATGATTTGATTTGATAATTATAGCGTATACCTAAAAATAAGGTTGAATTTGACACTGATGATGAATTATATCAAATTCATAATAGTCAAACGGTAATTAGAGTATTTTGGTGTATATGAAAATAAGCGTAACACCAAAACGTCTTATTTTAGGCTAGAAAAATTGTACCTGGACTGCATAAAAATGCATAGATGCATTACATCTACGTAGCCCGCGCTCCGCAGTTGATTCTTACAACTTGTTCGCTTCGAAACAGCATTGAGCAAACTTTTCCCCGAGCAAGTTTTCAACAACTCATTTGGAATCAGTTCATTTCTTTAGAGCCTAATCCTACGTAATGAAATTCATTCGTATTGAGAGATCACAAATCATGTCGTAAAATGATTTGTGTTGTTCTCGGAATGCAGTTTTTTTTCTTTCGATTTGCTTTACAATAATTTTAACATATGAGTTCTCGTGACACTGATCCTAACACCCCACGCGGGACGCAGGTCGCTGCGACAAGGTACCTCGCGAAATTCAAATTTTCTTAAGTTTTTTGCAATTTGCCGGTGAGTGTCTAATCGTATGTTAAATAAAATAGCATTCGCGGCAGTAACAAATGTCTATTTACTGAGTAATAATATTCAAAACGCAAGAAAATATAAATTTCGCGGGCTACCTTGTCGCATTCACCTTAAGAACACTATTCGCGCCAGTTTGATCACTTCCATAAGTCTTGCCACCACCATGGGTGGCAAGACTTATAAGGAGAGATATTTCTCAACGGCATGTAAAGTCAAGTCAGAGGTCCATGCCTGCCCGTCGGGGCTGCGGGTTGTTCGCAAGAGATACCGCGGCCTCGACATGAAGGGCTAAGAAGGAACATGGGTGGTTTTTAGTCAGTAGAAGTCTGATACTCCCTTTCGCTGTGCCTAAGAGCGGGAGAGGTTATTTGATGATTTTCCACCCACCATAAAAAAAAGGCATGCTGGTTTGCACACGCTGTTTTCCTCCACAAATGAACAAAGGTCGTTTTGGGGTCGAATTTAAGACCTATGACTTGGCAGTCCAACGGTCACACAACAAGGCTATCACTGCTTATAAGTAGTAGTTTCCAAAAAAGTTAGTTGGGATCGTAGAACGTGCGTGCTAAGTCATGAAAAAACTTTTCCATGAATAACTGAGCTTTATAAAACAATTTGAAGTCTTGACACCCAACGTTGATCCCTATAGACGCTATCGGACTTCAAAACTTTTTCTATTAGCCTAGTTAAATTTTTCAGCTGGAAACTCGAAAGGACAAACAATGTATTCAGTCGTTTGGCGCAGACGGCCGCGCCGAAGGGAGCCATAAAAATTAATATGACGTTATAAAAGCGATATTTTTCATTAGAAGTGTTGCCAACTATTTTTAGAGTTCCTGCTAATGGTCGTAGTTTTTTCAGTTTTTACGTATTGCCGTAAAAACACGTTGAGAATCTGTGAACTAAATCTCGATTTACTTTCATAGTTTATTAAGATACTTATTACATATATTACTATTACTTATTATATATATATTATGATATTATTACTTATTCATGAGGTCTGTTTATTAAGTTTTTTACCAGTTTTACATTTACACTTAAAGCTTAAACAAAATGAAAAATGATCTCCCTTATTTCATTAATACGATTCATTTAATAAGTCACAGCCACTAGACTTGTTTGAAACCATGTACAAAAATAGCCTTGGATATTGATAGGTCTATTCGGTTTCCAATAACGAGATGATAAGGCTGAGGATACGACGACGCTAGATCGTCGTGACGACTCTCCGGGGACTCGTCGCCGACGACATTTTGCTTTATGTGCTCTAATATGGGCGATTCGTTGCTCTGGCGTGTTTGCGGACATTCTGCTGGTTGGCTGTAATGTGCACATAGCTTTACTTTCGAATCGGATTTAGATAAAGAATACTGTTGTCGGTTGAAGCCAATTTCTATCGATTATAGTTTCAATGTATTATTAACCTCTTGCAAAATACATTTCATAGTTTCTTGTAAATGGCTTATTGCACAAATCCCCCCTGAAAGTCGGCCCTAAGGGGGAAATCAGGAATGTAAAAAGAAGTCTAGAATTCCGCCCTGATAATCCCCCCTAGGGGAAAAACATTTATGTATACTCGTATATTATAACATATACTTTGTGAAGTTAAAACTATGTACAATTCTTTTGAACATAAAACTTATATAAGTTCAATATACTGCATTGTTTTACAAGCAACATGCTTCTTAAAGTTACTAGTACTCATACAATATCAAGTTAACAACCTCAAAAGTTGGCGACTGACTTGGTAACGCCCCCTCCCGCCCCTCGCGCCCCGAGAACGAACCTACTACTTCTTATATTTCTCCGTAAAATGACTTCTCTTAAACCAAAAACATGGAGGCAGAAACACGTTTTATGCATTGTAGATAAAACAAGAAAATATGGCTGTAATATGTATAGCAAAATGGGCAATAACGCGGTTTCGGCCGATGTCTTTTATGTTTTCTTTATTTACTCCAAAACAGATAGGTAGTAAAATTTAATGTTCTATATTATGATGATCTTATTTTTTACACTCGATAACATTACTGTGTATCTTGAGGTACCTTTAGGCATATCCTATGTGTAATTGTGGTGAAAGAAATAGCAATACAGGCAATCAGTTTCCAAGTCCAGTACTGTATATTTATGTAATATGTTTAGTGAATTTATCGTCGTAATTTTTCCACATTCCTATACATGTGTTTCATTTTATGAGCATTGTTACGACGCCATGGTAACACATGCTCGAAATAATTTAGTTTTTATGAATCCCCGTGATTATTGGGTTGTTTGTCATGTGGCCACACTTCCGTACTTTAATTAAAGGTTATGTTGTTTGACTCCCTCGTTAGTCTAGTAGTCGCTAGCTCGATTGCTGAGCATAAGGTCCTCGGTTTGTATCCCGGGTAGGGCAAAATGTTATTATGTTTTCCCATCAGGACTTTCACAGTAGCAGCCTCTTAGTCTAGACCTGTGCCTGGTTGACGACGATAGCTTCGCCCCCAAATACAGTATGGGACTTAAACATAACTGTTGAAATGTGGGTATATTAATAGGTATACCTATGTCTATGGCCAAATATATACATGAATATGAGACAGGAGAAGAACGACAATTTAGAGAAAGCACATACAGACAAGACATTGTACGGTACAGGGTACAGCCAAACCTGAATAGTGTGAGACACAGTCCTAGATACCAATCGGTTATATTATTTAACTAGCTGACCCACGCAACTTCGTCTGCAACACATAATAATATAGCTTATAACCTTTCTAGATAAATCGACTATCCAACATATTAAATTGAGCTATATCGTACTCGTAACAAACAAAAAATCTTACCTTTCCTCTATAAAATACCTATTAGTTTAGATTGACTTCGATTATATTATTAAAGTAACAATTACTATAGGTATCTTTTACTGTTTAATATACAGTAACACCTTGTACTTGTAAACATTATGGTGCAGTAAATATTTTGAATTTGAATTTCTCCGGAGCCCCCAGAGGCCAGAATCACCCACGTACCTACCGCACCGGACCGAATGACTGCCACGCGCAAATTATTTTGTCGCCCGTATATTTTTACATTGCGATATCTTCTAAGATATTTGTTTAAACTGTATAGAGTAAAGGGCACAAATATTCTGTATTAAATTTCCGTGCTAGCAAACACATTTATTTAGATATAGATTAATATCATATGGGTTAAATAAGCTTCGCAAAATATAATTCTTTTTAACCTAACATTTTAATATAAAAAAATGGTTACAGTGAGTCAATCGCAAAAGATAAACATATGCTGTCGCGGACTTTTTTTTAGAACTTTTAAAGAGGAACAATTCCTTCTTACATGATATTTACGTAACTTAAACCGTTTCCGCAGCGCACGCAACGGAAGCTCTCAAAAAGGAATATATTTTCCCGTTTTTGCAACATTTTTCATGTATGCTCCGCTCCTTTTGATTGTGGCGTAATGTTATATAGCCTAAAGCCTTCCTCGATAAATGGACTATCTAACACAAAAAGATTTTTTCTATTCCAACCAGTAGTCCCTGAGTTTACCGCGTTCAAACAAACAAACAAACAAACAAACTCTTCAGCTTTATAATATTAGTATAGACAAGTTTACTTGTCATTATTTGTCAAAAGTCACGCACACTACTAAAGAAGTGTCAAATTTTGCCGGATTTTACTATTGTTTTTCTCGCTAAATAATGTAAGATAATGCCCAAAAAGGTCGATTGCGGACACTTTCCATTGTTGAGAAGTGATAAAATGATAAATTTTAAAGAAAAAGTCTCTGTGTGTCGTGTAAAGGTGTATTTCAAAAATGTATGTAGGGTCGGTTGGCGCATCCACCTTAAGTTAAATCGTTCTCGTATCAACGAAAAAAATTTACCTTTCATCTTCATAATACCTATTAGTTTAGATTGGCTTCGATTATATTATTAAAGTGACAATTACTATAGGTATCTCTTACTGTTAAATATACAGTAATCCATTGTACTTGTAAACAGTGCAGTGTTGTTGCAGTAAATATTTTGAATTTGAATTTCTCCGGAGCCCCCGGAGGCCAGAATCCCCACTTACCTACCGCACCGGACCGAATGACTGCCGCGCGCGTAATTATTTTGTCTCGCGGATATTTTGATATTGCGATATCTTCTAAGATAATTGTTTAAACTGAATAGAGTAAAGGGCACAAATATTCTATATTAAATTTCCGTGCTAACAAACATATTTATTTAGATATAGATTAATATCATATGGGTTAAATAAGCATCGCAAAATATCATTCTTTTTAATCTAACATTTTAATAGTAAAAAATGGTTACAGTGAGTCAATCTTAAAAGATATATATATGCTGTCGCGGACTTTCTTTTAGAACATTTAAAGAGGAACAATTCTTTCATACATGATGTTTGCATAACTTAAACCGTTTTCGCAGCGCACGCAACGGAAGCTCTCAAAAAGGAATACTTTTTCCCGTTTTTGCAACATTTTTCATTTATGCTCCGCTCCTATTGGACTTAGCGTGATGTTATATAGCCTAAAGCCTTCCTCGATAAATGGACTATCTAACACTATAAGAGTTTTTCAATTCCAACCCGTAGTTCCAGAGTTTACCCCGTTCAAACAAACAAACAAACAAACTCTTCAGCTTTATAATATTAGTATAGATAAATTGCCTTTACATGTAAAAAGCGCTATTCACTCAAGTTCTTTTAAAAAGCAACTTAAGAGTTTCCTATTGAATAAGTGTCTATATGCTGTTGAAGAACTTTAGCGAAATTTTTATATAATATGTTGTATTGTGGTAGTGTATTTTGTGCAATGTTGAAATGTTTTGGCTTGTTTGTATTTTGTATTGTTGCTTATTTTTTATTATTTTTTTGTTTGTTTTCTCTTTATATAATTTAATTTTCTTTTTATTAACATGTAATTTCAAATACAATTTATTGTTTATGAATAAATGACTAATGACTAACCCTTCGAGGTTTACAGGCGTGATGTTATGTTTTATTGTTTTCTTAGGTTATAAAAGTTTTTCCCGTTTGAAATAACCCCGTTTTTCGCTTACTTTGTGTTCAATGTATTGGCTTCGCACGGAGGCAATTATTTTGTGACAGCATTCTGACTTGTTCCACTTCTGCGTTCTCCGCCCTCCATTGTTGCTGTCTTATCAATACACCAGTTTCACAATGAAACGTTTTTCCATGAGAACAGTATTTTTTCGAGTTTTTAGGACAACGTTTATAGACTTCAACTATCGAATTGCAAATACGTATAGTATTGAGCGTGTTCATGGTTTTTAACTGACTTCCCAAAAAAAAGGAGGAGGTTCTCAATTCGTCAGCTTCTGAAGTCGGTGGCAAAAAAACCAAACAAACAAAATGTCACCGACTTCAAAAGCTACTTTTTCTTGTGAAGTTTATTTTTCACTTTTTTGTGTTTTTCGTTTTTGTGTTTTTGAAGTCGGTTATTTTCATACTTCATACTATAGACATAAAGAAGCTTTTCATTAAATAAATAAATCTTTATTGACAAGTAGTTCCTCACAAACATCAGTGTAGTTGTGGCTCTTTGACTAGGAGTTCCTGGTATCACAATAGCCAGACCTCCAGAAGAATATAAAAACAAGGGATAGACAAAAATGCTCACAAAAATGAGATACATTATAAGTTTTTTTAATGTGTTTTAGTCGTGCGTTTTTCCATAATAACATTAAACAATTAGTAAAAAATTCTTCTCGTATTTCAGAGAACATTCTCGTAAATGTCAGACAAAAGGGCCTAATAAGCCTTTTGAAATTGAAAACCCCTCAATTTAGACACCATTAAATTAACTTTCAGGGAGAAGACAAGCCCTTTTCTGTAAACTTTATACAAAGCCATAATTATTTTGGGAAAGATACTCCGCTGTGTTTTCATGTATGCAAACAAGATAAGAAATAACTTTAAAATATCAGACTATTTTAATAATTGCACACATAAAAAACGTTTTTAAGTTTATATTTCGAGTATATGTGGGTAACACTTTCGCTCAGTGACATTTAAACATGGCGACTTCTAAATGAAGAGCTCAATGAAAATGCAAAGTGAATGTAGTTGAAACATTTACTCATATTTACATATTCAACATTCGCCTCGCTCTGAATAATTTATTATTCATTTGGTTAAATGTAAAAATCTTGCAACATTGTGTTAAACATATTGTTAACATGATTGCTAATCAATTAATCTGCAGATATGTATGTTTATGTGCATACATTAGCAGCCTAGACTGTTCCCACTGTTAGGACAGAAGCCTCCTCTTCGTAAAAAGGAGGTGGCTATATTCGAGCACGGAGACCCGTGCGGATTAGTGCTTGTGTATTTTGCACTTCATATTCATAGGATAGGCTAGATTCTTCACTACGTTTTCCTTCACCATGAAATAAATTACGCCTAGTAAAGTACCTGCTTGGATTTGAACCCAAAACCAGAAACTCGTAAGTGACTGTGCCAGTACAGCTCGAACGTAGACGTACTTATGTCTGTATCTTCTTTATATACTCGTATATAATTCTTCAGTACGTGTGTTTGTCACTGAACTCCGCCTAGACGGCTGGACCGATTTTGATGTAACTTTTTGAATGTGTTCAAGTGGATTCGCGAATTTAGATTTACAATTGGACCTGGTAGGTGGCGCTGCTGTCCGGGCAGGACGACATCTGCCAGGTCCGCTAGTATATATATATATCTTTGAAAGGTAAACTAACTAATTAGTCTCCTTCCCCCTGGTCGCTTCTACAGCCAAATTAATCGCTACTGTTTTATGAAAGCGATCGATCTTTCCTCTCTTTTGGCAAATCTTGCAAGCCGATTGCTGAACGAAACGTAAGAAGCCATACAAAACCAGTTTAGGGGAATGTACGGAAAATTGATATAAAGCAAGGTCATGATATACTGGAAATGTATAGCTCCATATATCGCCGTGTGGACCTACCTAGTTAAAGTACATAGAGAAGTAAAATTTAAAATTTTCATCCACTTTGAGTTTTTCTTGTAATGGGTTTTTATCCAACTAAATATTCAAGACAAGCTTCAGCGACCTCTCCCTCGTCAAAAGAACACGTGTACTTTCAGTAAAATATTTTTTTAAATAGGAGTAGTTATCGAGATTCCCTCCTACAACCGAACCTACAAGATTTACCTCGGAATAAAGTAGGTACCTTCATCGTTCATATTATACGCATCAGATAATCACTTACAAACAGAAATTCTATTTATATATCCCTTCTCTAAGAGGATAACAATAGTAAAACAGAACAGCCGGCGCGGATAGCAACCATTTCATAATAAATTCACGACAGTCTCAGGCCACAATCTTTGCGAACATTTAGAGGCACTTTAAACTACATTAAATATTCTAGAACTAAGCCTGTGTACGGTTGAGAACAAATAAACTACTCAATTACTTGGACTGCAGATATTAAATTGTACATTTATATTGACGATAGAATAAGGGTAAGCTCACATCGAAATGCGGTAAGCGCAGTGGCTGGGCCATCGACTGCTGTGCTGTGTGTCGCGGGGTCAAATATTTGTTTGGCCTAAAGGTAGTTGTTCCGGGTCTGGCTGTTTGTAAACGCACCCACGATACCAGAGAAATACCTAGTTTTTTAAATAATATAATTTAAATAATTATATTTTTCACATTTCGGCAGTTATGATTAAGTCCCATGTAATAGGGGCGAGACTACTGCAATCTAGCACTGGGCACAAAATCTAGATTCCATAGTTGTTACTGAGTTGTTGCCTGAAAAATCCAATAACACTTTGCCTGACCTGGGAATCGAACCCAGGACTGCATGCTCAGCAGTCGCACCTGCAACCACTAGACCAACGAGGCAGTGAAAATGATTGTAACACTGTTTATTTGACTAATAAAAGAAATAAAGAAGTATCGCACCGCATTCCATTCTTCCCTGACGTGAAACAACACTTACAAACGTAAATTACTTACCGGTAAACCTCTTATTTATGGCTCAGTTATGCGCCACGTTTCTCTTCTATTGAATTTTCTTACTACTTCACTTTAAATATTAAGTACTAGCTTTTGCGTCGCTTTTACATACAAACTTGAAATACAAAAAAAAAATCCATACAAACAAAAATCCTATCTTATTCCTTGTCTACACCATAAAGGGAACCTCTGTGCAAAATTGCAGCTTTCTAGGTTCAGGGTTTGGGCTGGGCGTCAGTCAGGAATTTTCTTTTTATTTATATAGAGAATTTTTTTCATCTTATTTCACGTTGGTTGTAAGCATGAAAACGTTTAGTTGATTAAATTAATTTAAAAGCCGACTAAAGAACGTGTACGTCTGAACAAGAAGGAAAAGTTCAAATTTTCATTAAAATTATTGGAATCCTTTTTTGCAAGCTGGCTTTGCAAATAAGAATTGCGGTCTTATCGTTATGGTGGGGTTCGATATTACCTGAATATTAAAAAGATTCTTAGTGTGAGAATCAGAATAGGTCAGATCCAATATCAAATTTTCTGAAGTAATATTACAAAATAATGCGAAAGTAAATTTGTGTGTTTGTTACTTTTCATGCATAAACCACTGAACCGATCATTCTTAAATGCATTAACGTCGTCGAATGTTCAGAAACGGACATAGGGTTTCTTGATCTCGAAAAAAAGCTTTGTTTATATGGAATACAACAGTAACATTCTAATGATAATGGCGAAACGTGCCTTTCGAATCATGATTGAATTATGTTATTATAGATTAGTTATTGTTGTTAGTAGTATTTTTATAATAATTTCATGCGGATGAAGGTCGCCGGGCTCAGCTAGTAAGTAATATACAGGGTGTTTTGGTGCATCGTGTACCAAATTGAAATGGTCAACTAGAGGGGTCATCTGCTATCCTTTCAGAACCCGAAATACTTCTCATGCCCCGTGGATGCGCCAAACATGCTGCATAGTTGGGTCGCACAAAATAGCAGAAAGTTGTCTTTAAATTAGTCCACAAACAATGCGGTTTCTGTACTGCAATATAAACTTTCACCCGTTTAGCACGCGTCTAATGCTTGAAAAATTTACCTACTTAGACCACAATTTATTTATTGCAACTTATTAAAATGACTACAATATAATGGGACATCATGTACTGCGCGAAAGTAGGTAGGTTTGTGGTCTGCAACGACATGTACCTATAAGTAGTAAGGTACCCACATCTTGGCCTCCTTTCTTATAACATAACATCACGCCTGTAATCCCAGGGTAAGGCAGAAGTGTATTGCATAATAGTAGACCCACATTTCGATGTTTTAGTCCCATGTACGAGGGCGAGCCACCAATCGGACACAAATCTCGGATCTGTGGATGCTACTAAGAAATTCTTGATGGAAAAAACCGATAACACTTTGGCCGACCTAGGAATCGAACCCACTTCATACTCAGCAGTCGCGCTTGCGACAACTACACAAACTGCAGTCTTCAAATGAGGATTTGTTAAACACAGGCGTAAACCAAAACACAACCTCTTAATACTTATAAGAAGTATGATATACGGCCCCACTCGATCCATTAACACTCATATGCCCGAACAAGAAAGCTTACTACGAGTATAAAAATAAGTAGGAAGTCACTGATTAGTGACTACAAAGTTCTGTCCCCCGACCCAGAGTTGGAACTATGCCAGCTCTGTTGAAAGAAGTTAATGACATATGTAGCAACGTGTGAGCTGCAAAAACTCCGGAAGAGAGGTTAGAATGAATTGTTGTCATCAGTTAGCTCATTATCATTTATGTGGTTTTCTTGCTCGCCATTGTACCACATGATACGTCTTTGTAGATCTTTTCTTTGTCAGCATTATCGATTCGTACAAAAAAAGACATTTATTTCAAGGCAAATGCTCGAAAAATTTAACGTACGGCTTTTAGATTCACAATGTAGTGTAGTCACGACGTTTTTGTACTATGCATTCCTCATTCAAATATCACGATTATGAAATTTTATTTTTCTTCGGAATTTATTTATCTTCGTTTGATACGCATTGCATTCGAGATGGGATTGCAGCTCCAGACTGATATTACATCACATCACATCATCAGCCTATAATGTTCCCCCTGCAGGGACTCAGGGCTCCTATCTAAGAGAGGGATGAGCTATAATCCACCACGCGGGTTCAGTGCAGGTTGGTAGATGTCACATGTCTTCGAATTTTTCGGTTCCTCACGATGTTTTCCTTCACCGTTTTGTGAGCAGCGGTGATGAAGTAATTTACACAAAGTAATGCCTTCCCGATCGAAATGAGTATTTTAATCAAAGAGAAAAAACCTTGATCGTTTAACACACTATCACTCTTCTATACATTCGTGTTTAGTTAGCACTAAAGTGTAGCTCACAGATATAGTATCACAAAACCGCATCCAGTATTCCACAGCTCCATTACTCAGCAGCCACAACGTATTCACACTTGCAACTATGACAAAGACTGATCGGCTTTCTGAAGTTAGCACCATGTTTCTGAAATTCCATATGGACCTATGACTGATACGAATTTCCAAACGTAAAGGCACTTTTTTAAAAGCGCTCACAACGCCAACAAAGCGTCAAATAACACCCAATCGCCTTGAAATACCGTAGTGACATTAATGTAGTACTTTTTTTATATAAGAGATACCGCGGCCACCACGCAGGCCACGGACACAAAAGGTTAAAGGTGGTTTTTAGTCAGTAGAAGTCTGACAATCCCTACCGCTTCGCCCAGAGCAGGAGGAGTCATTTGATGATTTACCACTCTCCACAAAAAAATTAAAGTATGCATTACAAGGTGGCGCTGCTTGTCAAGAAAATGCATCAATATGTTAAACTTGGCCTATTTATTTTAGTTCTGTGTTTTCTCTGCAGAGATAAGTTGCTTAAAGTGTATCGATGCGTCCTGCCAATGCGATTTCGGTTTCCGGTTAGGCTTGCCTTCTTTAAAGCAACCTAATACTATGAATAAAACTAACTTCAACCAAGGCACGTGTGTTCTGTAGTCGACCATTTCATAATAGTAGTTAGGGGACGCGATATAGCGTGGTTCCTGAAGCACGTACCGCCTCAAACGGCCCATAAATAGGTGCACCGCCAGCTTCCTTGGCGCGTGTTACTTACTTCATAGATTTAAATAGAAACTTAAAACCTGAGGTAAGATAAGTAGGGTGTTTGAAAACAATGTTATTGACATAACAAATCGTTGCGAAGAAAGTATTCATGGAACTGTAAAATTGCGACCTTTGCGCTGATGATGAAGTGTTCAAAGTTTATTTATTTTATTTGGCTCCTCAACAATGAGTATAATGTTACATATATATGCACTACATGCACCATAGTATGCGCCTTAACAGTTAAACAACGAAAAAAAAGAAAAACAAAAATATAACACAATGAAAACGATAAAAGTATAATCAATTCTCGAAAAAGGCGAAGTATGGGACCAAAATTTTTCGTAACGCTGGTAACGATTAAAAAAACCTGAATTGTAAAAATACTACCTTTAGGCGACTGTTTTAACATGTCTTGACAAACAATGTAGTGAAGTTGCTTATGGTTTAACTTTTAAATAAAACCCGAACAACTTGTCGTACGACTACTTAACTGACCAATTTTTACAGGTGGGCAAGAGCCCGATATCAATCAGCAACCTTAAACAATTAACGTTCAAATAAACGACTAAACCAAACTTTAGAAAAGGCTTGCGAGCTAATACAGAGAGCTAAAATAAATAATATAATTGAGCGAGTAAATTATAGAGCTGCACAGTGCACTCAAAGCGGATGCCAGTCATATCCGGAGCTGAGCGGGGACCGTTGATTAAAGTATAAATTACGAATCGGAGCGCCAACTTGCATATAGGGATCCGTATGGTCAGCTTAAGGTTCGGTCATACCAAAACGGAGAGATTGTAGATCTAGTTGATCTTCTAACCTAACAGACAGATGTGCTGCTGAAGAGTTTGTTCCGACAATTCTTCTTCCCAGCTGAAATACTAGGAAGTACTTTGGACCTTTGACGTTGACAAAAAAAAATCAAAAGAAAATTTTAATTTTTTATTATTTCTATAACAGATAATTTTATTTTGTATATGACATCTCTCAGGTCAACCTAGGAGGTTGTCGTCTGCTTAACTGGACTATGATTGTGATGATTGTAGACCCCGGACACTGACAATACTTCATTAAATTATAATCTGTCAGTGTAAAGTGTCTGGAACGTCTTCAATTTGTGAGTTTTAAATAAAATAAGTTTTCATATTTTTTGTTATGTACCAGATTATTTAAAGTATCTAAATGTTAATCCCGCCATAATGCTACTTAGAATTTTTAAGAAGTTCGTTTCTGTTGCTCATTTATTATCGTCACGTATTTTTTGGTTTTGATGTTTGTTTCTTTGTTATTGCTGACCTAGTTTATTTTGCTTTTGTTTTATTTTATTTTCGTTAATCAACAAATTGTAAATTGTCCTGAGGTAAAGTTAGGATTCGTTAATTAAGGTTCCATTGATAGAAATCGGTCTTTCTCATTTTCGATTAACCAAATTCAAACAAGATCTAACTTACAGATCAAGAGTTTGACGCAGAATTCTACGATTCCTCTTGATGGTCCCTTCAATTCTAGAAGCTACGGTAAGTGTCCTTAAAACAGTCCAATGCGATGTACATTTGAAATAACATAGAATTCTCCTACTCCTGAATTGGATGCTATAAGTAGAGATTGGGCGTAAGCCTCCGACCGGATCGCACTGAGCGCTTAATTCGAACCCACCAATACTGATTTATATTCCATCTGATTATCCGGATTTCCCTTTTTTCAATTTGAATTTCTTTATTCGCCTAATGGCAAATTAAGCGCGATGTTGATACCTTAGCTGAACCGATTCAACGGCATACTTTACTTATACCTATGAAGTAACTTACATCCATATTCTAGAGCAGACTCAAGTTTATTTTTACTTCTTAAAGTCAACCCATGACTTTCGTTGTCATGACAACAGGTGGAAATCGATCCTACAATTTCTTGGCCGCAATTGGCGGAATTTCGAAAAAGGTACGTCGCCTGTACATGTACATTGCTTCCTTCATCAGCCATCCTTCCAAACCAGAAAAAAAAAACGATTTTATAAACAAACTGTAGCTGCCAATATGTGCAAAGGGGTGTCAAGATGTAGGCTGTCAAGTACGACTTAAGATCAGTCCACGACTAAGAATACCAGTCTACTTCATTCAATGTATTTCGACCAGTATTTTGCCAGTTTCCCAGAAGCAACTACATAATAATTATATTGTGTTTTCATCTGTTCGAATTTCGATATCAAATATACAAAAGGTTCGTTCATGAAATATAAAATCGAATTCACAAACGGTTTGCGCTGTAATTTAATTTTCCCTTGGTAAAGCGGAGTAAACGCTGAAATAACTATTCCGGCTATTCTGGGTATCGGTAACTATGAAATTTAATATAAATCTGAAATTCGATAAAATATTTTAAAAGAGGAACTCGATCAGGTGGATTTATTAAACATTCTTTATTGGAAATACGTTAAAAGAATTATTTTAACTTCCAACATTTCTTAATTATTTTATATGTACTTAACAAAACGGGTCCGGAAACTCCACTAAAATATCAGCAAGGCATCCATGCCATTAAATGATGGGCAGTCGAGTATGTAATACATTTAGCTGGGTTGGTAAGTACACGTTGATTTCACTGACCTCTGTAATCAGATTACTGCGCTAGCATTTAATTAAGCGGATATGAGTTTCCAGATAGATCACGGCTATCGACTTAAAGGCACGAGTGCCCATATTAAACTCGTGGACTATCTGCGTACGTGTTAACGTTTATTGCTTATGTATGTGTACGACTATCCGATAATTGGAAATGGATGTATAACATTTATGCCTATCGAGACTCTTTTCATCACTTATACAGCGACATAAAACAAAAACACAATATGACAACACTCCACCCTCAGAACAACTATTTAATGTATACGAACAAATCCGCAGAGCAGTACAGCCATAAACTATCAAATAATTCAGTATCACGCCCACACAAACGTCGAATAAATAAATCTATTTTTGTTTTATGGGCTAGAGTCCGGCTTCACCCGCAGGTAACATACATAAACGAAACAGATAAACTGGCTGTTTCCATGAACGTGAAAAACTTTTGTTTACTCCCAGTTTATCCCATTTTTCTTTTATACGAGTTCTAAGAGTTCAAGGTACGCCGAGTGGATCGGGGAATTCGGAAACTAGTTTAGGAACAACAATGTTTTAATATGAACCTCAAAATACAAGTAGTTGATATAGCTGTCTCGCTCGCGCGGTCATGGACCGGTCGAGGGCTTGGTTGCATGACCATAAAAGGCATGACGTAAGAGTGACGTCGCCGTGACGCAGACACGACTGGCTATGACGTGGATAACTAATCGAAACGAGTGCGTACTACTCGTATCTCGTGGTATACTACCACGCGCACAAATGTGCTCCGTGTCAACACTAAAGTACGCTAAGTTAGTGCACCCTTCGCCCTTCTGCCTCCCGTTAGCATTCTTTACGTCTCAGGCCATTGCGTCACACATGAAATGTTACATCACTTTGTCGCCTGGTTTGTCAGGATCCGCGCAAAGTAATTTGTTTGTCATGTTACTCGCTGTAATTTGTAATATTAGGACATGAACCAAAGTAATTTTCATACTTACCTTCAAGGAAAAATGGAAACTGCGGCAATTGGTTAAGGCCGGGATTAATCCAGATTCCCTCTCGGTGATCATACCGAATTGTTTTTACTTTTCTCTCTACAAGGTTGAATTTTTTCACGTAGGCATTTTCAGTGTAATTTTGCCCTTAGGGTTGCAGCCACATATTCGTTTTCCGCATTGGGAGGGTTAGGCGTACATAATATCTTTGAGGTTTAATTATTTGTTCTTTATACAGGGATGTAACAGAAGTATGTAATAAAGAGTTATACCTCCGTAAATACACATATTCCCTCGACGTAAAGCCCCAGAAACACAAGCACTTTGAATTTGCAATTAAATTCAGTTCGATTGTGAAAAAGCCTTTTGGACGAAGGTAGCACGCATAATGAAGCTGGTGTATTTCCATTTTACGAGGGGCATGTACTGTGCGGCGGTATTGCTCGTAAACATATGTACTTTATGAGGAATGCTCTATATACACGACCCTGTAGGTGTCGCTAGCATCTTCCGATGTCATGTCTCCTAATATCCTCTTTGGCAATAATGTCCTCTTCGCAGGACCACACTATAGTCAGCAAAGTAAGGTAACACGTTGATATAAAAGGGCACACGAGATCGCTCATAGGCAACGTGTCAATGTCGACAATTTCTCTATCGGAAAAGATTTCCTCTTTTAGTGCGATAGTTTTTGTTCGAATTTTTCTGCAAATGTTGTTGTTGCTCACTTGTGAGTTTGAAATTCGCGTAACAAAATAATAAATTGCCCTAAGCATAGATAGTATAGATAACTTTGAGTCTAGTTATTAATATAGACATAAATCTCTATTATGAACTTAACATGTAGGTATGCATTAAGTTCCACTACAGTTTGCACAAGAAAACAAATCTTATATTCCGCTTGCACTCGAAGTATAAAATAATAAAGAACCATATATGGTGGAAACCAAGTATTTTTCCATTTCCGCGGTCGCAGTTTTGCAACTCCGTTTATTTATTTTACGATGCACTCGAGTATAAGTCGAGATCAAAGTAACATTTTTATAAGCTGTGGAATTGATTTGCGTAAAGCTAGTCATTATTTTCGTTTACATAAATCTTTTGAAAGCAGAAAGGTATGCACGTGCTAACTCTCGTGTATACTTGGTTATCAATCCTCGAAGAAACATTGAATTCACGACAGATAGAAACTGCTTACCTTAACAAAAATCAAATAGCTTTCTTCAAACGCTACCCTTTGCAAGGGTATCGTGAGGGGGATGGGGGGACCTCTCAAATTGGAAACGCCAGATTTTTCCTTTAAGTGTGTATTTCAGAATCCCTGCTTGTTTATGTAAAGGCGGAAACTCAACAGCTAAATCTTTACGAATAACAGAAACGAAAATCACTCTCAGTTCTAAATTGAATTCGAAACGTCCATTAAGATCTGAAAGCTCAAAACAACAGTTTGTCTATCCGTCAATTAAACTAACCTTTACTCCGTCTACAAGGATAACAGTTCACGTAATACTCCCGCAAATTAAATGTTTGTTTGGTTTTTTGTTATTAGTCTTGTTTCACGAGAACACAACCGAGTTTTTTTTTCATGAAACAAATGAAGGATAAAAACGTTGTTCTGAGCAAAGCTAATGCGAGAGCAGTCGTTAGTAATGTTTTGCTGACTTCCTGTACAACGGTGAACAACAAAAACGCACAACAAGCGTAGGTAGCGACCTCCTTACTTATGTACAAAAATAGAAATCATGTATTTAGCTCGAATACGTAAAGGGTAGAAGGGTTAAAAATATTTACTCTTACATTATCATCTCTTGTCCTCTACAAACAAGGGTACAGTGTGGCTTTAATTACATCCGCCTGTTTAACAGACGAATTAAATTTTAACTAGAAAACATGTCTCGTGACCGAGACTGTAGTGTGCCCCAAGTTGGTACACAAGTTTAATATTTTTATAACACTTATTCGAAAAAGGGGTCGTGCAAATAATAGTAACAATGTGCTATTGTGAGCTAGGCTTAGGGCAGGTCACACGCCGTCCTGTGCAAACACACAAACTGCCGCCGGCTTGTATACCGCTTTTAACTAAACTGCTGGCAAATCTCTCATTTTCTTCGACAAATGCCGTAACTTATTCATGTATGTTCTGAGGAAAAGTTGCCAGTTGCCGAGTGCCGAGTGCTACTAGTGAACGAAATTTCACTCATGCATACGAAGAGCCCTCAACCGAAAAGTTACACGACGTTTTATTGTGGGAATAGGAATAAATATTAAATATTTTCGTTTTGCTTTTTGACTATATTGTACGCGCACACTATAATTATGAGTTACGCTGTACTAGTTTCCGTATAGATGTTACAAAATAATGACGGTTCGTGTAGGCACAGCTCCTATTATGTTCGGGATAGAACAGACAGACAATGTATTGAAGGTTCATTACGCTATATCTATTGTCTAAGCTGTCAATACTTCCACTGCTATTCAATGTTTCAGATTTGAAAACCACAAACGCGATACTCTTGGCTTGCGGTATCGCCAACTATTGAAACTTCTCGAGCTACGATGTTATATGTGATGTGGACTAGAGAGCCTGCTATTTGGCAGCCATTTTTTTGTAGTGATACTTTCTACGTATGTATAAAGAAAAACATATCCCTCAAAATGTTTGTCTTAATGAGATAAAAATAGGCTTATTTGGAGGGTAACAATTACACATTTTGGTGAAAAAAAAAATAATCCGAAAAAGAACTGAGCATTCTGCAAATCGACAACTTTCTTGCAAACAACAAAACAATTTTTTTGCAAATCCGCAAATTGGTGTACTAGTTGATATATAATATAAGCAGTAAACACCTAGAATATCACTATAGTCCATAACCGGACACGTTGTATAGCCATATACTGAGTACTCCCATGTAGGCTTTGCATACAACGGCGTATATTCCCACGAAGGTAATAAAGCTAAATAATATTTTGAAACTTAGAGTTTCTAGAATAGAGTTTCTATTTTTCAGGCTCCCGTGGGGAAGTCACTAACTTTTTGTATTACGCGTCTGTGTTTTAAGTTGTGTTTAACACAGCTGCTCGTCGAGGGAGCGTTGGAAACTTTTGTGGGAAGGCAGTTTGATAGGCCGGCGGAGTCCAGTAGCCTATTCGAAAGTCTAAGTCACCCGAGATTCCAGAGCTTGTTAGGCCGTGAGTCGCTCCGTTTGAAAAAATTATAAGTATCCAGTTCGACCTAGCAACCATGGACATTAATGAGAGGCCCCGAATAGAATAAGAACGAAAAGCTGTTGTACAAACTACGTGACAAATGAGCCACGTAACTAATGACCGACGTGGAACAACGCTGCCGCTACATCTGTTCCCTACAGCACGAAGTGCTCATATTTCGACATTTGCAACAAATTGGGTGTAATTTTATGATTTGATTGGCTCATTATTACTACAATTTAAATTGTAAGTACATACACTAAATATTTAGAGCAATAACCGATACCGACATTATCATATTAAATTAACAGTAATAAAATTTTAACAGCCCTCGCTGTTAATTTACATTGTTTGGTAAAACACAATGGAGGTGATAACTGACGAACATTATCATTATTGTTCTATACAAGAACAAGGCGAATAGCAAATATAACTATCATTCCCTTATCGGGTTTGGGTACCATTTTCACGCACGAACTGATCCGTCGACATCCCTCATATATGATTATGGGTATGAGGGAGTATTGGGGCCCCTAAACTAGCAATTTAGTGGGATTTGAGCGATCCTTAGGAAGAACACGGTGCGGCGGTGCACCGCTCTGATAAACACAACGGCCTATAATACTTGTTTGGCTTAATAAGGACTTATGTTGTTGACCAACGCGATCAGGGTTCCAGGTAGGCTTACTTCCAATCAAATGTGCTCGGTTGTGATTTGTTTTCACTATTCTGCCCAAAGCAGGATTTTTGGGAACAAATCTCTGGTTTCCATAAATGTTCAAGGTCTTGCAAATAAATAAAAACAGAGTATTATCGGCCACATACCTTATTTTACTCTTTATTTGAAATCGACAAAAATGGGATACTTTTAAATTCACAAAATATTTAAACTACGTTTGACTTTACACACAATGATAATACTATTTGATATTGTCTCCATGTCAATGATACATCCTACTATATATATATATATTATATATATATAAATGTGAAAGTTTGTGAGAATGGATGTGTGGATGTTTGTTACTCTTTCACGCAAAAACTACAAAACGGATTTGGATAAAATTTGGTACACAGATTGTTTATAAACTGGATTAACACATAGGATAGTTTTTATCCCGATTTTATCTTCCCGTGGGATAATTTTCGAGTTGTAGCGGGCGAAGCCGCTGGCAACAGCTAGTATTGTATAGTTCAATTTGATCCAATTGAACTAACAATGTCTCAGGTTGAGGATGCATCCGTCAAATTCGTCCAGCTTTAGGCTTAGAACTTGCAGTTACTAAACAAACAAGAGGCTGCAGCTAACTCTCAGTCAGTGCCTCAAAGCAAAGCCGAATCAACAGTCAAACAAACAAGTGAGCCTGCCTTTGTATTGTAGTCTTGACTTTATAGATAGCTATGTGACTGTGGAGTGCCAGGTGACTAAATATATACCTACTACTGTACCATCAAATTGAATGTCGGGTAATGTTGTAGAAAGTTTATATCTAGTACTTTACGATAGCCGGTTTTAAATGGCCCCCAAAATCAACTACAGTAACAACTACGGTGGTGCTGTTAGCAGCTGCATGAGACCAACTATAGACGTGTAAAATGACATGATCAGAGTGTTCCATATCCAGCACCACTGTGCTTTTTTTTTTTTGGCGGGTGGAAAATCATCAAATAACCCCCCTGCACCGCCGCCTACCGCTCCTGCCGCTCTTGGGCAGAGCAAAAGGGAGTGTCAGACTTCTACTGACTAAAAACCACCCATGTTCCTTCTTAGCACTTTATGTCTAGGCCGCGGCATCTCTTGCGAACAACCCGCAGCCCCGACGGGTCCCGCAGCCCCGACGGGTAACCCGTCAACCTTTAGTCCCTGCAACTGTGCCTGACAAAGGATTTTGGGGGACTACCTCTTGTAAATTTTGACGTTCTTAAAGTGCTGATTGTTATCAGCCTAATTTGAATGAATGGCTTTTTTTTACGATATCATCGGTGATACTACACTATACCGGTGAGTATACTCGTCCACTCTCCTTAGTATTAATGCCAGCATGAACAGTACCGGATTTGTATGAAGAGTTATACAGCCAGCCATCATCGACGCGCGAATGCTTCACACAAAATAACGATAAACGGTATGAGCCGACGAACGCGTGTATCGATACAGTACATACCCTGCTGACACAAATGATCGACAAAATTTCCCCGGGGCCCCGGTGAGACCGGGCTTTCGTGCCTCTCTGTTTTATATTTACAGGAGTGGAACCGAGAAGGTAACGTGTTAACAGTCTACATACACATAAATTGTTAAACAGCGACTCCCCGATGAGCAGAAGTTCTGTTCAATGACAAAAATTTCCCATGAGCATCGGTGTTCGACGCGAGCCAACTTTCCGCAAATAGGCCGCTTTTTTATTTTTATGTGAAATTCTCATTATACGCTCTCTGTGTTATCAGTCATGCGCACACACGTTGTGCCTGGAAATATAAAAATGGCAAACTAACAAATTCTACTGAACCGCCTATAAATATAATTAACTTTCCTGATTATTATTTAGCGAGCTATTATTTTCGTAAATTACATTTTAGCTGTTGTACGCTGCTAAAGTATCTTTGAAAATGAACTGCCCATTAGCAAAACTAATTCACCTACTTCTTCGCTAGAGCAGCTACCATATTTTGAAGCAAGAAAGAGGGAGTTATCATATTAGTTAAAGTTCTTTCTGAACCACTATCACATTTCAGATGATCGTTGATTGTGGCACAAACCAAAGTGGTACGACACGAAACAGCGAAGTCAAGTTCACTATCAAAAGTCGAGTGGTGAAAACACAAAGTCGCACTGCGTAGCACCTCGTAGCGCTACGGTGCTACGGTGCTACGAACATAGCGCTTAGCGTAGTACAGTGTACTTTACTGAATGGTAACTTTGATAATATCGAATCGGAGCACTTCGCCGCATTTGTCGGCGTAGAACAAAGGGAACTAGTATATATCTACCCACTAAAGGGGTGGCCCTAAGTTTTGTGGACATAATTCGATATCGGCGACCCTTGTAACCAAGTTTGTGAATTAGAGCAATCTGTCGTACGTCAAGAACACCAACTGCCATGCTGTATGGCTATCAATATTCTACCGAGTTAATGTTATAAACGCTTTGTTACTTAAAAGGACGTTAGACTTACAGCGATATAATATTCAATTGTATTTACTATTGAACCGATTAGTGTACGTTCACAATGGGATTACGAAAATGAAATTGATAACTTATACACTGTGTTATTGATTTCGACTTTTGATGATCAGCCTCTCTATACTAAATTTAAATATGTATTGCTTTTGAAACATTAATTTCCGATTTACGAGGTGATAGCAGCAACACATGTTTTGACCTATTTCAGACTAAAACATAGTGAAAAGTACATTGTACAAAATACTACAGCGAATTATGTGACGAATAATTTTAGCTGCTGTGTGCCTTTCGTATAAACAATACACCCCTATCCTACCCTTGTTAACTTACTTCAACCTTTGGGCTCGCGCAGAAAATCTACTGAACTGTGTTCTTGTGTTTATATTACTCTCGTGTCTTTCATTTTTTCACTGATAAATAGACAACCTTTATGAAAAAACTGTCTTACAATTTTAAAATTACTGCTACGGAAAATACAGTGCATTTCTTAGGATTCACGGCGAGATAGAATAAACTTCATAATAATATCTAAGCACTACTGAAAAAGATAAGTACATTATGGAAAGTTAGCGTTTTCTTTCAAACGATCTTAAATCTAAAAATATCAATAGTGAAAATATTATTTAAAATATTTGTTTGCCTGATTAATCTTTAAGCGTGCTACAGTGAACCGATGTCATATCTCATAAACGTCGCAGAAACTTTACACTCTTCAAACAGAAACTTAATAACTTAAATCGTCAATTATTTAATTAATTAATTTATACTTTATGTACACAATAGAAAAAACCTGCATATGGTGAACTGAAAGTCACAAGAACTGTCTCGTATTTGTCGATCAATTTTGCTCTCAATTAAATCTTTATTTTATTCATTTAATATATTTTGAACAATTGTGTATTTAATATTACTTTTAAAATTATGATTCATAAGTCTCAAAAATTTAAAATTTTTGATAGGCACATAAAGGAGGCGAACTCCTCCATTATTTTTGAGTTATTCTCATCAGTGTACTGTAACATTTATGGTGCTATGATATGTACCCGTGAATGTGGAGCTCGTTGTGTGATCGCCTAGGTAGGGGCGGTGCTGCGCGCCGCCTCCGGCATGATATCAGCTGATCGGCGCGGCCATGTGTCCCTCGCTCGCGTCCGCTCACCGCCAGCCGCCTGCGCACACAACCATCACGTTACTTCATAGGGAATTTAAGCCTTATCTCAGAGCAATGAAGCTAGTTTTTTATTTATCTCACAACTAAACTTTATTTATTATAATATTAACTACTTGTAGGAGGAAATTCTGAGTAGTAGCTCGGAGACTGGATTTTTTGCTGATTTGTGGCAATACGCTCACCTAAATGAGACTGAAACACAACTGACGAAATGTGGGTGAACTATTAAGAACACCTCTGTTTTCCCTTCGGGGATAATAGGCATGATGTTATGATAACTATCCTAATGGTAAAGGCCCCCGTAGATAAAGGACTTGTGTGCGAGGAATACCCGATACGTGGTAGAAATGTTGGCAGAGTTCTTTCCACGAACGCAACGTACATGGGGTGCGATCATACAAGATGTAAACGGCCCCCTTTTTTTTTGGCGGGTGGAAAATCATCAAATCCCCTCCCGCTCTTGGGCAGAGCGAAAGGGAGTGTCAGACTTCTACCGACTAAAAACCACCCATGTTCCTTCTTAGCCATTCATGTCGAGGCCGCGGTATCTCTTGCGAACAACCCGCAGCCCCGACGGGCGTCGGCCCTTGGGGGCCCCTTCCATATGGCTGACATCTCTTTGAGGCGCGCGTGGAACACGAACGCGCCGTCGACACGGCCAGTTGTCGTCATAAGACGGACGGACGGCAAGCTAGATGTAAACGGCCCCTTCACAAAGCCATCAACCAAGCATTATGTACATCAAACTTAGTAACTTTAAGGACCAATTATTGCTGGGAAACGACTTTTCTTTTTTCGGTGATAAATTACTTTTTAATGGACTCAGATACTACAAGGAGGTATTTAACCTCTCGCGTGTCAAATGTACAGCATATGTACATGAAACAATGGATTTTTTATTGTGTCTATAAACTAGACATAATTATGATGGGTTAAAGTAAAGTTACGAGAGAAAAACTTGCATTTAAAAAAATGTTGTGTAAAAGTTTATGACCCCCAAGGAATTTTGACCACCAATATATATCTCCGTTGCTACTAAGTTCGGTACCTATGGTCAAAAAAACAAAAAAAAGATCACAATGACGGGGGAACAAGTACCCTCCGGCTTTGTTAATGGTACTTTTACACCCATACTATCCATGTCATCGGTGATCGTGCACAGGAGCACCACTTTTAACTGTCAGTCTGTCACACACTTAAAATCAGCTTAGTGCTCGGATGAGCCTCAGCACGTTAGTTCTTTATTTTTGGGGACTTTGCCGTACCTTTGTGCGGACCGTGGTACTTTACGGTCGGGGGACACTGTACTCAGTGCTTTTAGTCCCTCGTGTATAATTCGATGCAGTTGTAAAGGATCCATTTTGACGGACGAAAAAGTACCACGACTAAAGTCCGTCATCTGAACAGAGACCTTAGGACGTGCCGTATAAGATAATTGTATTTTTGATAGAACAAAATCGACGTAAATACGTTGATTTTGTCCGAGAACTAGCGCGCGGTTTCAACACAAACTATATACTTTATTTTTAAACCGCGTGCTTGTTCTAGGGCTTTCAAAAAAGTCGAGTGCGGAGTAATTTTTCCACGATGTTCATAACCTTTTCTTAAAATTACGTTCTGCGAGTTCAGATTCTTAGCATACAAACATTCCTCCAGCTACGACACTATTCCATAGTTGTATTTGCCATATTATAACCGAACAATCCTTTAATGGGGTATAATAGTCTAGTTCTAGTTAGCAAACTTAGTAATTAATTTATCACTTAAGATGGCCCAAAAGTATTCCAAGTTGAACCTACCACATCGTAACTGGGTGGATCAATAAGTACCCGTGTTTACAGACAGGTGGCTTTCTAAGGTTATTTATTTATTTATTTATTTATTTATTTAAACTTTATGCACAATAATGATACATCTATGGGAAGTTCGCATTACTTTCTTATAAAACCTTCTTTCATACCACGCTAGGTTGAATTTCTAGGCTGATTTTGACATTAATTTAATTTGGCGCCATTTTTTGTTACGTTTTCGTGGTCTTCGACAAAATGGAGTAAGACCAATGCCGGGTCCGTAATTCGCTTTTTATTATCACTAACATATTATAAAACAAAGTCCTCCGCCGCGTCTGTATGTCTGGTCGCGATAAACTCAAAAACTACTGCACTGATTTTCATGCTGTTTTTACCAATAGATAGAGTGGTTTTCAAGGGATACCTCCCTTAAAAACCACTCCCTTAAAAACCTCCCGTATATAATTTGACCGACATCCACGCGGGCGAAGCCGCGGCATCAGCTAGTTGGATATAAAAAACCAACAACCCTTCACCTTCTATGATAGCCTAACGATATTGGTCAAACGAATTAAAACGTGGTTTAAACATCTGTTTTTTAAGAGGAGAAGCTTGAACGTTTGGCAGACGTAGTTGCTGAGGACAAGAATAAATAAAAAGTCTTGAATACTTATTCAAAGCCAGAGACCATCGGCAATAGAAACAATGGGTTATCGCTGAGACAGAAATATATTTTGAAGAGTTTGACAAATCATATTTTTGAAACGATGAAAAAAGTGGCGAAAGAAAATAATGTGTAAAAATCTTGCATCTTCTTTCATATTTAGAGATCGAAAAAACGGATGCATATTTATCTAAAGTTCGAGTGTTGACTAGTATGGAGTGCGAGTTCGAATATAAAAATAATAATTGTTTTAAGCCCAGTTCTATTGTCCATTCTACCATATTTCAATACCAAACACGAAAATTTTAAAATTTAATAATAACTAGCTGTGCCCGCGACTTCGTTCGCGTGCTTGTCGGAAACTAAAATGCGTCGCTTAGATAAAAGTACATTTAATCATTGCCCTGCGTTAACTTACTGACGCTGTAGAAAATAAGAAGAGAGTAATGCAAAGTACTGACTATGTCTCATACTAAAGTTTAGATGGATGGGTGTTTGTTAATCAACCACGTCAGAACGGCCGAACGGATCTTGAAGAAATTTGAAACAGGTACATTATAGTCGACAGGCAGACAGATTGTCGTTGGCGCGTTCGTGTTCCACGCGCGCCTCAAAGATATGTCAGCAACAATTAAGGGGCCCCAAAGGGACGTCTGCCGGGGCTGAGGGTTTTCCGCAAGAGATACCACGGCCCCGAAACACAAAAGGCTAATAAGGAACGTGGGTGGTTTTTAGTCAGTAGAAGTCTGACACTTTCTTCCGCTCCGCCCAGAGCGGGATGAGTCATTTGATAATTTACGAACCACAAAAAAAAGGGGGGATTAGAGGGTGTTTCGAGAGGGTACCTGTACCGAATCTGGGACTTCGAATCTAAAATGGCCGCCACCTCCTTCTGCGAAGCAGTAATGCTAGCGAAAGAGGTGGCGGAACGTGAGAGGGTGACAACCTGTCGTCCCAGCCGCCGCGGGAGACGCTCCGGGCATCGGGGGCCACGTGATGGCTTCCGGCCACCGTAGGCGCAGGCCTGTGAACGGTGAGTAACGGGCTAGTTAATCGTTCGTCCGTCCTATGACGATGGAGGCGCGTTCGTGTTCCACGCGCGTCTCAAAGAGATGTCAGCAACATTGAAGGGGCCCCCAAGGACCGTGTTTACCTTTAAGTAATTGTTGCACTGCGTAAAGTATAAACGCATGTCTTATTTTTGCTTGTGAATTAGTGTAAACAATTGTTGGTAGACCTAATAAATAAAATAAAATAAAATAAAATAACGATAAGTTCTTCTTGAAAACTATAAATTCATATATCTTTTGATAGAGAGCACCGATTACGATGAAACAAAGACTAAGTAATAGCCCAAGTTACGCACAATATTTATGTATAAAAGTTACCTACATTCGTTTCGTAAATTTGACGTGATGCTTAGTCATCGAAACAGATAAACAGACAAACAGACAAAAATTCCAAAAATGCTGGAAATGTGTTCTGTTGGTTATACTTTAATACCCTGACAATTTTTTTTTTAAATATTTTCGATGTACAAAAACGAGTTCTCTACAGATTTATTATATGTATGTATAGATAATAATCAATTACGCGCTTTTTACGTGTTTCCACAAATTTTTTGCCTTGTTTTAAACAGAATAGAAACATTTAATTATTCTAGGAAGACTACATTTTATACACACATTGTTTTTATGAAATCCCTTGATATCTGGATAAGACATTATAAGAAGCCGCTTCCACACGTTGGTACTTATTGCCGGGAAGCAATTTAGGTAAATTAAATATGCACCCAAATATCCGATTCATAACATAGCACATGCATGTACTAGAATTGACTAACCAACATAGCTTATAGACGCAAATTGTTAATAATGTTCGTATTCAATTTACTGATACATGATAACCGTTTCACAGTATCAAACAATCTCGTCACCAACTAGCTTAGACCTCCGCTTAATATAATATCCTGCGAGCTTATGAATCTGCCAATGAAGCTACAGCCTCGGGATACATTCTATGAACACCATCACACTGACTTGGAACCTATACCTGGTACATATACTTATACATATATTTATCAAAAGGTGTTGTCACATGACAATCGATCAATGTAAGACCATTAAATTGAACATCCCATGAGGGAATTTGTTTATTTTGACGGCAAATATGATCAGTGATCACACGCTTCTAATATTTCTTTATTTATTTAACTTTCACGTACAATATAGTGGTACAGGACTTAATGCCACAAGGCATTCTCTACCAGTCAAGCTTTGTATTAAATAGGACAACATTGCGATAGGGTATAAAATAATAACTAAAAAGTAACTTCTTCTTTTTGAAAATTCATATGCTATATTGATATTAATTTACAAATAAAATAAACTGATACATGTTTAAACAACGAGAAACATAATGGAAATGACTTGACTTTAATTGAGAGCTATCAATTGTGACTAAAATAGTGGTTATGAACTTTTCTTTTAAAAGTGATTTGTCTTCAGCTTTTCTTAAACAGTCCGTATATAGCACCTACGTATATCATTTTTAATTCCTCCATAATGGCTAACCTCTGACATTAGCTGCTATACATAGCTCCTCAGATACTCCTATGTAGACATTTTCAATTCAATTACCCACGAATAATGGTTGTCACAGATTGAGCCGACTTGAGATTTAAATTGAATTACATCGTTATAAGGAGCATTTATTTGTGTGAACAGGGTCCTTTACGGCTCTACTTATTATTTAATTTCTTTAACGTTTCATTAAAAATAACTTAGTAGGTAGTAGGTATCTATCTAAGTATGACGGCCGTTGAAATTATATTCGCTTTAATAATATAGTACATTTTTCTATATTACAATTAATTAAAATTAACACGATATGGGCCATGCTGTCTGAAAATAAAATTCCTTATTTTAATCTATTCATTAATTGTAACATAACCTAACTTTTCAACACACTTGCTCATAAAGTAGCTCTAATTTCACCGCAATTAGGCATATAATGACACCTGTAATCAAACTGTGAATTTTTCATTACCATTATTCACAAGTGAGTTATAGGTTTTTTTTTTAATTTTTTTTGGTTGAGATGCTTTGTTCTTAAAAAGCTTCGATACTAAAAAGATTGTGTTCCTTGCTCATTTCATGCAACTTCGAATTTAAATAGATAATTTCAACTTGTTTAAACGTTTTTAATGAATAAAACTTTTGTTTTCTCTGTAATAAAAAAAACTTTGAATTCCCCATTTTGTACGTGGCTGTAACGCTATCCACGAAAAGCGAAAAAAAACTTAATCTTTTAGTCTATAGCCGATCGCCATTGTTAGATGCGCGCGGAGGAAAACTTATTAATTTAAATAGATAATTTCGTTTTCAATAAATAAAACTTTTGTTTTCTCTTTAATAAAAAAAACTATGAATTCCTCATTTTGTACATGGCTAAAACGCTATCCGCAAAAAGCAAAAAAAAGAAACCTCATTATTTTAGTCTATGGCTGATCGCCATTGTTAGATACGCGTGCAGGAAAAGGTGTGGTGGGTCGTTGTCGAATTTTAGACGGACGAATCGCAACCGTTTTCGCTACGACGAAAACGGTTGCAGAAAACGGTCGTCGTTGCAACTGGTTTGAAGACGAAGGAGAACGTGGTTCGTTTTCTGCAACCGCATTTCATGGAATAGAATTGCGTTTTCGTTTTGTAGAACGCGGAACGTACAACGAGTCGACGACGCGACGACGACGAGTGACTTTATTAAGAAATACAGTTGCAACATTGCGTTCTCGAGTTTATTTTCATAGGCGTAAAATAAAAATTTGCACCAAGTAATTGAAAGACTAGTTTGTGCAACGAAGACTGTTTGAACCCAGAACGTAAAACGGTTCCATCGTCGCAGAACACAAAACGTTCTTTAAAAACGGTTCGTTGTCGCAACGCCCACCGTTGCGACAACGAACCGTTTTTAAAGAACGTTAGAAACTGATTAATTTTTCCCGCCATGGCGAAATTTTTTTCACAACTCATTTTAACTTTTGAAAATGATTTTTTTGTGTTATTTTCTTCACAAATGTGTTGAAAAACGTCGTATGATACACGTGTGTATTGATGATTACCGTCCTCGGCTCTCTTAAGACCCTCACCTAACGGTTCGGGTCTCAATGGCGCCTCAGCGGTAATCACCAACGTTACACACTTATACCATAATGTACTATTATAAAAGAGATTCTAAATTAAAAATATAACAAAATAATCTCATAATCATCGATTGTAGGAGTTAATAAACTTTAATAGACATTTCTGTTGTCGTCCAAACTCGATTTCAGGCCAAACTAGGACTTATTACAAAATAACGATCATAGAGCAATCACTCACGGAAACATAAAAAAAATATTAGCCTATTGACAAACCAAAGAATATAAAAATATATCCTACAGAACTTAAACTGAAGAGTCTCATCCATTTTTAGAATCTAAACAGAATGACTTGTATCCCGGTTCAACGATACTCGTGCATAATAGATCATCTGTGTGGGCCTAGTTCTTTACAAATAGACGCGAACAACTGCACACGGTCCAACTGCGGGCATGGCAGAACGGGGGACAGATCAATAGTTCTTTTATTACAAGCAACATGGACTGACTCAATGTTGTCTACATAAACTTGTTACTTAGATTGCTTGCTCGGTTAATTTAACTAGGTCTAAACGTACTTAGGTATTTACAATTATCATGAAGGATGTTTCAATATTTTCTTTCAATTACTACTTCTGTATATCTATTCCTTCACAATAATATAACAGTAACTGTAGTCAACATAAAGTCATAACTTCAGATGGATGGACATTAATAAAACAAAATGCTGTGAATGATTACAAGTACAGCCATGTATTAATTTTATTATCTTTCATTATTATTGCATTTCCCTTAGCATGGTTTCATTCATTCAAATTTATTACTGAATAAAGTTGAAGTAAATATCAAGATGCTATAAACATAATCGGCCATTTGAACTTTAACCGCAATATCAGTCAAGTAGTTCAGTACTCCACAAGTCTTGTTCATGTTTCACTTATGCGTCTCATTTTTCAAGATATCTTATTCGCCTTTGCCTGCAACTGTGAGTGAGACTCTCGGAAAACTTTCTTACTCTTATTGAAAGGAAGGCATAAATACGTTCGTAATACGTATAACTTTTGCTTGAACTAAATTAATCAAAAAAATATATACTATTCGTTACAAGCCATTCCAATAATAATAGTGCTGTACATCACACATATCATATCGCTAAATGTGGTGTGAAAACAAGTAAACCAAAATTCAACCACTTCCTTGCTTGTATTCAAACCTCCTTTCCATACATACCTAGGTATACTAACAAACGCTCTCAGCGAATGCAAGAGAAAGGTACATACATAAAAAGAAGTGGGCCGTGCCTCACTAGACGCCTCATTCATCATATTCGGTAACCTACATTCAAAAAAAGAAAAAGGAGATGCAAAAACCACGTCACAAACATACAGGGTGCATAAATTCATAACTCTTCCTTTTAGCTTCACGTTTCAGGGTAAAATGAGATAAAAGGATTGTTCATTTCACGCTATGTCCCTTTTAAGGTGAGCAAATGGTGAGATCCCTGCCGATCCACAAAAGCCATCCCCTCTAGAAGGAAATGGGATTCCAAATAAATATTTCAGAGATTTATGACATGTATATGAAAGATACGGGTGATACAATGTTCTTCGTTTTGCATCATGGATTAATATTTTTACAATACTACAATAGTTCGGGTACTCGAGGGATCTTGTCTTCTGGTTGTTCGAAAGAGATACCGCGACCTCGACACAAAGGGCTAAGAAGGAACATGGGTGGTTTTTAGTCAGTAGAAGTCTGACACTACCCTACCGCTCTGCCCAGAGCTGGAGGAGTCATTTGAAGATATCCCACACCTAAAAAAAAGGGATCTTGTCTTCTTTCTTTATCGTCTGACTATGTGCCTGATCTGGTGTCGGAGTTTTTATGCCATGCATGGTATCTGACGGAGTATCCTAATCCTATAAACTAACTTGCATGGACAAATTTTTATAAAGCGATGGGTTGATAAAGCAGCTAGAAGTTTAATTCTTTCAATTGTTTTTTAAATAATCGCATGTGACTAAAACAGTGATGGATATGTTGATGGATGGAGAGGCAGAGGAAGGCCAAAGAAAATATGGATGGATTGTGTGAGGAATGATATGAAAGAGAAAAGAGTAAATGCCACTGTGACGTCCAACAGGGAAGAGTGGAAAAAGAGAACGTATTGCGCCGACCCCAAATATAATGGGATAAGAGCAGGAAAATGATGGTGATTTTTAAATAAACACAATTATTTCAGCTAGCTGGAACCAACCTTATTCGTTAAGGCTACCTACCATTTCTATTTTAACTAAAGTGAATATACCAAGAGCACTTCATACACTCAGTGTATCAGTATTCATCATCATTTCGGATGGATATCTTCTCTGTAAACTGTAAAAGAACTCATCTTTCACGAGACACGTTCCAGGGTTCAATCACATAAGTAACATGTTTACTTTCCGAATATTTGCCCGTAAACTTGTTCGTTTGATGGAGAACTATCGAATTCGGGTCGTCATTAGTTATTTGAAACATGTTCTGTATATTTATTTAAATGTAGTGGATGGCCGACGAATATCAAACTAAAAATATACATACCACTACTATTTTTATTGCAGGACGGAACCGATCTCAACTGATATATTCTAAATTAAGTAATTCAAGGAGATCAATCCCAATTTCTTTCAAAAATAACCTCGAACCCCTCAGACATGCTCGCTAAGAGCGTCTCAAAGACCAAAAAGCAATATTTTAATCAAAATCAGTAGAACGCTTTGAATAGGAAAATGAATCTTTTCAAAACGAAAACTTCAAATAATTTTGAAAACTTCATCCAATCCAAAACGTGACCGTAAATGAACAGTTTCCCTCGACTTTCATGTCCGCTAGTTCTCTTCATTGTACTTGGATTCAATTAAAACATTTCAGGAAGTTTGACTCTGATAGGGAGAGAAGGAAATATTCCAAGTTCGCATTGACAAGGTGACAGAGAATGTGGGACATGAAACTTTGCGGAGATAACTCATTCACATTCCGCGCTTTTGTTTGTACAGCACTATAGTTTGCTCTGCGACGACGAGAATTCTCGGAAAATGTAAAAATATGGATAAGAGCTTACCCACAAAGCTTTCTTAGATAGTCGAGGTAAGAATAACTAGGAAATCATAAATATACAAACGTGAAGGGGTTGTTAAAACTCGTGTCTATGCAGCGAAAATGCAGAACTGCATTGTAAAGAATATTATTTCGTGTATCTTTGTATTCCTCGAATATTTGACTAATAAAAGAGAAGTTGCCGACAATTTATTTCAAATTCAAGAAGACAAAGAAACAATCTATCACAGTGTTGAAGTACAGTTACGTAGGTAGGTCGGTGAGTAGGTAGCGCAGTGCGAATACTTCTGCTAACTTTTATTACGTTTTCCCCGAGCTTACTGTTTATGTCCCCTTGCCGTTTATAACCGGGACGAGATATTTTTTATGTCACACCTTTAGCCTCCAGCGAGAGAACTTCAATAAAATGACGTATATTAATAATAATTCATGCTGAACGTTATTGTCAGTTACTTTTTGTAATAGCTTTGTACCTGAAGTATATTGCTTTTAGCCTAGCGTTGCTTCAACACGTTTTCTTTGAAGATTTTTTAATGAACATATGGAAAACTCTGTGCTATCCTTTGACTAAACTGAGTGTAATAAATGGCTGAGAATTGCTCAGTCTCAAAAATAGATTAACACCACCTTTTTTTTTTGGCGTATGGGAAATTATTAAATGACTCCACGCTCTGGGCGGAGCGGTAGAGTGTCAGTTTTCTACCGACTAAAAACCAACCATATTCCTTCTTAGCATTTTGTGTCCGAGGCCGCGGTATCTCTTTCGAACAACCCGCAGTCCCGGCAGGACACTAATCAAAGCAGGTTCTTTTAATTGAATAGTAATAAATATTTTAAAGGATAATATTCTGAGACATTAAAAATAATAGCTGAAGTCCTGTACATCAAATAATTAAAATTTTGAAACGTTAAACTGCTACTACTATTACCTTTCCAGTCCCCAAATTCCTAAAGCAAACTTTTAAGCACGGACTGATGGCAGTTTGAAGCGGAAAACAAAATTCCGAGCACTATAACAACTATTTTTGAAAATACCACCAGCTCGGATGGATGCACAAACGAAGCATTGCGAGCAAAATATTTAAAAGTGAACGGTTGAAATAGCCGTCGTGCGGCTCGGCGACTGTCACGTGCGATACATGCGCCATTTATTTGTAGCGGCCTGCTTCTGACGCGCGCTCATTCTCCAAATGTTTTCGTTGTTCGAGACTCCGGAACAGCGAGACATGCTCTCATATACGTCACATTCCGGTCCCGCAGTATGTTCTCCACAACTCACAGTAGTTTTTCAAACGCGGCTGTTCGTGCCCCAAAAACCTTTTCGGCCGTTATCCGGCGAGCATTCTCATAGTCTGACGTTTTCTTTGACTGCGCCCATTGTGGTCGCCGTTCCTCTTAATATACGACAACGATCTTGAAAATAGCCTTGCTCGTTCACATTACCGTTTCACAGTCTTGACTTTGTCTATCGATTTACACTGTGAGACGCTTATAATAAGATTAAAACAAAATATTTGGATTGCTACTCTACTTGTACGTCCGTCGTATCTCTTGGGTAGCAATAAAATTAGATTTTCCCTTTAATATTTTATAGCTTACTACCATTATCAGTGTCATAACTTACGAAGATAATGGTCGTTACATGCTCCGGGGAATCTTATATGCAACATCATAACAATCTTACAGCCAAAGTGGACCGCTAGAGACTCTGTAATAGCTGATCCCCTGTTCTGTCGGAACTGTAATTTTAATAACGGACATAAATGGTGGTCAGTGAACCACCGCTTCGCTGTTCGCCTAAAAGCTTTTCTGCAATCTCCTAAACTTCATTCCGGTCCACAATACTGCAGTGCATTTATTTCTCCCAAAGCCTACAACATCGTTTATGTTTGATACCCAGTAAAACGTTTCTGTATTTTGTAAAACCGCTTTGTTTGTATTTATAAAGCAGTATGTTTCTTTTAATAGATAGAAAACCAAAATCTGTTTGAAATAAAACGTAATTAACCCTTAATAACACGTTTCAAGTCGAAATACTCCGCGACAAAGTAAATGCTATAATGAGAAAACATCACCTGAAGCAATGTGTTTTCTTGGTCTTCTGAGATAAGAAAAAGACGGTAATAGCTACTAAAATAAAGATAAACACATTTCAAAAGCAAAACATTACAAAGGATGTTACGTTAAAACATGCCTTTCATAAGTACCTTTAACCTCGCGTAAACCGCCGAGTGAGCAATATAAACACAAGATTCATTCGACAGTTTGTGGCCGACACGCGATGTCATGTCGCACACAAATTCAAATGAATTTCCAGAGGAAATGTTTTTTATATGTCCTGTTATGATAGTTCTCATCTTCATTTTCTGCGCGGGCTTTCTTTCCCTATCGCTTTCACTTGAATGTAATTGTCTATTTTAGAACTTAGATACCATTCTCTTCTGCACGGAATGCCGGTTCAATCAACTGTTCGTTATTTGTGAATTGAGATCACTTGTGTATAAGAATATAAACTAAACTTAATTGAAATAGAATACCTCTTATATATCCATATAATCTAAATCGTTTCTAAAAGTTGTATTTGTAACTTATAGCGTAGAACAAAGCCATACAGTATGTAAGACGCACATGTATAAAAACCTTCTCGTTTTAGGTTAACTGAAAGTCAAAACTTTCTAAACTTTTGAAAGACAACGTGTAATGAATCACAGTTTGTGGTAAATGAAGCTGATATCGATTTTTAAACATTATCTGTGAGATTCAATGTCAAGTTTCACTCGTAGTAGATTAAGCGACACCTGTTACATTGACGATGTTATATTGTCGGATGCCATTCATATATTTCCTGCTACCGGGCAGAGTGACATTCGTTGGCTTTTAATATTGAGTATAGGTTGGCAATGAGAAAGTCAAGGAGTGTATTCATTTTGATCAGGCACAACAGCGCACGTGCGCGACTCTATCCCCTCCGGGTAGAGGTTAAAATACAACGGCTGGTCCCCCGGGGCGGGCTGCTTCGTAATTCATTCATTTTTATTCCGAATGCCACTCGCAAGAGCAGTTAGCTTGCGGAAAATCGTTACCGGCGTCGACAATCGCCATGCGGACTAGTGATACACGCAACGCATCCACTTACACATAAATTCACGGACGCGGCTTCTTTACATCGCGCCAGAATCGCCGGTCCCCGGGAACGTGGTCACTGAGCTAGAGTCGGGGCACAGACACTGCGCGGCACAGCCGGCTCGGGCCGGACGCGGCGTGGGTTCGGCGTGAACGTGCGGCGTGCGGCGGGCGCGTGGAGCCGGGCACGAGGGCGTGTTCGCGACGCGCGACGTCGGCGACGCTCAGGTGACGCACGAACGCGGAGCGGTGCGGGACGAGCGCTCGCACGGGCCAGCGCCGACACACGACAGCCTCCGTCGCAATGACGAAGCGGCCGGGTACGCGCGCGCGCTCTGCGACACAGCCTCCGAATCTCTCCGATTGGCTCCGAGATCTGACGACGCAGGGGTGAACAAACCCGCCACGCTTCTCCTTCTAACACAGTGACGAGGTTAAAAAGGATTTAGACTTTCTCGTAGCATTTTACGGTTCGATCGTCCTCAACGTACACTTTGTAAATCTAGGCTCTGTCTCAGTAGTGAACTGTCGGAATTGGGTATAAATCCTAGAGATCTCGACGTCACATGTGAGGTTAATCGGATATCTAATCGCCGCGATAAGCTGTGAACCACGTTACGATCTTGAGATGAACAACCTTCAGATACACTACAAACGTCGTTCTGGCGCTTGAATGGTTGTTAGAAAATAAGATATCAAACAAAGAAGATCAATTACTCACAAAGTAACTAGTTAATCCGGTAAAGTACTTGAAGTCTCTCAATAAATGCCTATTCATTAACGTATTAATAAATCCAAAACGCCAAAGAGAACGTTCCAATGAATTGACATTTTAACAATTTAAATTCTTCGAATAAAAGTGCTGAGCTCTGATCGAAAACGATTAAAACTGCGCAAATTGATATCCCTGGGAAAGCGGCAGGTGACGCCAACTCCAGGGAAAACATATCCATTGTGCCGGAGGCTCCGTCGGCAGCCGGCCTCCTGCGAGCGGCTGGAGTGCCGGCTCATGCTTCTTACTATGTTTGATACTTTATCAAACGTAAGCTTTTCTGCTCTAAGAATGCAACATGTTTATGTGAAATCATTGAATTAAATTCCGTTTATACAGGATGTATCATAATAAAATGCAAAACCGTGTGGTGTCTTAGTTATACCATGAAACGGAAGAACTTTTATTCTATGACTTTTGGAAATGAATAACTTTTTTTAGATTGACCATACATGTTGATCAGCTGATGGCGTAAGTTCCTGTGTAAAGTCCATATTTATGCGAATTTCAAGAAATCGTAGAACTAAAGTTGTTCAGTTTCATGGTCCGAGAGAAGGGACACGGACACGGAACATGGGAGGTCTTGCGTTTATTATATTACACCTTGTATATTGTTAGAAGATAAAAACAAAAAAAATAATTTATACTGAAATTAAAACTTTGCTTAACTAACATGTTATAAATACGAAAAAATTTGGATACTTTGACATTATTGTGCATGAATCCCTTTTGATTAACTAAAACGTGTAGGGTGTAAAGAGGATTAGGTTAATTAATTCTTAATTACAAACCGTTAAAAGGGGCTAATACAATATCAATATAAAGCTTCTCAGTCGGAGAGAGTATACACCATTTTAAGGGAGAAATTTTGGAGGTCATTTTCATATTTATATAGAATATGTACACTACTTAATAATATTATAGACCAGGTGTCAAAAATTTATCATCATTCTCCTGCCCTTATCTTCTATTAATCTTCTTCTTATAAACTTCTCTTCGTCATATCAGCAGTCAACTTATTTCTAGCCATATCATCCTTCACATAGGTGTCAAAATATATTAACAAAAAAAACTAATTAAAACTCTGCAAGCACCAATTTAAATACATTTTCACATTTTATAAGCAATCCAGTAAAGAGCTACGTAGCTACGTATAGTTCGTAGCCCGTAGCCTCGTAGCGCGTAGACTCGTAGCCCGTAGCAGGCGAAACACTAACGTAGCTCCTAATTCCTTTTGTTGTTTGAAAGCTTTTGCATAATCGCATTCAAAACATAAATAAATATTTGTACAAAACAACTGTGCTGTTATTTTAACGAAGTTTGCATATTTCTGTTAATGTTGTATCCTTTGTTTAATATATAAATACTTTTTGTAAATATTTTTAAATAATTAAAGTGGCTTCATATTATTTTTGTTTTGATTTACGTTTATTTAGTAATTAAACTTTATGACTACGTGAGCTTTTGAAGTTAGTAAGTAAACTGATTAGCCGGCTCAGCCCTACTAGGGTGATCGAGAAGTTAACGGTCGTAAATGCTGCCTTCCATTCGAGGACCGACTTTTGATTTTCTGACGTCTTTGTATATTGTCGTTCTATCGTATCCAGACTCGGCTTTCTTATAACAGCCTTTTCACACACGTGAATCGTGCATGGTAGCAAATAATACAGTATCTGATGACTGCCTCTAATGATCACCACACACCGCTGCACAGGATGGTGTATAAACACTTGTTTGTTACTAGGTTGAGCAAAATAGGGATGTTTCCTGACTAATAAAAATATGATTCTGTTTAGTCCGTCAAATATACATATTATTGTTTTTTGTTTTAACAAATTAATAACAATTTACGAAGAGAAAACGCGTAAAAGAGCATGAATGTCATGCAATATGTGTCCAATATTTTTTTGGAAATCTATCTGACGGACTAATTAGATTTTTTTGTCAACTACCCTAAAAGTTTGGATTATGATGACGTTGCATCATCGTGATTCGTGGGTCATTTCAATATGTAAGATAATGTCTCAGAGTAAGTGTATGGAAATAGGGTAGTTGACAAAAAAATCTAATTAGTCCGTCAGATAGATTTCAAAAAAATATTGTACACGTATTTTTTCTTTTTTCACGTAAACAATAAATGAAGATACAGTGCTTCGAAAAGTCGCGCGACGTCATAGTTTGGTACTTTTTTTACCAGAAAGTGACGTCACCAGCCCACTCACGATCTTTGACACGTTTTATTTTCGTAAATTTTTATGAATTTGATAAAACAAAAACACGTATCCAATATTTTTCGATAATCTAACAGACGGACTACACACAATCATATTTTTTTAGTCAGTCAACTACCCTATTGTGATGTTATTTTGTTAATGGTTTAAACATGGATTTGGTCAAAAATAAATGTTATTATTATTATGGGCATGTGAAGAGGAGGGATGAATCGCATGTGACTAAAAGTGTGATGTAATATAAATATAGTTGGATGGAGAGGGAGAGGAAGACCAAAGAAAACATGGATGGAGTATGTGAGGAATGATATGAAGAAAAAAGGAATAAATGATAGCGTGACGACTAGCAGGGTAGAATGGAAGAAAAAAACGTGTTGCGCCGACCCCAAATAACATGGTATAGGGACAGGAAGAAGATTATTATAATTATTGTTTATTTAGTGCAAGAATAAACTACATTCGCTTTTCTGACTACCAAATAGTACCCACCTACTAACCCAAGGTGTCGGTACGGCGATCGTAAACGATAAATTGACCAGTTCCTCATAATATGGAGGGATAATGGATAGTGTCAGTATGAGTTTTTAAACTGGCATGGTCAAGTTAACATTATCATTGACAATGAAAACGGGATATCTAGCATATTTACTAGTTGTTTTGAGCTCCCGTTATAGCAGCGGCGATAAACTTTTATCCATCTTATAACAGTTTATGCGTAACAAATATACTCGTATATAATCTAGTAAACATGGTAAATATCCCGTTTTCACTGCGGGACTCAGAGATATTTAATGATTACTTAAGCCGTCACTTAGTAAAGGTTTGACATACTTTTGTATGACAAAACTGTCAAAACCTTTACTACGTGATGGCCTAAGTAATCATTAAAGCTCTCTGAGTGCGGCAGTCAGTGTTAATGTTACTGTCACTATGATACATTCGCCAGTTAACCGCGGCAAGACAAGCCTCAATGCATGTTCCACTGCTGGGCAACGGGTTTTCCCATATCATTTCCAGTAATATTCTCTTGCGCCACATCGAGTCAGAGAGTCCAGATCATCTTGCCATCTCTTTCAATGTAGGCACTTTACTTTGTACGAATTATTTTGTCACTGCTCTCAAATGATGATAAAGGAGAGGAATCCGGTATGTCCTTAAAAATCAAGAAAATCGCGTGCAAGTTAATGACCCACTGTCTCGCGCAGAACAAATACAATACAAATACAAAATAATTTATTGTGCAAATTAGGTATTACGTTACATGTTAATGTGTTTGGAGCCCCCATTTAGGCAAACAATGCCTGTATTAGAAGGCTCCGCTCTTTCAACATCATTGTCGTACACATCTTATACTAACTTAAGTTAATATTAAAATGATGTACTGTGACCTTAAGGGTAGATGTGAAATGTAAGTACATTTATTTATATATATTTAGCTTATACATAATCATAATAGAAAAATAAAAATATCGTTAGGTAAGGTTACAACTTTAAATTATTAACAGCAAAAATAAAACTTAACTTATTCCCAGTACAAGTGATGTAAAGTGTGGTGTGGTAGGTAGTGCGGTGTTTTGTGGGTTATGTGGTAAGGCGCGAGATGTAGTGTGATATGTGTGACGTGGTGTGTGGTGTGTGATGTGTGATGTGTGGTATGGTTTGTGGTGTGGTGTGTGTGTGTGCGGTGTGTGTTATAAGGTATGGTGTGTGTAGTTTCTTTTAAGTTATAAGTTATGGTATAAATAATATTGGTATATTTCAGCTACTTAACTCGTTCCAGGAGTGCCTCAGTTTCTTCAAAGGTAAGTGGTTTTATCCAGTCTATTACACTTTTTTTACAGTCGTGGTAACTTTTATTATATACGTAAACGTGTCTGTTAACTTTGTTATACAGCTGAGCAGAGCGATTATGGAATTGTTTGTATGCAAATCTAGTTTTAGTTTGAGGAACTTGGAGAACCAAATCCTTTCTTCTTTTAGATGTTTCCTTATATGGTAAGGTTTTATGTTTTTTTAGTATGGTTTGGGTTATGTACAGTTTCCTTACAGAGAGCAAATTACTTAGTTGGTATAAACTGGCTGTGGAGAATCTTTTATTTTTAAAATACATTATTTTTATTAATGCACGCTGCGCTCGTTCTATATTTAGAACACATACCGATACCTCTGGACTCTGGACTAAAGTGTGCTTTACACCATTTGCGTAAAGCACACTTTATTTATTACCTAATGTGTGCTTTACGCCCTTTGAGCCCAGGGGTATCGATACTTGTCTCCCAGTAGTGGACACGTTCTAAGCAGTATGCTGATTAAGGCCCTACTCCCCTTGTTAACAGTACGTAGGTAATTAGGCATTATAAATGTCACTTCAAAAGCAGAGACCTAGGTAATGCTTTTATTCGGTACAGATCTCATAACAGTAACACAACATGAAATTACTAAATACAACCTATCACGCACGCCTACAGGCGTGAACTAACACAATGGAACTACTGGGGATACGGCGTATTATATTGAGTAATTTCCTGATTATAAGACAAAGGTGTACCTGCCCGTCAGGGCTGCGGGTTGTTCGCAGATACCTGGCCTCGACATGAAGGGCTAAGAAGGAACATGGGTGGTTTTTAGTCAGTAGAAGTCTGACACTCCCTTTTGCTCTGCCCAAGAGCGGGAGGGGTCATTTGATGATTTTCCACCCACCATAAAAAAAAAAAGGTGTACCTGATAGTACACCCTTTTTTTTTTTTAGCTGTTGGAAAATCATCGAGTAAAAATAAAATCATCCCGCTCTTGGGCAGGGCCCCGTTGGGTCCGGGCTTTTAACAATCAGCATTTCAAATGGACTTGCGGCAAACAACCGAACCGTTCATAGTGACTGTTGTTATCAAGTGAATTCTTTTATTTCACAATAAAATTTATGGTATAAATATGGGTCAAGAAAATCAGTTTTTTTTGTGACAGGCAAATATATGTTTTTTGTCCACGGTTGATGACAAAATAGGCTTACACCCTATAACATGGGAATTTAAACATAACTGACGAAATTGGGGTGTCCTATTAATTATTGTTCATATAAGTATTTGACGACTCGGTTGGTCCAGTGGCTGAGCGATTGGACTGCTGTGCGTGTCGCGGGTTCGATCCCCGCACGGAACAAATATTTGTATAGCCTACAGGTAGTCGTTTCGGGGTCTGGGTATTTGTGTATGTGAGCTTAAATGTTTGTGAACGCACCCACGATGCAGGAGAAATTCCTGGGGGCAACGTTTTTATTAAAAAAAAAAATTGTGCTCGTGACTGCACTTCTGTGCGTCCGTCCGTCTGTCACCAGGCCTTATCTCAAGAACCGCGATAGCTAGACAGTTGAAATTTTCACAAATTATGTATTTCTGTTGCCGCTATAAAAACAAAATAAAATAAATATTTAAGGGGGGCTCTCATACAATAAACGTGATTTTTTTGCCGTTTCGGAACGCTTCATGTGCGAGTCCGACTCGCACTAGCCCAGCCCACTGATTTTTAGTTTCTATATGCAGAGACAAAAGTGTCTAGCACGTGAGAACTGTGTAGCGCTATTGTTAGCGTGCATTGTGAATTGAATATAAATGTTTTTCTTACTTCATAACCTAGAAATAACTTGTAACCCTATAGTTACACACCTGTCGTAAATGCCACCATTCCAGTTTGCTAAGTACCGAGGTACCTAGTTACAGCAATTTGATCATGCATTGAATAGAACCTATTGTAAAGTCGCGCGGCACTATTCAGTGTCTAGCCTTTTTTTTTTAGGGCTGGTGGGAGATCATCAAATGACTCCTCTCTCTGGGCAGAGCGGTAGGGAGTGTCAGACTTATAAAATCGCGTCCTCTAACAAACGCAATCTAAATGTAACTTTTCAATGGACTATTAAATATTTTCAGATACTATAAACACCATTCTCATAGGATAAACATCGCGCCTGTATTAACCCGATAGGCTAGACACAGTTGTATGTATATTATACGCACACTTCACTAGTTATGTTTGCCTTGTTAGTGTTGGGTCCGATTCCTTGATCAGGCAGTGTTCTTGGCTTATTGGGATAGACCCATCTGCAGATCAACCCTGGCAAGCACTGTTTAGCCTTCCTACCAAACCCAATTTATTTTAAAAAAAATCCATACCTTTAGAAAGCTCAATATTTGACATTTAGAACTTCTTTTGTTTATCAAGGTAGTAGGTACCTAGTTCTCCTGTTATTCGAACGATACCACTTTGTTGACTCAATAATTTTCTAAAACGGTATTACAGTACCTAATTAGTTTGCAAAATGATTGAAGTTTATTGGTAAAATAATCTTAATTCAACTTATGATAACTCAGAACTAACTAGAACTGGATTATGTGTACGAACCAAAGAAAGTTAAGTTGCACAGATAGGTAATGTGTATCGTTGTGAATCTCCGTGGATCTATGCATCAAAACAACAGGTTTTTGTGACACTGAAACTTGGTAGAACATTTTCGTTGCATGCCTTTCTTGTTGCAGACTTACTTGTTACCTCTATGTGATGTTGGTTGCAGATCACTCAAGAAAAGAATGCACCTAACTCCCAATCACTTTGTAAAGGGGTAGGAAAATAAACCAAAGACATTATGAAAAGTTATATTTTAAACTTTATTCGAATCTATTACAAACAAACATCAGGTAAACTATATTCGACAGTAGAATCTGAAAGAGCCACAGGACCTTTATGTTCTAGAGACATTTCAAACGCGTCACCATCTTCCGTCAGCTTATCGAAGAAATAGCTAGTATTCACCTTACTTATCATAGAATTATTATTACTATTGGTACTAAACCTAAAGTTACTCTTCCTTACTGGGCTATCTCTTGGAGTAGAACAATTATTATGAATTTGAGTCAAAATAGATTTTCTCATACTCATTTTCTTAGGTGTAGAGTATTTTTCAAAGACTAGCTTAACTAACTTATTGTCTACTTTAGCCGTTTTTACTTCGGTAGGCCTTGAAATAATCTGGTCTATAATGTCTGATAGATCACCATCACTTGTTTCACCTTCAGCCTTATTTAGCAAACTTAAATAGTGTGCGTTTACTTTATTTTCTTTATTATTGCTGTCATATTCATTATTATCTAAGAAATTGCAATCGTCACTAAAAGGTACATTATACATGTTATTACTAACATCACAATTCAAGGACATATTTTTTAAGCTTTTTCTTAGAGACTGCATCAATTTATTGCTAGTCCTTTTCTTTTTTATTGCGATAAAGCTGTTCAATGTTTTCTGCCCTTTCTTGGTATTGTTTTTAATTTTCCTTTTTAATCTGTTGACATTAACACTTACGTCTAAGGCACTTGTATTTGTTTCCTTTGCTTTTAATTCTAATGATTTCATAGACGCGTTTAAGTTGTCTATTGGTTCTATAGTTTTAGGTTTTCTAGTATATTTTCTTTTAGGTTTTTCAGGATTAGGGTTATCGTTTTCTTTTTTCTTGCGTGTTCTAGTTTTCTTTTCTTTTGGCGGTTTCTTGATGGACTCTTCATAAGCTTCCACTATTTCCGGGTAGTACTTGCGCATCAAATCTTGTCTTTCTGTTGTAGTCCATACTACTAAGGGATCTTCATCTTCTGTGAACCAGTCACAACATCTTTAATTCTATAATAGTCATGTTACAAAATAACACGAAATGTTGTATCGAAGTGGAAAATCTCCTGCTCCAAAATTTTCACAGAGAACTTACCATCAAACTGGTCATCGGGTATAAGTCCTTCATACTGGCCATCAATGTCAGCCCAAACTACTTCAAAGCTTGGTACACCTACAAAAAATATGTTATCATTTATAAATGTACAAAGAAGACAGGACCTATGTATTCTAAGATATTTTCAAAAGAACAATATATGTATACCTCTCGGATTTCTTTTCTTCTTTATAAGCGTAGCTTTTATAGTCCTGCAAGGTACATCGTCTTGAAAGTGCCATTTAGTTAACAAAGGCAAGAATTTCTCCACGCAGTATCGCTCTGACCAGTCCAATTTATTCGTCATCAGTTTCTGAAATTATATTTATTTTACTTTTTTTGCAGCTCAGTGTCAGGTTGTATGTTGATTAAAGTGGGATCATCAATGAACTGAACAGTATTGTTAGATATTTTGTTTATCGTATAATTACCATAAACTGTATTAAACTAGGAGTGGGGTTCTTTAAGGTGTTCAGATCAATCTTGTCAGGAGGTGTGTTCATGAACTCCTTCATAACTTTGGGTTCCGGGAAAGGAGCGCCACACGTGATGGCTCGGTTGCGAAGGGATAGTTCACGCTTTACCTCTGCTGCTTTTGTTCTGAAAACAACCGGAATAGTGAAGATTCTGAGTGTAATGTGGTTCGTTGCATATTCATCGTTTCAAAGTAAACCTTATGTCAATGGCATAAAAGTTAAAAGACGCGGGTTCGGGTTTATAGTTCCAAACACAAAATAATTTTTATTTCTAGTTTAGGCCATGAATGGAATCTTTCATAAATGTCCAGGATTAATCCATGGTTGAAAGTTATCAATTAGCATAAGCATAACATAGCCTCAGCGCAGCATAAAGTTCCACATCTCGAACATATATTTTCTCTCTAGGAAACGAAGCGGCCCATAATCCAACACGAGAGAAATATACCTACGAGTTGTTGTATGACACGCCTTTACGATGTTACATACCTATAATAGTGTTCTGCGCAGTTTCACTCTAGATATTCCAAGCCTTCATAAAGTTTCATCCGTTAGACCGATTTCACATTAGGATCGCGCGACTATAAACAAGTACTAACGGGTTGTTACGGCTGTTCTTTTAAAATGTGAAGGAATGTGCTTCTGCCGCGCGACTGTCACGCTGCTAACGTGTGCTTATGTGAAAGCGGCCTAATAGGGCCATTGCTGCTTTCCTCTCGTTCTCTCGCTCTTACTTGTGTCCAGTATCATCGCAGCCTCGATGCGTGACGCACACAGGACACCCGTTCCTGCCGTGTGTCCGGCCGACGTGGCCGCAACGGTCACACCGACCGGGGGCCGACAGCCAGCGATTACTCTCCTCATAGCGTTCGGGGTCTGTCACCCAGGATAACAGCCTGTTTACAGCATTAAATCAAGGGTTTGTTACTTCATTCATAGCCCATTGAAAAGTTGCATTTAGGTTGCATTTGTTAGAGGACGATAACTTTTTAGTTTTGGTTCTACGACTAAAAGTTATTTAACAAAAGTTGTAGATAATCTTATTTGCAACAAAAATGTTAACTTTTTTTTCTGAGACCGTAGATACGTAGTTCGTCAGATAAACCATAAAAATCATCTGAACCACCCCATTTTCCAAGATGGCGGCCATGGGACAAGGGTTGTAACCCCAAAAACTTGTATTTAACTTTAAACTGAGCCCCCCCCCCCTTTTTAGATACCAAGGGGGGGCCCTTGGTATCTAAAAAGTAAAATCGCGTCCTCTTACAAACGCAACATAAATGTAACTTTTCGATGGAATATTAAATATTTTCAGATACTCTCAAACACCATTCGCATAGGATAAACATCGCGCCTGTATTGATCCGAAGGGCTAGACACAGTTGTATGTATATTATACGCACGCTTCACTAGTTATGTTTGCCTTGTTAGTGTTGGGTCGGATTCCTTGATCAGGCAAAGTGTTCTTGGCTTATTGGGATTTTACATTCGAAATTTTTCAGTATCAGCTGAGAATGGAATTTTGCCAGATTGATAATAGTATCGCCTTTACTCAGGGAACTTAAACATAACTGGTGATATGTGGGTGTACTATAGGTACATATAGGTACTTACCTACACCTCTGCCTAACCTTTTGTTATTTTTTTTTTTTGTTATTTTTATTAATCTGACCAGCATCAGCGGGGCTATTGCGTTTCTTTTTAAATGTCAGTGGCTATCATAGACATATCAACCTCTTGGGATACAGGATTTGAAGTTACGTATTTTCATTCGCTCCAAACATCATTCTCCTACTGGTTAATAACCACACTAGCAGGGCTTGTCCCTATTTTTTTTTGAAGTGTCGAAAATCATCAAATGACTCCTCCCGCTCTGGGCGGAGCGGAATGAAGGGTCAGACTTCTACTAACTAAAATCCACCCATGTTCCTTCTTAGACCTTTGTGCCCGGGGCCGCGGTAACCGCGCTTCTCCTTCACATACATATTATACAAGCATGGCATAGATCAAGCATAACAGCGTATTATATATATAGATCACCTTGGGATGACATCTTTTTCTGGAATAGTGTGCAAGAAGGAAACCACTGTGGTTATAGACGAGCCACAAGCACCGAGGCCGTAGTCACACCCGCAGAGTAGGGCCAGGGCCACCATCTTGTTGCGGCCAAATCCTACAACATAAGTGAATTGGTTATTCTTCTTCTTGCCCTTGTCCCATATTTAAGGGTGGCGAATCACGTTTTATCCTATACTCCCATTGATCATCACGATATTATTTACTACTCCTTTTTTCATATCAGTTCTCAGTTTCTCACACAATCCATCCATTGCTTCCTTGATCTCCCTCTCTATCCACTTGCAACTCGTCACATCACGAGTCCATACGAAGACAGACGATAAAGTGGTTAGTATTGTATGTTTTGAGCAAAGACAGTTTAGGAGTCCTGCATAGCTATTCACAAACAATCGAAACCGAATAGAATAATAATATGTCGTATGTTTATGTCGTTCGCTCTCGATATGCCAAAAAAGACAGACATACGACATAATCGAATCGTTTTCGACTCGATTGTTTGTGAATCGAGCTGACTCTAGCCCAGCTAGACTAGCTGGACCTAAGTTTAAGCAGTCAAATAGTCAATTAATATTTTATACAGAAATTGCTTCAGAGTGCGCTTGCACATCTCACGTGTATATATACGATTTTCAGCAGAAGTGAGCGAAACAATTACTATGAAATTGTCGAGAAAACAGAAACGATCATTTTCGATGGGGTAGAGCCAAATTAACGATTTACAAGTGGTAACAGCCACTATCCAAGTTTTTGGGGTGTTTAACGAAGACAGAACTAAATCGCTATGAAAACTGAGTACACATAAATTAACAAGTAGAAACGTACCATTACTACTATACATGGCGTCCGCATCGTAGCAGTCGACGGAGCCCTGCAGGGCGCCGCCCCCGGCCGAGTTCGACACGCTGAAGTTGCGGTACACGCGCTTAGCGCCGTACGCGAAGCAGTCGGAATCTTGGGATACAACTGCGTCAACAAACTGTAAGAACAGGTAAATATCGTAAATGGCAAAATTTATTTACTAGTTTAGCTTTTTTTATTACTGAATATACCTGCTCTTGATCTCGATCACGCGACGAGTTCCACACTTTTGCTTTCTATTTTCAGCTGTGTTACAGAGATTTAGAAAAGATAGATAAAGGTTGATGCAAGTCCAATGGTAGACTTTTCTATTTTCATACTAAAATACCATTAAGTGACATTTTTATCATTCCCGAGTCCTTTTTTTACTGCGGGTTATAAGCCCACTTTCAGGTAGGGCCGTGTTAGCAATGGGAACTTTTCAGACTGATTGTTATCATCATCTTATCTAAATCTTCTATTACGTCAGATGCAAGTAAAGCAAAAAAGTATAAAATGTCATACATACACCTTGTGCATTCAGATGTGCACATGTAGCTTCAGCTTCACCATGACCTTTAACACAACGGACGCCAAGAGTCTTGAGAAGTGATTCACACTGAGAACAATTTAATCAATTTTTAGTGATCAAAGAAATTACTTGCTAAACAACTTGTCTACAAACTTAATTAGTCCCAGAATCAAAATCACAATTCTTTGATAGTATAAAATATATAAATACACACAACTGAGTAGGTAGGTACCTAATAATATTATAATATTATCTAATATACAGAAAAAGATCTATGGATTTGCTTGAGATCAGTGTCAATTTTACATGGCTTTCTAAATTAACTACTTACTTCTTTCAGAACATTTTTAAATCTCTTCCTAGCGACATCGGGTTTCTTCTTGGCAACTGCGGCGTCAGACCTTGGGGCAGCCCCTTTGAACTGGATGGCATTACGAGCAGCCATCACATCTCTCTTGAGTTCTGGTGCATCACCCTCCAACACAAATACAGGGTTTATGTCAGCCAGTATCAAGTACACTGTTCTGAAGAAGAGATTCCTGAAAAGAAGATAAACCTTTTTGATTTATTTTGAATTGATTACACTAATCTCTATAGGTATTTCAATTTACATTCTAGCTATTGGCTGTTGGTTTCTAAATATGTAATATGCTAAATATGTAATACTAAGGAATTTGAACTTTCTTTACTACTAGCTGATGACCGTGGCTTCGCCAACGTGGATGTTGGTCAAATAATATATAAAAACCTTCCTCAAGAACCACTCTATCTATGGGTGTAAACAACATGAAAGTCGGTGTAGTAGTTTTTGAGTTTATCGCTAATAGACAGACAGATGCGGCAGAGGACTTTGTTATATGATATGTAGTGATAACATAGAAATTACGAGACCAAACATGATGACTACCTATCTAAGATTTTGATCTCTATTTCGGACTTCATAAATGCTGAATAACAGTTAATTATATGAAAATAAGTACCTCAGATATAATTTCGGCTGTATATGATACTCGGTGACATTCTGACTGTCGCATACCCACCCAGATAAATCAACTGCAATGGTTTCCCCCCGTATCTGCAAAAGGGAAGATATAGTTTGTTAACCACTTGAAACCATTTTCTATCAATAAGCTTTTACTTGTTTGTAACATTATAAGACAAACCAGCAGAAAACAAGAAAAAATGATACTTTAGGGCTTATTACAAATATGGGTAGGTACTAACCTAAATTGTTTAATAGTAAATTAATGACAAATATTATGTTAGAGATCTCACCTCATGTAAAGACTTTTTCTCGCTGTATGGAGTCAATACAGTCCATAAGCCTTTTACGCCCATATTATATAAATATGTTTGAATCAAAAAAGTATTTTACTTCCTAAGGAGTAACCGACAAATTGTTTAATTTATTACTTTTTAGATTCTCAAACCATAATAAACTGTCGGCCTTCCAGATAAAAACCATTTTCATCTACAGAAATCAATACATTCAAACTGTTTTTGTTTTGATATTTTGACAATGAACTGACAACTGGAACTGACACTAGACATTCGAAGTATTCGAACTTCGAACTGTTTGCAATAGTGTTGCCACGTTTAATCAAGTGGTATACTATAGTGCGTGTGCTTTTAAGTCCAAATATAAAAACTAAGCAAGGCAAATAATTATTGCGACATTTTATCTATGCTTAGTAATTCGAATAGAATTAGAATTCTTCAGCTAAAATTATTTATTTGTTAAAACGCTTTTGTTTTGTTAAAACTAGTTAAAAAAAGTATAGGTACTTAATTTTTTATTTCGTTTTGGTAATAAGATTCATTGATTCTTGTTTGATTCCTATTCATGCAACTTGACTGTGAAAGTGTGAAGTGGAAACATTAGTGGAATTTTATTAATAAAACACAAAACTCATGACATGAATGAAAATAATATGAAACATTCGAAACAAATGACATGAAATGTCAAACTGTGTATCTCCATTCCCTCTTACACACATGCAAAATACGATTATTTATCTCTTTCGTCAGTTCGCTCTCTCGCTATTCGTAGTAAAAAGTAAACTTTAAATGCACCAAAATGTAAATAAACTTTGTTTTGTTTTTGAATCGATAAATATGTACTTATTAGAAAATGAGCTGACGAAATTCTGTGTCCATGTTAAGTTTAAAACTACATCATTACCAGTTCATTGTAATTTTTCAGTGTCTTTCAAAAAGTTGTTGACTGAAGTTGTTTAATTTTGTGGCAAAATTGCTAATGAGTTGATAAGAATATGATAATTATTTCGGCGATAGTATCATTACTCAGCGTTATCAGTGCGCTAGGGGCCTGGCGACCGACGTAATCTAAAAACGTACCACACATTTGGAGCTATTATCTGAGTAGATAAGTTATGAAACTCTGATTTAATTGCTATTACACTCTTCTTAAGAATAAACATGTCTTATTTAAGGCATCTGTATAAAAATGGGTAAGCTTTTGACTGTCTTTTATTTCTTCTCAATAGGGATGTTTACTGACAAAAAAAAATATGATTCTAATTAGTCCGTCTGTTAGCGAAAGATATTGGATACGTATTTTTTGTTTTATCAAATCAATAAAAATTGAAAAAGTTAAAACGCGTCAAAGATTTGGGTAAAATCCGCCCCTGAGACAACCCACTGACCGAGTGGGGGGTTGTGACGTCACTCACCGGTAAAAAATGTCTTAGAATATGACGTCACACGAGTTTTCAAAGCACTGTTTCGTCTTCATTGTTTGTTTACGTGAAAAACTAAAAAGTACGTGTCCTATTATTTAATGGAAATCTATCTGACTGACTAATTAGATTTTTTTTGTTAACTGATGATGATGATGATAATGACCCTATTGTTATTCACAATATTTTAATGTAGCTAGAATAATAAATTAAAATCTGATAGCGATTATATTTATTCTCTTGTACAAAATGTACCAGTTGCATGCTACAATTATATTTCTCTTGTGCAAAATATAATGCATACGTAGGTCCATTTAATTTGTATTTACAAATTCCAGTTATGTAATACATACTGCATAGGACCTCTCTTCATCCCTGATAATTATTGTTTGTTCAAAAAATTCTGTTCCAGAGTTTCTCTCCACTTGCAATACCCTGCAAGGTTCACTCATGCCCAGCAACTCAGAGAGGAAGTACGTAGGAGACAGATCAGCAAGGTGCTGATAGCTAATCGAGGGGAGATAGCATGCCGAGTCATGAGGACTGCCAAGAAGCTGGGTGTGAGGACTGTGGCAGTGTACTCTGACGCTGATAAACATGCCATGCATGTTGAAATGGTGAGGACAATAATATTATAATCATTTTAAGTGATAATACCTGGCACTTGCATGCATGGAACATAAATGGCTACAAGAGGTAGGCCTCTGCCTATTACTTTATAAAATCAGGGGCATTTTATGTCTGTTACATGGTTTTTAATGATATCCCCAAATTAATTGGGATAAGGGCAAGAGGATGATGATGACATGGTTTTTAAATGATATCTATAGGTTTTTGCCAAGAATTTTAAAATATTATAGCTTACATACTACAGATAATATTACTCTTCACAAGTTGTAGTTGTTTGCATTTTATTTCATGATAACAACAGTTTACATCATGCTCAACTCAGTAATCTCTAATCAGTCTTTTTAATCTTGTTTCATCTTTTAATCAAAAATGGTTCTTATCTGTACCACGTTATGAACTACTTTTCAACACAGCAAGTTGTTATTATTATAACTGCCAGTATCATCAAAATTCATCATCTTGCTGCTTGTGGATAAATATTGAATAAACTGCTGTATTAGCAAACAAATATACAGATTACAGACATAGTAATATTATTGTGAAAATACCCCAGAGGCATAATAATACACTGAATGAGTAAGATACACATTGATTAATTTATTTACTTTTGTTTTTATAGGCAGATGAAGCATACCACATTGGACCTGCACCCTCCACCCAGAGCTACCTAAATGCAGCTAAAATCCTGGAAGTGGCCAAGAAATCCAACAGTCAAGCCATACACCCTGGCTATGGGTTCCTGTCAGAAAACGTGGAGTTCTGTGAAAAGTGTGCAAGTGAAGACATTATATTTATTGGACCTCCAACAGCAGCTATCAGGGATATGGGTATTAAAAGGTAAGCAAAACTAGAATAGGCAAAAGGAGTAAGGATGCAGGTGGGGTTCTGCAGTTTCTGCCTACCCCCATTAGGAAATACCCCTTTTTTTAGGTTGGAAATCATCAAATAACTCCTCCCGCTCTGGGCAAAGCAGTAGGGAGTGGAACATGAACGCGCTGTCGACACGGCCTGTCGTCGTCATAAGACAGACGGACGGCGAGCTAGTCCATTACTCACCGTCCACTGGCCCGCGCCTACGGTGGCCGAAAGCCATCACGTGGCCGCCGATGCCCGGAGCGTCTCCCGGTGGCTGGGACGAGAAGTTCTCTTCCTCTCACGTTTCGCCACCTCCTTTGCTTGCACCACTGCTTCGCAGAAGGAGGCGACGGCGTCCCATTCCCTCTCGTCCCGGACTCGGCCGGACGCGAGAGGTCGCCACCGCCGATCGCCGCTACTATCGAAAATACCCCTGAGTTTATGATTGTATGTAAAAACCAGAATGATAAAAATGCTGGTGCCTTAGAGCACACAAACTCGTTTGTAACTCCAGACAGAGCAAACTTTTGTATTTAGATGGGACATATCTTCCAAACACAGAAGTTTTTATTTTATTAAGACCATCAAACTACGAAATTACAGCTAATTACAAAAAGCTAGCAAGCCAATAGCTAAGCCATACCATATGCTGTAGGTACAAATATTAGAGATTAACTTACCTGATTACCTCTCTCAATAATATAACTGAATTTTTCCATTCTGAAAACTCCACTCCACTCGGAATGTGGCTAAATTGAAATCTTCTTATATATAAAAATGAAACCCGTTTTCCGTTGTCACGACTTGGCATGAAAACGGCTTGACCGATTTGGCTGATTTTTTTTTTTAAATGTTCGTTGAAGTTCAAGGATGGTTCTTACGGCGAGAAAAAATCGAATAATGGCCGGAAAAGCCCTAAAAACAGCCCTTTTCTTTTTCCCATACAAACGTTTTCTAACTAAAACGTAAAATCAATTTGAGCTTTAATACCGTACTATAAAGTTCAAGTGTTGGTGGAGAGGTTCCGGGAAGGCAAAACAATTGAGTGACGTTCAGTTGTTCAGTCAACGAATGACAACTTCAAACAGACCATACGACATTATTACAATAATCACAAATAATTACTGTTTCTTTCCCAATAGAAAAACGATTTTTCAAATGGTGTTTGCGTATAATATAAAAATTAATTGCTGTTAGTTAGTCGCGCTAAAACTAGAGAACGGCTAGACCGATTTGTCTAATTTTGGTTTTGAAACATTTGTGGCAGTCCAGAGAAGGTGAGAAATTAGTAGTATGTAGGTAGGTTGGTAATAGGTAGGTGGTAGGTAGTTGGTACGTAGGCAGGTAAAAGGGCATTGCAACGCACGCGGGGTACAGCTATCTATAATATAAAAATGAATAGCTGTTCGTTAGTCTCGCTAAAACTCGAGAACGGGTGGACCGATTTGGCTAATTATAGTGTTGAATTATTCGTGGAAGTCCAGGGAAGGTTTAAAAGGTGAGAAAGTGGTAGGTAGGTAGGCAGGGTAGTAGGTAGAGTAGTAGGTAGAGTAGTAGGTAGGGTAGTAAGTAGGATAGTAGAGTAGGTAGGGTAGTCGGTAGAGTAGTAGGTAGGGTAGTAAGTAGGTAGGGTAGTAGGTAGGTAGGGTAGTAGGTAGGTCGGGTAGTAGGTAGGTCGGGTAGTAGGGTAGGTAGGTAGGGTGGTAGGTAGGTAGGTAGGTAGGGTAGTAGGTAGGTAGGGTAGTAGGTAAGTAGGGTAGTAGGTAGGTAGGGTAGGAGGTAGTAGGTAGGTAGGCAGTTGGTACACAGGCAGGTAGTAGGTAGAAAAAAGGGCATTGCAACGCATGCCGGGAATAGCTAGTAACTGATATATTCACTCTTTATAGCACATCAAAAGCAATAATGTCAGCCGCTGGCGTCCCTATCGTGAGAGGTTACCACGGCGAGGGGCAGAGCATCAAGAAGTTACAAGCTGAAGCACAGACAATCGGCTTCCCTCTTATGATTAAAGCTGTGCGAGGTGGCGGTGGAAAGGTAACGAAAAAACGACTTCACACTAACAGATAATCATAAGTCTTACTGTTTTTTTGGTCCGTGGTGTAAAATTAATGATAAACAACCAGTTCCAAATTAAGAAATAAATAAAATTAATAAAAAAGAAACACCCAAAAGTATGAAATAGTATGATTGGTTTGATTAGATAAGAAATTGAATATTCACAGTATTGGGAATGAAAGAAGTGGAATAAGGATGCTGATCTAAAATAATATACGATTCTATGTTTACAGGGGATTATTTTATGAACATGTTTTTTTTTTTAAACTACAATGATGGCGCTCGCGCTGTATATTACGTTTTCAGTTTATAGTTCGTGCATAATGAATATTCTAAAACGTTTGTTTTTTATCCACAGGGGATGAGAATAGCACTGACAGAAGCAGATTTCTTGCCGCAACTGGAGTCAGCTAAACGTGAATCTCTGAAATCTTTCGGAGACGACAACATGCTCCTCGAACAATACATTACAGACCCGAGACACGTTGAAGTGCAGGTTTGTGTGCTTTTAAACCTTAATAAACCATACAGCATTCACTACTCGATAATGACCTACAACACTGTCTTTTTCCTCATGTGGGGACAAATCAAGACATCGACTATCCATGACACTACTGTATGAATATAAAATAAAACATGAGGTCCTGAGTTCGATTCTCGGGCCGGGCAAAGTGTTATTGGGTTATTTCATCAAGACTTTCTCAGTAGCAGCCACGGAGTCTAGAATTGTACCCGGTTGATGGCAATTAGGCTCGGCCCTTGTTACATTATGCTTATATACTACTGGCGTAATGGGGTTGTACTATTAGAAGTACACCTCTACCTAACCCTTCGGGGATTGGGGGCGTGATGTTTTGCTATGTTAAATAAAACATAGTCTCTTTGTTTTCTTCCAGGTATTTGCTGATATGCACGGCAACGCAGTCCATCTCTTCGAAAGAGACTGCTCTGTTCAAAGGCGTCATCAAAAGGTCATTGAAGAAGCGCCAGCGGTTAGTAACTCGCTTCATGTGTATTCTTCTATTGAATTAGCATGACATTACATAGTTCATACCATGTGAACTTAATAATCAGCCAATAACGTGCGCTCTGCTGAGACACAGGGGTTCAGCCCAATGCGGGTTGAATATAATTATATACAAGGTTTGAGTAAACAGACACGGATAATTCACGATGCCGTCACCCAAGCATATTGTACATAAATCAAACTCTAAGTAACTCATGGCAAAAAAGTTTTGCTGGGTCCCGACTTTATTTTAGCAGATAATCACGGTTTACGATAGGTTCAACGTAAAGTACTTAAAACATTGTGCTGATGGATGCATTGAATAGTATAGGGTTTATGGAGAAATTTAAAGTAAAGTTATAACAATAATAACTAGTATAAAAAAGTAGGAATGTGGACCTCCAATATCTTTGTAACTAGAAGGTTCTCAGGTATGGTCCAGAACAAAAAACTGATCACAATTTATTTATTTATTAAGGACATAAAACAGTTACATGCTATAGAAAATACAAAAATCCTTAAAAACTAAAGCTCACAAACATGTAACCCACACAAATATCCACGTCTTAACAAAAGAATAACAGACTGTGATAATTTGACAATGACGGGGAAAACAAGACCTTTCCGTTAACGGTCTTTTTACAACCTTTAGTTCCGTGTTGGCGGCATAAACTTGCGCATCATGTAGACACCCAGCTACTTTAAGATTTTCATCACCAATCGTTCATCTTCTCTTTAAAACCAACACAGTTTTTTAAAGAGTAAAAATATATCAATTTAATGCTGCATAAATTTTAATGTTCTCCTTTATTTTTTGAACCGTAGTTTCAAATTTTAATACTTTTACAGCCAGGTATTTCGGAAGAAACTCGCAGATCTCTCGGCGAAGCCGCAGTGCGCGCTGCTAAAGCCGTGGGCTACGTTGGAGCAGGGACCGTGGAGTTCATCCTACATCGTCACACGCATGAGTTTCATTTCATGGAGATGAATACACGGCTGCAGGTCGAGCATCCTATCACTGAGATGATCACTGGTATGTATTACTGACTTTAACCGAGATTACAATTATCCTGAAATGTTTGGGGCATCCATTAATTACGCGAGGCGTTTAGTGTGGAAGGAGCGGGGTCAAGCCTATTCTCACAAATCGCCACAATTACTTCGCGTAATTAATGGACGCCCTCTTACATTCACGATGTGTGATGACTTGATGAGATGAGTTTCTGGTGTAGTGTGTAACCAAATCATCAAAACCTTGATCAAAAAAGCATCTTTCAGACCGCCTATACCGATGTGTTTAGAAAAATGTCGCTTGTGGTATTTTTTTCATACATTTGGCAATGATTAAATACCCCATTATGACAAGTGTTTTTTTTTTAGGCACGGATTTAGTGGAATGGCAGCTACGAGTAGCAGCTGGGGAACAGTTACCTCTGTCCCAAGAACAGATCATTCGTCGTGGGCATGCGGTTGAATGTCGGATTTACGCGGAGGAGCCGCGAGCGGGCTTCCTCCCTCGCGCCGGCACGCTACATAGACTCACACAGCCGGTCCCCGAAGAGTTTGTTAGGGTAAGAGAAGACTTTAGTTTTGAACTCTAAACATCACGTCTGTTATCTCCGAAGGGTTAGGCAGTGGTGTATCTAATAATAGCCATCATTCCTTCACCCTTATCCCAATTAATTTAAGGTTGGCGCAGCATGTCTTCTTCTTACATACTTTCTATCGAGACATATCATTTCCATAGTACCGTCTACATTCAGCCTCTGCAAACTGATACGAAAATAGTGTATAGAAACTTCTGTATAGTTCTTGCCAATCAAAATCGCAATAGCGATCATTGCCTTTTCCCTAATATCTCTTCGCACGAATGAAAACAAATAAACTATGTATCGTTTTCCATTAGAAAAAATGTTGGAGATCACGAGTTTTGAATTTCAAAGTTAAGAACTTTAATAAATGTAGTAGGGTCAAAGACCGCTACTGACATATTAACTGGCAGCAACTATATAGTATTTGTGGAGATTTTCGTGTCCATCTCCGGAGCCACGTCCTCAATTGGTCGTCAGTTACTCCAAAGAAATTACTGAGCTGGGTGTCTTGTATGTTTTAAAATACTTTTTGCGGTGACCAATAGAGGGTGCTGTCAAATGCTCGGTAGTTAACACGAGGGTTGGTTTGCCTGCTCCGCTTGAATGAACCATTCATGACAGTATTATGTAATACCCTCGTTTCATTCAACTTACTGGCTTACCCAATTTGTCGATAGATGGAGTTGCTTTAACGTTGAGAGAGTTAAGTTTTGTATACAAGATATTTTTATTTCTTTTTGATTTTTCGGTTCGTTCAAGTTTTTGGAGGTAGGTACGTAGAATAAAACAGGATAGAATGCATTTATTTGGCAGAATATTTTACAAAGCTGGAAGGTGTTTTATATTTTAAGATCATAATATTCTGCCGTTTCCGGCGTACAAATATGGTCATTGCTTGTGATGACTTACTGCGGTACTCAGAGATATTTAATGATTACTTAAGCCGTCACTTAGTAAAGATTTGACATACTTTTGTATGACAAAACTGTCAAAACCTTTACTAAGTGATGGCCTAAGTAATCATTAAAGCTCTCTGAGTGCGGCAGTAAGTTCTTCATTGGTATTAATATTATTTCTGTAACTATTTTTTTAGTAACTGACTTATTAATTTTTTTGTCACCAGGTGGAGACAGGAGTTCGGGAAGGTCAAGAGGTCTCAGTGCACTACGACCCCATGATCGCTAAGCTTGTTGTGTGGGGCCGCGACCGCAGTGAAGCGCTCGCCAAGACCAGAGCCAAGCTCTCGGAGTACCAAGTAAGTGTCTCAAATATAAATGTGATAGTAAAATATCATACCTGTAATCCCTGTGTAGGCAGAAGTGTACCGTACTGTACACCTCATATCGCGACGTGCGAAAAAAAAGTTAAAAGTAGCCTATGTCGTATTCCAGACTAGACTATGTGATGAATTTCATCCAGATCGGTTTAGCCATTCTGTCGTTACAAACATCCATTCATACAAACTTTCGCATTTAGAATAGTAATTAAGATTTACACTTCATGTACATGGTCACATAGGTGGACTTAATGCCAAAAGGCATTCTCAACCAGTATATATTTACATAAAACAACATAGTAATAGGTACAAAAGTAAATAATGATCATCTATAACAATTTTTTCCCACAGGTTGCTGGTCTGGAGACAAACGTAAACTTCCTCCTCCGACTCAGCGGTGCAAGTGCATTCGTAGCAGGTGACGTGCACACCTCCTTCATCCCACAGCACGAGATCGAACTGTTCCCGCCGAGCGACTCCGTGCTCAGTGAGGAGCGCGCCATACAGGCCGCGCTAGGACATGTAAGTATACCCCCATCGGGTACCAAAGTACCAGAAGACTGGAAAGTTTGACTGGTTGGAGAATCGACCGCCATGGCTCTCGTACAATGGTCCACATTAAGGACTAAGTGCGGAAACCAAATTCTTAACATAGGCCACTCATCTGGTTGAACATAGGCCTCTCCGATGTTAACTTCCAGTTCTTAGGACTCGTTTGCCTGTTTTTTGTATCACTAAAACGACCTAAATTACATTTTTCTTCCTACCGTTCTCAGCATGACAGTTTGACCATGTAGGTATTGAACTTTTGCAGGAAACAGATTTTTGTTAAATTGCCCTTGTAAAATTTCTATGGTGGTTGGTTCGGTATAATGTACAGAGCGCGTGGTAATTAAAATTACAAATGTGCAATAATGAATATAGCAAGTGAAAGTTAGTAATACCATTAGTGATAATTATGCCCTTTCAACATAAGAACTATGAATAAGAAGTCATCTGGCCGGCCTACTCTAATATATTAGGCTTTTTAAATATGGCTAATATGTTTCTTTCAGCTGCTGAGCAATCAGCTTTCAAACACTGTAACGGACAACTGGAAGGGTATCTCAGTGGCACCCCAGGCGTGGAGACCCAACTTTGAGCTACAGAAGACTATCCCTTTGAGGTTTGATGAAAAAGGTAAATGTTTTATTTTTAAAAAATATTTCATTAATTGCTACACATAGATTTCCTGGTATTTGACCATCATCATCCAGCCTAGCCTTTACTCAACTAAGTTGAATTCAGTATACCAGCATTTTACATGGAGTGTCCGTCTACCACAACCCAGTTAGTGTTGGATAATACGATATCCCTCGGTAAAACTTGTTGTCAGTCTAATAATAACTGTATAATGTTGGTAATAGAAGTTTGTAAAAGGTTTAATATTCCTTACTAAATCTCTAACTTGATTTGAAAAGATGTGTCTGTGAATCGAATGGAGAAGAATGAGCAAGCAACTACATTTTCTTGCTCATTCTCCTCCATTAGATTTACGGTTTTGGAGTGAGCAACCACAGTCCATTCACAGTTATTATACTAACTGACTGCACTGTACAGTAGGAAGCTTATTTTTGACTAGGCAGAAGTGCCTACTGTCACGGGTCTATCCTTACTAATATTATAAAGGCGATAATTATCTGTCGCGCTTTTACGCCGACACTACTAAACCGATTTAAATGAAAGGTACACAGATAGTCTAGAGCCTGAGAAAGGACATATGCTACTTTTAAACGCGACAAGAGGGCTGTAAGGGGATGAAAAGATGCCTGTCGAGGCTGCGGGTTGTCCGCAAGGGATACCGAGGCCTCGACATGAAGGGCGAAGAAGGAACATGGGTGGTTTTTAGTCAGTAGAAGTCTGACACTCCCTTTCGCTCTGCCCAAGAGCGGGAGGGGTTATTTGATGATTTCCCACCCCCCAAAAAAAAAAAAAAAAAAAAAAAGGGGATGAAAAGATTACTTTTGGTCACGATAACCGACATCCACACAGGTGAAGCCGCGGGCATCAGCTAGTTTGAAATAAATGCTTTGACTTGAGTTTGGATAAAGGGAAAGAAAAAGAAAAGCACATATCCGCCAAAAAAAATTGTTATTACTTTTGTAACATCATCTCGTCGCAGATTTCACAGTAACAGTTCAACACGAGCGCACACCCAACTCATACCGAGTGAAGGTCAAAGATGGCGAGTGGCATCAAGTAGAGGCGTCACTTGAAACTACCGAGAGAGGACTCAGACTGAACGCGCTCATAGGCGACAAGAAGAGCAACGTGGGACTACTGACGCACGAGCAGCAAGTGCACGTGTATGACGAGGTAAGGACGCTATGTCACAGTGTTGTATCACAAGAATCATTCTTAGAAACAGGAGAGGACCCAGACAGCATTATGCTGATAGGTGACAAGAGCCAACAGGACATATTTGACTATCAGTGTTTGTGCCCACTAGTAGTGATAACCAAAAAACCCTTTATAAATGAGCTAGAACTAGCCGCAATTTGCCTTCCGCAATCAGTTTTTCCCTCGATTTTGTACATTTTCCTTCCCATACGAGATAATATATTCTAAATTAATAATTTCTATTTAAAACTGATAAGGGGAAACCGATGTGTCTCTTTGTTTTTTAATTAAATAAAAGCAATAATAATAATACTGTACAAAGAATAAACCACACGCACTGATTTCTGGTAAGCATTAAGTAAGCAACTACAAATTTCACTTCGTAGACATGTACCTAAATAAATGGTTGCGACAGTTTCGGCTACCCTAAAAAAAGATTCGAAAAATAATTTGATTTGCCAACACCACCCACTCAACAAATGATCTTCATATGTTTTTGTCACAGAATGGTCAAACAATAGTGGAGTTGCCTCGACCCAAATACCAGGCTACCACTGTGGACGCGGCCGCCGCGGCCAACAGCGCATCATCGCCCACGCCCGGCGTGCTGGAGAGGATACTCGTCAGCAAGGGGGACAAAGTGAGTCAATGTCATCGACCCCATATAAACTGCCATCACTGATTTACTCAACACAGCTATTTGAATGTTGGCAAACAAGCGAATTTAGTACCCAGCTGTAATCGTAGCTCATCGAGCTTCATAGTTAACATTCATAAAGCTTTGTCTCAGCCATGCCAAATGTTTACCTGTGAAAAATGTCTTATTAATTACATTATTTTACTTAAAATTACTGGTGTCTTTATAAATTAAACTTTACAAGATTGTATTTCTTTAGGTGGTGAAAGGCCAGCCCCTGTTCGTGGTTATAGCCATGAAGATGGAGTATGTGGTACGTTCTCCCCGTGGTGGCGTGGTGGCAGCACTGGCGCCGTTCAACCTCGGGGACTCCGTCGGCAAGGGAGCTCAGGTGGTCATGCTAGAGGGAGACAGCTGAATATGTACGTTCTAGTCACAATGAAGCTACTGGTTAATATAATACGTACTTACATTATCCAATAATATCTAGAATACAGTGGCTCAAATATGTTATCAGTCTCGTTAAACGTGCGTCATATAGGAAGATAAGAGCTATTTGTAACAAAAAATTACCATAAGATGTTCTGCTACATGTCTTTAACTACCACGTGGAGCCAAATAGTTAGCTAAATAATAAAATCGACACTTCACAATAGTCGAAACCCATTTTGGCGCATTTTTGTGATCATTTGTATTGAAATAAAACCATACAAATGATTTTATAACTGTCTTACTGACCTCTTTTAAACTACTAATGGGCCATTCACAGTGAGACGTAGTTTAAAACATTAGATAGCACTTATACCTATACACAAAACCGGATTATATTGAGGAACCTTAGCAATTGTGCAGACGATTAGCTAAACTTGGTCTATTATAAAGCAGCGAAAGTCAATCGCCTTTAAGTACAATGTCTGCAACAAAAAGAAAAAACCTTTTGTTAGATGAAATAAAAGGTTATTTAAGCCGATCAAGTGCGATTCAAGATATTTTGAGGACAGACAAACTTAGTTTTTTATCGCTAAGTCTCATTTCCGAACAATAGTCTACAGAGCCATATAAATGAGAGTTTGGCAGTTGCTGTTATGGTCGTAGAATGTTGTCGGTGGTCGCGAGCCCTAATAAGGTGTGAGGCCCATCGGTTACAGCCTATTTAGCAATCCGACGCTGTTATGAATAATTTGTATGAATGAATTGTAATGAGGACAATGATTTTTTATTCATTCCAATTTAGCATGTAATGAGAATAAAGTAAAACGTTAAACTTGCCAGTTGCTAGCTAATATTTAGCTGTATACATAGTTCTCAAAATGACGCTTTTTATTGTTAAAATAATATGGTATAGTTCTCGTACATAATTTAGTTTTTTATTAACGGTTAACTTACGATTTTGATCAATTGTTTTTAGAAAGGTCATTCTTATATTAGTCGCTTGAACACAAATGATGTTTATTCATAAGTACTTGTTACCACCCTGTAACTGTCTAATTTTAACATTTGCTGTTAAAATTTTGGATGTAAAATAAATGTTGTTAAACTCTATTTTTATACGCTGATTTTAAATGTTATGTATCCATGTTATGATATGAAATAAAAACTATTTAAACATAAAGGGAAGTGTTATTATTACTGACAACTACACCTACGTTAATTACCGCTAATGAAGGACGCGCAGTGTTTAATGAATATTTAATACCCCAACGAACATCCTGATCAAACAACTGACAGCGTAACTACACTAACACATTGAAGCCTGTTAGTAGCTACGCACAGAATAACTGATTTCCACCTATTATCACAATACTTTTAAATTCGTCTTATAATTATGTTTAGCCACTATTTTATTATATGTTCTCAATGCTACTATTATACAAACGAGTTTACAACAACGGTAAAAAAAATATCTAGCTTCAGGATACAAGTCTGTGTTTCGTTTTCGTAATAGTCTTTGAAGTATTTAAATCGAGTGTAGAATGTAATACATAATTTCGACACTTTCACTATCGGGGGCGTAGCTCAGATGGTAGAGCGCTCGCTTAGCATGCGAGAGGTACCGGGATCGATACCCGGCGCCTCCAACACAACTTTTTGTAATTCTTTGTTTTTCTTTAAAATTATTTTTTGTAGCAAAGACTAAGGTTTTTTTGAGCTTAACCCTTGTCGTGTATTTTTTTCTTAAGACCATAACCGGTTATAGACTTGGTAGTTAGTTTTAATATTAAAACAGCATTTTCTAGCATGTTATAATTATTCCTTGCATGTCACACATTGTGTAGTGTAATTCATGGTAGAGAGAGTAAAATATGTAAACAGTGAGACCAGCCTACCGTATTGGCATGGTAACAAGGTTTTTATTGATAAGTATTTTCTTCTGTACCCTTTTAAAAGGAGTTGTTGTGTTAGGATTTATTGGTCTTTACTCGCATGAAGTAGGCTTTGTCCGCTGGCCACAAATAGAACACATAAAACTTAATGGCACTAAGAAAAAACTTGAGGGGTCAACTAACTCGGCACTGAACGAGTTCTTCCCTGCATTATTTGGTATGGCTAGACTATACATAGGTACATGTAGGTATATTTAGTGATCTAACACTGATAAGAACGGGTGAAAGAATCCTACCCACGGTCACAATCCACCAAACCACAAATTGACAAGTACTTACTTGTCAGGGCGCAAGCCACAGATAGGCACAATAATAGGTAAATCAACACCGTTATCAAAGTACAATGTACTCTATCGTTATCATATTCAACCGTGGTTTGCCCCACCACTACCATTGCACCGCTGGACACTTATCTCATGCGGTTTTCGAAACATGTGTTCCCATTGTGCTATTTTTATCAAGCTTCTTTCTTATTTATTATAGGTAGATACCGTTACAATACGTTTCGTATACAATCTGTTTAGCTGCCACGCGGAAACTTGTAACACCACATTTTTTCGCTCTAAGCGGACTATAGTAGATGGATACAAATATATTTACCTATAGGCAAATGTAACAGTCATCTTATATATAGTCACAAGTGGAGTATGTGGTACCTGCGTTCTAACTGCATACTGATGATAATTTAACCCTGCTCTATCTGTAAGTAGCATCGTTGCAAAACTGGCTAACCAAAACCCCAGTAGGTTTTGGTTAGCCAGTTTTTGTTGGTACTATTTTAGAGACTGTTGAAAGTGTTGAAGTTTCACGAATACAAAATATGTAGGTTACGTTTATCCCGGAAGCATAGCACAAGTAAAACGAGAGCATAAGTATCTATCTATTTCTAACGTTCAAAATTAATAGTAGCCACGTGGTTGAGACCAGAATAAGTCTACATTATTCGAATCAAAACTTGTTTTGGGTTGTCTTACTTACAATTATTACTTTATTTTGTAACCAAGCAGTCAATCAAGTGTCAGAGGTTGTAAGTATCTACCTTTTAACCAGAATTACGACAAAGTAAACAAGTTCCCTAATTATTTATTAGTTATTGTTTCATCGACGTCAGAATTTGTACTCGGAACGACTCTAACGACCTTGCTTATCGCTATCATCATTAAAACTGTATTAATAATGTCTTACATATTGAAGTTGTTCTAATGAAGCATTACTTTTAATTTTAAGCTGTGTTGATTGACAATGGACTACAGTAATTACTTCTCCGTCACCACATTGTCCAGACGCATCTTAATGTTAATTGCGATATATTAAGCAATTCCATTAAATGTATTTAGTTAAGCACATAGTATTGCACATAAACCGAGTTATTATTACCTACCTACAAAAAAAATAGCGTATTTCTCGAGTGACACAAAAAACTAAGCTTACACTTCAGGTAGGTACATCTAATCCTCAAACTACTTTTAGCTTGGTTCAAAGGCTCGTAGGTGGTACTAACTGTACCTTTTTGGCTTTTTCTGTATAATAAAAATGCTCAAAGGCATTATTGTCTAACGTCACAGACAAAGGCAAAAGCAATTTCGAAACTTTCGTTTTAGTGTAAGTCCGAAGTCTCTCCCCGTTCCCAAACAATCTGAACGAGATTCCATTGACGTGCTGCTATTATTATTGCGTGCGCCTTTGTTACCTGCGTCGAGGCCAGGCTAAGGTTTGTTGATGTTTTTTGTAAGCATTCCCGTAACAGCTGATCGGGACAACAAATCCACGTGACCCTGCCGGTCTTTCATTGGCTAAAGTTTCGAAGTCACCCCAACTTTTAAGTTGTCGACCGCGTACACAGACAAGCTTCTACACTAACACATACACCCACATCGACACTACTATTGGTCCAGTAGATTTACCTTTATACATCTGTTGTCATCTCACGGAAGTGATAAAAAATCGTGGGGTGGCTAACACGTAACTTATCTGGATGTTTGTTCGGTTATCATCATGAGAACTTATGAATTCTCTACTTAAACTTAAATCTTTCGTTAATAATATAAGTTCCTAAATATATTCACACCCATTTTAAGTTAAAATATCAGTAAATTTTAAATTGCTGCAAAAACTTATTAATTTATCAACAGATCTCATAAATAATTTTAGATAAACTGCTAATAACGTATGAATTACGACGTTTAATAAAATTAGCCAAATGCAAATAATAGTTATACCAGCGCGAGGCAAATATATTAATAGGTTATGAATGAATAATGTATTAATTAGTTATTATGTGTCGGTATTTACGTTCACGTAGGAGTGTCGTGTGGCGGACTGGGCGGTGTGGACAGGTACACGTAATCGATCATGCTTACTCGTGATCTTGATTTTAATTAAGAGCACGTTATTGTGGACGTGGCCACACTTGTCATCATAATTATTTCAATACAGTACTAAGGTTCTAACTGCCGCACTCAGAGAGAGAGCTTTAATGAATACTTAGGCCATCACTAACTGCGGTACTCAGAGATATTTAACGATTACTTAAGCCGTCACTTAGTAAAGATTTGACATACTTTTGTATGACAAAACTGTCAAAACCTTTATTAAGTGATGGTCTAAGTAATCATTAAAGCTCTCTGAGTGCGGCAGTTAGTAAAGGTTTTGACAGTTTTGTCATACAAAAATATGTCAAGTCTTTCCTAAGTGACGGCTTAAGTAATCATTAAAAATCTCTGAGTACGGCAGTAAGACTTAAAAAGTACGTGCTCTTTTTTATTTGCCCTTGGATATTGATGACCATTAATAGACATAGCTACGTTTTGAGCAAACGGCGAGTCCATTTGGCCAAAGTCAACGTTATGATGTGTGTCGTAGGCCTTAGACGACAGCGATGAAGCAATCATTATCGAGGTAATATACATATAAAAAATATATAAATACACATTCTGAATCATTTAGGTTATACTTTTTTATGTATAGCAATAAAAATCAAACGAGGTAATTCAACAAAAGTTAATTTACGCAACACTTATGTTTTATTTAATCAACTATTTCAATCACATAGCTTGAGTTTGGACGTTTAAGTTTATAGGTATCGTAATATTCATAAACGTAATAAAAATTTTGTTTTATATGATTACCCGACTGACCTGATTTGCAAAACCATATGTTACTGAAGATCAATATTTAGGAAATAAAAGTTTTTAACGATAATAACACAGATCTTTGCCGATTAGGTTAACCCTTTGAACATTCTTACTTTTTATTGTTTTCTTTTGTCTCTTAAGTTAATGTATCAATGTCATGCACACCTGTTATTTGCATGGTGACTAAAATTGGGAATCAAACGAGCTTACCTGTTAAGCGAAGTCTTGATTCTAATTTTATGAGTGGTGATCTGAAAAATAATTATTATTGACATAGGTAGTAATTCCCTTACGACGTATTAACACCGCGATTTTAGATTAAAGAAAATGAATATTTTTTAAAGATTGCAACATTTGCATCGTCCTTTCCCGTTTTGACATAATTATGAAACGTCACTTATTTTAGAGATCATAACATTAGGAACAAACTCTGTTTCCTATACAGAGTAGTTCCAAATGCCTACATTCATTTTGATTTCCTGAAAGGTTAACATTGAATTAGGTAGATTAATTATTGCAGCTTTGGGGTTGTTAGCTAGTGGTGGGTGGGTAATAATTATTTTTCAGATCACCACTCATAAAATTAGAATCAAGACTTCGCTTAACAGGTAAGCTCGTTTGATTCCCAATTTTATTTCGTGGTGATCTTCAAATAATTATTATTGACATAGGTAGATGTTTAGAGTTTGCTGCAATAATTCAATAAATAATTAAAACACAAATAATTCTGGATGTCAATTTGTGAACATTACCCAAGTAACGAAATTTGGTACTATAAAAGTCCTGATAATGTATTAGAGTGTACTAACTACTACTATGAAAAAAACGTTTACAAAACCCTAAATAAACATTACATAAAGGGTCTCATGGTGACAAATTTGCACTATAAAAGCAACCAAAACATGTTTGTATTTTGCACTGTAAACAATTCCAGTGATGTGTTTTATCACACTTGTCGTGAGTGTTCCCCAAGAAAACAAATAATATCGGTAACATATGCTTTAGTCATTTTCCATTGCTGCTAAACGTAACATTTGTATTGAAAAACCCTTCCCTTGCAGTCGGGTAAAAGAATAAAACACAAAACATTCATGGACCGTTACTCTGCCGTAACTTGCACTTGCGAAAAAAAAAAATTGTATCAATTAAATCATTACGCTGATTTCAAATTTGACAATGCGCCTTCATATTTTTTTATGTTTTAATTAAATTTAAATTAATACAATAAGTACTTGTCCCGACTATGCAGGCTGCTATTACACATTGGCTCCTGCCGTGTTGTCAATGTGCTATCATGGCAGAAAATAGCAGCCATATTTTCACCAAAAACGAATTAGATCATCTCTTGTCTCGTAGCAGTAACACAAACTCACGTATAGAGCTATTAAGTTATGTAGCAGCTGCACCAGGGGTCCTATTTAGTACTCTAGAAGAGTTGTTATGACTTTTACAGAACTAGCCCCATAGCGACGTTGAGAGAACTTTTAAGAAGTTAAAAGGTTACGTAGTGGTTGTGTAAGGTACAGTGCAGATTGATCCTTGAATAGTATTTTCGATACTGTTACAGTACTTGAACTGTAAAACTTATTTTTACGCATTATTAGTGCATAATAGATAAATAAAAGTGTTTGTTAGGTCGTCTTTAGTACTAAGTAGCACCAAATGAGCATTTTTTTTTTTTTTTTTTTTTTACTATGCAACACTTTAACGATTCGTATGGTCCTGTAAGCGTTCTAAGAGGTAAACTATAAAAATTAAATTCTATTTAATCTTATAGAACCAAAATGCTCTGTTAAAAACCTTTATAGTACAAGCAGTAACAATGGTTACCATTATAGGCCTACTATATCACTCTTTGGTGATAAAACGCCTAGGTACTTATGACTTCCTTACTTTAGGTACAATAGAGCTTTAGTATTATAACCTTAAGGATATAGTGCATGTTGAATTGATAACTATAATAAAATAATAATTATAGATTGTTATATGTCTGATGTCAGCTCTGATTTGATCTGCTGTTTGTGTTGTACTGTATGAAGTTAGATATGGAGTTCAAAAAACCAGTTTCACTTGAAATATAAGAAACTTTAAAATATTTGTGGTTGATATTCCTAACAACTGTTTTGTTACTCCAATGGGTAAAAATTGCTCTAATTTTTACTTGCAGAATAACAAATATCTTTGTTTTAAAATTTGCTCTATATTATCACCCTGAATCTATTGGAATTCAAATTCATTAATTTTGTGATCATAAGTAAATAGTAGGTGGTATAATATATAAAATATATTCCATCGGAATTCAAATTCATTAATTTTGTGATCATAAGTAAATAATATCTATGTTATTGGGCACACATAAAGTTTCTCCAATTAGGTACATAAAATTAAATTGCTTCAAAAAAGTAAAATAAAAACATTACAATAGAATCTGGTTCACTAAAAATTAAAATTACATGCATCAAATGTCAAAGTTTTGACGATGTAAGTAAAAATGTTAATGTAAATAGACACATAAGTATACATAACATCACATTCATCATCATCATGTTTAAGTCCCATGTAACAGGGGCGAGCCTATTGTCATTAACTGAGCACAAATCCATACTCTGTGGCTGCTACTGAGAAATTCCTGATGGAATAACACTTTGCATGATCCACGAATAGAACCCAGAACCTCATTCTCAGCGGTGCTTGCAAACCATAGCTCAACGAGGCAGATGACCAACAACTTGGCAAATTAAATGTCAATACTGTAACAGTTTTCAATTTGTCTATCAATAATGGTAAGAATCTGTTTTTTAAATTCATTGAGGCTTTTACTGTCTTTAATTTGCGTATATATTTTAGTGTACAATCTGCACCCAGATTGTCATCATTGCAAAAATATACACTTTTGTGATGCATGCAGCAATGTGTGAAGTTTATCTGAGCAACATAGGCTTTCGACAGATTTATATAAATGCATATTGTTTTTAGCAAAAATACATGATTCATAAATATACAGTGTCTACTGTCGGTATTTTAAAAATTCTGCTTGCATGATTTTGTGAATTTTATTTTGAATGAGCTCCAATCAGGCTCATGGTTTACTTATCTTAATAATACTTATAAAAGTATTACCCCAAAATATAAGTCTATACTGCAGAGTAAAGACAACCAAACCGTGGTAAGCTACCAGCAGTGCGGTTTTATTTATAATCTTAATCAGCATAATATTATAAAGAATATAGGAAAACTTACTAAGTTTCCCCCACACATTGTCTATTAGAGTTCTCTGACATAATATCCTTATCAATAAAAGCTCCAGCAATTTTGTTACGTAAAACATATGGCACCTGATGTCTTGATGTTCTAACCACAATCCCTTCATGTTAGCACTCCCATGCACCCTCCCCCCCTTGTTTTCAATTATATCACTTTAGTACTTACTTGTACTATCAAGTGTGTACATTTTGTGCCCAGATAACAAATTAACATTCTTCTTTACTATGCTGTAATTTAGGTCTGCCCATCTCCTCAGGAATTAAATATTATTTAATGCAGGTTACATGCTTACTGCATACAATACTTGAGTGTTATCTATGAATATCTAGCGTATCTATGATAAATTCATCAGACATAACAAGTTATCTGTTATTATTAAGTATGGTTTAAGTGATTTTCTCTGAAAATACTCTTAGGCAGAAATAAATTACAACATGATTAATTTAATATTGAAGCCATAGATTGCTAGGTATAGCACCGAGTTACTATTAGGGTTGTTATTTTACATTGGGCCTTACAATATAATGGTACTATTATCTTTTCCTAAGAGGGGGTCGGGTCTCGGAGTGGAAATAATTTGATTTGGAACTAAAAAGGGTTTGGTTGATAAGGTCATCTGTACATTGACAGGCTGTTAAGACCTCGAAATTTTGTCAGTCTATAAACCTTTTCCCTCTCAATACTAATAGTTTTTATGTATTGGGACATTACAGTGCATTTACCACCATGTTTTATTTAATTTATTCAGAAAATAAACAGTTATACAAACATTGTTTGCATAACATAACATTACGCCTGTAATCCTCGAACGGTTAGGCAGAGGTGTCAGACACCCACATTTCGCCAGTTTTGCATTTGGTTGGTTACATGCATAATTATGTAACTTTGATTTATAACCAATGATGCTTCCATAATATCATACTCGATGAAGAAGCTATGAAAAGATTTCACTTAATGTGGCCATAACATGCTGAGAATATCTCATACTAAAGCATGTGCAATCATGACAAATGTGTGTCAGCCAGTAGAATACAAATAAGGCAGCCAAGTAACCGCCCCTAAGACGACCCACTGACCTAACTTTTACTTGCTGATAGGAAACCAGGTGGCAAAGTATGGTCCCCATTCACTGCAAGAGTATATGCATTAGCAAGACTATATTGCACATTGGATAAGCAAGGTTGTCTCGCAACCATCATGCTCATAGGTTAAAAAGCATATTTATAAATTTAGCTGACCGAAGTTCATAGTAGAATAGGGTTACCCTGTGATGTCTATTCTAGGTATTAAGTGTTAGCATTGTCCAATGACTTTGCTAAGGACATCTTGTGTCACGCACTGATAGTTTGCTATGTGGTTAGTAACGTTGGATATATGTTTTCATGCAAAGCATATTTCTGGATGGTGGTTTTTCCGTTGGAATCATTCAAGTAATAGAGAAATATAAAAGATGACATGCTGCGCCAACCTCAAATGAATTGGGATAAGGGCAAGAGAATGATGATGACTCAAAACACACAAACATCACATGGAGATGGAACTCCGAAAACCGGCTATGCCGATTGTAGGTATTTTCAGTGTTAGCATTGTCCAATGACTTTGCTAAGGACATCTCGTGCCACGCACTGATAGTTTGGTAAGCTGCTAATAACTCAGGGTATATGCTTAAAATTTATACGGAAATGTAACTCACCTGATATGCAGAGTATAGGTATTTTCAGTGTTAGCATTGTCCAATGACTTTGCTAAGGACATCTCGTGCCACACACTGATAGTTTGCTATGCAGTTAATAACATAGGGTATATGCTTACATGGAAATGTAGCTCACCTGCTATACCCAGTATAGTTATTTTCAGTGTAAGCATAGTCCAATGACTTTGCTAAGGACATCTCGTGTCACGCACTGATAGTTCAAATTCCAGCTAGTACATAGGAAATATATGTTACTGGGGTGTCGCGCACCCACTGGAAAAAGCTTTAAGAAGCTTACAGCACACATGTGGTTTACAGTGTTAATGACCATCGTATCGCTTGAATAAGCACTGTAGATATCACGTATCCGGTCACGTATAGGTCAGTTATAGCCAGGCATTCTTACGCCTAATGGTTACATCCAAGTTCACCGCTGTGGTCGGCTGCGCGAGCGTTGTCTGTAGGTATTTGCTCAGATTTCTGCGTCTCAGGTTTACGATTTTCACTAATGCTGCACATATTACACTTTTTCACTCACTATTTTGTTATTTCGGTAGAATATAACGTAAACTTATTTTTAAGCGAATAATTTGACGAGAAAGAACTTTTTCTTGCGGTGTCGTTAACGCGCGAAAAAGAAAAGTGACGTTTCATAATTATGTCAAAACGGGAAAGGACGATGCAAATGTTGCAATCTTTAAAAAATATTCATTTTCTTTAATCTAAAATCGCGGTGTTAATACGTCGTAAGGGAATTACTACCTATGTCAATAATAATTATTTGAAGATCACCACGAAATAAAATGTAAATTTTTTGTTGTTATGTAATTTGAATTGTAAGTGATTGTGCTGTTGGTGTGCTTATTATAAATAAATAAATAAATTCAACATTAAAATGGTTGGGTAGGTGTCTGTTGGACACGTTTTCTATTGATGTGGTCGTGCGTCAACAAATGCAAATGTATACGGAATTGTACAAATATTATCGTAAGGAAAACTTTTATTTATCAGTTGACGATTGAAATGAAAACAGTTATTATTTATGTGGTTAGGTAATAGACAACCAGATTGTTTGTTTACTGTTTGTCTTCATATCAATTAAGTACTTTTATATTACCTAATGCATTAATTATCAAACAGCTCTATTGCTGAAATCTGAAAAAAATACATTGCATCAAAGTCATTACTTAAACAGTTTGTTTGCAAACGATATATTGAACCGCCATCCACAGTGCAAGCATGCATAGCTTAACGGAAGCTCGAACAATAGGTGAATAATCCTGCAGCTAAATAGAAACATAGAACATGCATGGGAAAAAATAAACAAGGAAGCAAAAACAGAAATAGTAATTAAGTGCATTTGCAAGCAAGCAAGCGTACGAAAAAAGCTAACAACAAGGCAGGCTAGTATTTTAGCACACACGCTAAAAAGCGAGCAATGGGCGAAAATGCAAAAAAGCAAATAATTTAGAGAGCGAACAAGCACACGATACACAATAACTTAGGTAAGAAAGCCATCATTCCCAGAAAGGTCACTGTAAAACAATGTATTTTTAGCATGAATCGTTAAAATAAATCAGATAGGTAATAATTTTGCAATACACTCATTTATCTATCACAATCTCATTTACATCGTCTGCAACCTATTTAACTAATGTAATATTGTTAATAAGTATACTTCAGTTAATTAAACGCATTGTTGCATATTAGGTAGGACGGTTTGCTATTAAGTAATTATTCAGAGAAGATAAATGGTAACCATAATACAACATTAGGTATTTAGAATCCTATGGCTGTTTCACCAGCAATATTAAGTACCTATAGGATTTTTTAAAGAATAATTCATATTATTTCTGTATAATGAATGATTTATTTGAATGAAGGCGACAACTTGACGCCATAGCTGTAAATAGTAAAAAAATTATAATATTTTTGGTAAGATATCATTGAATAGGATAATCATCTTTCAACTCATTTTATTTCTTACATAGAATGCCAGCTTAGGGTTGTTGGATTGAGTGCTAAGCACAGAATTAACACGGGATGGATGAAATTACGGCAGGTCACGGGAACAATCTGGGACTCACGCATTCCCCTTAAACTTTAGGAGAGATTTATAAAACACTAGCTGTACCCGGCATGCGTTGCAATGCTCTTTTTTCTACCAACTACCTACCTACCTACCACTTTCTCACCTTTTAAACCTTCCCTGGACTTCCACGAATATTTCAAGACTAAATTAGCCAAATCGGTCCAGCCGTTCTCGAGTTTTAGCGAGACTAGCTGTACGCGCATGTGTTGCAAATTGCAATGCTCTTTTTCCTACCAACTACCTACCTACCTACTACCTTACCTCCTACCCTACCTACTTACTACACTACCTACCCACTACCCTACCTACTTACTACCCTACCTACCTCCTACCCTACCTACCTAATACCCTACCTACCTACTAAACTACCTACCTAATACCCTACCTACCTCCTACCCTACCTACTTACTACCCTACCTACTACCCTACCTACTTACTACCCTACCTACCTACTACCCCACCTACCTACTACCCTACCTACCTACGACACTACCGACTACCCTACCAATCATACCTACTCTACTATCCTACTTACTACCCTACCTACTACCCTGCCTACCTACCTACCACTTTCTCACCTTTTAAACCTTCCCTGGACTTCCACGAATATTTTAACACTAAAATTATCGAAATCTGTCCAGCCGTTCTCGAGTTTTAACACGACTAACGAACAGCAATTCATTTTTATATAGGGTGTAAAAGTACCCTTAACGCAAACGAAGGGCACTTATTCTCCCCACCACTGCGATATTTTTTTTGTTCTAGACCATACCTGGGAACCCCCTAGTTACGGTGATATTGGGGGTCAAAGTTCGAAATTTTTCACAGCTGTTTTTCTAAATACTAGTTTTTTATTTTATAACTTTACTTAAATTAGCTCCATGACTCGTTTACTATTCAAAGCAGCCACAAGCACGATGTTTTAAGAGTGCTACATTGAGTTTTAGCGTAAAAAGTGATTTTTGACCCCAAAAAAAAAATCGTTTCCCAGCAAACATTTTTGCGTTTTGGTTGACGGCTGTGTGATGGGTTGATTTATACCCTGTATATATAGATAGATAGGCTAGACTTGCTGTCGTATATGAATCAGAATGTTGGACTACAAAAGAAATGAATAAAAGGCATTTTGCATGTGGTTGAGATGAGAATGCTTAGGCGGATGAGTGGTGTCACGCGAATGGATAAATAGGAAATGAGTACATAAGAGGAAGTCTGAAAGTGGCGCCAGTGACTGAAAAGTTGTGTGGTAATCGGTTGTCGTGGTAGGGGCATGTGATGCGGAGGAATGAGGAAAATGTCGTGAAGAAGGTTTTGAGTATGAATGGGTTAAAGAGAAGACCAAAGAAACGATGGATGGACTGTGTTAAGAATGATATGGCAAGAAAGCATCTCATGAGATGAGTAACAGAGAAGTATGAAAGAAAAAGATATGCTGCACCGACCCCAACTGGATTGGGATAAGGGCTAGAAAAGATAACGTCTTAATAATTTTATATTTCAATGGGTTCAGCCTACTTCCACTATAGGGTAGTTGACTGGGTAAAAAATATATGATTCTGTTTATTCCGTCTGTTAGGTTATCGAAAAATATTGGATAGGTACGTGTTTTTTGTTATAACAAATTAATAAAAATTTACGAAATTAAAACGTGTCGAACATCGTGAGTGGGTGGGCTGGTGACGTCAGTTTCTGGTAAAAAATGTACCAAACTGTGACGTCGAGCGACTTTTCGAAGCACGTTATCGTCTTCATTTATTGTTTACGTGAGAAAAGAAAAAATACGTCTTCAATATTTTTTGGAAATCTAACTGACGGACCGTTAGATTTTTTTTGTTTTTTTTTTATTTACTATAGATGTGCAAGAAGTAAGTAGTCAAGTACATCTACGTGCCCATATGCTTATGTCAATTTCAAACGTGATATATTTTTATTTCGGGCACGTACTTCCTACGAAATTCATAACATATTGCGGAATATGTAAAATTATTGGAGAATATCATTCGTTCGTGGAGTACCTAAACAATGCAGCTATTACTTTAGTGCACTTAAATGTAGAAGAAATATTGCGTTACTAACTATGCTAAGTATTTAGTTTCAAAATAAAATTATGATTAAAGCTAAGTAGAATAATATTATCAGAAAAACTAACCCAAGGGAACTCACGTTACAGCGAAGCGTAGAAACATGCGAGATTAACTATAGGATCCTCTATAGGATCCCTATATCGTTTTTTGTGTCATTGCCACACATACACGTTTTCAGAACAAAGCATATTCCGTGACCATCACAGTGTTTTAAAATACTTGGCATTGGCAATGAAACTTCATTTGCAGAAGGCTAAATAAATTATTATTTTCCAGTTCTTTGTGGCGGGGTACAAAACAATCTGTCATTAGCATTACTAATTAAACCTAATTGCTTCCGTGGGTAGGTTACTATGTACTTTGTTGTAATTTTTTTCATCATTATGTCCTTTTGATTATTCGTACGTTTTGTATCGGCGAAATATCCGACGAAGGACTCTGACAAAATGCCCAATTTCCAACAAACCAGAGATGAACATAGCCGAGAGACGTGCGGAATCCGACCAACCATATTGGTTGAAGTCTACATCGTGTTTCTCCTGTCTAATGCGATTGGTTGATTCTTCCACGTCTCCTTTCCGCCCGATCCCCGCTTTGTCGTACCTGGCAGGACGCTACTGTGTTAGGTTCGACTTTAGAGTCATCATCATCTTCCTGCCCTTGTCTCATGTTATTTGAGGTCAGCACAACTCGTTTTTTGTCATTTACTCCTTTTTCTTTCATAGCCAAATCCATATTTTCTTTCTTTAACATTAGACTTTAGAGTAACATGCTAAAATCTCTAGTTAGTAACAAGCAATCACAGCTGCATATAATTTTATCATGTCAAAGACTTTTACTTGATTCTAAGATAACGTTTAGAAACGGCTACAAGTCACGACTTCAAAGATAATCAGGTCGTTAGACGTTTGTTGCTCATTTGTAAGGTAATACTGGCCGGTATAGAAGCTAGAATCAAAATTAATGTCTGAAATGGAAAGGGCAGTTCCCGGTGAGACACGAAGTTCATGACTGAAACATTAACGGACCCTTAATTTTTGCCCAATAACTAAGTTTTCACTAAACAATTTTCAATTTAAGTATAAAACACATTTGGGTAAATCAGTAGTTTAAAAACTTATTAGGGTAAAGTAGATTTCGTCACTACAACTGATAAATGATCAAAATACTTTTCATTGTTAGATAATTATTTCCACGCGAAAACTACTTTTTGAAAGAAGACAATGTTAGTAAACAATGCCGTCCACAAAAATATTAATAAGAGTTACTACTCCATTCTTACGGGCAGCGTGGGTTTGTTTACCAGAGACAAATTTTCACGCACTTGATAAATAGAGAGTGACCTCTATTCATGAGATTCGTCTGTCGGAACAAAAGTTACGTAAATGTGTTTACTCTGAACATCATAACGTAAACAAATGTGACCATAAACTTGATAAACATAGAGTATAAGTAGGCACATGGAATACTTCGGTTGATGACGTAATGCCTCCGCGCGCGCCAGTTAGCCGGCCATAACTAAACATGTGACGATAAATTGCTAATTTTGGTAGCATTATGAATTTGTTCCTACTGAACCCGATAATTATGAGTTTATTTTTTAAAGAACTTTTCTTGACAAATGTGTGTGACAAATCAGCAGGTTTCCTTATTTCTGAGGTTACGACGAAAGTAGGTCACTACGCTTATTAAGTATAGAACGTGCTAATATCTGTGAATTGTTAACATAGCCCGCGCAAGACGTATTGCTGAATTAGTTATGCATACATACATTGTTTACACTGTTTTCCTTGGAGGTGAAGCAGCATTTCAAACGGTATCTACAATGTCTGTAACCTTTTCAACAGTTTAAGCAACCGCTGATTGCCTCCAGTAATTCTTCCAAAACTTATCAATATAATTATGTTTTGTGTTTTCTTCTAAGTGATCATGCTTGAGAATTCTAACTCTATGAAATTCTTTGAGCATGCTTGGTTCGCTTACTCCATAGATGGCGCTACTACGTTGCTGCCATTCAAAAAAGCATACAAATAGTTTTGGTATTCGGCTGTTTAGATGTTGTAATAGGTGTTTCTATAGATCGAGAAAATTATCTTTGAGATACGTAAGATGGGATCTACCACGACTATCGCGATGTTTTTTTTTTAGATAACTAAAATAAACAAAAATATAGAATTACTTTCACTGAAATATAATTTTATAATTAGGTACCTTCCCAATTTAAATAACCGTTGAATCGTTAGATTTTGGTTATTAAAATTTGTTTGAATAAAACATTTTGTTCGGGTTTGCAATATTATTTATATTAACAGAGCGGCTGAATATGTAATAGTAAATCGTTACTTTCATTAGCAGTTAAATTTGCGAAGAGATACTACAATGCCACGAGGATACAAAATATTATCATGTATTGATATCAATTAAAATTGTGCGTAGTCGTAGTTAGGTCACGTTAACTGCGTTGCATAAGTGGGTGCATCTGCTTGACATTTGAATCGACCCCGAATCCGAATAGAAACTGTGTCACGTATGAAGCGTCCGCGGACAGTGGGTACAGGCGGCATCGGTGCGTTGTGCAATCCCGTTAGCGCTCCACGTGCGAACCGAACCGGCGCGCCTCAATGTCGCCCGTGGGCGGCTGCCCTCCGCGTGCCGCCCGCCCGCCCGCTGTAAATAGCGAGTCCTCCCGAACGCCGGCCGAAGAGCGCAGGCGGCCGAGCACCCATCTAGCTCAGGCGCGCGGCCGTTGACTCGGTCGTCTCGCTCGCGCAAACAGCTGAGTATCAAAACAAAGGAGCGAGACGGGCGGTCGCCGCTCCCGCTCGCCGGCCGGCCGGTGTCGCCGGTCGCGGCGCGCCGCACGCACTCAAGCCAGTTCGTGTTCGAACCGCGCTTATTGAGGTCGTCCGCTGTGAGCTCGGTTGCGAAGTTTAGTACCGCGAAAGGATTTTCCTTTGTCCCGATCCTCGAGGACCCTGCCCTCGTATTATGTTTCTACGCGAGAGCCGCGACCAGCCCCGGCCTACTGAGGAGCCGGACCGCGCGCAGCGTGCCGAATCGCGTCGAAATTCTGTCAGTTCTCCAAAATTCTGTGACGGTTATCCCGCGAAACGAGTACGCCGGGCGATTTGAAATTTTTGAGTGAAGTTGTGAGTAGAATTTTTCAGGCCACCAGACAGTGGTGTGAGGCCGCAAGTGTTTAATTAGTAGAGTGAGGACTGAGCACCATGTCCACGGGCAAGCGGCTCGCGAAGCGCTCCATCATCGGGACGCGCGTCGCGGCGCTGGGTGATGACGGACTGTACTATTCGGGGATGATTCAGGCAGTGAAAACGCCGGCGCCCTTCCCTGAGAACAACAACTGCATCAACCTGACTCCGAACACTCGTTACACAGTGCGTTTTGACAGTGTCAAGATGAAGAACCGCGAGTACCGCGACGCCGAGCTGATCGGGCCCGGCTTCCGCGGCATGACGGGCGTACGCCTGAAGGAAGGACAGCGCGTCTACCTCACACACAACGGGAGAGAGGTGCGCGCTGACGTTAAGAACCATGACTATGACACCGACGAACTACGCGTCCAGGTTCACTCGCCCACTAATGAGGTAAGTTCTGACATCATTCCACCCAATTAGCATAATCTGGCAGAACAAATTAAATTCTAAGAAAACCAGTTGAACACCATAATTTTGCCAAAAATCAAATATCGACTCTACATAGTGCTCCTTGAAATTACTTTACAATTTCCTTTAAAAGACATCAACGATCTTTATGAGACCGTGATTTAGAAACTTTAAAAAAACATTCGATTTTCTAGTCCTGCTTTATTCTTTTAAACCAGTTGGGGTTACACATGCGTAGACAATGATGGATATGCATTTATTTATAATTGGAGCGTTTATTAGTGTGCGTGTGGACAGTGATCGGTTATTTGTAGTGTATGCAATTTGGAGCGGTGTTGTAGTGTAGGCGGAGTGGTGCAGCGAGCTATTGACCCCGCTCCACGTGCAGCGAGCGGTGCGCGATGCACCGGCCGCCGCCCGCGCCGGGCGGCGCGGGCGTATCGCACGCGCGATCGTGCACCCTATAGCAGCAGACAATGCACGCGAGCGCGTCTCTACCCCGCACTCCAGCCAGTGGTCAATCTTACCCGTGACCGACTATAAACTAATGCGTAACTGTGCACTAATCAGTTCCACTCGTTCCAGAGTTACATGTCTATTGGTCATGATTCAATTATTGAAATCAATGACATCATTTATTGTTACCAAGCTACGCTTACCTACCATCCATTACCTATTGGATCAGATGAATAATTTTCCTATGCATTATGATTAGCAGTAGCACGCATAATAATGTAATGCTGCATTGTTGTAACAGATCACGAAATTTATAAACAACTGATTTGTTTAATGCTTCGGCCAAACAGGAAAAATATTAATTGTGGTAGGTACCTAAATTGTCTGATACAAAAGCGCAGTGTGTATTTAATATTTAAACAATAGATATATTAAAATAGCTTAACATCAAGGGCAAAGATAACACTATCGATCATTAAAAATTCGGCAGCACTCGCAAGGTGAAGCCTTTATCATGAAAATGTTAAATGCATTATTTTCAATCATAGTCTACAATAAAGATTAGATAAAACGTTAGGTCACGACACCAATACAGTCGGTTGCACATTGCACACAGGCGCAGCGGCGCACTATGCACTAGCGACTAGATAAACAAAGAGTACACGTGTCGCCGTTGTTACAGTTACTTGTTGAAATCAACGCAGCACGGCTACATGCGTAGCACGTATTTGGCGTCGCGTCTGTTAAAAGTAACACGCATGCGCTAAATTTTATAAGCTGGTTGGACCGTTACTCTAAGTTTACAGCGCGCCATGTAACAGGTAGTCAAGATTACAATAATCAACTCCTCCGGCTCTTCGCCGTAGATTAAAAGTAGGTCCGTAGTTACTGTCCGATGCCGGCCGGCCGGCGAGTGGCGCGCGCGCTTCATGCGTCATCACCATCAGCATCGGTCGCCTTATCACCGTCCACAATTTGTATACAATATTAAAGTCGTGTTTAATTTACTCAGTCGATAATTGGCCAGTTGACCCGACTCAATATTTTAATCTGACCGTCAATTTGTTTGCCAAGGCTCGATAAAGGTTTTGCTGGCATTACCTTCGTTTTTATATTTCCACTATATTATAAAGCACTCAATTTATGCGATCGCTTATGAGATTGCAAAAATCAAGTTCGTAAAAGTTAAATAAAGACCTTCCGAGATGAGTTTAAGTCATAAAACCAGCATTTTAATATTTGGGACGAAGCAATAACGGGAACGTTCCAAGTAAAGAAATTACAATGATTACTCATTAACTTATATTTACTGACATCGTTTAGATAGGTTGCGAAAAACAAGTTGTTTTCAAAGTTTTCTTGACAAGATCATGAAAGTAGTGGCGCAGCGATTTTACAACAGTAACAACAATAAGGAAGCGAGGTGCGCGCGCGCAGGCCTTGTGCTGTTGTGCGTAAATAGTGACGTAGCACGCGATACTAGCGTGACGCGGCCCGAGCCGCCACTTTAGTTAATTCATAGAGATGATGCCATGTTTACGATCCAGCGTTTTATTTATCTATTCGTAACGTGCTAACAACTACCTTAACATTTTATTATGTTCCATGATACGTTAATTATTGCGAACAACAAGAAAATAATTATTTAAATTTATTTTAAAACGATTAAACAAATACCAGCATTTGCAAAAACAATCTCACAATAAAGAGCGTAAACTTTGTAATACGCACTTGTTTACAGTATACTAGTAGTAGTACTAGTTCGGCCGGTGTATTGTGCATTTACGTATATCAGTTTTTTCGTCACCCTACGCTAGATAGAGTAGCGCACTTTATGAAAACAACTTGATAGATAACACGCGATCAAACAACACCATTCTAATGCTTACGGAATGTTTTTTCTACGCCGCGACGCGTCGTAGGAATGCAGGAGAAACCCAAAACGAGATAGGCATTGCTGAAAAACCTCTAATCACAGCAACAGTCGATTTATCAAAGAAATGACGCGCGGTATTCCCCAGGTGCCGCTCGGTACGCTCATGAGCGTCAGCACTGACAAACCCGCTCTACATGTACAGAACCGACACACGATCAAACAAAACCTCTCGCTGACTCACCGCCGCATTCATGTTCGTAAACAACTATTATTTTATCGGCAAACCCGGACAGGGGAATAACGTAATGAATTAATAACTGCATATTAACTCGTTCAATATTAATATGTACGTATCTCCTATTCTGAAACGTCTATTTTGCATGACTTGCTACTCAAAGTTGTTTTACCATTTTGATGCACTGAAGTATCAGCTATCCCTACACCATCATACATTAGAAACATTTGAAAAACCATGCTTGAAATAAAACGCTCGCAAGCGAATACACCATCATAACGTCAGGCAATAAGATATAAAAATAAAGAGTGCTCGGCTGAGAAATAAGGTCACCGGCAGGCCCGGAACCGAGTAACGGTATTCGTTACAAAATCGCGTCAAGAATTATTTTCACGTTCGCGCGGCGCCGCGCGCCGTCGGCCGTACCGTTAGCCGGTGGCGATGGCGGGCCCAACATCAGCTAACCTTACCACAGGCTTGTCCGCCGTTAAGTGGAACGCTTATAGCAGTTAATGGCTGCCCGATTTGTTTGGATTTGCAAACACGCATTTTCGGCGTTATACCTACTCCAACCTAAATATTCTTTGGAGAGCAAAACACTGCAACTCAATTGATACATGCGAATTACGTAATCTGTATTTAAAACGATTTCCCCAGTATCGGTAACCGGCGGAACGCCTTTCGTTTGCGGAGGTCGTAAACGGTCCGAAGTGAGCAATGAGTTGAGTGGCGCGGGCGCGGGCGGCCACTACCAGCGAGTGACGCTCTCCACACTCCGCGACCGCGGCGAGTGTGAAAGTGCTGCTCGCACCTGCATTGTCCATGTACAGTGACAGTTTCAGATTCACTTTACTTCTACCATGAACTACTTAAACTATTGTTACACCTTTGAGTTGTGTGAGCACCACATTCTTGAAAATAATTATGCAACTAACTTAAACAAAAACCAACGAAAGTTGTTCTATGTCAGAGTTGTAATTAAAAAACAAACATTTCAATAACTTAACTTTTGTTTTGGTCACGTTGAAAGCAAATATAAAGCTTCACCTATTATTAGACCGTATTTCGTAGTCAAATAAAACCAGTAATCAAAATCTATTGAATAGCTTGCCATTTTGTACGAATTGATTTCTCCACCTCACCTTTCAATGGCAGGTTACTCAACAGCGAGGCATGTGAGTTGATCCGAGGTGTACATAATGAATTACTGCTGACTGGAATTTACATTTGCATAAAGGTGTATGTAATATAGAAGCATTGAAATAGCAAGCGTGTCCGAACAATATAAAGAGTACGGGGTGGCAGACAGTAATAACTTGCAAGCAATGTAATTAATATCGCATAACTTATATCAGCGAAAGTAGTTTTGATTCAAAAGCGTATTATAAATGCGTTTTCCAGATTTTCCAGTCCAGTTAAGATTTTTTTTCGATGGAACGAAGACACTTACGCTCATGGCGCTTACCGTTGCGTGGAGCCGTCGCGTGCTCAACGCAAATTTCACTCAACTATACAAACTGTACTCTATTTATGTTTTCCTAACGCCACTTATTTGTTACTTGGTTGTTTATTGCTAAAAATCTAAATAACTCATAGATGATTAAAATATTACAAATATATCAATCTACTTTTCTCGTGCTACCTACTTGAATATTCCCTTCCCAACCCCTTACACCATTCGTGCTGCAAGAACGAATATTATACAAGCTGAATCTTTATTTACAGTTCCTTGATCAATTTCCAGTCATACCTTACGAGTTTTTACCGTTGCCGTTGAGAGCTCAAACGGAACTACAAATAGGCCTTGGTGCAGAAACCATGGGAAGAGAAAACTACCCGCCCCTTGCGCCGGAGCATTGAGCGTAGGTAATCGACCACAACAACGTGACGTTTGTAAATGCGTCTATATCTACACTATCTAATTATTCGTTTAAATGTAATGATAAGTTTATGCACTGTCATTCATATTTGTTTTGTTCTTTTTATCAATGCTATGTCAAAACTGTTCACAAATTCTTAACTAAATAAATATCTATTTCTTTAAATTCACGGTTGTAACATCGTCTCGTGGTGACACGGTTTCTAAATAAATCAAGGTTGATAAGATAACATCGATAGAGATTTGTGAGTACAAAACGCCACAGCAGAATGTTGAGAGACGCCTAGCTTACTTAAAGTGCTGGGTCCAATTTAGGCCACGAACCGGACGTGCCTCAAAACATTATCTTTGTTTAACTTTGTCTTGCTCAGTGCAAACCAAACTAAGGAATCACACATATTTCTAATTTATTTTAAATATCTGCGCAGTATCAACCTGTTGTGTTTGATCTTAATTTACAACTGGTATAATATTCAGCTCGCGATCGTCCACTGCGCCGCGTCGATGTTATGCATGATAACTAGTAGTTAATATTGCTTTGCCAGCTCACATTTATATCACTAATACGTCAGTAATGTGACAAATCACGTGTTCTATAGTGAGATATTATAGCATCTGTAATAAGTAGGTACATGAAACAGAGTTTCGTTCGCGCAGTTACGTTTATAAATCAAAAACTACCTCAAATCGCTGACCGAATTTTACAACGGTACCAAAATGACTGTACAGTGTACACTGCGGAATGGTTCTAATTCATAAAAATAAATTAATACAATACATTAATGTCCATGGGATTGGAAGGCGTTATAAGATCTTAATAACCTTAAAATTATTTGGTATTTCAAATGTTAGCTGTACCTACCAGAATTGTGGGTTAGGATTTTCAAAGTCAATGTAAAAGATATTAAGCTATACATTACGCCATTTACGCGTTTATTAAAATCTTAAAACTACTGTAATAAAACACGTTTGTGTCTAATTAACAACAGCTTTAAATATCTATCCTTGACATATTAATAATCGCTTGTCATGATAGTTCCCCTGCGTGGTGATAAAATAGTTCGCCTAATGTATTCGACCCAAATTCGCGCCGAAACAGAGATGATTGACCATTTAACGTTGTCAAAAAACCGTTGCTATTTCTAAAACGTTTTTTTTTTCTATTCCATGTTGTCAAATATAAGAAAATGGGTTGTGGAATTCCAGAAAATTTGTAATGATTTGACAGTGTGTAGTATATTTTACCACATACTGTTCAAAATTTCATCAAAATATCATATTATGATAGTGACGAGAGTTTCATTGTTTTCATGGACGGAGTTACATTTTGTTGTGCGTTGTGCTATAAAATTGGTCCTCCTACGAACGAACAGCGAAGGCAAGGTCGGCCCTTTGTGAGTGACCTCATTGCATTCGCCTTGGAATATTTGCATGATTTATGTCGCTTATCTAAACAGCTGGCAGAACAAGGTGTGAATCTTGATTCTTTGTCATTTGAATGAGAATACATCTGGCGAGAAATCGAGCATTGAAAATTGGTAAAAATAAATGATGTAGTATTTTTGACTCCTAATTCACAATTCTTAATACCGGATGCCTCAAAGTCGAATTTCGGCGTCACGCACGGTATCGCTGGTTGACTCAGCAACGCAAAATAACTCGTTTTCGGGTTTGAGATAACAGTAACACACCGCGACCGTTACTACGTGGGCGAGTGTCACAAGTCTACAGTTACGACTACGCAATATTATCCACATTTGTATGCCGGCGTCGGTGTCGGCGCTAAACGACGATTAGTTTTAGTGTGATCTTGAACATACAGGTCAAATTACAAGTATGCTAACAATGGAATAGAGAAGACCGTGAGAAGGAAGGAAACCAAATTCCAACGCAAACAATGCACTGCGTGCTTAGTTAAATTAATAAATGAGATCATGATAATTGAATAAGCGCTTGTCACTTGTTACGAGCCCTTGAATTTGTAGTTTTCTTGGTGTTTGTCCTAAATTAATAAAGCTGACTAGGCATACTCGACATGCAGAGTATGCGTAACGAACGACGTTTCGAAATGTTTTCGTATGAAGAGCAAGTTTAATTGCAAGCGTGTGGTGAGGCGGGGAGCGCACCGCGCCCGCGCCCGCGCCGGCATGGTGACCCACTGACCCAGAATCGCTGATATTGAACCAGCAGCGACGCACAACCCGTATTCGAAACCCGACCTCTACTTGCGTTGTTTTTATTTTACTATTTCAAAAATATATTAATTAAACCCCTTTATATCTAAACAACAGCAAGATTAAGCGATTATACGACATCAAAATAAACCATGATTATTACCCATTTCAAATGTACCTATTTATATTGATAATTTGAAGTTACTGAGGTTAGTCGGAAAACTAGGATTACTGAATGCTGTATTTCGGTGGCCCCGACTAAGTGCCACACACAGTAACTTTGATTTCATTCAAGTTACTGGCTGTTGACCTATATTAGTGTAGATTTTGTTAGTAGGTACATTCTTTGGACAAAATAATCGAAAAGGTCAAGTCAAGCTATTCTATTGGTACGTCACAGGTCAACAGTATAACGGTGCTATCCGCGATGCGTATGCTGCGGCCGCTTGGAGCTAACAGGTTCCCGTATCCGTTATCAACTGGTAACTCGGGGCGCGGTGGGTCGCACTCCGTTTTTGGGTCAGGTTGGGTCACGACGCCTGCGTGCTAGCCGCCTGTCCCCTCAAACATATTTAGCACTATTGCGATATCTAAGAATAGAGAGGCAACCACGCTTGCAGGCATCTCAAGGTGAAACGCTCACTTTTCTAAGCGTCGCACGTAAACGATGCGATTATAGCATCACGCCGGGAGTCAGTGATGTCGAAACATCGACATCGCGTCCTTGTGCAGATTTCACGTTCAATTACGTAATAGCATGCGATTTTATTTACGTGTAAGTCGAGTATATTACGCGGCCGCCCGCGCCGCCTACGCGCGGCCGCGTGCCCGTTGAGAGAGGGCGGCGAGCCGTAACATTTTGCCCGTGACGTCACCGTCGCGTCGCGCCTACGCTAAATCGTTCGCCAACGCGCCATGACGTCGTTCCTAGAATTCTAATTGCTACGGACTGTGACGTCAGCCGCCCTCAAATTTAATCTCGCGCTTGATAGATAAAATGGTGGCATGCTTCGCCATCGCCTTGCATCATTGTCGGCGCTACGCAACATCAATTTCCTGACGACTACAGTCGGCAACAGAAGCTGACCTACATGGTCGGCCGGATTTATTGTAATATAATAGAATTCTTTATTACGACATTATACTATGATTGTCATACAAGTAAATTGACCGACTGGCCGACATTGCATTTCGACTCGCTGAATTTTATAAATTGACTTTTAATAAAATATTAACACATCCGAATAGAATGAAGGTCATAATCAATATGGTATTACAATTAGATACGACTTAATAATTATTTAATGTTAGTAAAGTTACAGCATCATTAGGCCCATTTGCACTTGCTCTATAAATACCTAAAGCAATAATTGTTGATCGTACTAGATACAGAAATAGAGCACGGTGAGGTTACCCGGGCGAAACCGGGCCGCCTAGATGCTAGGATCGCGACCCGCGGACCTGGCGCTCGCCAACTAGGCCGCTAGTTCGTCCTGCACAATCGATTAGCCAGACCTAGTTTGCACTAACGACATTTTCCAGTAAAACCAAAAACCAAAGCTGTAACAGGAATATTTGTGATTCATTTAGAATGGAAAAGGAATAAAGTTTTCCTCATCGCTCTAGGTACGTTTAATTTAGTTAATTTAAGCAAAGCATCAAATTAGCCACGCCCGAACAAACGGTTCTGAAACGCTGTAAGTGCTCTTATTTTTTTATCAAGTAGAAATAACGCCAGATAACCAACCAATTAAACGGTTCTTTCCAAGGAGAATGGTTGCAATAAAAACACCGGCTGCATTTTGGAGTACAAAATGTAGGTCACGGATTTTTGGGGCAAGGTTGCCGGTTGCAGCGGTTTGGTGGAGGGCGTGCGGCGGGCGCGAACGGCGCCGCCGCGCTCGCGTGGCCTGCTTCCACTGCATCCGCTTTGCAACCAACACTGTTTGTATTCACCAATCATACAAGGCCACCGTGCCGATTGATTGATCAGCTTAAGCGTACACATCCGATAGGTATCGCTAATTCTATGAAACATTAGTCTGAATCTTTGGAACGTGATTTGACGATTAAGTGTTGTAGTACAGTGGTACTTAATGCTCATTTTTGTAATAGCTTGTTCTTGAACTATTATTTTGAAACAATAAAAGTGTTAAAAGGTAATATCAAATTCACGGGTAAAAAATTGGTACCAATTGGATGGATATCTTACCACTAGTCCTCGCAATGCTTGTCGAGTTTGTGAACATCTATTAAGGATCATTTTGTATAGTTTAGCAAATTAAATGTTAAATAATTCAGAAACTTAAATGTCATGTTAGAAATGTTGGAATAGGTATCTGTTGTTGTATTTGCACAGATCTAATAATATTCCTTCGCTAGCACGTGTAAGTTGATTCATTTCTACCATAGAGTATAGTCTTTGATTTCTACTCACGCGTCTATTTTCAGTTTAGGAATGAACGTCTTGCACAGTAGTAGTTACTGTACCTAGTACAAATATGTTACAAACAATAACACCTTTCCCCAATTGTTCATGTTACTTGGTTTGGTACCCATTATAGCAACTCAGTGAACATTGAACGACAGTGATCCCTCACTGAATTACAAGTGAAAGAGCGGACACTCGCTCTCTTAATTTGTATTCATTTAGGTGTTCGCTTTAATTCTCGCTTGGGCTACGTAGTGTGTAAATCATAGAACTGCTAGCAATCAAGTTATAAGACAAATTAGCGAAGGAAAATGACACGAGTGCAAGAAAATAATCACAGCGAAAGAAACTAGACTAGAAACTACTTTAGTTTCAACCTACATATTTACTAATATCATAATAACGTCATGAAGTAACTGCAAACTTAATTTCAACTTACAGATCATCTATATTGCGTACTATACCTAAATACATTTAGCTGTTATCTTATCTTTAGTTTACCTACGTAGTAACATACAGACCTACGCAATAGAAGGCGTTTAACGTAACGTGGCTGAAGGTGAACTAATAGAATAATTAGCAGAGGTGTAGGTGTTGGTGGCAATCGATAATTATTGTTTTTTCGATTGACTTGCTTCTTAATGAGTCTTCTTAAGTAAGATTTGTCTTCATAGTGAGTATTAAATCCTCGAAAATTTCACTTTGTAAATTCAATGGCGCTGAGCCACAAAAGGCCGATTATCGTGTAGCGCTGGAGCTATTGACCTATTTATTAGCGCACGATCGCTTGCCGACAACCGAATTGCTTATGCATGCGTGTCTACGTGACTCCAACTGCAGCCTCACTGCATATCTAATGTAAGAACAATCGACAGCTTTTGGTGACTGTAGTGTCTGTAGTACCTACTTTCATTTAGGGTCGGACAAAATTTTGACTTGCCTTTGAAAAGACAGACGCATGTAGGTAAATCCATGCCGTTTTAGCCTTTAGCTTAAAATTGTAACTTAATACGATAAGACACATTTTTTATACCTCATGTGACTATGTTCATTTTCAACACTTCAGTTCAGTACAGATTCTTTCATGGTCGAATAGATAAATTCAAAGTAATTTTTGTCGGTCGTTGTTATCGAAGCACACTATTGTTTTCCCCACCGCTACTTAATGAATTTTAAGTGCATTATCCTGCTTGCCACAGGGTCCTGTCACTTATGTGACCAATGACGCAGGTACCTCACCTAATAAACGATTCGAGATTTTTATTAATTGACATCCCGTGGCGACCGCTACTTTCGCTGTGTCATGGTGGACATGTCAAATAGCCTTAAATTATTTAAAATGTCGGGAATGCCTTTTTCGTGATATAGACCCCATTCTTCCATCAGGTTCCTACTTTTTCAATGAACTTTAATGGAAATATTCTGCTCTATTTGCGATTTTGTTACGTTACCTATCTACGTATTATGTACGTATATGTTTAGGCAGATACAGATTGGACTACCGAAAGCAAGTAGATAAAAACATGTTGATTTAGTGGAGTCGCATTGAGTGGCGCAGACGCGTAACGTGTGTCGTCACATATGCGCGTCATATCTCGCGCACTTCTACAGCCGGCCGGCCGGCTTCAGCCATTGACTCAGTGCGGCTGCAGTCAATGCCACTTGATTGCACACTCGTTATTTAGTTTTACGCTTTCGCTGATCAGGAGAAATCCTATGCATTAACTCCGAACTTCTCACATCATAACAATGTAACTATAGACCTAAATAAATGTTATAAGTACACGCAACATAAAGCAGTATCTCGTGACATTTAAAAAAAAAACACACTTTTATGATATTGATAGGTGTAAAATGGATTAGAATGGAACAGATTGTCTCCTTATTGATGATTAATTACAGAAAACGTACGTTTCAAAATAGAGGAGGCGTTACGAGCTATACGAGCATGGATAATCCGTTTTGCGCAGCGGCAACATCTATGCGCAGTAGAGCGGACAGTTTTCGCAATCATGAGATGCCAAGAGCACCCGACTATCGCGTAAAAACGAACCTCACTGACGAACCTCGACTGCGTGCCGTACCTGAGAGAAATTTCATGTTTTCTTATATGAAAAATAAACAATTATTAAAATTTTGGTTTAATTAAAAAAATACGTAGTTCAGCCAGAATCTAAACTTGGGAAAAAGCTGTTTGGCTTTTGGTATTTTTCCGCTTTGAACCATGTTTGAACGCAGATATTAGCAAAATCATTTTGAAGGTTTATGAAATCATAAGGTTTATCATTCGAACAATTTTTCTGTTGTTTATGTTCGTAATTCAAACGAGGTCAAACAAATAACAACGCAAATCAAAATCCAATAAATATTAGTTTTTTGACACCAAAACGTTGACATTAGCTACAATGCGACATTCTTGGTCCGTAATGACTACAAACGACCGACAACAATACAATGGCCGCTCCTAATGACCGTGAACCTCATTTTCGTATTATCTAATACCTAATAAGTATTATTTTAAAATTTTGTCACATTGTAGAGGTTCGCACTGAGTCGTAAGAATTCAATGTCATATCATAAGATTTAATAAAAACAATTACCCATTGCACTTACTACGCAGTTTTATTTTGTCAGAAGTTTTGGTCAAGGACATGACATTTTCAACTATACAATCATGTTTTGTCTGATGGACTCGCATTTCATCATAGTGAGTACCAAATGAGAAGAACAACCATGCAGAAAGATTTCTTTAGCACAAACAGTTGCCATATTATGAAATTCAGCAATGGCAAAGCATTGTTGTGGATATACAGCAAAAGCTCGCTTTGCTTATCGCTTACGGAGATCACAGACCATTCCCTCAAGTGGCATGTAATCTATTCATCATAAAATAAATTAACTGAACATAAAATATTACTGTGAGTATGAAACGAAATAAACATGTCTAACTTAGTATAATGCCCATGCCAGCGTTATCATGATATAGCGTAGTCGTTCGACGACTTTCACTGGCATTTCAAAGCCGTCCGTTTCGCCATCGAATGAAGCAATTGTGCAATAGTTGTCACTTTTACATAACCACGCTGGCAAGTGGCTCGCCGATCACGTTAACACGTCTAACGGAACGACCGAATGAAGCTGTAAATTTTTATGTATAGGCAATAATTAATTCTCATAACAAAACGAGTCAAAATGATACACCTGTTAAATGCATTCACTTGTCATTTCAATAGCTACCTACTTTCAAATTCGACCCAAGTGAAAACCTTCTGTACAGAGCAGACAGATATTTTGCATGCGGTTTTGTATTTCTAATTGGTCCTATCAGCGAAAAAATACGTAAGTATGTCAGGCAATCATCAAGATACTCATTAATGCAACTTTCATTGTTCCGGCTTGAGTGAGGGGCACGGCAGTCCACGTCCCATGGCTCATAGCACGTCCACACTCGTACGAAATCACGTAAAAGTGAAAGTATGATGTGATCAGCGACCCGGGGCTCAACGCTTACTGTACTGATCGTATAGGGAATGCCAGTGAAACGCCATACACATATATCTCGTGAAATTGCTTTATTTTGATTATTATAAGAAAAGTCTGCGCGCGCGCACCGGGACGTAAATAAGGATTACCTTACTCTTACAAAAAACAGATCGGATCCTTACTTAATTATACGTAAGTGAGGCTCATAATTTCCAGTCGGTGTTAACTTAATAACAATTCACTCAAACCTTATAGATCGCATATTTGATACGTTGCAATAAGCAGGTTAACCTGGTCAACAAATGATCAAATAAGCTAATCGTGCGCCTCGTGCGAAAGCGTAAGTAAATGATGATTCCACATCGTAACCGCAGACACAAACAATGGTTTCTTTAAAATTGATGCTAAAAACAGCAAGGTTATCCGTACCGTCTGACGTATTGAAAAGAGTACTACGTACACTCATAAATGTAAGTAGATAACGTGTCAATCACGAAGGTGGCCGCGTAGAAGGAAGCCGGCGACGAAAACGCCACCAATGTCAACCAGTCGACAACTCGCCACTCGTGGCACATAATTGACCGAGAGTGTGACCGCGATACGAGCAACTTTACCAGTGCGTGATAAGTATACATACATGCGTCATACAGGTCCGCTTCCTAATACTTGCGTTACAAGTTCAGGTCATATAAATATTAACCTTAACATATATAAGTACTTCAACGTATGGCTGCTAAATCATTTCCATGAAATGTTTACAACAAAATGGAGGAAGCATGGAAAATCCGTGTCTTGCGGACTTCCCCCACTGCAAAGTTGCACTTGTAATGTAATGATTATATTGCAAGTTATTGCTACAACTTTTCAACATGATGGATATTCCCTTGAAAGTTTTAATGAAGTCATCTTGAGCCTCATTCCTTGTTACTCTACCTTGCGTAATGTTGCATTACACATCTGTAAAGTTTGATTCTTCGCCATCCAGTTCAAGTTTATTTTGATCTTTACTAGTCTTCTATTAGCTAATAGAAGACTGAAAAATATAGAAAGAGAGAGCTCTCTTTCTATATTTTTATCATCATTTAACTCGATTTTTTTGTAATGTATGAAGGTAATCCCGTGTAATATCAAAATTATACGATCAAAAATCCAGTTAACAATAAGAGGACAACTTAGACACATTTATTTAAATCGATAAATAATGTAAATTATAAATAAATGCGCTTTTCAGTTTCCAGTAGCATAGGTTACCAGTTACCACACTCAGTCAGAACTTGTTTACCTCTACCGAGCAAGTATTTGAATTGTGTGTTTCCTGTTCTGAGATAGCCATAAGCGCGACAAGTAGGTATGTATTAGGAATTTCCATTAAAAACTTATTACTGTGATTTTATATATCAGCAAAACCCGCTACACGGAAAACAATCGTTATAAATGAAGAAATAAGTTTTTATGAAATAAATAAGTACAGGTGTAGAGTAAATTATTGTCGTAGTCAAATTATATTATAGAGTGGGTATGTGATCTATTGGTAACAGTAATACGTAACTTGCATCCCGCTCCATTTCCACCCGGTCATGACGTCACGTCAACTCGTCGACCCGATCAACGTTCGTGCGAAGGTCGGCCATATTGATCTCGTGTTCGTAAACATTTAAGTTAATACTGTAATATATTTTGTAGCCATATAAACCTTGTGAATTATGCGAAATGCATTCAACTCGAACAAAGATAAGTGAGACTTGACCAAGGTCTCGTGAAAATGACTTAAAATTAATATAATTACTAAATTGAGCTACATCTTACATATATTTCAGAACCAACTCGGATTACCTAATGCACTTAAATATGGACCGGTCCCCCGACATGACAAAGTTTTAATTTAAATAATTATATTATCTAGTATGTTGTCATTTATGTATTTATTACTTTTTAAAGTGTTTTTTTTTATGATTTTTTACTTTGTGCCCAGAATTTAATAATGTTTTTTTTTTGAGTCGGGAATTTTTTTAATTTAAGTTTTATTTTACGCTTTTTAAACTAAGATTTTGGAAGAAGGTATATTTTTTTTTTTCAATTTACAAATCAAATCCTTTCATTTGATACCCCATTCGGTTATGTTCGTTTACTATCATTTATTCATCCCCTCTTCCACCTTCCATAAACTATTAAACGGCTAAATAAATTTTCTTCCAACATAGCTAAGAACACTCCCAACTAATTCACCTTTCATACAAAAAAAACTAAATCAAAATCGGTTCATGCGTTCGGGAGCTACGATGCCACAGACACACACAGACAGCCAGACCGGATGCGGCACGTCAAACTTATAACACCCCGTCGCCGCGTCGTAATAAAAATTTCGTTAAGAATATCAGCCTACTAAGCAGTAGTGTACATGTCATGTTTTATTTCAGGTGCGGAGCGAGCTAAAGAAAAAACTTGATGAGATAAGGCTGTTGGAGTCCCGGAAATCAGCCAGATTGGCCGATGTGGACACAGATTTCGCTAGATTGGCAGATATGGCCGGTGACCGCCGCCGGGCTTCTGCCACGATTGAAGTACCTTCACATCACATGCAAGGGTAAGTCTTCTTTCTAAATTAACTTATTTATGACAAATTCAAGGTTCGAGATTATAATGACTGGACCCAAATGCATTTAAAAGTTAATATGAAGGATGCTGAAGAAACTTGAAAGCTAATGTAAACCAAAGAGCCCAATATCAAGAGGAGATTTGGTGATGTTGTAAATCTGGAGAGCAGGGAATTCAATTAACAAATATCAACGTTATTTTGCCTTGAGGTAGCGGCTCACCTCGCCACAAGCTCAAAGGAAGGCCGCTGCCGCTGCATTTCTAATGGCCGCTTGCCGCCTTGCAAAATCTCTTTATCTGGATTTTGCAAACTGGTTTGTCCTAACAACAGGAAGTAGGTCGTCAGAAAATACTCTCAAAGCGAGAAAGCTCATAAGAACAGTAGTTTGATTTACCCTCATGTATTTTTAATTCGAATTTCGAAGATGATATACATCAAGGGCACAATGTAACTAAGCAAAAAAGAGTACAAACAGCCAGCAATGGCTCCCAGCTATTAGGCACCAGTAATGTATTGTACGTTACCTTGTAGGTAGGTGTAATCGTTCACGAGTGTGCACTGTGCATCGGCGAAGTGGGGCCGGGCGCGGGCGACCGTTGCGAAACGCGCACCGAGCACGTTAGAAACTGGATGGAAGTGTTAGCACGGAGTACGGGCGTGTCCTTGTCACACTTGCCTACATTCTGTGGCCGGAGCCCGCCGCCCGCGCCTCTCGCCCCTCGCCGCGCCTCTAACAGGGACAGACAATGCAACGTTGTGAGAATGATTAAAAAATTCTCTAACGGATTACATAATTACCAATACCGATTGCAACCCCAGCAAAATACATGACGTTCGTAGATTGAAGCAGGTAATTACAATCGTAATGGAAAGTACTGCTCAAATTGCTCTCGCTTTCAACAGCACTGCCTTTATCTACTTGAAAATAAAATATTTCCGAGAGAGCTATAATAACATCAAACTTCAAAAAAATATGTAATGATTTCGCTTTGATGCCTTTCGCAAATAAGAACACTTTCATAAAACCCAGCTGTCAGCAACAGCAGATTATATTGTACTGCAGAAGAACCGGAAAAAAAACAGCATCAAATGCTTGGCGCAACGTGACGCTCGTCGACACCGCAGTTTCACTTTTCATCGTGATCGTGGTGAGAGGCGAGGCCTCCACCGTGGTCCAAATTTCACAATACCTAACCAAGCCAACGCTCAAAGGAACGATCTGCTTTCAGATCTTCTACGCCAGTCGCATTACAGATTAAATCAATCTGTAGTTGGTACTCCAACTTTCTGCAATAGTATTTAACGCTGCGCGGAATCAGAAAACGAAAAAAAACGACCTTAATTCAAAAATTAGGCTCAAAAACAATCCAACCGTAACATCACAACATTTGACTAACATAACAAAATGAAGGATACTAACGGTTGAAGGCCAGTACGAGTCCATAAAAAATAATCAAGAAACTTGGTATTTTTGCTGTAGGTAGTGCTAAAAGCCAGCGGTTGATATTTAACGTAGAGCCGGTGGTTTCATATAACTTGTTTATACAACTCTTTTAGAAGTTATGAGATAGTTTGCAAGAGATTGCAACTACAAAACCGGATAACACTTTTGATTGAATGAGCTGATGTAGAATATTAGTAATTAGGCTTAGACCATGTATGACACGAACAATATCACATTACTCTCTGACTATTTTATTGTAATGAACGATAGACAAGATAGAAATTGAATTCGTGAGCAAAATTTCGCAATTACAGACCGGGCCATGGCAAAGTGAAAGTTTGCCAGCATTCATTTTCTTTTAGTTGGCGACCAACGACGTCAGTAGCGTTACCTTGTACAAATTCACGCCTTTCACACATAACATTTTAAACAACTAACATTAAATTCTAGCGACTAGACAATGAATTGTAACGATTTCGTTGGTACATGAATCAACTAAATTCAAAGATGGCGTCGCATTCGGCTGGTACTTGGCGCGGCCGCCATGTGACACAGTGACCCAGTTTCGAAATGGAACGCTACACACACTAGCTAGAATAATACTGTAGGTATACAGCGATATCCGCGAATGCTACACCGAGGCGAGGCGACAACTAATTGGAGAATATCTAATCAATTGGTAGCCATAGGAAATGACTTGAAGTATAATAAAGATGTACGAAAAGGTTTTTTGTTGGAAATATGATGTATATTTCCAACCGATTTCAAAAAGCTAGTCAGGAAGATGATTAACACTTTCAATGTCGCGATATGGCCAATTAATGTAGAAAACCAAAACAAATGAATTAGATAAATCAACTATAAAAGGCTGCTACACGTTACGAAAAATCGTAAGGATTGGACGGTACAGTTCAAACTAGTGTATGAGAAAAACTGTATAGATTTTCTCATACACGCATGTAGATTTATTGTTGCAGTCTGAACTGTACCGTCCAAACATAACGATTTTTCGTAACGTGTGTAGCAGCCTTTAATAATTGATTTACCTTACGTGTGTGCCTTAAAAGTATAACTCCCAAACTTGTTTTTTCTTCCGTCGAGTATGTCACACAATTACTACAGCTTACCTTCACACATTAATACCAAAGTATAAATGAACCGTCTAAAAAGTATGTGGGTAATTGTTTTAGAATATATTTATTCATTTGTGGTAACTAAAGATGGACATTTTGACACGCTTTCAATATCTGAAATGACCGGTTAATTTTTGGTAATGTTGAATGTTAATGAGGCATTTTACTACCATGAGCAGGAATTACTACATCACTGTGTTAATTACATTCTTTAATATTCTAGACTGGATATTTCCCTTTCATTTCCATTCAGAGCAAGACTGAACACATTCATAGGTACCTATTTGTTAATCAGAACTGCGAGGTGTACTCGACTTTAGATAAATTATGAGTATTTTATACGGCGACGACGTTCAAAACAAAGTTAGAAGACATTAACTTACATTCCGCATGCGTTTGCGCAACATGTAAAGAGAAGGCGCGCGCAAGCAGTCGGGTGGTGGTGGGGCGATGGCGGCACTTTCACGTTGGATAGGTACACGTTTGCTTTCGTTGGTGTTGAGGAGGCCCGTTATCTCATTCGGCAGGTGCAGTTATGCCGCCACTAACTCGAGAAAGTGTTACAAATATTGTATTCAGTAGGCATTATGCAACCTAAGTGTTTAATTGCTATTTCCACTGTTATTAAAATTTGTAAGTAACAAAGAAATTAAGAAACGAATCTTCTTTCTTTGAACACTTCTCGGAATTTCACTGCACCATCAAAAGCGAACAAAGGACGTCTATAAACCCGTATACGTCATATACAAGGAACATGATTACTCATCCGGAATGTTCACCTCTGTGTTGACTTTCCGGCGACCTACCTGCAGGTTATTACACTTCAGTGGGGACAAAAACAGTTCACGAGTGCGATTATTCTTCGAAATCCTCAAAATGAATCGTGGTATAAACTAATAGCTCTACGTTTAACTGAGGTTTAGTTCTAAAATTGCAAGTCATAATATTATGATTTTTATAGGTACTTATTTATGCTATAAGAGACGAGAAAGATGTCGGCGAAGAATCTTATTCCACAAAATTAGGTTTTTATTAGAATTACCTATATTATATTATTCTTGCATCGTCATAGTTTCTTGCGTAACATAAGATGTACTACGTATTTTGTCGGCATAAACTCATGAATTAAATACCTACAGATGCTTTAGTCTGGGTAGCAACATAATATATAGGTATTCAATTAACAATACGTGGCATGCTAAGTATAGCGTTTTACTAAACTCATGGCAAAATATTATTTTGAAAGATATGATTCAAGCAGACAAAATACGAAAACGACCTTGAGCATGCATAGGGAAGGGACGCGGGTGGCTCGACCCGACTCACCCAAGCCCGAGGCTGGCAACGCGCCGGCCGCGGCAATACTGCTCTATCACAACGGATCCATGTTTTTGTACACAGAAAAAAGCGCGCGCCCGACCTACATCAACATGGCAAAAAAACGTATTAGCTTCAAGCGTACCTACAATGAAACACTGACGAAATTTACACAACATAGCGAGCTGAAGGTCTCTAGTTTATTTTTCAAATCAGCACATCATTACCATATGACATTGACACAACAAGGCGGAAGTAATTTTAACTAATACCTTTATTGAATGCTATTTTAAAAGAGTGAACTTTTTGGTTAGTTTTTTAGATAAATTAGATACCTATGTCGTTTTTGTTTCGTCTTAGACGAGTATAACGTACCTACTGCGAAATTACTACTAAAATAGAAATTAGTCTGTTATTATTAAATCTGACTAGCTTAGTAGTTGCAAGAATGTCTGCCAGTCGCGAAGTGCGTAGGTGTCAGTAGAAGACATCATGCGTATATATGTTCACGTGCTTTGTTAGAAAAAACTAACCTGAACACAATGTGAAATCGGTTATTAGATTCTTATTTATTTAGCGCTAGTGGAATCAAAACGTTCAATAGTAGTACCGATTCTAAAACATGACTGCGGTACGAAATGAACCGTTTTTTGAAATTGTGTATGTGTTAAACCGTAATTTATGATATAAAGAACTGTATTTATCACAGTTCGTAAAGTATTTTCGCTATCAGTGCTCTACCAGCACGGTAGTCGGCAACAAGCGGCAAGGTCGCTCTCAATGTTACGTGTGTAGTACGGCCAGTACGGCATCGTGGCGTGAAGCGAGTGTGTGCACAGCTGCCACCGGCAGCTCCGTGCCGCGCGCAGCCCGACCGGTGACCGTGGCTAACCATTACAAACGATTTCTTTAATTGTGACGTGATTAGCACTTGACCGATGAGCTGCGACGCCTTTTAAACACTTCTCGTGACGTCATGATATTGTGACACCATATGAATTACGGAGAAATCGCAAAAAGCCATGCTGATAACACAAAAAAATATCAATTCGTCATGAGTAACCTCGGAACGTAGCATTCGACATATATCATTTGGTTACGTCACTGCCGGAAATTACGTCACATAGCTTATGTGACAGCGCGCCGGCCGGCGAGCATCCCCATTATCGCGAACAAAAAACAATGTCACCTCCGCAAGAGTCGGTCGACGTCTCGGGGCGATAACGACCCCGGTGCCCGTCAGTTAACCTAGCTGCTCTACACATTATAAACGATTTCACCTTGCAGACTACAACTATTCATGGGACTTCTATTTATTTCTTTAGTCGCAATTACCAAAGGATACGTTGAACTGTAAAACAATTTTTTGATGAATGTTAAAGAGACCTACAGTACACCCTTACGAAAATGTATTATCTGTTCTGAATCGGATAACGAACCTGGTGGAAGGTCGTTGTGGCATAGCGCGAGGTTAATACACCTTGTTTCTAGGGTGCGTTCGTAGGTCGGCTGACACACGTATTTGTTCAATATTTTTACTTCTGAGTAAAATTTCATCTTAAGGGTCCTCTCTCGAAAAAGCTTATAAACAGCGTGCAGATGAAGCGGTTTTTCACCGGCACTTACAGAGAAATTACATCTGAGAATTTTTTTTAGTAATCTACATGATATGACACGTAATTTGGTTTAGCCACAATTTTTGTATCGGTATCACATAATAAGAAAAAAAATCCACAAAATCACCTCCAAATCGTTGAATGGAACCATTTTACTCCTTCATTTTTTAACAAAATAATATAAAAAAAATATCTACTGCTTTGAAATACAAAGGAAAATAATTTGGTTTTGTTACTTTTTAAAAACATGTATTATTTTAATTATAATAAATGAAAAACGCGTCCGTTTAGAGTCCGTATCTACGACCGAGAGAGGTAGTTTGTATGCACAAGGTCATTGGCGTGAATACAAGCCTTAAACAAAATGGTCATGTTTGAATATACAAAACTAACCACAACATCATCATCATCATCTTCCTGCCCTTATCCCATTCTATTTGGGGTCGGCGCAACACGTTTTCTTCTTCCATTCTTCCCTGTTACACATCAAGATGGCATTTATTCCTTTCTCATTCATATTCATTCCTCACACAATCCATCCATCTTAAAAACTAACCACAACATACATGCTTTTAGTTACCGATATAAAAAAAAATATTCGATATTTAATTTCGTAAAAGCTTGAATTATTTTATTGTTGTTTATTAAACCTTTGCAGTGGCATACGGGGATGTTATACCTAAGGGGTAATTTGCTACTTGTATTTAAAGAAAAGGTTATTTAAAAACGAGATGCGCGCGCCGGTCGCCGATCTTGAGTGAACGCAGCCTGTCGGGGCCACTTACCGACCGTCAGGGACTCAAGGACATTGCTACAGCCTCCCAAAATGAACTCAAGTTCAGCCAGGGATCAATTTAGTAAAAACAATCCGATTGAAGGGGTTTGAACTTTTTTGTATGGAAGCTGGCATATCGACCCACCGCCATTTTGATTTTTTTTAGAAATCGCGGCCCACGATGAAATTGGTATGTATGGGTAGGGGACACCTAGACGAACAAAAAATTTCAAGTAACATGGTACCCCAAAGTGTCACGTTATCGAGATATTTGAAGGTAAAGATCGACATGTGAGTAGAATAACCACATAATAAATAGGCCTTTACCGTGTCTATAGGCGTTGATTATTATTATTACTATTTATTCAAAGACAGTAGGTACATTACATACTACTAGAAGCACGAGAAAACTATTCTTTGACATAATATAGCGTTTTTTTTTTTTTTTTTAAACGTTGCCCCCACTAGGAATTTCTCCTGTATCGTGCGTGGGTGCGTTTACAAACATTTAAACTCACATACACAAATACCCAGACCCGGAACAACTACCTGTAGGCCTTACAAATATTTGTTCCGTGCCGGGATCGAACCCGCAACACGCAGCGTAGCAGTCCAATTGCTCAGCCACTGCGCCAACCGTGTCGTCACGTTTCATTGCGATGCGAAGCGATTTTCTCGTGCGCATAATAATAATCAACCTGGGAACGATTACTGGAATACAATTTAGCGCCTGAACACGTAATAAGTCTATTTTTAATGATTGTCGTTGTACTCATTTGTCGATCTTTACCTTCAAATATCTCGGTGACGTGACACTTTGGGATACCGTGTTACTGATCATTTTTTGTTCGTCTAAATGTCCTCTATCTATACATACCCGTTTCATCGTGGGCCGCGATTTCGAATAAAACACAAAATGGCGGGCAGGTTGATATGCCAGCTTCCATACAAAAAAGTTCAAATCCGTTTCCACGATCGTTTTCTTAAAATGTACTACCTACGCTTTTCATGAAAATCACCTATATACGAGTACATACGTAATACGCAGGTAAAATTAACAACATAATCTGTCAATCAATATTTCATGATAAGCTATTACGAACTCGTTACTATTATTATGTCTCCTCAAAAGTTTCTCTTCTAATAGAATATAATATAACAATTTTATTAGGATTATTCTAAATTGAGTATAACAAAATCATTATGCACATTTAAAATAAGTAGTTATGTTGAGCAACGTGTAGTTATATTATTATGTTTAGCGCGGGCAAGTCGCGACGTAGACAGCTGAGGTTGTTGGGCTGGGGCGTTAAGTTCAGTCGCTGAACAAGTCGAGTTGAACGACCGAACGAAGTATTATAACTTGTGAAGGTGGCACAGGGTGATCGGTCACAGCAAAAGCCTTCGTCCTTATGTGACTTGTCCAAATGTCTATCGTTTGTGGGTCGCCGCCGGTTGCGCAACGCACCCACCCCACGCATCCCCTCGACCTCGAGTCGCTTCATGCCACCATCCCAGCATTGCCACTGCTAAGTTCAATAATCTAGTCTAGACTTGTTGATTGTTCAATGACGTGAACCTTTTTCGGTAATGTTCGAGAACAATTTGGGGATGATAAAGTTCTTGCGACTATTTCCAGACTGTTGAAGTTGAAGCACAGCCTTACATTGTAATATTTCTTGGCATTGCAATTGCAACAAAACTTGCAATTATCAATTGCTTCAAAATGTCGGCCTTTCCCAGCTTTAATTGGATTTATTTTGGCTTTTAGCAGAGACAGACAATGACAAAAGGCTTTATGTGAATAGTCTTCGGGTTTCTGATGTATGAATCTTATTTTAGGCACTACAAGAGAACCTAAAAATTAACTCAGAGAAAGCGAATATTGTTTATATTAATATAATATATCCCCAAATCTTAGAATAGTGTGTGGTTGCACACATAGATATTGAAGACATTGAACTGCTAGGCTAGAACATTATAAATAGTCAACCACTAAAATATTTATACGATTCATTTGAACTTTTGGTTTCTATTTAGGTATCTAGCTTTTTATAGAACTAGAATTGTTTTTTCTGAGAAAACTAACCTGCCTGAACTGTGTAGCTAGTGGCTTATTTATATTCGTCAATGACAAGTATATATTTAGGTACATATTACCTTTTACAGAATTTATTAGTTTTCGTTTATTTATCTACCGAGTAGATGATGAGACGTTTTTTATATTATTTCCGACCCGGCCGAAAAGCAAAGTGTAAAGTCTTCATGTATAAGTATTGAAGTTAATTTCGTAATTTGCATTGTTACAGGTCACGCAAGCGTGGGCCAAGCAGTTCCTGCGACCTGGGCTACGGTGAGCGCGACGACCAGATGAACGAGTGCAATGCGGCCCTCGTGCTCATGTCACTGAGCTGCTCTCCCAACTCGCCGCGCCCCAGTAAGTCGCACGACACGACTACACCACATGGCACAACTTGGACACAGCGGCGCTCACCCGCCAAAACCTATGAATCTTCGACAACGCTGATCTCCAGCATCGGTAGTCCGTCAGTTCTCACATTTATTACTACGTCATTCTACTGTCACGTTTCGTTTGTGCTTGTGCCAAACAAATATCGACTTTACTATACTAAACATTGACCGTGCTTGAAATCTATTTTTTTTATTATCACTACAAATGCATTATTTATGACAGAACATTCTATTACTACATAATTTTAATTAAACCAAGAGATTTGCTAAAGCTAGCTGTGAAAATTATTCATTTTAATAATACTTTAACTGTTAAGAGAGTGGTTGTATTCTGGATAAAATCTGCAAAATGTGGATAGCGTCTGGAAAGTAGTCTAGACAAAGTCTAGACAGGTATTTGGTGTAACAGCGCTCTCATGATGAGTTTCAACCAAATGTGCTCTTGGTCGACTACCATATTTGCAGCAATTCCATTCTTATAGTTTAGTAGATTTAAGTCTGAGATCACACTATTTTTGCCACAAGAATTTTAATCAATTTAAAAACGAAACTATAAGTTGGTACCTATTACGCGATCTCGGGGTATTTCCAACAAAGAAATTTACATCTGTTAATTACATTCTAAACAATTTAGATTAAAATCAGACATTAAAATTGCAGTAGACCGCCTTTCGGGATAACTTACGCAACATTAACAGAATAAAGACGGTTCACACCACCCATAAAATTTAACGATAGCTCTAGAGAACAGCGACTGTTCTAATGCGCCAGCGCATGTGTGCCGCGAGAAAATAGCCGCTCTTGTGAGTGAAAGTTTCTGACCAAAGTTCCGTTTCGCAATTTATTACATTTAATTTTAATTCATTCAAGCAACTGTATATTTTGTAATTCGTAATTCAAAAGTTAAAATGTATGAGTAACATTTGACCCGAACAGTTAGGTTTGTTGTGACGGTATAGAATATGAGAACAGACTTCCAAAACACAAGATTAATGAAACTTGAATCTTAGTAATATTTGTTTTTCTGCCAGGCGCATGGGGCGGTCGCTCGTCAGTGTCACCAGGAGCTAGTAGCAGCTCAGGATCATCATGGCGCTCCGGCACGCCCTCACCCCCACCGGCATCTTCATCTTTCAGTGACGAGGGCATTGCTATGGATTATGAAGAAATCCACCCGCGTAAGAAAAGGGTAAGTCTTACGATTCTATTTTTAGAACCGCTTTCCGGCATTTAGCAAACTAACAGAAAGTGAAAACATCCCCTTGCGCACGGGTCATCGTGCAATTGACATTATCAAAAAGGGTTAACCGAATAATTCAGTGAAAAAATATTTTACTGTTTCCCGATCATTTGAAATGAGACGTTAACGGTCCAAAGACTAACTATATAAGCAGATATGTCATGTGGAACGTGCCCAGTCACCAGTACGACTTCAATTAGACCGTGACACACTTCGTAGTCGCTTTCATATTACGAAGAGTAGGTATAGATAAAGATGAATGTATATTTAAATATTTGTATGAATACATCTACCTTCAATTCAGCACGCGGACCCAGTGCGGGTTGCACTGGGTCCGCGTGCTGAATTACAGTACACTCCCTCTCATAGAGAAGTGGCCTGTGTCCCAGTAGTGAGAACATTGTAGGCTAATTCTGCTATAAGCTTAAGCTTTATGTATGAATACTACTCTGGGTTGCCTGATGGTGATGATCGATGACTATTTTTTTCCGGGAGAGTTCAATCAACAGCAAAAGTCGATAAATATTCAGGAATTTGATGGTACCTTTACTATTACTAGTCTATTACAATTACGATTTTTATAAGACAGTCATATAATGCAAGTTTGGTTTAATGTTATGTATTTCTCACAACAACAAAGACATTTTGTAAGATCCTTTGTGACGCATAATCCACTAAGCTGAGTCAATCTGTACAGATGCACTTCAAGGTTCACTCGCTCGTTAGTATTACATCAGGATTGATTAGACAAATTAATAGTTCTTTTGTTTAAATATTATGGACATACAGTAAACTAGGTTTGACTACATCCAGGTAGATCTTTTTAACACAGTTGCTTTCACCTAACGGGTGTTTGTACTTATACCTGCATCCTAAGTAAACGGTGTTGCGTCACTCGTAAATGTGTTGTAATATGTTTAAGTCAAGTAAAGGATATCCGGTTGTGGACCGTTGCGTAACATTGTGTCACTAACACGTAGGAAAATCCGTTTTCTCCTTAGATATTGCCAAAAAGGAAAATAAAATTCCAACGACTGAATCACAAATGAGTAGTTTACTTTGTATCTTGATAATAAACCTCATTCAAATAACTATTAACTAGGTATTGATATTCCAAAGTCATGCGTTAGATAAGAAGTCACTGACACGTAATGCACTTCGTTTAGGTAGATATATCAGTGCAACACAATAGGTTATTATTATTACCTATATTGGCGACACGTGCCTGGCAAATATAAGTTATTAGCTATTGATTAAGTGCTGTTCGTGCGCACATAATTAACTTATTTTTTTTTTTTGGATCAGTATTATTAATTTATTGAACAGAGGCAACTATCTGGAAAGTATACTAGACTTACTGCGACATTATAAGCAGTGTCTTTTTAAGTTATGTATGTTTGCTTCAGGTTAAAAACATAGACAATTACCTAGTCAGTTTTGTTTCCTCGGAAAAAATCTACTACAATAGCAATAAGAACCGAGTCCATTACTATGTCGAGACAAAAGATACAGGGTTGCATCGATAATTTTAATTATTACAATACACAGCATTTCTCGTAAGAGATGGGAAGAGATGTTGCCTAGACTTAGTGAAAATGTGCATAAAATTCTACGACTACCGTCCTAAAAATTATAGTTATTCTAATTTAATTTACTGTTTGAACGTGGATATATGCTTTGTCTCACATGGCAATCAGTACAGTGCGTTGTCGGATTGGATAGAGTAAAGAGACGGCAACAAACATTATATTATGTGCATATAATATAATTTACGATCCACGTGCGAGGTTCACTGTGTCGTACAATGTCAAGGCGCGGCGCAGCGCTCTGCGGCCGCAATTATGCAACACCATTGTAAAATTGACATAAATGTTTATGACTGCATGAGTGACTACGACCGCAGCCAATACTTTATTGCAGGTAGTTATGACGATTCTCGTTACTGCTTATTATTAGAAGACTACGCTTAGCGACAGCGTAACAGTAACGTTTGTCAGAGGATCTTGATATCTATTAAGGTATTTTGTCATTTTCGTACGTCTACTTTTATTTAATACGTCGTCGTTACGTAGTCACTAATACTAGAGGCCCTTAATATCTTCTCATACACATTGCACTCTGCAGCTGATTTCCCAATAAAAAAATCATCTGTAGATGATCCACTAATATTAATAAGTACAACTACTAACAGTCAGTCGTTGTAAATATGAAGTTCTCTCAGATCATGTATCATCTTATCGTACCTTTATTGCTGGCAGTAATTTTAGGTTTCTGATTTCTTCTCTACGGTCCTGCTGCCACAGTAAAAATGATTAAATCCAAGTCTTTAATAAACTGTTCAGGATATTTACTTCTTGAATACAATAATTAGTCCAGACTCCAGACTCTGGTGTCTATTATGTCTGCATTTTACAGCTCAGACGACTGAGACTCGCAAGACTAATAAAGATATGGTAGAATATAAATATATCATTATTTAGAGCAACTACCGTTACACCTCGAAAATCTAATCCAATTATAGAGTTGTACCGGCCATTCAAAGGTTAGACCTGCTGTCTGACTTTGGGTCTTCTTAAAATCCGTAACGACGGTCGGAAAGGTATAATTAGCCAACAGCATTAGCAACCAATCACGACCGGTGAATTTTTACGAAGTAGGATGATCAGCCATCTATTGACTGTGCCCCGATCTAGTACCACTCATCCAAATGTTACTATATAAATAGCATTAATTTCTCTGATTAACTTGTGGGCTATAGGCGCTGTAAACATAAATTAGGACAATATCTATCTAATACAATTTCTAGGTAGTCTATTTTCGCAGTATTAGTGGGTAGTTGGGGGAACACTAAATGCGAAATGTGCTTGTGTCTTGTCAAGCATCTTAATCGTCACATACACAGAATAAAATAGCAAACCACGTATAATAGGTGTCGGGCATTGTATTGGCTTGCGTTACAGGCCCACGCTCTGTTTATAACCTTGTGTACATATTGTTGGCGGCCAAATGCTTGTGGTGGGCGGACCGGAGACTCGTCGCGCTCGTTCTACTATTACATATTTTCTGTTAAATTACGTAACGGCTATTTACTCACTGTGAATAAGAGGATATAACACTTTTTTTTTCTAAATTGCACAGGCGATTCCTAAAACGCAAAACGCAAACTCTTGATGTGGGATATTAAACTTAACAATGATAATAAAATGTATGATTTAATAGTCTATAGAAAACGAAACAGGAATACCGATTCGCCATTTAATTTTATCACACTATAAAGATACCTAGTCAAAATATAACAAAAATAAATTACCCGACAAAGTTATAGTATAGTTGCAAAACCATTATTGCATTCTAAAATGTTAAATTACTGTATCGGAGCTGGAAAGAGTGCATAGCTAAATTATTAACTACCTAAACATACAGGCGCCTACGCAACGGCTAGCGGTTGCTAACAGGTTAATATTGGTGCATCAGAACAATGGCATGCCCCAGACGTTGTGTCGCCGTGCTGAAATAACACATAAGCTTCGTTGCCAACTGTTCTATTATTTAGCACCAATTTGCGACACAGTATCGAACCCTCTTAGAAACAATTTAAATAAACCAAACACTTAATCCCATCGTATATAAAAAATACTACACCAGTTAACGGGTTCACAATGCTCTACCGATGCAACCGTAAAGACGCATTAGATCAGTACCTACTTTTTATCATGCGGCCCAAATATGAACATAGTGGGAAGCGGCAATGGCGGACCAGCGGGTGTCGGTACTCCTCGGATTATCGTCCCTGGGTTCACTGACCTGCCCACATGTGATCCGTGCGGAACCTGTTCCTGCGCACCACTTACGCCTGCCCGGCCGCTGCCCACTGTGAACCATCGCTTCTACCTGAAAAAAAGCAACCTATACAGCTACATAAAAGATGTGGAACTCAGTTTCGTTCTTTTGCGTGATTGCCAAATAAAAACAAAGAACACGTCATTCTTACAACAAATGCATTGTCTTATAGGGTCGCGGTCATTAGCAACTGACGTCCATAACTGCATGGTATAAATATAACTGGATGCAAAATCTCTTGTTACCAAGCGTAAGAATCTGACGTAAGCTGACAGACCTTGGCTGAGGACACGGCTATTAGAGCGAAGCAAGGCCTTGTCAGTATTCTGCATGCAAAGCAAATTTTAATATTTATTTTGTATTCGTCACAATTATAAGGCTGCGGTATTAGCGAAAAATATAAAAATTGTAAAGAAAATACATCTACTCTGGATTCAGAAACGATTTCTGACAATTTCCTATACAGCCTAAGTATCCAATGGCTAAAATAACAATAGGCTATTCATGATATTACTAAGCAACTAGTTCCCATGATGCACTATTTAGCTACATAGCGACACGGCAGCGACCATCTATTTGTCGATAGCCGCTTACTGCAAACTGCAATCACCTTTGTGTCTTTACACGTTCCAGGAACGAATTACCTACCGGTAGAACTATTATAGTTATTATTAGACGGCAATGCTGTTGCATTAGGTTAACTATTTACTGTGTAACTAACATTATCTAGAAAGCAAGTAAATTATTTAAAAAATCATACATATTTTGTTACTAGTAACATTGGCACGCACATTTTATCAACAACAGGTTTACACCAAAAAGTTATAATTTAAACAACAATCCCGTGAATAAGGGTATCATTAATCATTATACGAGTGGACATTAACAAAATGTCCGTCAGCAGATAACACGACTTTATCAGTATTCGTCACATGATTACATTCTGTAGTACAGATCTGCGTGCTTAGCTGCGCAGCAAACGAGGCGGTCCACCGATGCGCTGACGTAGTCACCACCTCTGCGCGTAACAATAAGAGCGTTGCATCATAGCGCACGCGCACTTTGAGCACGATCACTTGTATATATACCCAATCGACATAAAACACTCGTACGTTCGTATGATTCCTCTAATTGGCATGCATATCATATGACCCAAAAGAATTCGACAAAACTATGCAACTAGTTCTTTTCGGTTGGAAAATGATACAATTGAAATTTTATTAATCTAGCAACGTTGTAACCATCTAGTCATGTTCATAAGGAAATATCACAAATTCACAACTCGGCCCCTGTAATGTAGAGTTTTTGCATAAAAAAATTACTCTAGTCATACTGGCGATAAGGAAAATCGAGATATGGGAGTGCATGCAAGCCACACTTAAATTTGCACGAGTTTCATTATTGTCGATACACGTGTGACCTCGGATGTGCAATAAATCGCATTGCAGCGCATGAGATCAATAAACACTGAACAAGCTCTTTACAGCTCAAAGACAGTTAACGCTTTTACAAAGTTTATATTATTGCATTTAAAAAAAACGTAACTGAATATTATATACTCTTCTGGACACATCTATTGGCCCACCTTAGAGTTTAGGTTTCGATGGCCCCTACCGAAATATGATTGCTAGATTGAACAAAAACTGTTAATGCAGTTTTTAACCTGATACATTTTACCATCTTTTTCGATCGTATTGTTTTAAATTTGAATTCAGAATACCTGGAGCTACGCCTAACAAGTCGGATATGCGCCTTGTTAAAGGCAATTGATTTTTGAATAAAAAACATGTTTTATCAAATAAAGGTTTAATTTAATAACGCGTGTTGCCTCCATGGGCATCTACCACAGCTCTCATACGATTAGGCATAGAGTTTATCAACCGCTCTATGAAATTTTGAGGGATCATCTCCCATTCCTCTTCTATGGCAGTTTTCAACTCCTGCATCGTCTGGGCAACTGGCTGACGAGCCCTAACACGTCTTTTTAGCTCGTCCCACATGTGCTCAATGGGGTTCATGTCTGGGCTTCTGGCTGGCCAGTCCATAACTGTGATGTTCACATCCCGAAGATATTCCCTGACGATGCCGGCCGCATGGGCTCTTGCATTATCATGCATAAAAAGGAAATTTGGGCCCACATAGTCCGCGTATGGTATCACGTGAGGTTCTAAGCACTCACGAATGTACCTTTCAGCATTTAATGTTGGCAGCCGTGGTCCTGTAACAACCTCAAGTTGAGTTTTGCCGCTCGCGGATGTACCGCCCCAGACAGTCCATGAGCCACCGCCATAAGCAACCCTCTCTTCAAAGCAGCATTGTGCGAAACGCTCTCCCTTACGTCGGTAGACCTTCTTCTTTCCATCATTGCCATGTAACACAATTTTAGACTCATCAGAAAAGAGTACACGGCTCCAATCTTCCTGTGTCCAATTTAAATGACTGCGTGCGAAATGAAAGCGCGCTGTTCGGTGGGCTCGCGTTAGTTTGGGCCCATTAGCTGGCTTGTGTGGTACCATATCGCGTTCTTTTAACCTTCTCCGAACAGTTCGAGCGCTCACAGATACTCCGTGGTAGTCGCGAAGTTGGTTTTGTATCTCAATGGAGGTAAGGTGACGATTTATCAAGCTAGTCGTCACGATGAATCGATCCTGCCTTTCAGTTGTGACCCGAGATCGTGGCCTTCCTTGGCGATGAACAAAGCCGCCAGTCTCTAGGTACCTCCGATAAACATTTCGGACCGCAGATCGACTTAAATTAAGTTGAGCACTCACGTTTCTTTGGCTGTGTCCGGCCTGAATAAGTGCCACAGCTTGGGCGGCGACTTCAGGTGAAGTATCCATAGATTATTGATAGAACCTCACCTTAATGTTAAGAATAAGTAATGTTTGTTGCAAAACCAAAGATATCAATCACTTTTTCAAGAATTAAATCCAAGTAAAGCAATAAAACCAAGTTTTCTTAGTATTCGATTGTTTGATATCAACAAACAGGCTCCAAATTGTCTTTTGTTTCTTTAAATTCTGTGTTCGAAATTCAAAAAAAGACTATTGAATGAAATTGTGAATGTGCCAGGTTCAAAACTGCATAAAAACTTTTTGCTCGACCTAATATAAAATTTTAGCTAGGACCAAACGAAACTGAAAATACAAGGTGGGCCAATAGATGTGTCCAGAAGTGTATAATGCTGCATTCTACCATCATGCATCGTTAGCGTGCAGTCCTATTAATTTATGAAGTGTGTTCTAATACATGTTTTCCTGCGTATTTTCACAAGCTATGTGAGTTGATCATCTGTTGAACAATGGTATTATCGTCGGTATCATTTATAAACAAAGATTAATTGAACATAGAGCTACTAAACGATTACTCCTCGTAGTTTATCATATCATATTCTTCTTTATGCCTCAAAGGCTATATCAAGACGACAGCTATCCGATTGATTAAACTTTAGGTTTCATTACTAATTGATTCATGTAAATTGAAAAACGAATGATTAATCTTGTTATGAACTTTTACAAGCCATAGCAGTACTTGAAGTTGAAAGTTATAAATACATACTTAGAAGATAAAGATATTATATTATTTAGTTGGAAGAAGCAACAGCATTTAAACAAACGTAAGCAGGGACACAATGATATTCTTGCGGTAGATACGTGCTTTAATGAAGGTCGTTTTATCGCGTCCCGCTGATAAAATACGCCAATCGTTATCTGCAAAGGCGTCGAGGTGACTTCCGCGTGTCGCTCACGGTCACTGTTCATATGTACTTACTTATTAGATGGAACCATCCGACACTGTAAATAACTATGGTATGAACATCATAGGAAAAGTTTCATCTAATTGCGAGATGAAATTACTAAGTTTATTTATTTAATACCTATAAGAAGCCATTTTAGACAAGCTATCGTGCATTTAACTAGGTCTCTTGCATTTAACTAGATCTGCTATTGATACTATCAAAACGAACAAACTTAACGAACTTGATGTTATAATTTTAATCATATTACCTATTTGCATAATTATGTATCTTGTTCATGTTAGTGAAATTGATAAGGCAGACATTATACTTGCTGAACTGTTGTAAGAACAGTTTTAGAAGCGTGCACTATCTCTGGGTAAAAATATCTATTGGCGATAAGGGTGCTGATAATACAATAGATAGCTAACTGGCGGTGAAGGCACGGGAATGTCGAAACTCACGTGAGTGTAAATATATTGCGCGTGCGCAACGTGACCGCTGCCTCCTACCAAGACCATAATAATAATTGTTTGTTTAGCCTTTGTCAGACCTTGAGTACGTTATTTCTTCGCTAAGTCATACCTAATGTGCAAAAACTTGTTCACTAGTTTGCATCATGCCCCGTTAGATAGCTGTCCGAAAAAAAACAGTCGTTCGTGATACTTCAAGGTTTATGTTGCACTAAAACAACCTACTGTTGTTCCAACGCGAATGATATTCCGACCTTCGGGTTCTATATTTAAAACGCGGAAGACATTGCGGTACTAGAAGCGCGCAGATCACTCCCCGCTTTGTAAACAGTTACATTAGGTGTGTAACTATTTCTCCTGCAATGCTTCCTATTGCAGTCTTTAATGGTTGAGCACTAGAAGGATTACTTATTTTGAGTTTAATAAGCATGTTATTTTTCACAATATTTTATTGTTGTAGTCGATAGTCTCTATTAGAGAATAAGAATAATGGCCACTCACTGACCCAACTAACCCAGGGGCGGCCGGGGTCCAAAACCCACCGTGCACACATCCGCCCAACAACGCTCGTCACACGTGTCGCTTTGTCAACCAATTACGCATTAATTCAAAACACATTAGGTAACAGCACTGTGATATAACAGTCGATAACAGAACATTCACGCTCTAGGCGTTACTAACGCTATCACGGTTTTATATCAGCTTACTGCGCGCAGTTAATTTAAATTACGTCATAATCGTCACATTAGACCAAGCAAAGTGCGTACCAGCTTTAACCGTGATACAACCAATTTCAACAAAGACTCATTCGCTCAAATGCAATGCTTCTGGCTATCATTTAACAGTAAATAATATAGAAATATGGAGCGCCTGGCATACGATTGCGGTATCAATGTAGGTCATGAATGTAAGGCGACCCGTTGCCGAAAAATTATTATACACTAGCACCAAAACAGTAGAGTATTCTTATCGTGGCAAGTAGTACTCGAGCATTTTAAATTTCGTTACGTATTTAGCTGGTCTTTGTGTTTTATTTACTAATTCAAGATAGACGTGGATTTAGTCATAATTTCTAAACAAAGGCTTTGTTACTATAGAATATTTTGTCCATACAAATACCTACATCAGTTCAATCATGTTTCGTAGACCGTTCATTTAAGGTAGAAAATTGAAATGACTAAACTATAGCCGTATCAAAGCAGTTTGTGATTGTTAATGCATAGCAAATTCACAAAGTAGACAGCAGTTCAGGGAACACGTTCGATAAATTATTGATCGAATGAATAACTGGAACAGTTGCTTTAATATCGAGCCAGTTCGACTACATATACGTGCCCTGTAAGATCGAGTTGTGCAATAATAGCGAAAATGGGTTGTAACTATCCACAAGCGACCTAATTGTAACCGCTGCCTTTGAGCATCATTAAGTTTTAGATAAGGACACCATTTTACTTTAAATACACTGCATAAACAAACATCGAAAACAGACTTGTTGTTCAAAGCTAGCACACGTCATAGTACGTAATTACAGTTTATTTTAATGGTTTTATGAGAAAAAAATTAAGCTGCAAAGAAGCTATTGTTTGCTTGCTTACGTAATATTGTTCTCAATTTCCTCATACAGTAAAAGAAATATGATTCGAAATTAAACAATGTCTCAAACACCGTACACCGGCGTCCATTGCACGAACTTCAGTGTTGTTGTCGTTCTGTCTCGCTCTGCAGGTCATCGCCCTGACACCACACGACTCCCTCGTTCTAATAACCCTGCGCATATCACTAGGTTATTTTATCATTGGTGCGAAATTTCGTCACGAAGGCCTCTTTAAAATTATCAGAATGCTGTTTTGCAGCGAAAGTTGTGTAAACTTGGATAAATTTTGCTCATAAAGTTCACGTACCCTATCCTGGCGACCTTGGCGCGGTCAAAAACACTGTCCAAGACATTGACCAGTATCCGGCGGGTACACCAGCTGCGGTTACGGCCATTATGGATGTGTAACCATATTAGGCAATTATTTCTACCACCTTGCACAATTTAAATGAACAAAGGAAGTGATACAGTTACCATTTTGCGTGCAACACGACATTCAAGTGGGTGGTAACTACTTGATTCATCGATGGCTTTTTATAATTTTCTATCATTATTATCCATCACTTTTGCAAGTAACTACTTTTGACTTTACTTATGAAAACGATAAGTATACTGGAATACCTTCCTTCTTTATTTTATTAATATTTATTTGTTATTTTACATACCTATCAACTCGTTTACGAATAACATAAAAGCAGGTAACAAGAATCAGCAGTCGATTATCATGATACAAACGCACGTCTGCCTGGCAGCTTCGCGTCGTCGCGTCGGAGGATAGATAGATGGAAGCAATGCGTTTTTTTAACCGGCATTGGCAGGGCAATGACACAGCGGCCGGTTCACTGCCCGTTCTTGACAGTTCAAATGTTTACACTTGGGTTTTAAGACTAGAAGGATTACTTGCTTTTCACTTCACGCTGTCTTACCGTATCAGAAATCCTATTTAATACATTGGGTGCAATCATCAACGTTTATTTAAGTAGGCACTGAAATCAATAGGAGTCGTAGTGTATCCATCATATTGATTGTATCCATTACATAGTGTTTATTCATGACGTGCCTTTAGTCCATTTTCTATACCCATACAAATTAAAGTCGCTTACCGTGCCTGTGTGAACGCGTTTTTCTTCAAAACTGCGGATTTTTATTCGGAATTCAGTTTCGCCCTAATTCAAAGAAATTATTCTGGAAAATCTATTCTAGATATACGGGGTGGTTCCGACAATACGACAATAAATGAAACCACTGGTAGTTTATACATGTTAAAACCAAAATAAAAAAAAAACAATAAAACGAAGTAGCATAAAACTGTAGACGAAATACATTCCAATTTACAAACAAATATTGGTTTACTAACCTTAGGAATAATTTGCACCGATTAACGTGTGGAAATAAAATGTATCAAACGAATTTGGTAAAGACATTTAGGTAGGTTATTGTCGTATCGTCGGCACCACGACGGTGTTAGGATTTATTTGATAGTTTAAAAATGTTCCTATGAACTAGGAACTACCAGTGGTTTTGTTTATTGTCGCATTGTCGGCACCACCCTGTATAAAGAGAGTAATAGGGGTAAATTATAATGTCGTCGTTTAATGCATTAATAATAAATGCAAAATATAAAAAGTTCTCGATGTTAGTCAAGCCATACAACGTGCGAACCTGCCCCAGGTTAGTAGTATTACGATTTTGTCGTTTTCAATAAACAATGGACGCATTTTATTATTTCAAATATTACCCTGAGATCCATGGATATCAGTAGAACTTAGACATGAATTCATATACTTGCACATAGTATGCATGTTAACTAGCATAAAATGACATATCCATATTTATATATACGAGTACTATAGTTTCGAATATCACCGGCTGGGACAATGGCATGACGAGTTCATCAGACGCGATAATGAGCAGTCCCGTGGGTTCAACAAACTCCTGATTCCACAAAATAATGTATATTGCGATGTCTGATTTTGTTACGCCAGATTCCTTGAGCGTTCCAATCTTTTAATACCCTTAAATCACGCCGTTTGGAAGCGTTGAGCGGTAGCCAAATCTTATGTGATATCAGTATTTTAAAGTCGCCTGTTACTGTGTTTTAACTACTTTTAACATAGATTCAAAGACGTTTTAATATTTTCTGCGTAAATCCACGTTAGAGGAAATGATTAATTAAAGCAGTAATTTTCCAACAATACCAGACAAATGTGGCAATCAAGAGCTGTGGATCAATTACATTAATACAAAATGAGAAATATTTTGCATGAAATGCAACCACTTGTCCTGAGCTGGTGAAGCATAACAGTATCCTTTAAAACCTCAACAACCTGATTCACAGCTGATAGCCTAAGGGTGGGTTGCACCATATTACTATAACGATAACCAAACCGTAACAAGCCATAAAAGCATAAAAAAACATAATTTGATGGCTTGTTACGGTTTGGTTATCTTTATAGTAATATGGTGCAACCCACCCTTATTTGCATTATCAGTGCAGAAAACAAAAAAGGCGCAAGATTAATCACGTTTCAATTACTGCAAATAATTCTTTTTTTTGCGATAATGAAGCCATTCTAAGGTGTTTATGAAACCATTTTGAAGCATTAAAAACTTTAAAACCATTAACTTACACGCCTTCCACAGAATACCTGACTTGCCAGTCCTTTTATATAGAAATAAAAAGTGAAATGGTTACAAGTTAGAACCTGTAGGGGTCGGTGACCAAAGAAGCGGCGCCGCAGCTATACACCGATTGGCGACTGCCCCACGCGTCTGATTCGTCATCTTTTTCACCACTATCCAAGAGCTTTGTCATATTCTGATGTGACTCACTAAGTCACCACTAACAGAATTAGCCATACAAAAAGATTAATAGGTAAAGTTCCCACTCCACCCTGTACTTAAAAAAAATGGCAATTTTTCGGAATGCATAAATAATAGTGATCTACTTGTCGACCTATTTTCTTGGAGTATTTATAATATATCAGGATGACACACATTTCCACGCAGCCGGCTCAGACGACAAGTAACGTTAGCAACCTTTGATCCTAGTCACGTGTACAGCCATTGCGCTTGTTAAGATTTTGTTTTGATGCAGCTTAGAAGCAGAAAATATTATTTAAAGTAAAACAACATTTTATATCTCAACATAAAACTGTAAAAGTTAACAATCAAACATGCAAACAATCTTGGAACTAATGACATCGGTAATCCAAATACCGATGGTAGCAAACAATAGTCAATGCAAGTCGCTTCTCACAATAATACGAGGCGAACGAACGCAGCGTAGTTTCTTGCCACCAGGCGTTTTCATGTGCTCTGTCCACATTCTGGGACGTATGTGTGTCGGCGTAGGTAGTTCGAATGAAAAACATGAAGTGATGAGGGTGTACCGCCCGCACCCGCCGCGCCGGCGGGGGTGCCCAGCGAGGGGAATGTTTTGGACCTGAGTTCAATGCATCCGCGACGCCACCTGTAGCATATATAGCTTTATCAAAGCTCCCGTTAATTTTCATTTATACTTCGAATTTCTTTTTTATTTACCTATAATCCCATTTTGCGTAACGTAACTTAACTTTTATTTCAGTTTTAATTATTATAAAATTATGTAAGATATAAAAAAATGGATTACACACAATACATTTAAAATTCTAAGACCCAGAAAATATCTAAAAAGTCTAACAAAATATGCTCACTGGGGGGTCAAATATCACATCGTCGTTCATACCGTTTCGTCGAACCGTAAGGGTAAAACCATCGACAGTTCAGTGACCTGCCAAGCTCCTGGTTGTCCCTTGGCTTTATGGGGTGCAGGCCGCGTGCGCTTTCTCGCTCGTGCATCGACATCGTGCTATCTCATTTAATTTCTTTGTGCCACTAGTTAAACGTAGAGTTAGATTATTAACCACGACTTACAAAACATTTTCCAGGTTTTATAGATTTGTTAAATAAATAAAAAAATACTTAAAATTATTGATTTGTATTTCTTTATGAAGTAACAGCGACGAATATATTTTGGCACGTAAATGAAATGCAAGTTGTTATCCTACTGTTGTGTACGGAAATGGTTTACGGAAACGGCTTAACTTATTCATTTTTAAAACAACTTCATGATTCTGTGAGGTTTTTTATTTGTAAACATGCAACTGCTCGACAAAGCTTGTTTTGAAACACGGTCCAGCCTAGCCACGTGAAGATGCCGCTGTTTCCACCCTTCATTGGCAAATCACAAAAAAAAAATTCTTCGTTGCTTTAAATTTCATTGGAATAGGTACGTGAAAACATTAAGATAAAGATTTCTTTTTAAATTCATTTAATTCTGCAATAGAGTACAAAACCCGTCAATAGGTAGATACTGGCCTACATAATCATAGTCATAGGTAAAGTACCGGCGCAGTCGACGCACAACTCACAAACTCCTTAAAGTACCGGCCGGCATCACACAGCAGTAACGCAACTTATCTCGTTAAATGGCGTCTTCCTCGTTCGCTTCGTTTCTAGAGCTAGAAGGAGATGACGCGAAAACAACTTATCTTGCACTGTTAAGCATGTGCGTGTGAGTGAGCCTGTAAATAAGGAAGGTCAAGCGGACGAAACAGACATAGTATGTTGCTCATAGGCAAAAAAGAGACGCAATGAAAACAAATCAATATCATCTTCTCGCGGCGTTTCGCGGTGGAAAGAGACAGCGCAATAACAAACCGGCATTTTGTGCCGGTATGTTTTAATATAAGCAACTACTATGTTCCAACTTCAACTCTATTCCGATGACATCATAGTATCATTTTGCTCAACGCAGAATTGTTTACAGACTTAAAACAAGAACGAAGTCATTTATATTTTCTTGGTTGTAGGTAGTTTCATTTAACAAACGGCAAACCGGTTATTTTGACTATCTTCGAATTATCCCTCAACAAATATGAAACGGCAACATAAACACCATTTTAGATAGTTTGGACACCATTTTAGATGGGTATTGGTATGCATTATTTGGGAAACAATTTTTTTGTCGACTTCTTTGATTCAACACTAGTTGTCTCAGCGCATAGCTCTATATGAAAGTGCATATTAAATTGCAATATTCAATTAACTTGGGAGTCTTTGGTATTACAATTAATATATTAAAAAACTTGATCAGTCAGCAGGAGGAATTTACGTTACCTACAATTATTTTTAGATAAGTAATGATGTTATATATATAAGGTATAGTTGCAATTGTATCTCAATATGAATTAATAAAACTCCAACAAAAAGAAAGTTAGATATAAATGTATGCATCAAAACATTTTCATGATGATCACAGCTTCATAAACAAATGCATAGATAGTTTGTACTATCTATGCACTTGTGTGCATACTGGCATCGACTACTGCATTGCACACATAGAAGTGAACTGGCACGTGTAAGCGTACAGACGGCACACAAAGGCAGGACCAGGGTTATGCAGGTTATGCTGCAGATTTTTATTTTTTTTTAACAGCAGGCTAACTTTTATTTGTAAGTATATGGTATGAAAGCAAATAACTAATTTCATTTTAATATTGATTGTAAGTAATGAGGAATAAAATGCCAGCCGTCGTTTGCTATAAATAAGTACCTACACATAAAAAACCTTTAGTTGCAAATTGATTGTACAATAAATAAATAGCATTATTTTATGACGTTCGCGTGTTGCCTTGTTCCTAGAAAATAAAATACTTGTGACTTCGTTTCATACAAAGAAAAGTCATTTCTTTGTTTAACATTCTTACTCAAGCTGCTTAATTGGTATAAAAAATACATTTTGATCTATTATAAATCATAATATATCAACGGACGTAATGGCTTTTATATCTTAGTACAGATAATAATCCGTACGTAGACGGAGAGTAGAGTCCTATAATATGAATTTTAACCTCAAATATTGTACCTTCATCCTGAAAACCAATTTACTACAAAAGTTTGTAAAATGGATTGTAGGTATATAAAAGGTTTTCAAAAATAAAGGCTTTTTACATCCTATGAAGTAGTTATGTGGGCTAATACTTGTTCATTGACGAAAACAAAAAAGGATGTATAAAAGCGTTATTAAACGCTGAAACTAGGTCAGTGGTGCAGCGTTGGGAAGGGAGGCGCCCTCCTGAAGTGAAACACGCGCCGACATTCGATCCGCGCTCCCCTCGACCCGCACCAAGGGAAGGTGAAGCTATATTAAAATAAACTATTTGCTCTGCCAATATTAGAATCTTATAGATTACTTCATATTACGCTTTTCAGATACTAGGTATATTGAACACAATAATTAGCTATCAGTTTGAATCTTGTTTATATAAAATAAATATAATATTTCTGTGGGACCTACGGGTTAGAGTTACAAAAGGTGAAGGCGTTTCTGATTAGTTTAATACCTTGCCTATGGAAGGACATTATTCATTTACGGAAACATCATACTTATGTGACAAGTTATACTTATAAGATATCAATATTATTATTTTAACAGTTTATTTTTGTTTAAAACATTTAGCAATGCGGTTATTATAGGTGTTAAAGGGATAGTGCTGCCTTATATTTGTTTTCCTTAATGTTTTACCCATAAGATACTAAACTAAAACGGTATTGATAAGAAAAAACAAAATAATTAGTAGTCTTGAAGGATTAATTCGGTGAAAATGTTTTCATGGGAAAACGATTTGCCTCCTATAAAATTGACTTGAAATTAGACAAAGAAGCGCAACCTTCATATACCACCCTTGGCCCTGGTGCTTCGACCCAGTTCGCGGACGCAACCCCCCCCCCCCTCTACGGCCCGGACTACGGCGCCCCGCTACCTCGTTCCCCCGTGACCTAACCTACTTTTCATTGCACTTAATATAGCCTCGGTGCCAGATCTGGAGGCGCATGATAGACCTTAAACCTTTTATCCAAGTGTATATGTAGTTATGATGTAAATTTACTTGAACAAGTGAAACAGGGCTGGAAGAGGAAACATAAACTGTTATCTTTTGAAACGAAAATTAGTCTGTTTGTATTTTGTATCAAATGGGATAATAGCCACGTTATATGAAGCGGAATGCAGCTTAGTAACAAGACGCCAAACCAACAGTGTGTTGTAATGTATGAATATGTGCGTATGTAGCTCAAGTCGGTCGAAATAATGTGGCATTGAGCAGAAGGTCGATGCAGAAACTTTGGCAAGACACGCCAACTGCGGCCCAGCGTAATCCTCGTCACGCTTCACCAATACAGGGCTACTACTTCACCAGTTTTACCCTAATATGTAGCAATGACATCAGAACAGTGGTATGAACTATACACAGATACTCAAGCCAAATAAGGCAATTCTTGTTAAAAGAATCTGAATGTCGGTAACGTGGATGAGACTAAATGCGTGAATATCCCAAAAATAGTAGAAATAAAATACATATATAGAAAAATTCATCTCAAATGCCAACACAATAGCAAACATCTTAATGCTGTCACATAAGAGTAACAAAGAGAGCAAATATTTTCTAACAATACGTGATGTGGTCAAGCTTAGAATGGAGCGTAGCGCATACTGGTAGCGGTACAAGAGGGCGCCCAGCGCCGCGACGCGCTGTGTTCGCAAGGCCACGACCTAGAGTTGCTTCCGTCTTCGCTACATCATCGCTCGATTCTACTTATCTACTGCTCAAATTCCAGCGGTTGAAAAGATCATTATCTAACGTGGATATCATAATTTCTTCACTTTATAGCCATCCATCACCATCTACTCACACTACAGAAAATAAATTGGGTACTTTTATGCAAGATAAATGGAATTTTCTTTTTGTTACAGATGAACAGTGTCATGTTTGTGTGTACCTGGCGAGGATGCACATTCAGCACAACTACTTGCTCAGCTATTGAGGCACACATCAGAAATACACATTTAGGGTTAGTATCTAAGGATTGTTATTACCTAAACTTATTGACGGCGATTGGCGTTGTCTGTTGAATTTATATATAATTTCAAAGACATTTCTTAATCTACTCGTAGTAGGCAACTCCTAAATGAACTCATAAATAACATAATGCAATAGTCACGTGCATTAAGGTCACGTGTAGCAGCTAATACACGTGCTAGGTGCAATAATAATTGCGCAATGCCACCAAGCCAGCTGGCAAGGTTACAGCCTGAATGCGTCGCTAGCAAACATCTTGCTTCTTATATCAATAGAGAAAGCATAGATGGAATTGTACCTAACTACCTACTCATTATAGCAGAAATCTGCTTCGTAGTTAGTTGTTATGCAAGGTTAAATAAACGTCATAATATCAGATACTGCTTGATACAACGTATACGTATTCTAAAGCAATTGTCATTTATTTTGTTTGGAAATCGTATTTATCTTACAAATTCAAGAACTTCAAAACAAAAATATTATTATCACATAACAAATATATTCCACCACATTATCAATTATTTCAAAAGAAGTTGGTGGTGAAGTTATTTATTAAAAGATATAATTTTAAAATATAAAAGGCTGACTTTGACCTTGAAGCCTACAACAGTGTAGTTTGTAGTTAGAGAACACTGAAAGGCCGGCCCTTGGTGACCCGGAAGCAGCGAGGCTTCGCGACAAGGTTGCTAGCAACAGTCCCGCCCGCGCCCGCGCGCGCAAGGCCACTTGCCAACGCCCGCAACTTACATAACGCTGCCCTGTGTTCTTATATTACAAATAGTTATATTTTACATTATATGCACAGTCTACAATATGTGTACCTACATCACGTAATGCAACTGTCTAATTTAAAATGAGGAGAACCTAGTAAATGTCAGCTATTTTAAGAACATCTAAAAGCTCTTTTAGACTCTCACTGCATTGATATTAAATATTACTAAATAAAAAACACAAAATTGCTTTCGAAGAAAAGAGATTTAGAAATAATTTTATTTTTTATGATTTATTTGAACTAATACTTGATTTCCAATAATCTCGTTACAGACCAAAGAAAGAAGGCGATAGTGACCATGAAGAAGAGTTCTACTATACAGAGCGGGAGGTGGCAGCCCCGGCACCCCCACCCACACTCTCCCACCGAGACATGTGCCGCCCACCGCACGAGGATCCTGAGTACCAACGCCAGCTTGTAGGCTCTTTTAGGTGGGAATCTTTTACTTATTAAACATGCAAGTACTTACTTTTTTTCTGATATTTCTCATATCTATTTTATCATAATCATTTCAGGCAAGGACTACTATCTACTATGCAGAATGGGAACGCTCGGCCAATAAGCATTCCCGTAACGCATCACTGGGCCAACTCACATTCACCGGTTAGTTTTTTGACAAGTTCTGAGAGATATACATATTTAATATTTTCCCAAGTATGAAAACTACAATAGAAAATGTTTTCAGAAACATATGCGGTTATCAGCAGCAGGCGGATCACCAGGCAGTCCCGGAAGACGGCCGCGTTCAGACAACAAAAAGTGTCGTAAGGTATATGGCATGGACCAACGCGATCTCTGGTGCACTCAATGCAAATGGAAAAAAGCATGCACGCGTTTCGGCGATTAGCGTTCGCGTCGCTCGCACGCATATGCGCGAGCAGTGCAACTCAAGTGAATGCAGAACAGATTACTATAATCTTCCCCCAAATTAAAATGAGACATTTTAATCAATCGCGGTATGCGAGAACTATTCCGTGTGGAAATCGTGATTTATTTAGTTTTAAGGAAATTATATTATGAATGAAAGTTTTTATTTAATATAAGCGGAGACAGAATAAATTTACATATATTGGATAAAAAATTAAAGGAGACATATTTTTGCTCTTTATATGTGGCTCGTGTTTGACTGCATAATGGACATTGCCCACGTATTTTTGTAGCGCAGTAGATTCGCCTTAATTGTGACGTACATGTGGAATGCAAAATCGTGTGACGCTCTCGGGCGGAGACTGTGAATATTAGCATTAAGTAGATGTAAGATTAGACTGAGATGAATAGTGTGAAAACATTTTCCTAAGTGACAACACATATTTAATTTGTACATGAACAGATATTGGATACTTGAACCATTTCCCTTATTATACTTTACTGTGCAGATTGGCAAAGATAGTAAACAATATTGATACGATAATTTGTTAAATAGTTGAGTACTGCATCGAAATTAAACACAATTTAATTTTATCAGTAATAATTGAGAAAGGTCAGTCAATTCCGTCCACATTTTCGAATGTGCCGCATCGATTGTTAATCGACCCCACGTTCAGGATAATGTTTTTGCACTATTTCTACTATGTACCGAGTATGCGCATGTAGTATGCTCCTATAGCTCGACGATATGCGTCGAAAATACTTCAGTGATACTAATCACTAAATATGAAATGTATATTGACTGACTTAGTAAATAATAATAAAATATAAATTTTAATATATGAATTAGCCTCGTAAGTTATCTCAGATTCGACGAAAAGACTACTAACTCGTTTAGACTTAAATTTTTATGAACATATCTGTGTTGTATACAAAGATGGTCCTACTAGAACAAGGAGACAATACTCAAGAGATGCTCGCGCAATACGCGGCGCAAAAGTTTGTCATTGTGGAGTTGTCTATGGCGCCTACGCGTTGCCATTTGAAGACTACATGGTGAAGACACGCAAGGATATGACTTCCAGGAAAAGGAAAGATATGAAGGTAACATCACACTGTACATATTGTTGAAACGAATGCACACAATCTTGAAACATGGAGTTCATTAGAACGCGATGATCATTTACGCCAGTAGCTGAGGCCTAATATTAACGTCGTCGGAGAAACTTGAGATGAGAATTTCATATACATTTATTATACTTAAAAGTTCAGATATGATTAAGAACCGAATATAGAATCTAATGTGACTTAATAACATCTACACGTACAGATAAGGGGAGAAATGTGTAAAGGCGCAGAGCTGAGGGAGATTAAAGGAAAAAGCGATTGCGAGCTGCAATATTACTTTTAAGTATTACTGATTAAATGTGTAAATAATAATTATAACATAGTGAATTCTATAAAAGATATTATTCTGTATCTACCTATTTAAAAATTGAAAGCAATGTTTGGATGTGTACATAGATAAAAGTATAATTATAAAATATTATTATTGTTACTTAATGTGATTGTTTAAATCGAAAACTTTTGTACGGCTTCGTAATAACGAGTTTATAAAATTTAGATAGTAAATAGGCACAGTAATTAATTACAAGAACCGCGATAAGTTTTGTTTCGTCCCTGCATACACCACTACGTGATATGATTTTCGGGTTTGATGGTTACCAAGGTTTTTTTGGTATAAAATATGAAAATTGTTATAATATTAACAAATCACAAAATGTTTTTATTGTAAAGAAAACAGTACTAAGTTTGTCAATACTCCTGGTTATACAACCATAGGTAAGTAATATTTTAAATGTGCCAATCGTAAATGATACAATCACTGTGAAATCAATATTAGACTATTATACACGTAATGTGTTCATGCGTTGATTAGTATGCACTATGAGCTATCTAATTATATCGGTGCTGATACAAATAACGCACATTTCAGATAAAATGTACCAGGTCCCGTACCTGTTCAGTTATATACAAGTTATAATATAACGAATACCGATATCAAAGATGTTATCGTTATACGTAAGGCAAAAGAATAATAAAATCCTTAATCTCATCGATTCAAAATTATATCAAATTTAACTAGATCTGATCATACAAATATATAAGCGATATTCAGGATTCCTGATAATTTGTGGTTTAAATTATACCAGTACCTATATGACCTAGTCAGCCTTAATACAAATTAATTGCTGAAAACTTACAATAATTTTATGTATTTTTATCGCACAGGTGGATTCAGTTTGTTAGCCAAGATTTTGTATACCCGCATCAGTTCTATTGTACATAATTCGGTACTTCTTGCTTCAGGATAAAATGTATACCTATAAAAGGGTATCTAATCTTTGAGTATAGCAAGGTCTATCTACTCATATAATAAAGTCGTTATTATATGGAAGTTAATTAGCTATCACTTTTTACTACACATTGAATTGAGGGACATGTAGATACCACATCTTGCCAAATTTCTTTTTTAAATATTTTACAGGTGCTTAATTGCAATATTACTAATATGTTTGGATAACGTGCTATCATAATATTATTTTACATGATGTACCTGTAAATCTTACCAAATATACATTTCATTGCAATATTGGTTGTGATAAAGCATCATGAAGTTGTCAAAATTTAGAGGAATATAACAACGCTCGACGCAATGAAACTCCGCGCTTTCCAAACCAAAAAGATCACTGTAGTCGTAAGCAACAACTCAGCTAGCGATTTGACGACTGCCATATTGTAAGGATCTAGAATATAACTGCAGCTTAGGTTTTAAATACATAGCTCTTAGTTATATTTTAAGTTGAAGTCATAATAATAGTATTTAATAATGTTAGGTACAATAAACGTATTACGTATATTTAGTTAATATTTGTTATTTCACAGCGGTGAATATTTGTAAATAATTTCAGCTATTTTCTACGATCGATGATCGCTTACATCTACATGATTATGAAATGCTAATCAATAGTTCTTTCGTAGCTATCTTCTTGTACAAATGGTTTCAGGCTTGATATTTTATTTGAAGTTGTTTAAGACCAACAATAGGGATATCAAATTGGGGCAGTAGTAGTCATGATAAAAATTATGCTGATTTTTCAAACCAAACAAAACTATATTTTCTTATTTATAAATTCGTTTTTTTTTTGTCTTGACATGCTTACTGGGGTTAAGCTAAAAAGTGTATGATTTCCACGTGGGTTGTAAGCAATAGTGATCTCTGACACTGAAACTTTCTTTACCGATGAAGTCGACAGAACGCCAGATGGCATGCTAGTTTCATATTCATGCATAAATACGATGCCGATCTCAATTTATTTTCGAAGCTACTAGATTTACGTTTAGGAACATATATTTCATAGATCATTTCTTATTTTACATAAATTATATTAGTTTACTTTTATTATTTTAAAAGAAGACACTTTATTTTTTAATTTTAAGTGATTTGTAAATATTTTTACGTAATTAAATAATTTATTTAGCCAAAATTTTTGCTCAATTTTGTATGCACTCAACACCAAAGTCATCATACTAACAAGAAACTACATATCAGTACAAAAAAGCATAATTGAAACAGTTTTTAGTATATTTGTGTGTTTTTAGATGCTCACATGTCTAGTATAGGGCTTACTAAGCTGCCTACATTATTTCTCTTGGAACCATGTTTCGTGTGATATAGGTAGAGTGCTAGTGTAGCTCCAAACATATAACTACATGCTAGTAAACAATCTCCAAGCAGTAGGTAAGGTGTTCTATATACGGATTGTTTGTTTTACTTGACCTTGTGTTCTTAATATTGCCGATATGTGTGTAGAACTAAATAAATGTGCGACTGGGTAATTAAATAAGTATCGCCAATATTCAGGTTGTTGTAAATGAGAACTGGCCTAAAACAGGCACGTGATCACCTAAATATTTAAGTCCAAACTAAAGGACTCGACTCTTCCAGATAAGTACCTAATGTACCTTTCTACTCTGCAAACTTTGTTTAATTAATTACTCATATTTCCTGGTTGCACCACAGTAATCATTTATGTAAATATGTAAAATTCACAAATTAGTAAGGTCTATACTAATAAGTACCTGGTAACAAACGTGAACCACGTAATTTTAGTGCTATCGGTACTTATAATCCTACGAATCTGACGATATTAATGTTGACAACATTTTAATAATTTATTTGTACCTACCTTCTAGTTGAGTAGCATATTTACTTAAATATATTGTATTACCCTTATTCAAAATAGTATATTCGTGAATTTAGATTACTTCACATTTTTATGTTTAGTACCTTTGTTGTAAAATAATTTCAGTTAAACGTATGGTACCTACATAGCTAGCATGTATTTTTATCTACACCTATTTACATTATTAGTATGTTTATCATAGATTTACGTCACTATTACTTCATGTTTTTACCATACATTATATTATTATTGTAAATTGTTTACTCCTAACTGCAAATCATTTTAATTATTCTTTATAACTTACATATTTGATTGAATATACCCCTTATGTATTTTGCTATTCCAATGAATATAGTTTTATTTTTATGTGGGCAATTATAGTTTATGAAAATATGTCTCCTGTTTTTATAGGTACCGAATTAAGTACTTTTTGCATATAGATATTTCCTGACGTGTCTGATATTTAGCTACCACGCACTGTCTTAGTATACAATACAAATAGCCGACAAAGACGACTAGAAATCGCGTCATTAGCAGTAGTTAATTTCTAATTTACAGTTAAAATGTCTGATTTGAAAGAAAGGATTACATAAAAACACCCGACTCTATGTTGACACCAATTAGTATGTCTGCTACTCCTACGTCGACAGAGTACGTAACAGAAATTAACATTCGCGCTCTCGTTGAAGTGCAAATTGTGTTTCAATATTTATGGTAAGCATATTGTACGGACATCACTGACTAGGTACTAGATGTTAAGTATCACTGTTACACATTCATTATTCCTGAAATAATAATGAATCAAGCAAGCTGTGTTATGCCCCGTATTCATAGTAAACAGCATTGCTACAGTTTTTGTCTGGCAGTATATCCCATTTAAACTTTATGGGATATAGCCAGTAAAACACTTCGAACCATCAACAAAGCAATGCCATGTTTCTTTAGTTTTCCATGCATAAAGACAAAGTTAAAAACAAAACACTGTGATCAAATTGTATCAAATATTTAATACACAGCACAATGTATCACCTGTTATTGAATAATTATTGCAAATACCTATGCAATGTTAAAATTAATTACCTACATAATGCATAATTATAATTTTGGTTAATTAGTAGTACCTACGCCAGTTTTGTAACTCGTCTAATTTTTTACTTCCTCAATCAACGGTATTCTTAAATTTCTAAAAAGGGTATTATAAGTAAACGTTTGTTGGTTCTGTTTATACTTGTTTTTGGAAATTTGAACAATGTAGATTATCTAAAAAAAAACTCTGAAACACGAACATCGAAATAGTTTTCAAAGATTTCCGCTTGGATGTCAACATTGATACAAGTCTTATGGAAGTTTCGTACAAATCTTTTGAATGCTTAAAAATAAAAATTAGTACATTCCAATGCGGAATATGTGTAATTAGACGCAACATATAAAATTACATAGAAGCAATGAGAGTAAATACTTTTCGTTTGTGGTTTAATATTTAATCTACCTTACAGGAAGTTACTTTTGCAATTGTTATGCCAGTATGTATCAAATTTAAATAACAATATTACATAAACTTTGGAAACGTGATGCAAGTAGGTATCTAGTTTCTTGTTAAGAGCCGGTGGATGCATCGATATGTCGTTATTAATGGTTACCAGTAGTTTTAAGGTTGCAACATGATCAAACGTGTTGATTATCTCTCGATAGATATTATATTTTCGTATTCAGTTGTCAATATCACAGAAGTTTTTACAAAACTGTCAGCTCTGGTTTATCATTTTCCAACGTGGTAACGTATATTTCTCTACCTGCCCACAAACTCTGAGTCTATCATTTTTTTTTTTTTTATCAAAAAATTATTCGTATTTGTGGTAGAAACTGAAAGCTGGCAGTTCTTCTACTGTGATATTAATAGTTTTATTTATTATTTTCTAAATTATTATTTATAATGTTGTATGTGAGCAGAGCATGTTATATTTACTGAGATCATAGTAGATTAGATCAATTTTATTTTATATTGTATCTAATGTGAAGGTCCAGAATGTGTTCCAAATTGATTTAATGATGATAGTTATTACAATTTTATTAGAAACGTTTCTGTTAATATGTTGAAAATAACCTTGTAATATAAACTGAAACAGTAAGAATTATGTACATCACAAAACTTAACAGCCTTATTATAACGCACTTTAAGCTCTCTATCCATAATGTATAATATTGCATTTCATAGCGAACATATATTTGACTGTGAAGTATTGTACCTATCTATACATATGCCTATCTACTCAATAAAACGAATGTTACACAGTTAAATGAAATATATATGAAAAAATGTTATTATTTTATTATGTTCTACTTCAAGTAGACTATTTGCCTGAATATACCTCAATAAGTTTAGTATGAATTTTGTGTGTCTTGAAAAAATATATTTCAATTATTAGAATCAGTGGCATTATTTTTCTAAACCCACCCTATTTTTAAACGCAGGACTTACTGCATAGTAAAGACCTTAACCCATTTATAAAGATCAAAAAAATACTGGGGCAATACCCTATAATTTTAATTTTATTTATGGGGATTCCCCCAGTATTTATTTTTACAATGATCGGTTGTTATAAATGGGTTAAAGGCTGTAAGAACACACATTGGTTCAATTTTCTATCAAGATTTTAATATAAATCTATACTTTTACTGAAAAAATTGTTGCAAATAAAACACAAACATTCCGGGAAGCTTAAATCTTGAAGTGATGATGATCATGAAAATGATATATTTTGTAAATCTCTTGGGCAGGATAATAAAACTGAAAGACAATACTAAGCTACCCTAACATCCATGCAGAGTAATCATCAGGCATGTGACTGATTATAAAAAACGTAATGTTTATCAAAAAAATATTTTCAAAGACCTGTCATTAAAAAGTTTCTACCTACCCTACATGCAGAAAAGCATCACAAGAATGCAAATAAATTATTTGATTTGATATAATGTGCAATTGTTACTTTTGAACTTAGATAACAAATTAATAAGACCTTGAAAACCTCAAAAATTTAAGATATATATAAAAATACCTAGACTGTAAAAAAATAGTGTAAAAGTAAAATACCTGCCAAACTGTTTGTCTGGTGAAAACTTCATATAGTAGCAAGGCAACCAACATTGTAAAGTGATCTAATTAAATACATAGCTATGTACAATACCTCTGTAGGTACGGAACGTGGATATTAGGTAAGCGGATAAAATACAAATCGCGCCGCGCACCGATTGCAAATTGTTTGCTTGAATCAAGGATTCACACACGATTTTGAATAAGTCGGTATTTTTTTCATTTTGAAATCTAATTTATTATCTACTTCATTTTGTTTTGAAGATAGCTAATAAATAAGGCAAGCAGAAAAAGCAAATAAATGTATTGAATTGGTCAAGCAAGCTGCAAGAAAAGCAGAAAACAACAACAAATACTTGGTTTTAAGTTCGGCAATCGGCACCCACATGCTGTCAGGAACTGGATACTATGACGAAATCTTGAAAGTGATGAATGGCACGGTTTTAAAACTTTCTAGGAGTTAGTAGAATTAAATTTTGATCTCTGAAGTAAAATTTGCCGAAAGTCAGGAAGGTACTTTTGAACTGTTAGAAAAGAGCAGAGAGCAACTTTGCAGAATTCGCGGCAATATTTTTCGACCCTGGTAATAAAATTTGCTGTTGCAGTAATCGACTAAAATACAAAAAACACGTTACAATAATTTTAGTTTTTATTTACGTTTTATACATTTAAAAACTTAAAACGCTTTGCAAGGCGTACAACACCATGTAAACAGTTACATAAATATGTGGCAATAACATATTTATTTGAACAAAAAAAAAACATACAGACGAAATTGAGAACCTCCTCCTTTTTGGAAGTCGGTTAAAAATGTACTGTATTAATGTCAGTCTATCATGTTTTTGGTGATTTTACTTACCCCATCTGTACGATGTAGATACGATTTGTCGTGTCACATTTGGTACATTTCATAGTTGTGTTAAAATGTATGTCTAGCGACATCTGTTCACCTTGATTGAAAGTATAATTGTCGACTTGCATGTTTCCGATCATAAAAAGTCAGAAAGGTGGCCAACGTAGATACTGTCAATCGTTCTATATATTTCATTGACAGAACTTGTCTGTCGGCCATTTTGTCCGGAATGTCTGGTTGAGTTGTTTGTGTCGCCAATTACTATGCGTTTATGTGGAAATAAAAATATGATACAAGTTTTAAACGTAAGAAAAAAAAGAAATTGCTCATAGGTAATTTGAGGGCATAACACGTACTATGCTAGCCAACTAAGATTAGGATCGCACTTGTTGCCAACTTCACACGGTAGCAGTACTTATCTGACAGATAAGTACTGCCAGCAAAAAAAGAAATGCGAATGAGAAATGTTATGTTTTTTTAATCATAGATTTAATTATTATTGGGAGCGTGCATAGTGTATGGCGGGAAAAAATAAACGATCGCAGCGCACGACGTGGCAGAAATGTTCAACTAAAAGGCCAAAGCAAAACTTATCAATGTCATTTTAGAAATGGGTCATTACTGTTGTTGTATTTTAAACTGCAAAAATGAACATGAATATAACATAACATCCCGCCTGAAATCCCCGAAGGGTTAGGCAGAGGTGTACCCATATAATAAGACTGAAAAAGAAAAAAATAAATGATATTGGACATATTCTTAAATTACAATTTCAATTAAATCAATTTAATTTGCTCTGCATTTTGTAGGGTATTTTTTAAATATTGTTTTAGTGTTGATGGATCGCCATGGTATCCAAAATCTGACGATAACATTTGCAGTGAACATTTCATAGAAGAACATTTCAAATCTGACGCGCAACCAAGACCGAGTTATGTTCCCAATTTCCCACGATATACCCGAAAAGTATATCGAAAGCAAAAGGTTCACGAGTCACATGTTCTAGCTAGATATTAGATATACACGCCTAATCAAACGAAGAACTACAAAAAGCTGAAAATACCACAACAACAGAAGTCTCGGATACCACAACAAATAAAATAATTATGGAAGAGGGAAATGAATTACATCAAACTCAACCTCGTCTGGTCAATCAAGGATGTCAAGTCAATATCTTCTCTGAAATAAATTTATTGGAAACAACCATTATTTGCAATAATTTTATTTATACTGATCACTGTGATGACAAAACATACATATCTTGAAAGTACATATCTTTATATCAAAACGCAACTAACAGAATAACAAAACACAACTCAGTACGTAGGATAGTAGACTAGGTAGAGTAGTAGGTAGGGTGGTAGGTAGGTAGGGTAGTAGGTAGGTAGGTAGGGTAGTAGGTAGGTAGGTAGGGTAGTAGGTAGGTAGGTAGGGTAGTAGGTAGGTAGGGTAGTACGTAGGTAGGTAGGGTAGTAGGTACGTAGGGTAGTAGGTAGGTAGGTAGGGTAGTAGGTAGGTAGGTAGGGTAGTAAGTAGGTAGGTAGGGTAGTAGGTAGTAGGTAGGTAGGATAGGAGGTAGTAGGTAGGTAGGGTAGTAGGTACGTAGGGTAGTAGGTACGTAGGTAGGTAAGTAGTAGGTATGTAGCAGGTAGGTAGGTAGGTATTATGTAGGAAAAAAGGCATAGCAACGCATGCGGGTACAGCTAGTATATCATAAATGCAGCTGCATTTTCAGCTCGTTCCATCGTCGACCTCATCTTTGCCCTTAGGGTAAGATTGAGGTCAAGAGCAAGCCCATTCCAAATAATAAAAAAAAAAACTTAAGTGACAACCCGAGAATTTTTGATCTGTAATAAATTAATTAAAATGTTATTAGATAATATACTTTATCTACTGTAGAATACTAAAATGTATGTTTGTTTTAGGCTGGCAGAGTGTTACTTTTGAACTAGTTTTATAGGGTGTTAAAGTCTCCGATGTTCTACGAATGATGTTGGTTCGGTTTAAATAACTATTGCCATTATTTCTTAGTTCTTCAACATTCCTAACGTGATCTGATAAAACCAATTTATTTGTTTTATCATAGTTTGGGGCAGGAAACTTATTTTGTGTTTTACACTCTCAAAACCAGTTTTTATAATAACATCAATTTTTCCGTATACTGTTCTTAACAAATGCCTCTAAAAACACTATTTATTGTCTTTGTAAACCATTTTTAATTACTTTATTTTATACAAAATCATAAGCAAATGTCATTCACTATTTGACATACCCCTTTTTTATGGTGGGTGGAAAATCATCAAATGACCCCTCCCGCTCTTGGGCAGAGCGAAAGGGAGTGTCAGACTTCTACTGACTAAAAACCACCCATGTTCCTTCTAAGCCCTTCATGTCGAGGCCACGGTATCTGCGAACAACCCGCAGCCCCGACGGGCGACATATGCCCCTCGAGTTGCGTTTGCGAAATGGCGCTGATGTCGTGCACGTTCCCAATATGTTAATTTTTATAAAATATTATTTCTTGAATTCCATAAATTTTTCAACTCAATATGAGTTCAAAGAGAGGTGCGGTGCTCCATCGTAAAGCACGAGAAGTCGTTTTAATGTGCACAAGTACTTTGAAAGTGAAAAAAATCGTGTAATAATTTTATTACCATCCCTTTTTTAATATCCTACTCATGTATAACTAATTTGACGTAAAATTGATTAGAAATACCAAAAAAGTGAACATTAAATAATTAAACTGAGTATAATTTCTTCATTGATTTTTCTGCACACCGTACGCTTTGGTAATGAAGTTCGCGAGTTTTGATGAACAAAATGGCGTCTCGACAGTGCTATTCTTAGTTGGCTCGCATAGTAAGTTACATTAACTGCATCCTAGTAAAAAACATCTATAAACTCAGTTCCCATTTTAGAACACGATGCGCTAACGGTAAATTCATTCGGACATATGTATAAGTAACTCTATGAAGTAAGGGTTGTATTTAACATTGGACAAATATGGAACAGTATGTTTATGATACATCACTTCATACATATTACTTAAACTTTTTACCTGACCTCTTTCGATTTTTTTTATGTATTTAGCCATGTGCCTATTTGTATTTTTCACTTTGTATTTCACTTTATTACAGGTACAAAAATTTACAATCGTGTTTTAAGAAATGGTATAACCACACTTTCTTTCACATGCTCGTTTTAGTATGTATGAACAGCTGGTTGTTATTTCGACAATGAAATAAACAAACTGACATTGGTCTTGACTTCAAATTATATATTGCAGACGTGCTTAGGAGAGAGACGACAGACGTTTTCACACCAACCACACGTGGCAGAGGGTGACCCGTTTTGGACCAAAACATCGAAAACGCTAAAAAATCAAAAAGACGGCGCATAAATCTGCCACATCAAGAAGTGGCTGAAGATGGGATTGAGCATTGGCATAGTTGGGCAAATGATAGGCAGCGTTATAAAAACTGGACAAAAGTCTCACGTGTGGTGCAGTAAATGTGATTGCTACTTTTGCTTTAACAAAGACTGAAACTGTTTCAAGAGTTTTCATGTTTTCACAAATTAATAAACCTTTACTGTACAATCGATGTTTGATTATAAATTGTTATTCTTACCGTAACCTAATTTACATAATATACAGTACATACCTGAAAACTCTATATTTAATTATTAAAACCAATAACGGCTTTCTTACCGTACCTGCATGTTGTCCCAAATATGGAACAGGGGTTTTATTCAAATTTTATACGATTTCCATATATTTTTATTTTTTAAATAAATTTTCTATGATATTTTCCGGGGTAAGATGTAACATAAATTAATTTGAACAAATTTTAAATATCCATGCGGGAAAAAAGGGGTAAAGGGTTAACATGGGAGAATGTACCACATCGATTGTCAAAGGTTTACTTTTGCTAGTCCTATTTTGCTTCATAGTCGATTTTCACATGAATCGATTTAATTCATATTTATTTCGACATGCAACATTGCTGGGTGTGGGTGGAGAAATGTCAAAAAATATAATCAATAAAACAAGTCAAGTCAAGAACAAAGCTCAGCTACATACTCTTTGGATTCTATTGATTTTGTCTTGATTCTGTAGTCTATAAAAATAACTTTAATATAATAATTGAGGCTAAAAGATAAATAAGTATTGGATAGCTATTAAAAAAGTGTTTAAGCATGGGTGCAGTGTTGGGTCTTTTTTCAGCTGCTCAGGTACTTGTTTTTTTATTGATTTACTCCTGTAATGTTCTGTTACATGTCACGATTGATGAAAGCCTTCTACTATATCACTACAAAAGACAAATATGAAGTTCTGTTTTTGTCTACAATCTTAGCTCATGTAAATCATAACTCGACAGGGATGACTAAACTTTATAGTAAAGTAAAACTGTAATTTTTAGTGTTAAATGAACCTTATTCAATAGAGTTATAATCAGAATCAAAGACTCGTCATTGATTCGGGCGGGCGATGCAGCTAATAAGAAATGTCAATTCAATAGAATTACATAGAATGGACCAAGTAGTTTTCTCTTTTCATACCATTACCATTGATTGCCACAATCAGTAATATTCCAATATCTTGCGTACTCAATAGAATAATCATCAATATTAATGTAATGTTTTTAATTCCGCCCCTAAGACGACCCACTGACCTAATTCTTCTTAATAAATGAAAAATAGTCACAGTCATGAGGTTACAAAGACCAATAACATAAAAATAAACCAATGCTTAGTGTGACCTTATTAGTGACTGTAGCCTACAGGCTGGGCTTGTCAAAGACTAAAAAGACTTCATCCGTATTAGTATTATTTGATAGTATACCTCATTGCAAACCAAAAAATTTGCCACTGGACAATGATTTAAAAACTCAGAGAAAGTAGTAGTGTAGTGTTGTATGTCTCATTAACAATGTATTAAATTATAGCTTGCATGCTGCTGCGGAAGCACAGCATGCTCTCTATGCTGCACAGCATGTCCGGCATGTGCCAACTCCACATCCACCCGTATCATGTACACAATCATGCTGCTACTTGTGATGGTGACCGCTTGTGTCACGCTGGCTCCTGGACTACATGACGAAATGAAAAAGGTATGGTTCTTACTTCTTCTTTCCATATTACATAATTTTTTTGGTTAATTATAATAATTAATTGGTTAGAGGCAAAATTGTACATTTTAGTCAGCGGCTTTCTAGAATTAGCCCTAACATACACTACTACAAAAATGAAGTAGTAAAAGATGCAGAAAATACAAAATTTTTGGGACTCATAATAGATAATGTATCCCAGTTACCTTCGCAATCGTTTTTCCTTTACCCGTCCCTCTGATGCTATGTGTAGATCCCACCTTAGGCATCGTCTTAATTTCCCATCCCATAAAACCGAATTCTTTTCTTACTCCTTCTCTGTTCACACAGTACGTTTGTGGAACACACTTCCGCCTAAAATCTTAGACTCTAAATCTTTATACATTTTCAAAAAACAAGTCAAAGAGCATTACCTTTCCTCTATACCGTAATATTCTGTATATATGCATATTTATATATTATAGGTATATATTTATAATATTAGTGTTTATTTTTTTGTGTATGTATTTGTATGTATCTTTATTTAATTAGCTTTAAATTTTGTTACTAATTCTAATTAAAAATTTCTGTTTGCCTTTTCTACACACTGAGTCTACATGTCTCATCCAATTTTCCTCTCGCAGGTCTGCTGGAAGAAATTTCTTATGAAATAAGCAGTACCTTTGTGCTCTTCTATTTTTTTTAATGTTTTTATCCTTTTTTTGTATTTTGTGTAGGTACATAAATAAATAAATAAAAACATAAATTGGAAAGTGCATACTGATACCTTGAGTAAGAGAATTCGTAAGTCCACATACGCTCTACACTCTCTATCGCCCATAATATACATGGATGCACTGCTTATTAGGGCATAGCAGAATCCCACCTACGTTACGGTTTGAATTAGTATGTACATGTAATATGTTAGTAAAGTACATTATACATACTAGCGATAGCGCATTCACAGGGAGTATACTCGCCGATAATAAAGAGGAGTATATTCCCCAATAATATACTATCCATGTACACACAAGAGAATTAGTACTGGCAGCTTTGCTTGTAGCAAAATTGGATGAAGCCATAAATTCAAAGTCAAACTAATTTATTTTTGTCTTTTTTTATGTCTTGAATGAATCATCTATTGAGTGTGTATTAATGTTTTATATTTTCTATGTATGAATTTGTTTGTTCCAGGTACCATTTTGTAAAAACTCAACAAACTATTTACCGGGTGACCTTAAAGTGGATTGTGACCAGGCTGTTGGCTACTTAGCTGTTTACCGGTAAATTTATATATCCACATTACTATTGCTTTTTCAAATATTATCTAATTGCATAACAAGATGTAATTTACTAAATATGTTGCCATGGGACAACATATTATAAAGTTAAAACATATTGATCTCTCTTGGTCTTGTAGTTGTCTCGTTCTTCTTTATTGTTGGTGTAATAGACTATTAATGCCCACATCATTTTGTATTTCAGAATATGTTTTGCAGCATGTCTCTTCTTTGTTTTAATGGCTTTAATAACACTTGGTGTGAAGTCCTCCAAAGATCCTCGAGCTGGCATTCAAAACGGGTATGTAATTATCTCAATCTCGTCTTGTTTTGAACATTTACAACTTATCAGTGAGTCTGCTAATATGTATGACTGATAATAATTGTTTACCTACCTACGTATTATGTTGAAAAATACATATGTGTGTTTTGTATTTTAGCTTCTGGGGCATCAAGTATGCGCTTATAATCGGCGGTATAATTGGCGCTTTCTTTATTCCGGAGGGACAATTTGCTTCAACTTGGATGGTGTTTGGCATGATCGGAGGGTTCTGCTTCATAGTCATACAACTTATACTTATCATAGATTTTGCTCATAGCTGGGCTGAAAGATGGGTTTGTAAGTATAACAATTTTTCCAAAAAAAAAAAACAATGACAAATGACTTTTCCTCCAGAAGGCATTGCTTTTCTGAAAAAATCTTTTATATTGTACGTGTTGTTATGAGTTAAATAGATCAAGCAAAAGCAAAGAAAAAAAAAAAATATAATTATGTATAACAGTCGCATTTGTAATCAGGAAAAAACCCATTTAATGATGTCTTAGTGACTGAATAATACATGAGTCACTAAGGTATAGTGTAGATAATACGTACTATGACGGATTTTCCTAGAATTATACATACAACTGTATGTATGAAGCTTGAAGTAGTATGCCGCAGTGAGAGAGATATTTATCAATTTTATAACATTTTTTTTTTTTTTTTGGAATGGGCTTGCTCTTGACCTCAATCTTACCCTAAGGGCAAAGATGAGGTCGACGATGGAACGAGCTTACCCAGAAGAAGCCTATTTACTCGCGACTTAAATATATTGGGGTTATATGAACTCGGGAAAACCGACGCAGGCAGGGAGTTCCACTCCTTGGCTGTGCGCATAATAAAGGACTTAGCAAAGCGCTTCATTCGAATGTGTGGAACATCGACTAGGTATGGGTGATAACCTGCAGTACGCCTAGTCTCCCGATGGAAGAAGGGAGATGGTGGAATCAGCCCGTGGAGTATAACTTCTACCAAAAAAGGGATCTAGGCTTTTGCCTTGCTGACAATTTTAAGCTGGTACCAATTCATGACTTGTATAATATAATGTGGCGATGGGTTGGGAGAGGCATAATGTCTAGCTGTAGAACTGAAAATACGTATGAAAGTATGAATAAAGCACTGGGAACCCTAGTGTCCTCACTAGGGTTCCCTGTGCTTTATTCGTATTTTAACTATCATCATCATCAGTGACCCAAAGCAGTTCTACAGCTAGTCATATGCCTCTCCCAACCCATCGCCACATAACAATAATGTTATTTGTGTTAGTTTTGTAAGGATTTTCCTTAATTCAGATCAATACTTTTATTTGACGTAACATGACATACTAATTATCACGTCGATAATCCCCAAATGTCTGTATCGAACCTTTAAAAACTGTAAACCAAAAAATAAATAAATTATTACATGTTTCGTTTATAGTATTTGACGTGTATTCATGAATTTCAGCAAACTATGAAGAGTCACAATCGCGCGGGTGGTATGCCGCTCTACTATTGGCCATGCTTACTGCCTACGCTCTCGCACTCGTTGGCATCGTCCTCCTTTACGTGTACTACACCAAGGTAAAGTAAATTACTACCTCTACACCTACTTTTCTAATTATCTATTTATCTATTGCGTTTAAGTATTAAGATTGTCATGAGATTAAAAGGACAATAAAACTGTAATTTAACTAATGTGTGTCCTTTGATACATGAACTAGTATAGTTAGATAGAAATGTTAAGTATATCTGCAGTTTACCACGAAACTCTTTAAATATGGTATATAGATTTATGGGCGAGCAGCAGCCAACGAAAACCAAAACAAACACACAAAGACAAAGAGGACATAGGATTTAAAGATGATATTATACTTAACCTTTAAGTATGGACATGGAGTCTCACAGGCTACTCGATGTTTTCGTTTTCTTAGTTTCACCTAATTCCCACCACTCCCCGCCATTGAGCGGCTCAGTGTAGCTTTTGTTTTAGTTGTAAAACTATCAACGAGGAAGGAGGTTGTGTCTTCCGATGAAATCACGTAAGATAGGACAATCAAAATATTGACCGGAGCCGGGACTGTTGCCCTATGATATATTTTATAAGGCCGATTAGGTTTGTTTCAGATTTTGTAGTACAAAATGTCAAAAAACAATAAAGCCGGTAGTTCTAAATCAAAACGACCATCGACAACTTCTGTTCAGGGTCCTGCGAGAAAAACTTGGCGTAGGTACAGGAGATCCATTTTTCGAACAAGTCAGTGAGTTTTTGTTAGCCTCGAATCAGTCTGGCAATGAAGAAGATTTTTTTATATTGGAGTCCTAATTGATACAAAATCATGAAAGTGACTATGATAAAGATTAGGACCAGAACCAAGACCTGGAAGAAGAATCGGGTAGTGATATTCCGTTTTTATTTTATGCACTGACTGCCAATTACGTTATTAGACTGTTGTCAGATTTTTTAATATTTATTACAAGAAGTAGGTTTTTTGTGTTTGTGGTGTCTTATCACTACATAGTATAAAACAAAGTCGCTTTCTCTGTCCCTATGTATGCTTAAATCTTTAAAACTACGCAACGGATTTTGATGCGGTTTTTTTTTAATATATAGAGTGATTCAAGAGGAAGGTTTTGTAGAAATAAAAACCCGGAAACCACTTTGCAGTATATATTAGTTTAATAATTAGAGATAATAAAATATGCAACATTGATGTAGTAGGCTACGAACTTATCGGGCTGAAGCAAGTGACGTATAAGAACTGTCATAATCAAATTCTTGACGTCGCGTTGACATTAGATGCATTGTTTAGCTGCAGGTCTTTTTGCTTGTGACACAGTGTTGTTTATTTATCTTCAACATTGTCCCTTAAACATAAACCCATTTTTGTGGCACAGTACTCCAGCTTTGAGTATGGAGTAGCCTTGGTTAGTATGTCAGCGACCATTTCTCCGGTTTGTATGTAGTGTACTTCTATGACACCTTCTGACACTTTTCCACGGACATAGTGGTGCCGTACATCATTGTGCTTTGTCCTGCTGTGATAACCATCAGTACCTGAAAGTTTTATGCAACTCTGATTATCACAATACAATGACATTTTTATATTTTTTAACAATGGCCAAAATTCTTCATGATATTGTTTGAGCCACATTGCCTCTTGTACACAAGAGGACAGAGACATGTATTCTGCCTCTGTTGTTGATAAAGCAACAGTTGGTTGCCTTCTGGAGTTCCAGCATATGGAGCCCCCCTGAAAAAGAAAGACATAGCCGGTACAAGAGCGCCGGTCATCTACTGAGCTTGCCCAATCAGAGTCACAGTATCCGTGAGCCATATCTTCATCTGGATTTTTCTTGTAACATAATCTGTAGTTCTGTGTTCCTTTTAAATATCTCATGACTCGCTTTACAGCATTCCAGTGTTGTAAATGTGGCTTGTTGTTGTATTTACTGAGCATGTTGACAACAAAACTGATATCTGGTCTCGTCCCTTGAGACAAATACAATAAACATCCAATGACTTCTTGATAGGGTAGGTTTTCTAATATTTGTGACTCATCTTCAGTGGGTTGTAGCTTTTCATTTACATCTATTGGTGTTTTTACCGATTTACATTCCATCATACCAAACTTGCTCAAAACTTCTTGTATGTATTTTTTCTGATCCAAGTAAATAATACCATTTTGTCTGTCCCTTTCCATATGCAAACCTATACAATATTTTAATTCTCCAATAACTTTCATTCTGAAATTTTCACATAATTTCTTCATAATGTCTTCACGTGTGTTTTTACAGTTATTGAAAATAATCAGATCATCCACATAAACTGCTATAAATAGTATATCTTTACTATCAGTTATTCTGTAGTAAATGCAGGGATCTAGATTTGAACGAGTCAATCCCAACTCTTTCAATGTAGAGTCTAACCTTTTATTCCTAAGTCGACTCGCTTGTTTTAGTCCATACAGTGATTTTTTCAATAAACAAACCCGGTTATCGACCTTATACATTGGTGGTTGGATCATGTATATTTCCTCCTCTATGTATCCCTGTAGAAATGCAGATACAGCATCCATTTGATGGATTTCTAAGTCATACTTGGCTGCCAGAGCAAATAAGTATCTAAGTGAGGTTAGTCTCACAACTGGGGAATATACTTCTTGGTATTCCAAGCCTTTCTTCTGTGCACAGCCTTTAATTACCAGGCGTGCCTTGTATTTAGAAATTTCACCCTTTTCATTGAGTTTTGTTTTAAAAACCCATTTACATGGTATAGCACGTTTCTTACTTGGTAAATCAGTGAGTTCCCAGGTACCGTTTGTCATCAGAGACTTACATAAGATTTTAAACTGACATGGTCACTAGCACTATTATTTATACTGAAAACGGGATATTTACCATGTTTACTGTTTGTTTCGAGTTCCCGATATTTCGGCGCTGTTACAAGCACCATGATCACGGATAAACTGAAGTCATTGCGGGTGGATGTTTATGAGCAGACAAATCGGTCTACCCTCTTTCTTGTTCGTTTTTTGCGTTCGGTACCACCAATGGTACCACTGGTAGAATGAGGAATGAATGAAGAATTCTAAAGATGATGTGCTCTGCTGTGACAAAGTAACATCATTGTCAGTCTGTGACAAATTAATTTCATTTTCTGTTAGGAAACTGTTTTCTAAACTGATTACCTCCTCTGTGCTGCTTGATGTCAACTCAATTGATGCAGGCTGAGACTTATCTACATCATTTAAAGTTTCTTTCATAACATTACAGTTTTCTATGAAAATGACATCCCTACTTATTTCTACTTTATTATTCTTTAAATTATACAACCTGTAGCCTATGGAATGTTCACTGTAGCCTAGAAAAATCATTCCATTTGTTTTTTTATCCCATTTCAAGCGTTTTTCTTTTGGAATATGAACCATTGCCTTTGAACCAAATATCTTCATGTGAGAAATGTTAGGCTTTTTTCCTGTCCATATTTCTTCAGGTGTTTTATCTGAAATGACCCTTGATGGAGACCTGTTGACTATGTAAGCAGCTGTAGCCATTGCTTCAGCCCAAAAACCTTTGTGTAGCTCGGCATCAAATAACATGCATCGGGCTCTCTCCACCAATGTCCGGTTCATGCGCTCAGCAAGTCCATTCTGCTCGCTTGTATATGGGCTGCTCCGCTGATGTTGGATACCAGCATTGGCTAGAAATTTTAAGAAATCATATTATTATTAATAATATATATTATTTATATATATATATTTTTTTTTAATATTATTTATTTATTATTTATTTTTATTATTTTATTATTAGCTTTGAGATCCTTCGCGGCGTCTATCGCTTTTCCAACGATTGGTTCTACGCAGTCCCACAATTCCTCGTGCTCCAAATAAGTTTTTACTGCAAATCTCCACGTGTCGTAATTGCCTCTCCCGGTCAATTTTGCGATTTGTAGATTGGTATTCGCCATGCTTGCCAATTAGGTTATTTTCCTTCAATAATCCTCGGATTGGTATACAATACGCACAAATACGGTGTGCGCCGGCGTCGATTTTACCAATGTTAATTTTGCTGAAAAAAAATATCTCTGAAACCTAAAAATACTAGCTAGATGGTCTGGGACGGCCCATAACCTGTAGAAATAAAAACCCGGAAACCACTTTGCAGTATATATTAGTTTAATAATTAGAGATAACAAAATATGCAACATTGATGTAGTAGGCTACGAACATAACGGGCGGAAGCAAGTGACGTAGGTAAGAACTGTCATAATCAAATTCTTGACGTTGACATTAGATGCATTGTTTAGCTGCAGGTCTTTTTGCTTGTGACACAGTGTTGTTTATTTATCTTCAACAGGTTTTAGTATATAATTTGACCGACATCACGCGGGCGAAGCCGCGGGCATCAGCTAGTTTACTATATTTTGAGAAAAAAAGACTCATTTTGTGTTATGAATAAGTCGGACTGTTTTTAATACTTACCTAAAAGTGTAACCTAAGTAGATTTAGACTGAAAAGTGCCATAATTTTTGATTTTTAAAATTTCTGAAGGTATTTTTAAAATTAAAGTTGATAATATAAGCACGTCATTTTGTTGTTAAATCCTATAACTTTAATATTCAATCAGTTTTAAAGCGATCTTATATCAATTTCCACAAAAAAAGTGTGTGTGCATATAGGAGCCTGTGAGAATTCACGTCCACAGTAGTGTTAAGAAAAAATGACGTCCATACTTAAAGGTTAATTTGATATCAAAGAAACCAAATATATCCACGCCTTTCGTGGTACAGATTTAAGGAGCCCTTAGTCAGTTAGTTATCTCTTCACTGAATTCCACCATGCTTGCAAATCCAACCACATATCCAATAAACCCAAAATATCTAAAATAATATTGTAAAGAAGTCAAGTTTATCTTGTAAGGTCGTAGGAGCTAATTTCCTAATCTGCTTGTCCGATTTAAATAAGGCAAAACTACTCTATTCATTACCGAAAGCTATGATAATATGTCTCATCTTCTCTGGTAAAAGTCATCCATCAATAGAAGTAAGATTAATGTGACTCTCCACCAGCTAACACAACTCTTATTCACAGTCAAATGACTGTGAGCTTTCCAAGTTCTTCATCTCCGTAAACCTGATCCTCGTGGTGATCGCAAGCTGCATCTCGATCCTGCCGTCGGTGCAGGAGCATCAGCCCCGCTCCGGGTTGCTGCAGTCAGCCGTTGTGTCGATCTATGTCATTTATCTGACGTGGTCTGCACTCGCCAACGCGTCTAAGGAATGTAACGGCGTCACTGGATCTAATGAGGTTTGTAATGCGTCCAGACAAAAAACAATGCTGTATTCGGATAAAAGGGAAAACACATGCCAGTTACTTGCAGAATAACATGCATGTAGTTTTTATGTCGTTGTGAAGCTTATACAATGGAATGACTTGCAAGTTTAGCTGGCATGAGTGTTTTTCCGAATCAAGTAAACCAACTACCGATAGATAACTGACAGAATGTGAATTATGTCAGCAGTCATATGGATTTAATTTGTCAAAACGAGCAATGGAATGGTCACGCTATTGTATCAAACAAGAGTTGCTTTGGTAGTACCTGTCTATTCATTTAACACAACAATACTAATAAAATTGTATTATTTATTACATGTATGATTCATCTTACTAATACTTTATATTAATAATTATTATATACCTAACCACTCAAACGACGGCGCTCGCGACTACTTGCGAGCCGTCATGTGGGACTTACGTCGCAGCGCAACCGATGGCCAGTGCTACTAAAATGCCGCGAATCTTCCCTGATAAAAACGATTTCCAAAAGAAAATTAGTAAAGCAATTTCAAAACAATAATTACCATTGATTACGTAAGCGTATAGAGAATGAACTTGAATAAAAATATATACTCCAAACTTACATGTCTACACTTTACAAAATAGTTAAACTTCAAAAAGTCAATATTTTTTACTGATTTCCGGGTAATTTTATTTTTCGTGATTAAAATATGCTATCTGTATAAGTTATAAAAAATGTACTTATGGTGGACTCTATTTTCTTAGAAATTACTGCAAAAGATTCGTATTACATTCATGAGAAGTAGATAAAATAAATTATGGCTCCTCGGTCATTACACAAACAAAGAAACACAAATTAAATAACATTTTACTCAAAATACAATTTGTTAAATGGAAACCCTGTTCGATCCTTGAAGGTATTATTAGGTATCGGGTTCGATTTTATTTATTTAATCCTTTTGAAATAACAAGTAAAAAATATACTTACCTGAATTAAAAATAAATAAAAACATAACACTCTTTTTTTTGGGGCAGTCGTGTAAAAATGTTCTAAAATGAGGAAACTTACATGGAACACAAGGACTCGCTAAACTAGTACTAACTAAACAATAATTTGACAATCAAAACTAAAACATGACAACATGACAAATTTTAAAAGGGCATAGAACCGATGTGACGTATCAACCTGCCCGCCATTTTGATATTTTTTTCGAATTCGCGGCCCACGATGAAAGTGGTATGTATGCATGGATAGAGGACATTAGACGAAAAAAAAATGTCCAAAACACGGTACCCCAAACTGTCACGTTACCGAGATATTTGAAGATAAAGATCGACGAATATTTGGCATACTTATATGCCCCTATCGGATCGGACAGGTTTTTTTACTTATTGTATAGTTCATGATCAATAATAATCCAGATAAGTATGCTAATAATGAATAACTGAATAAACCTAAACAAGTTAACACAGTAAAACACATAAGACAGTGCCTTATTAATATTGTTTTGCATTATGCATCTAAAATGTATTTAATATGTAATACTATGTTTATCTATATAAATTATAATATGTATTATTTTAAATATGCTCAACCAGGGATCAACGGCAGATTATTTTTGGGTATGTAAAATAATACTAACGGATCTTTTATCGCTATACATTTAATCATTAACACATTCTCATTCTATTAACTTTAAACTATGTATATAGGTAATCGTATTTAGTTGGTAAGTAGTTTTAGATCTAAACTTATATAGCACTTATTTCTTTTCGAATTTGAACTGAAATATCACCTCTTTATTCAAAACAAATTAAAGTATAGACAATAATGATCTATGAATGTTTCAACAGTCATCCTTCGACAAGCAGTCGATCATCGGGCTGGTCATTTGGGTGTTTAGCGTGTTGTATTCATGTATCCGAACGGCGTCTTCCTCGTCTAAAATTACCATGTCGGAGCATATTCTCGCCAAGGAAGGAACCGCAGGTGAATATAACCTTCTATAAAATATCTTAAACTTTTACTAAAACTATTGTATTGCAAGTATAAACAGAACTAATTGCAAAGGAAAAAATCAGGGTAAGATTTTTTTCACATTCGCTTATTCGCATTCTTTTTGAACTGGCCGAAAATGTTTTGATATTTCATCGTTATCAGTGTGTCCTCTAGCTTATTTATAAAATATTCTATGTTTAATATTTCGCAATTAAGTCAAAACTGATATTGATACGGCTATGATCACAAGTTTGCATGCTTTATTACTTCCATGTTCGAATACTTCGAATTTTAAATGAAGTTTGTCTAATGTTTTTAAAATATGTGTCTTCTTATGCCTATACAGGGTGTAAACGAACCCTTCACGCATCCGTCAACCAAGCATTCTGTACATCAAACTAAGTACCCCTATGGAAAATTTTTTGCTGGGAAATGATTTTTTTGGGGTCAAAAATCTCATTTTACGGTAAAACTCAAAGTAGCACTCTTTAATACATTGTGCTAGTGGATGGTTTGAATAGTAAACGGGTCATGGAGGTAATTTAAGTGAAGTTAAAACCTGAAATACTAGTATTTACAAAAACAGCTGTGAAAAATTTGGAACTTTGACCCCCAATATCTCCGTAACTAGGAGGTTCCCAGGTATGGTCTAGAACAAAAAAATGATCGCAGTGGTGGGGAGAACAAATGCCCTTCGTTTGCGTTAAGGGTACTTTTACACCCTATATATCAAACACTTATGCAATCAGAATTACAGATGTTATTATAATTTTCATTATACCGTATTATTTTGGACTTTCAATAGCGATGATTACCTATATTTTCAATAGAACACGATCAGTGGTGTTGTCACTTGTTTTTTTTTTACTTTTTTATGTAACACTAACGCATACTGTGCATTCCTTGCGGACATATCGCGCGGCGGTGGCGCTGTGTAAGGGCAAGGAGGGCTCATTGCTAACGAAGGTAACACCACATGCACTTGGCCTTAAATCACTAAGTAAACTACCAGACATGCCAAACACTGAACACTCACGTTTCTTTTCATTTTCTGCTAACATATTATTTGCTTTTTTAATTTCATTGAGTTCATGATATTATGCGTATTTGAATCATTCCAGGCCCTTTCATTTCTTTGTAAAGATGAAAATCTATTTTTCTTATTTATCTTTGAACTATGCTTAGGGCCAGCCTCTTCAGAAACCCAAACCAAGCCACCTAGTCCTATTTTGAAGAAGCCAGGTTAAATAGTTTTGTATAAATGTTGGTAGCAGCAGTTTGTTAGATCAAAGGACATCTACTATTTATAGCATTCATGAAAATTGCTTCAGTAGATATCAGTTTATGTTTTTTAGTTATTTGAAATGGGTATTTTGAAAGAATGGCTTCTTATTTTTTTAATGCACTACTGGAAATCTGTATAACAAGCCAATTATTCCGTTTATTCCGCTTTTTAGGTCCACTTAACCGCTTCAATTGCACCTTAACATGGTATTGTGATCAACATAGTTAACGATGCATGTTGGTATGCTCACTGAGCGCAGGATATGATTCCATAGAGGGCGCTGACGGCGGCGAGTCGGGTGGCCAGGAGCGCAAGGTGTTCGACAACGAAGAAGATGGCGTCGCCTACTCCTGGACCTTCTTCCACATCGTGTTTGCTCTGGCTACGCTTTACATCATGATGACACTCACAAATTGGTATAAGTGAGTATCTTAAATCTTTCTCGTCTTCAGAACCTCTCAATTGCTGCGGTAAGCCCCTCTAAGAAAAAAAATCAAATACTTGTGGCAATGGCACCCACCATCCTGTATGATTATGATGTTTAGGGTGAATATTAGAATTGCGTGTGGTTTCCGCTTCTCTCTAGTGGGAGGTTGCATGAGTCCCAGCAATGGGAAAACAAAGAGAGATGTGTAATCATTTTGGTGTGTAACCCATTGCTACCTTACGCGCTCCAGTTCGCCTCTAATAAGCTGCAGGGGTGAATAAACTTGTTACATTAATTTTGAATGTATTCATCGTTACAAGAATAAACTATACCAACACTAAAAATTAATATCAAAATATATATTTTCCAGCCCAAGCTCGCAGCTTTCGAAGGAGAATGTCGCCTCAATGTGGATTAAGATGACATCCTCTTGGATGTGCGTGGGTCTCTACATCTGGACCCTGGTCGCACCAGCTCTGTTCCCTGACAGAGAATTCTAAATATTTTGTCAGTCTCTGTAAAAGCTGTTTTATGTTACACCATAACTGAGTCGGAGTTTGAACAAAAACTCAAAAGGAAATTGTTGATGTCAATGTGTGTTTCCAATATTATTGGACGGTGTGGATCATAAAACAGCTATTAAGCTGTAAACTGGCTTACATTACTTATAGCATTTTAAATTTCGATCTTAATGTTAAAAATTATACTGTTAATAATGTATTTAGATACTGTAGACCAGTTGATTGTTATTATAGTAAGCCATGTAAATCCTTAATATTAAGATCTCATAAGATTATTTTATATGTTTCTCCATTCTTTAAGCATTAAGCTTTTCTTATCACAATACTTCTAGTACTATACGGATTCTATAAATCTTTAGAACTGCTTGATTCTCTCACATTTAGTACATGATTTAATTTTTCACTGACTTTGAAATCGTAATTGTTGCAATATTTGCTGCTTTAAATGTCTGTATATTCACTAATGTAATTGTATTATTAAATTCTATCTACCCTACCGAGATGTTTTATTTATTCGCTCCGAATTTAGAACTATGTTGTTGCCGGACTGATAAGATTCCCTTGCAACCTGGGGCCATGGGGTCTCAACTCGAACAAATTATAATTAGTCTTGAAAAAAACAATAGATGGCAGCATAGGTAGCAGTAATGAAATTAACTATCACTAAAATGCGTTATACGGTAGATATCGGCCGAAATAAGATTAGCAAAAATCAAAAGTTTCTTGTTTAACGCTAATTTATCTATTTACACTCATTTATCAAGTTATTTCAACAAAAAAGACAAAGGAGAACTTTTACTTCAATTCGCACCCATAGTTTGATAAAGTTGTCAAAAGTCAGACATCTGTAAATCATTTTCTCTAAAGCGGTATGCAATAGATGGCGTTTTACTCAATTTGTCACATACAATTATAACCACAATCGTAACTAATTTACGTTTAGTTGTTTCATTTTAATTAAATTTAAACAATAAAAAACATACATATTACTGTTTATAGAAATATAACAGATCTTCTATCATTTCTAAGGTAAATAATTACATGTTTTTCTTATTTTACTGAACCCGGAACTACATAACACGAAACGTTCTACAAGTAGGTAGTTACTCTCTGTCAGTGTCAAATGTCAATTCTGTTTCCGTCACGTCTGACTCTCAAATCTCAATTGCAGTTGTTGACATAATTATATTGTTTGCTCGTTTCTTTTATCTTCTTCGAATGCGTTTTTGTTCTCATCTAACCGACCTGGCTTTGAATTACGGATTTTATTATTCCTCATCAAGAATTAACAATAATTCACTTACTGAGAAACTAAATTTAAATAATAATGTTTGAGCGTACAGAGATCTACGTTCAAATCAAACACTAAAATCTTAATAACTAAATAACAGAAAGAAAATAAAAGTAAAAAACATGCACACAAAAGAAAATGTAACAATAATAACAAAATAAAATCTAAAACTAAATGTCTCGACGAGGAAAAAGAATATAAGTAACTGGGTTCGAACTCGATAGCAAAGTACTGGCAGTTGGCGTATTATGCCCCGAGACCAACTGGCTTCTTAAAGACTGTGACGAATATGTCGATCTGTTTCGCGAGAATCCACACTATATAATTATCGCTTCATCAATTGCAGCCTGGCTTCCGGCCGGCTTCCACAATATTGTGTCTGATTGAGAAGCGATATATTAGTGTGGATTCTATATATTTATCTATACTAATATTATAAAGCTGATGAGTTTGTTTGTTTGTTTGTTTGAACGGGGTAAACTCAAGGACTACTGGTTGGAATTGAAAAACTCTTTTAGTGTAGGATAGTCCATTTATCGAGGAAGGCTTTAGGCTATATAACATCACGCTACAATCAATAGGAGCGGAGCATAAATGAAAAATGTTGCAAAAACGGGAAAAGATATTCCTTTTTGAGAGCTTCCGTTGCGTGCGCTGCGAAAACGGTTTAAGTTACGTAAATATCATGTAGGAAGGAATTGTTCCTCTTTAAAAGTTCTAAAACAAAGTCCGCGACAGCATACGTTTATCTTTTACGATTGTGTCACTGTAACCATTTTTTATATTAAAATGTTAGGTTAAAAAGAATTATATTTTGCGAAGCTTATTTAACCCATATGGTATTAATCTATATCTAAATAAATGTATTTGCTAGCACGGAAATTTAATATAGAATATTTGTGCCCTATACTCTATACAGTTTAAACAAATATCTTAGAAGATATCGCAATGTAAAAATATACGGGCGACAAAATAATTAGCGCGTGGCAGTCATTCGGTCCGGTGCGGTAGGTACGTGGGGATCAAAATCCCCAGGCCTCTGGGGGCTCCGGAGAAATTCAAATTCAAAATATTTACTGCACCCTAATGTTTACAAGTACAAGGTGTTACTGTATATTAAACAGTAAGAGACACCTATAGTAATTGTTACTTTAATAATATAATCGAAGTCAATCTAAACTAATAGGTATTTTATAGAGGAAAGGTAAGATTTTTTGTTTGTTACGAGTATGATATAGCTCAATTTAATAAGTTGGATAGTCGATTTATCTAGAAAGGTTATAAGCTATATTATGTGTTGCAGACGAAGTTGCGTGGGTCAGCTAGTTCTATATATTTTCAGATATAATACCATACCTTCCATAAACATCAGAATATCACTTAAAGATCAAACAGTTTAATAAATTATGTACCTATTAAAAATTTGTTTTTGCCGTGAAAAAAGTTCAGGACGAAACTTCCAGACAAACTGCGTTAGTAATCACGATTCACGCCTGTGTTTGCGCCATCATCCATAAATAAGGTCAACTCAAAAACTCATACTGTATATCATCATCTGCCTAGTCTTTTCCCAACTATGTTGGGGTCGGCTTCCAGTCTAACCGGATGCAGCTGAATACCAGTATTTTACATAGAGTGATTGCTTATCAGGGAGTTTAAAATGGCCGCTTTAGCAGAATCGTAATTAAATTAAATTTGAATCACGTTAAAAATTTAAAATTCTTAAAATGGATTTTATGGTTATGATTATAAAGTCTATTTTAAGAATTTATATTTCATTTTTTTAAATTGCCCGCTGACCTCCACAACCTAGTTATTACTGGGTAATACGATACCACTTGGTAAGACTGGTTGTCTGACTTTTTGGGCCACTGACTACCTGTAACGACTGCCAAACTCATATTGTATAGGATCAAATTTAATTAGGTAGTAAGCGAAATTTTATCACGTGTTTCGAAACGATATCAAAAACATAAATGAAACAAAACCAAAACATTTTTTTCGGAAGCTGTCACGGTTAGAAAAAATCTAAGTAAAATCAAAATAAAAAACCACAAAAGCAGCCGATATAAACGCGGACGCAACCAGGCCGCGCGACGCTCGCTGACCGATTGCAGGCATTGACCTCGACGCTTGCGGTGTTATTATTTATTATTTTGGCGCGTTTCGATCAGCTGATTTTGAGACGCTAGAGTACATCATCTATTCTGTGCTATTCGTTTTGATAAGTGTTTAGGCAGTTAATTGAAATATTAAAATAATTATTTAAAAAAAATTGTTCGTGTTTTATATATTTATGTTGTACTCCTACTTTCTATTCCATCTTACATCGTCATATTCCTAGTACTTACCTATCTGATTCATTTCATGTCCTTGAGGCTAGCCCGCGAAATTCAAATTTTCTTACGTTTTTTGCAATTTGCAGGCCAGTGGTAGGTTGTATGATGAAGTTAAAATTATCGTTCGCGACTGTAAAACGTACTTACTATGTCTTACAGTCGCGAACGATATTTTCATCAACATACAACCTAGCACTGGCCTGCAAAATCCAAAAACCGTAAGAAAATTTGAATGTTCATGAACTTGGAGGATTGTATGTATGATTCTGATGATTATAATCTGTAACTATGACGGCACTGTTGGCGCAGTGGCTCAAACAATGGACTGCTGCGCTGCGTGTCGCGGGTTCGATCCCCGCACGGAACAAATATTGTATGACCTACAGATAGTTGTTTCGGGTCTGGGTATTTGTGTATGTGAGTTTAAATGTTTGTGAACGCACCCACGATACAGGGGAAATTCCTAGTGTGGGGCAACGTTTTTTTTTAAAAAAAAAAAAAACTACATACGTCTTACAGTCTCGAACGATATTTTCATCAACACACAACCTAGCACTGGCCAGCATTGAAATACTCAAGCATTCACCGCAGCGTGAATATTGCTAACTCACTCATACAAAGGAAATGTTCCGCCAACTCGAGACTTATGTTGTATTGTTATTATTACATTTTGTACTCGTTCTTGAACGCACGGCGGTGCATGTTGAGAATCTATATAAAAACAGCGCCATCCAGTAAATGCAATGCCACTTAGTATCGAAACAATCTAGTATCGAGGTGATCTCCTAGATGGCGTTGTAAAACTGCAGTCTGTGGCAATTAGTGAGACGCTAGTGCTGCCATCTGTTGAAATAATGTAGGAAACAATATAACCCGAGCAATAGCCTGACTTAGGGAGGTGTCATTTCTTTGTATGGGATTGGGTATCTGTACGAAGTATTATAATATCTGTGCTGGGGCCAAGAAGGTTAAAAAAAACGTGTGGGTCAGAATGACGGGTATTGTTGGAGAAATGAATATGTAATAAATATAAACCCGCAATGAACTTGAATGTACCTTTAATTAAATTCAATGTGCCTCCATTAAACAAGAACAATTACAAAATAATAAAGTGAGCCGCAGTCCTGACAGTCAGAATGACGGGTGAATCTGATAATGTGTGTATAGATATCCTAAAGTTGCCTAATATTTACCAGAGGAATGTAGGTACCTCATAAAATATAATCTGAAAATATATTGCGACGAGTAATTAATGATGAAAGAAGAAAACAACGCCTACCCTTACCATACCTTTTGACGCCTACCATTTTCATAGCAATATCGCACCTCTTTCGCTCAAAATAGTGTCGTAAGTAAAAAAAAAAACTAACTTTCGAGAAAAAGGTGCTTGAAAGGAGAATGACCAAAGCAGTAGGTACCAAGAAGTCTCATGGTTCAAGGTTAAAATATTATGGTAATCATTTTCATATTTTTTTATCGACACTGCGTTAGGGATAATTGCGTCAATTTTTACGACGACACGATAAGTACATTATCGCTTCCAGCATAAATACTGCAGAATTATTTATTTTCTGAAATATCCTTTTTGTTGGTATCAAGTGGCAGATATCGAGGAAAATCATGTAAAAATCATCAATGTCATAACAGGATGCGCCTTACTGCCAAAAAAAGGTACCTAGGTCATACAGACCTACACCCATTGACCTATAGTGGACCTATACCTCCACTATAGTATACCTCTAACTAGGTTGTCATCTGTCACACATTGAAATTTTAAAAGGAGGATCTATTGAAAAAATAAAATGTTTGTTTTTAAGTCAGTCAATTAAGGTCATAATGAAGAATGTAAAAAAAAAAGATTGGAGGACAGAGATGAAATGACAGATGAATTTAATGTTAATGGAAAGTATGTGGGATCAGAACTTCGAAATAATTCTTACTCTAATAGCCAAACAATTTATAAATAAAATATATTGATTAATGCTCGTATTAGACAGTATCGACAAGACTATAATACGTAGGTACGTACTATAGTACAGGACGGCAAAGCACACCCCGCACATCAGCAAGTAATAATGGCACCACAAACAGTGTTCAACAAAATAATGATGATGATGTTGTTAATTTTTAATTACGTTATATCATATCAGATTTACAGGATTAATCCACAATTAAGGGATTCTAAATCATTAACAGACGTTGATTATTTGAATAGAGCTTAATATTTAACCTATCAAATCTTTTATTTTACATGTTAAGTAGGTACATGATCTTTAAAACTCAGAATCAGTGCTCGCTCTGCAGGTGCAAACTTTGGTACAATTTTACTAATTAATTTGAAGGCGTAGGACAGTGAAGTATAGAAATTTCCGGTTGCCAAATATCGAAGTGTAACACCCAATCTGAGAGAAGCACTAGTTTGTATCTTGCTTCGATATTATAGGTTCAATTTTTTGTAACAGTACCTATCTCGAAGTCTGTTTTGTTTATTCGAGTAAAATTCGTAAAAGAGTTCTTAGTTTTAGTTTATGTTAAGTTCTTTATTTTGTAGGTATTTTCTAACCCATCACCATGGTTTTTTTCTTTTTGATGTATTTTTCGATAAAATTATAATCACTGCCGCTGAAATCAACACTAGTTCCTCTGGCGACATGTTGTCGACGACGACGACTGACGACCTGACGTAAAGTAGTAGTGCGTAGACTACAAAGTTCAAATATAAGAACAAATTTTATTTGTTTTCTTTTGAACTTTGTACCAGGGTACCTATCTTAATAAGTCTAAGACTTGAAAAAGTCATTTTCGCACCTTTATGAACTTGGAGGCTTGTATTGATGATTTTGATGATTATATTTCTGTAACTACATACGTCTTACAGCCGCAATTCATATTTTAATCAACATACAAACTAACACTGACCTGCAAATTACAAAAAACGTAAGAAAATTTGAATTTCGCGGGGTGGTTGGAGCATTCACCTTATTGTAGAACTTGTGGGGTTAGTACTGGACTGAAACAAACAAAAAAAAAAAAAAAAAGACGTGTGGCACTCGAGACTGCCGCGGTAAAGCTATTACATAGCATTTTTTATCAACTTAATATGCAATTATAATTATTTATTTATTTTATTAATGCAGTATTTAAATATAGTATTTATACTTACACTTTTACTAATCATCCTCATCTTTTATAAAATGTCCTTTTACGTCTCATGTCGCGCCTTGGCGACAACTATTTTTGTTGGCAGCCTTATAATCGATCTTATTCGATTTATTAACTTTGATTTTGCTGTTTTAAAATATTAAATCTAATAATTTTTCAATGTTTACTTTTCATCTGACATTACGTCAGTTGTCAAGAATCAAGATGCAATGAGTAAGGAAAAATAGTGGAGCCGCCGCAATATTCTATAGACACATTTGCTTATACAAATATGAGTGAAATAGGATACAGAATGTGAAATATCGTTTTGTTTCGTTTTTTCTAATACAGTAATCATATTTGATGAAAGAGACAACAATATTTCAGTTGTTGCTCATAATGGCAACATTTGGTGTTACGAGTCACACAATAGTAGGTAGGTGCCATAGACATATATTTAAGTGGACTAGAAATACCTACAAAAAAAAGGTGCATACCTACAACCTTGAACGGTACTCAAAATGGCTGCCAATGCTAGGGTTGTGTCAATCATGGAACATAGTATTACTGTAACGAGTATCGAAACTGGTACTACATAATAGTATTACGAGTATTAGTAGATATCACGGTTGAATTATGATTAACAGTTCGTTGTAACAGAAAACCATGAGTAAATTTACTTTACTTCTGATACCTGAGAATAAAATTAATTTAAAGTGGTTTTCTGAACAAAATTAAAGAATGCAACGTTTGCGCTTTCGGTTATACCTGCAGGGCTATTGCGTATCTTTTTAAATGTTAGTAGCTATCATTGTGTCCATCGATTAACTGTCAAATGGTTAGTTTAGTATACCAAACCATAACCATTCGACAGCTAATCGATGGACTGTAGGTCTGTAGATTCTGGTAGGTATGCAGATCTTAGTGAAAACCAATTCTTCTAATAGGAAGACGATTATGTTTCTATTATGATTAACATACTGACTGGTAAAATAAAATAAGAATGATTTTTATTAAATCTGTTTATTGGTGTGATAATTATGATAAATGATGTTTATTTTGCAAGAGGAGCTCGTGGCTTACCAAGAACTGCCACTCGGATCGATCTTTAGGTTAAGCTGCGCTTGCCTAGGTTGGTCTGTGGATGGGTGACCGCCCAGTACATGCCGAGTTTCCTCCGTGCCTCGGAAAGCACGTTAAGCTGTTGATCCCGGCTGTCATATAAAGATCTTTGACAGTCGTTACAGGTAGTCAGTAACCTGAAAGTCCTGACATCCAGTCTTACCAAAGGGTATCGTATTACCTAGTGTTAACTGGGTTGTGGAGTTTAGATAGGCATTCGCTCCATGTAAAATACTGGTATTCAGCTGAATCCGGATAGACTGGAAGCCGACCCCAACATAGTTGTGAAAAGGCTAGGCAGATGATGATGATGTTTATTTTGCAAATAGGTTTTTACATACACTTTTACAAGTCACTTTTTATTAAAACTAGATGGGGTCGGTGTTTTGTTTCTGACTACTTTGAGAAGAAACTTCCGAAACAAACTCAGAGGTCATGGTCTCTTTTAAAGTCCAGACATAATCTTGGTATACACACATGAAAACTATGCAGATTAGTGTCTGAGATGGTCATTTGAAAAAAGCACCACACAGATTTTAGTGGACCCGTCCAGTCGGTGCAAGCATGCTGATGTCTTATTTTCAGATCACGTATAACAATCATATAAGTCTGTGCGATGGTATCTCGGTTCTGTGAACCACGGGCCAGAGCACGGTCACTCGAACAGATATCGTTCCAGCGCAGCGAAGGAACTAGTATCGGAAACTATTACGCAACGGTACAACACTATTCATGTTTGTAAACAAACGAATAAAATTAAGAAATAACAAAAAGGTCTCTGGGACGGAAATAAACCCAAACATTAACACTATATCAATAAATTAATGATCGCTTAGCATTTTTTTCATCGAAAGTGTATTACTCCTAGATACTATTGCATGAAAACCGGGTTCTAACCTGTGCACCGACAATTGAGGTTGATTTTTCTGCTTTCTTGCACCACACTTCACAATAAAGCACGCAGGCATATTGAATTGCTGTTTTTTAACAAGTATATGCAGTTTTATAGGTAAACTCCTCGTAATTTTTTCACAAATCTCAATTTATCAAAAAGTAAACAACTATTTGACAGCAGAACTACCACGAAACTCGCCGCATAACATGGCGGAAACGGCACCTACCTACTATTGTGTGACTCGTAACACCAAATGTTGCCATTATGAGCAACAACTGAAATATTGTTGTCTCTTTCATCAAATATGATTACTGTATTAGAAAGAACGAAACAAAACGATATTTCACATTCTGTATCCTATTTCACTCATATTTGTATAAGCAAATGTGTCTATAGAATATTGCGGCGGCTCCGTATATTTCCTTACTCATTGGTAGGTGCCGTTTCCGCCATGTTATGCGGCGAGTTTCGTGGTAGTTCTGCTGTCAAATAGTTGTTTACTTTTTGATAAATTGAGATTTGTGACAAAATTACGAAGAGTTTACCTATAAAACTGCATATACTTATTAAAAAAACAGCAATTCAATATGCCTGCGTGCTGTATTGTGAAGTGTGGTGCAAGAAACCAGAAAAATCAACCTCAATTGTCGGTGCATAGGTTAGAAGCCGGTTTTCATGCAATAGTATCTAGGAGTAATACACTTTCGATGAAAAAAATGCTAAGCGATCATTAATTTATTGATATAGTGTTAATGTTTGGGTTTATTTCCGTCCCAGAGACCTTTTTGTTATTTCTTAATTTTATTCGTTTGTTTACAAACATGAATAGTGTTGTACCGTTGCGTAAAAGTTTCCGATACTAGTTCCTTCGCTGCGCTGGAACGATATCTGTTCGAGTGACCGTGCTCTGGCCCGTGGTTCACAGAACCGAGATACCGTCCCACAGACTTATATGATTGTTATACGTGATCTGACAATAAGACATCAGCATGCTTGCACCGACTGGACGGGTCCACTAAAATCTGTGTGGTGCTTTCTTCAAATGACCATCTCAGACACTAATCTGCATAGTTTTCATGTGTGTATACCAAGATTATGTCTGGACTTTAAAAGAGACCATGACCTCTGAGTTTGTTTCGGAAGTTTCTTCTCAAAGTAGTCAGAAACGAAACACCGACCCCATCTAGTTTTAATCAAAAGTGACTTGTAAAAGTGTATGTAAAAACCTATTTGCAAAATAAACATCATCATCATCTGCCTAGCCTTTTCACAACTATGTTGGGGTCGGCTTCCAGTCTATCCGGATTCAGCTGAATACCAGTATTTTACATGGAGCGAATGCCTATCTAAACTCCACAACCCAGTTAACACTAGGTAATACGATACCCTTTGGTGAGACTGGATGTCAGGACTTTCAGGTTACTGACTACCTGTAACGACTGTCAAAGATCTTTATATGACAGCCGGGATCAACAGCTTAACGTGCTTTCCGAGGCACGGAGGAAACTCGGCATATACTGGGCGGTCACCCATCCACAGACCAACCTAGGCAAGCGCAGCTTAACCTAAAGATCGATCCGAGTGGCAGTTCTTGGTAAGCCACGAGCTCCTCTTGCAAAATAAACATCATTTATCATAATTATCACACCAATAAACAGATTTAATAAAAATCATTCTTATTTTATTTTACTCCACCAGTCAGTATGTTAATCATAATAGAAACATAATCGTCTTCCTATTAGAAGAATTTGTTTTTCACTAAGATCTGCATACCTACCAGAATCTACAGACCTACAGTCCATCGATTAGCTGTCGAATGGTTATGGTTTGGTATACTAAACTAACCATTTGACAGTTAATCGATGGACACAATGATAGCTACTAACATTTAAAAAGATACGCAATAGCCCTGCAGGTATAACCGAAAGCGCAAACGTTGCATTCTTTAATTTTGTTCAGAAAACCACTTTAAATTAATTTTATTCTCAGGTATCAGAAGTAAAGTAAAGGACAATGGCAGCCACCCATACATTAATTTAGCTGAGATAAAATACTGGCGTCTTTAAATGAAAAATATCTTGTTTAACTCACCGTCAACTTCTGAATTAGTTTGTGCAAGAATTTTTGTTCGAGAAGGCCGTGAATAATAGAAATTCAGTGATGAACTTTTGTAGGTTATGTCTATGGTAATTCCAATTCGAGGAAGTAAAAGGGCAGCATTGCAATAGTATTTCTATTTCCCAGTTATTACAGCATGCAATGTTAAAAAGGTAGGTAATCCTAGTGGTTATAAATACTCTTTGGCACGCCTTACTATAGGTATACAATTGGTATCATGTACACACGGCGGCACATCAAGCTTTACATTTCCAGTATAACGTGGCCTCGCTTTATATATATTTTCTGTACAATGAGAGATCCATAAACTGGTTTTGTATAGCTTGATCAGCCGTCGTGGGTACAACAGTCTGAGGCTGCCAGACACCGTCAGCATAGTTTTAGGTATTGAAGTGCGGGTTCGATCCACGCACGGAACAAATATTTGTATGGCCTACAGATAGTTGTTTCGGGTCTGGGTGTGTTTGTGTATGTGAGTGAGTTTAAATGTTTGTAAACGCACCCACGATACAGGAGAAATTCCTAGTGTGGGGCTCTTAAAAAATAATATATATATATTTCATCCAGAAATTCTGCAGGTGCGATCATATTTTGTTGATGTCTGGCCCATCCTAAGTACCAGACTAGGGCCACATGAGCGCAACATCCAACTGTGCGCCAACCAACTAAACAATTACAGCAGTACTCACTAATTCCTGTCCGTCCAGGAATATCATTTTCTAATAGAATATGCACATAATAAGGCGTCTGTGACATAAACGTAATCAATAATTGTCAAACGCAAGTTACATTTTTTTAGATTTGGGGTATTAGTCTTTTTACCAGTCATTAATTAAAAGTAATTCATTTATTTTTACAGTATTATATTTTTACCTCCCTGCAAGGAACACTTCCACTTAGAAATAAACAGTATTGTTACTTAATTTACTCAGTTTAATTACAATAAGAAATTAAAACTGAATAAAACACAATAATGCAGTTTAATGTCACTAGGCAGAATAAATATAAAATGGCAACACTCGACGTCAATGAAAAAATCTCGACGTGAATGAAAAAATCAATTAACTTTTAATTTAAAATATTTTTTTTTATCCGGCCCTAACTAGTTAATGTGATACTTTGAAAAAACGTAGAAAAATAATGGAACTGCCTTCGTATATAAGTCACTTTTAGACGCTCAAAATAAATTCAGCTAAGATTTCGCCATTGTCCTTTACTCATGGTTTTCTGTTACAACGAACTGTTAATTATAATTCAACCGTGATATCTACTAATACTCGTAATACTATTATGTAGTACCAGTTTCGATACTCGTTACAGTAATACTATGCTCCATGATTGACACAACCCTAGCATTGGCAGCCATTTTGAGTACCGTTCAAGGTTGTAGGTATGCACCTTTTTTTTGTAGGTATTTCTAGTCCACTTAAATATATGTCTATGGTCAAGATGTCATTTACTTTTTCTTTTATTTTGTGTCATAGTTTTTCTTAGTGGTTAGAGCTATGAAGGTTACATTTGATTTATATAATTTAATTTATTTTTATTAATATGTTAGCTCAAATAATGTAATTTATTGATAGTATCTTATCTTACGCTTATAAAATTAATTAACACGCTCACAGAAATTCTTTGAGGAAGTTTTTGACTGAATAATACAGGCCGTTTTAAATACAGGCAACTCACAATTTTTGATTTCAAGAAATTGTCAAGTGTCAGTTTGTTAGGTTTTTATTTTCGTTACGGAATTTCTGGATTCGGTCCCCACGCTCAAGGCCCGCGATAGAAGCTATGCAATAGCTTAAAAATTACATAAATAATAAAAAATGTTAGAACATTAGAAATATAGATACCACATCCACACACAATATAATTGGAGAAACATTATAATTTTATATTATTGTGACGGTTGAAAATCATCACCGCCACACCACAAGCAAGGAGAAATTAATGGGAAGAGGGATATCCAAACAGTCGATGATTAAAAAAAAAAAAAAAAGACATTTGTCCCGTCCCGCGCTGTCATTTATTCGTGCTGACAGCCCATAGACATATATAGTATGGACTAGAAATACCTACAAAAAAAACGTGCATACCTACAACCTTGAACGGTACTCAAAATGGCTGCCATTGCTAGGGTTGTGTCAATCATGGAACATAGTATTACTGTAACGAGTATCGAAACTGGTACTACTTAATAGTATTACGAGTATTAGTAAATATCACGGTTGAATTATAATTAACAGTTCGTTGTAACAGAAAACCATGAGTAAATTTACTTTCCTTCTGATACCTGAGAATAAAATTAATTTAAAGTGGTTTTCTGAACAAAATTAAAGAATGCAACGTTTGCGCTTTCCGTTATATCTGTAGGGCTATTGCGTATCTTTTTAAATGTTAGTGGCTATCATTGTGTCCATCGATTATTTGTCAAATGGTTAGTTTAGTATACCGAACCATAACCATTCGACAGCTAATCGATGGACTGTAGGTCTGTAGATTCTGGTAGGTATGCAGATCTTAGTGAAAAACAAATTCTTCTAATAGGAAGACGATTATGTTTCTATTATGATTAACATACTGACTGGTGGAGTAAAATAAAATAAGAATGATTTTTATTAAATCTGTTTATTGGTGTGATAATATCATTATGATGAATGATGTTTATTTTGCAAGAGGAGCTCGGGACTTAACAAGAACAGTTACTCGGATCGATATTTAGGTTAAGCTGCGCTTGCCTAGGTTGGTCTGCGGATGGGTGACCGCCCAGTATTTGCCGAGTTTCCTCCGTGCCTCGGAAAGCACGTTAAGCTGTTGTTGATCCCGGCTGTCATATATAGATCTTTGACAGTCGTTACAGGTAGTCAGTAACCTGAAAGTCCTGACATCCAGTCTTACCAAAGGGTATCGTATTACCTAGTGTTAACTGGGTTGTGGAGGTCAGATAGGCAGTCGCTCCATGTAAAACACTGGTATTCAGCTGAATCCGGATAGACTGGAAGCCGACCCCAACATAGTTGTGAAAAGGCTAGGCAGATGATGATGATGTTTATTTTGCAAATAGGTTTTTACATACACTTTTACAAGTCACTTTTTATTAAAACTAGATGGGGTCGGTGTTTCGTTTCTGACTACTTTGAGAAGAAACTTCCGAAACAAACTCAGAGGTCATGGTCTCTTTTAAAGTCCAGACATAATCTTGGTATACACACATGAAGACTATGCAGATTAGTGTCTGAGATGGTCATTTGAAGAAAGCACCACACAGATTTTAGTGGACCCGTCCAGTCGGTGCAAGCATGCTGATGTCTTATTTTCAGATCACGTATAACAATCATATAAGTCTGTGGGACGGTATCTCGGTTCTGTGAACCACGGGCCAGAGCACGGTCACTCGAACAGATATCGTTCCAGCGCAGCGAAGGAACTAGTATCGGAAACTTTTACGCAACGGTACAACACTATTCATGTTTGTAAACAAACGAATAAAATTAAGAAATAACAAAAAGGTCTCTGGGACGGAAATAAACCCAAACATTAACACTATATCAATAAATTAATGATCGCTTAGCATTTTTTTCATCGAAAGTGTATTACTCCTAGATACTATTGCATGAAAACCGGCTTCTAACCTGTGCACCGACAATTGAGGTTGATTTTTCTGCTTTCTTGCACCACACTTCACAATACAGCACGCAGGCATATTGAATTGCTGTTTTTTAATAAGTATATGCAGTTTTATAGGTAAACTCCTCGTAATTTTGTCACAAATCTCAATTTATCAAAAAGTAAACAACTATTTGACAGCAGAACTACCACGAAACTCGCCGCATAACATGGCGGAAACGGCACCTACATACTATTATGTGACTCGTAACACCAAATGTTGCCATTATGAGCAACAACTGAAATATTGTTGTCTCTTTCATCAAATACGATTACTGTATTAGAAAGAACGAAACAAAACGATATTTCACATTCTGTATCCTATTTCACTCATATTTGTATAAGCAAATGTGTCTATAGAATATCGCGGCGGCTCCATATTTTTCCTTACTCATTGTGATAAAGATGGGCGATTGTTACTGATTCCAACAATCGAATGGTTTGATAGTACTAATATTAACAATCGAATGCAAAAACAATCGATCGCTAGTTCTCAAATTCGAATGAAACTACTAGTTCATTCATTTGCTTTAGCCGTGCTATACAAAATTGGGCTGTTTATACATACAATAAAGTCTACTTTGAATTGATATTCGTAGCAACTAGTAACTAATTTGAGAACCGCTAGTTCATTCGTTCTGAATTCGATGGTTTTAATGATTCAATTTGCCACACGAAATTGAGCATTTTTTGTCAAAGCATAGAGTTTACTTTTAGATAAAGTTACGGATATTCGAATATAAGAACTAGTAATAATGAAATTTGAATCGGAAGGAACGAGACAACGCTATACATTATTATTTACTTTTCATTCGTTTCATATTCGAATGAATACTAGTTCATTCATTTGCTTTAGCCGTGCTATACAAAATTGGGCTGTTTATACATACAATAAAGTCTACTTTGAATTGATATTCGTAGCAAACTAGCGATTCTGAACCGCTAGTTCACTCATTCTGAATTCGATTGTTTAATGATTCAATTTGACACACGAAATTGAGTATTTTTTATCAGAGCATAGAGTTTACTTTTAGATAAAGTTACGGATATTCGAATATAAGAACTAGTAATATTCATTCGTTTTCAAATTCGAATGAATTGTAAGGTTATTCGAATAATTTGAATGACTTGTACAATCGAATTATTCGAATAATGTCATTCACAATCGCCCATCGCTACATTGTGACAGCCTGACCTGACTGACAGACAGTCATATTTCTTTTGTTTACTTCTGAAAACAAACTAAAGTTGTGGTTTTTCTTTTATTTTAAAGTTAATCAATTATGAACAGTCATCTGTTTACCTTATTGTGTATAATTGTTTCTGTTAGTTCGAATACAAGTGAAGAGTTTTGTAGTCAAGATGAAAAATCATGCTCTGAAGACCATAACAAATACAGCAGAGGTTATAACAAAGTTTTTATCTCCTAAAATCAGTGTATAGACTCAAGAAGTCAGAGGTTGTAGATTTCCTTTGAATTTTTCTATAAACAGCCAGGTTTATGAGTTGTTATAACAGTAAATCGTTGGGTTACTCCTTTTGATCCCTATAATTCTGCCTGTATCAAAGTAATGGGAAGAATAGACTGTATCAATGCGCCCTCTCGTTTAGTAAGGCTTTTTTTTTGCACGCAAAAGGGGCGTTTTTACAGGCAGAATATTGCAGTAAATAGATGATGAATGATGTAGGACCATTCTATTACATGGGTTTAAATATTCCGTATTTGACTTCCAGAGGCTAATGACAGATCTATAAAAATCAAAGATAAAATTAACTTGGCTATCAACCATTATGTTCCTTGTAAGACTGAAAATTGTAGCTGTCATGCTTCGGTGATTGACCAAGACTTAGCGCCATTCAAAGATGGTATTACCATGGAACTATTTGACAGAGCTCGGGCGAAAGCAACCAAGTATCAGGTAATTTCAAACAAACAATGTTACAGTACAAACTAATAGACTCATTGCTTAAAAAAAAACTTAATTGTAAATCAAAATGCTTGTTCATTTTCAGATAATTGATGGCAAATTGTATAGGGAAAATGAATGCCACTTTCCAGCAAGGTGTGCAGGAGTAGAACACTACCTGACCGCTCTAGCAGCAAAAATGCCAGATTTAGAACTGGCACTGAATACCAGAGATTGGCCCCAAATCAATCAAGCATGGACCCATCCAAAAGCACCAGTATTTTCTTTCAGTAAGGTCCTGAGATTAACTTTTATTACTAAACAAAGCTTGTCAAGAACTCTACTTTCATGACTGGAAGGTGTCTAGGAACTACTTGATGTGACAACGAAGTAAAGGACAGAAATAATGTCAGAAAACCTACTAAGTACCTCCTGCCTTACAAAGTATACTTCTCTTATACTAGCTACATATTACAGCCTCATAACTTCTTTTTTCAGACAAAAGATTATTATGACATAATGTATCCTGCCTGGAGTTTTTGGGAAGGTGGTCCAGCAATATCCTTGTACCCCACTGGCATAGGGCGATGGGACAAACACAGAATCTCAATATCAGGTGCTGCTGAAAAGTTAGTAGCTCATTGATGAAGACTCCATACAGTCATAAGAATGCATTTCACTGGTTTATAAGTAATTAGCTATCTCTAAAATTGCAGATGGCTGTGGGAAAAGAAAGAAAACAAAGGATTTTTCAGAGGATCCAGAACAAGTGAAGAAAGGGATGCTCTTATACTGCTCTCTAGATCTGAACCTGACCTTGTTGATGCTCAGTACACGAAAAATCAAGCTTGGAAGTCTGATATGGTACATTACCTACATATAGACAAAGATTGAATGTGTGACTCCCTTTTTTTTTTTTTGGGGTGTATGTAATCATCAAATAACCCCTCCCGCTCTTGGGCAGAGCGAAAGGGAGTGTCAGACTTCTACTGTCTAAAATCCAACCATGATCCTTCTTAGGCCTTTATGTCAAGGCCACGGTATCTCATGCGAACAACCCACACACCCCACGGATGTGTGACTCCCTTTGGCAAGGATACCATTGTGATTACTAGACTACCTAAATCTTATTTTGAAGTGGTGTAAAAGTTTTAACTTGTAAATATTTTTGTAAGAATGGCCATTTCTGACATAACATTTCATTAGTGACCTTGCTAAGAGAACCCACATACACCTATCTAAAAAAGTATTCTAGTATAATATAATGTTTTTGAACTACTAACAACATTAGTGTTATTTCAGGACACACTTCATGCACCAGCAGCATCAGAAGTATCATTTGAAGACCATTGCAAATACAAATATCTATTTAACTACAGGGGGGTTGCTGCTAGTTTCAGATTCAAGCATTTATTCCTATGCAAGTCTTTAGTGTTTCACGTTGGTGATCAATGGCTCGAATTCTTCTACCCCTCCCTAAAACCTTGGGTGCATTATGTACCTATCAGCCCAAAAGCGAAGGAAAAAGACATAAAAGAATTAATAGAATTTTTCAAAGAAAATGATGAGTTAGCTAATGAGATAGCAAACAGAGGATTCCAACATATTTGGGATCATTTGACTGATAAGGATGTAAAGTGTTATTGGCGAAAGCTTTTAAAGAAATACGCCAAACTTGTGAAGTATGATGTTGTAAAAGATGTTGATCTGAAATTAATATTATCTTAGTAAACTAAGACATAATAAAAATATACATTTCTAAAGTGGTTGTTTTAGTCGATCTCTTGTTATAATTATAACACTGCCTAGCATTTTTTTGGTTTTGGAGGGTGGGAAATCATCAAATGATTCCTCCCGCTCTGGGCGGAGCGGAAGCGAGTGTCAGACTTCTACTGACTGAAAACCACCCGTGTTCTTTCTTAGCCCTTTGTGTCCAGGGCCGCGGTATCTCTTTGAGGTGCGCGTGGAAAGGGCACGCCACGACAGTGGTGGTAAGTCCCCTCTTTAAGCAGTGGCTGGAGAGGCGCCACGTCGCCCTCACCTTCCGTCTGACGCAGGTACTCACCGGACACGGTTGTTTCGGGAGGTACCTGCACCGAATCAGGCGGGAGGAAACACCCGGATGCTATCATTGTGAGGTTCGGCCGGAGGACACGGTGGAGCACACCGTGGAGGTGTGTCCCGCTTGGGCGGAGCCCCGCCGTGGTCTCGTAGCGGCGACCTCTCACGTCCGGCCCTGGTGCAAGCCATGGTCCGGGGCGAGGAGGAATGGGACGTCGCCGCCTCCTTCTGTGAAGCAGTGATGCTAGCGAAGGAGGTGGCGGAACGTGAGAGGGAGAGAACCTCTCGTCCCAGCCGCCGCGGGAGGCGCTCCGGGCGTCGGGGGCCACGTGATGGCTTCCGGCCACCGTAGACGCGGGCCTGTTGACGGTGAGTGATGGACTAGATCGCCCGTCCGTTCGTCTTATGACGACGACAGGCCGTGTCGACGGCGTGTTCTATACTCAATAGATGATAATTTTTACGATATCATGTAATATACTTCCAGTGGTGAACACTTGATATACCCTTGAAACTTTCGTTTTGTCGGACGGACCGGTACGTATGCTTGTTATGTAATAGGTATTATTTTGGGATGGGTATAAGCTCGCTATAATAAGCTTATTGCTATAAAGAAAATTCTAGCAAAATTAGGTCGTGAGTGTAGAGACAAATATTATAAGAAAAATATTGTTCTTTGTTACTGTAGTATGAGTTACTAGCGGACGTCACGCGGTTTCACCCGCTTAGTTCCCGTTCCCGTGGGAATACAGGGATAAAAAGTAGCCTATGTCACCCGCGGATAGTGTAGCTTCCCAACGGTGAAAGAATTTTTGAAATCGGTTCAGTAGTTTCGGAGCCTATTCGTTACAAACAAACTAACAAATTTCCTCTTTCCTCTTTATAATATTAGTGTAGATGAGTGTTATGACTTTATGACACAGGTATCTGGGAATCAAACACATACTTTACAAAATAAACACAAGAAATTAAAATAATTGGATTTATTTATGAATTAATACATAATTGTCAATCATACAATTTTATTTAGAGTTTGAAAATTTCAATCATTATCTCTGCAAATCTCATGCCGTTACAAAAATATGTTTACAAATAGCTTATAGAAGACATAAAATAGATCTCTACAAAATAATATAGTGGGACACTATAAAATAAAGTGATAAAAACATTACCCATACATTGCATCAACTGAATCGGTGGTGGAACAGTGGGAGGTCTTAGCCACACTAAAAATGTAATTGAACTAATTTTAGAATACATATTTCTGCCATTACGTCACCATTTGATTCAATCTTCCTTCTTCTCCACATGAGTAGGTATTTATTTAGATTTCAATACCCATTCCCAAATATGGCCTTGTATCAGTCTCAATATTTGTCACACCAATGTAATCTTTATTAAACCTTACTTTCGCGTAGGCACTTTTTGACCCAGATCGTTTGTTATGGCATTGTGCAATTGTTTTATGTGTAGAATTGTGATGTAGATGTAATTAATAGTACCTGGGCGACCGAGCTCTGTTCGGGTGAAAATAGAGAAAACGATTTTTCCCAGATATAGACTTAACTAGATTGATCTTTCGCCCCCATATTGCAACTTCCGTCGACAAATATATTTGTATAAATATTATAGGATATATTTCATTGTGCAAGATGGCGAGTGGCAAAGCATATCAGCTTATAAAATTCTCACCGGGCTACATGCCACAAGCCTCCTCTCTGTGAGAGGAGTGGGCCATAATCCACCATGCGGGCCCAAATGGTGGATGTCACACGTCTTTGAATTTTCGGTTCTAAGACATGCCGGTTTCCTCGCGATGTTTTCCTTCAGCGTTTTGAGGGCACTGGTAATTAAGTTAATTACACAATGTGTCTGCCTGTATAACAACCTACGACCTGCGTCGTCGGGGCAGTTATTTTGAGCCACCACTCTTATATGCCATAAATATCATAACATCGGGAAATGCAAAAGTCTTCTCATCCAAATAATCACTAAAACCATATTAAATGTCTATCTGGTTCTGTGTATAAACACAAGTACTTAACAACCAGCAGAACATGATAATAACTCTGGACAGAACTAGTGAATCACATTTTTATAAGCACCATTTTAGAAGTTCAGGCATACAAGCACAATTTAATTCTAGTACATGGAATCAATATATTTTTTTACACATAGATATAAAATTAGGGGTCATTCTTAGATTGTTTTGTTAGGTTGGAAACACTTGAACTTATCTGAAAAATAAACCGTTTGATTACTTAAAAATATTAAAAAAAAACAATTGTATATGAATTGATACTTATCTAGTTAAATGGGTAGTAGTAAAAGACAATGCAAAAAAAAACGATTGTCTTTTACCACCAAGGAAAGTGTTCTAAATTCAAGTTTATTTAGTTAATTTACGCTCAAGTTGATCAGCGATGGCCAGTAGGAAGTCTTCGGTGTGTAAGAACATGCCCTCTTTAGTGTTCTTCAGTCCGTGAATGCAGATCACCAAGTCCTTAGTCATTTTACCGCTGTCGATGGTCTCGACGCACGCCTGAAAGAGTAATAGAACATTTTTAGAAAAGGTATTGTAAAGTCCATTTTATTACATTTACTTTCTTGTTGTCTGCTAACGAGAGCGATTGCACATAGAAGAGAGATTTCTCTATATGTGCTGCCAGGCGGCACGTTTGATCTCGGATATCGGGGTCTGTTTTACATTTATCTTATCACACTAGCTAGAGCCTCCACTTCACAAGGGTACGCAATGTACTGATTTGGCGGCATGTCATGTCATCAAGAGTTCTGTGCTTAAAGGTTTGTAAAAAAACAACAAATATCTAGTCTATTGGATTGAATGTTTTTTTGGTGGTTGGGAAATCATGACTCCACCCGCTCTAGGCGAAGCGGAAAGTCGGACTTCTACTCTAAGTGTGTCAGACTTCTACTGACTCCCCCCTGACCACCCATGTGCCCTTAGCCCTTTGCGTCCCGGGGCCGCGGTATCTGTTTCGAACAACCCGCAGTCATATAACACGTGACTGTTCTTAAATGACCCCAGGCTGATAAAATTTTCGTTTTTCCTAAATCATAGTAATATTAGTATTACAGTCGGTTTCCCCAACCTTTCAGAATAAATTCGGTACAAAATGCCGACAACTGCATCTAAATGTTTATTTATTTATTTACCACTAATTATAGCAACATTACAGATTAAATCCAATGCGATGCTATAAGAAACAAAAAAGGAAAACATAAAAAAAAAAAAAGTGTGACGACCCCATATCCTTCGAGTATGCCAAATGTCTGCAATGTACCAACAAACATAGTCGGTAAATAAAATTTTACAATAAGTGGTAGATATCAGGACGTTCATCAAAAAAACCATCATATTTGTATAGGTACCTATATCGTATATCGTTTGTATAGGTTTATATTTACAATTCTACTATACGTGTGTTTGTCACTGAACTCCTCCTAAACGGCTGGACCGAATTAGATGAAGTTTTTTGTGTGTGTTCCAGTGGATTCGAGAATGGTTTAGATTCACAATTGGACCCGGTAGGTGGCGCTGCTGTCCGGGCAGGACGACGTCTGCCAGGTCCGCTAGTATTACTATATATTATTGGCAAATGAATGATTTCCGATTTCTAGGTATTGTACAATTCAAACTTTTTGTCATGCCGCGAAACTGGTTAATAACTGAGAAAATATAGCCTTGGATATTTTTGGAAAAATGTCAAGTGTCCAATTAATTATTATAAGCTGAAAACCAGTATATTATGTGTAGGTATATGCATATTGTAAACCATAATACGGCTTTGTTGCCAAGGAGTATCGCTAACTCAGAGAGGAACAAACACCAACTTTATGAGTTAACGAATATTGACAGACATAATGAAGCATATATAAATTACTTGCAAGAAATACAACGCAAGAGATCCAATACTAGTTACAGAATACATCAAGGAGTATTGAGTTATTCTGTAAAATAAAACCGCAGGCATCGATCGATCGCAAGTCAATGTCAACGACCCTGTTTTAAACAAGATCTTCTCGTTTCGCCAGTTTTCCGGTCGCGGCTGAACAAGTCGCATTTAATTGAGCACTCATGTTTTTGGGGATCGCTTAACGTTTCATATTTGCAGTAAGGTAGGTTCCTATTGAGAAGATACAGACTAATTGACTAGTTGTTACTGGCACTATGTTAACTCATCATCTGCCGAGCCTTTTCCAACCATGTTGGAGTCGGCTTCCAGTCCTATCAGATGCAGCTAAATGCCAGTATTTTCACAACCCAGTTAGTACTAGGTAATACGATACCTCTTGATAAAACTGGGTGTCACATTATTGGGTCACTGACTACCTGCAACAACTGATAAAGATCTAAAAGTGACACCAACTATTGAATGTGCTATCCCAGGTATGGGAGGTAACTCGATACGTAATGTGTGGTCTGGTCGCCCATCTACATACCAACCTAGGCAGGTAATCCAAACGGCTGTGATTATCAAGGTACGAGCTCCTATCTACACACGTTTCTGTTGTCAAATATCAAACTGAAAACTTATCTAAATTAGATTTTCCCCGCCTTAATGATAGCCTTCTATGATATGAATTAGATAATAAAAATAAGTTAATTTATCAAGAGCAAAATTACAAATATTTGATAAAGGAAACTGGAGGAGTCGTAGAGTTGACGTGTTTACTACATTCTTGCTGATAAAAAAAAACCTTATTTTAGTTCTTAGATAGTCTGATTAAAAATCTTATCTTCGAAATATAAGTTGGTTTTTCCTGTAGCAATATTTGCTAGAGGCAACAAACATTATAATATCATGTTCAAGGTCAAGCATAATTACATAAAGGGAGATATGACAAATATGTTTAAATGTTTTCCTGATCCCTGAGTACATTCACGTCCACAGATGACATAATAATATTTAGTTAGAACTTATGACATGCTACTGTTTATGGTGTTATCTCTGAATCTAAAGCCTTTCCTAAACCCGGTCAAGTGCGCGTACATGTGCACAATCAAAAGTTTCTAGCTAATGCCCGTTTTCATCAATACTAAGCACCACCTAAATAAAAGAACGCTGAAGTATTTCAACACTAGTTGAGTTGAAATTTCAACAGTGCAGTGATACTTAGGTTTTAATTGAAATACATAAATGTTACGGAGAGTTAATTTTTATCGTTTTGAATGTCAATGTTTTTAAGACTCTTACAGGCTTAAACTAAAACAAGTTGTTCGAAAGAGTCACCGCGGCCCTGGAACGCAAAAGGCATTAGGAGGAACACGTATATTCAGTAAGAGTCTGCCACTCCCTTCTGCTCCGCCTAGAGCGGGAGGGTCATTTAATGATTTCCCATCCTTTAAACAAAAAAAAAATGATTAACAACTTACATCTTCAAGCGCGAGTGCGAACCGCTCAAGATCGGGCGTATCATCCAGCTTGGCGCGATGCAGCAGGCCTCTGGTCCACGCGTAGATGGAGGCCACGGGGTTGGTGGATGTGGGCTTGCCTTGCTGGTGCATGCGGTAGTGACGTGTCACGGTGCCGTGGGCCGCTTCCGACTCCACCGTGCGACCGTCCGGGCACATCAGCACTGATGTCATCATGCCCAGGGAGCCGTAGCCCTAAACACAATATAACCATTAAACCAACTATCATTAACACTGAAAACGGGATATTTAACATGTGTTTGTATACTGTTTGTTTTGAGGTCCTGATATTTCGGCGTTCGGATATTTTTTGCGTTTTAAACCATGTTTTGTTTCAAATTCTATAATAGAGGTAGGTACTAACTAGGCCCTTTTTGTGAAATGAAACGCAAAAGGTAGGGTTTTCAACTAAAGTTTTTGTTATATTGTACTACGTTACGTTACGGGGCTGGGAGAGTCTCGATGACTGTCGAATGTCGATGCCCCAGTGTCGCCTTACAAGTAACCTGTCACCTGAAGAATGCTAAACGCTTTGTATGTGAAATACTATAATTATGTTGGTTGAACTTGGTTGTAGTATGTCTACTGTGCCCTAATGTTAATAAAAAGCGTCCTAGCAACTCAAGAAATTGAGGAACAAGGTCGAATCTAACAGACTAGTGTAGCCATAAAATAGCATGTTTAAAAATAGTACAGTATGATTCAGTAAGATACATTGCCCTACTTTTTCTCTTGCAAGAAATAATTATTAGCCGCGACTTAAAATACATTCGATTTACGCAAGCAGGTGTAGTTTGTTATAAATCACCAACATCAACGTAACTACAGGGTTTATGTAAAAATGTTTTAAAAAATTTTGCTGTCTTACAATAATTATAATGTAAAACGATGATAATTATAAATACTGATCTCAATTCACATTATGGTGCGAAAACCTGTTTAAAAGGTATTAAAGACGGCGATAAATCTAAGTATATTATATGTATGGCCTTGACGGTACGAATGAACTTGTCTGGTGGGATGACCTCTTTACGGGTATTACCGCTTATCGCCCTTTCTGGGAAAGTAGATAATTGAAACGTGCCTGAAATCATGGCACTCGGACAGTCAGATATATAAATACATATAAGGCAATCCGACTCAACATTATCTGAAAAAGTGAGAAAACATTAAGGAAAACTACAATGTCTACAATGAATACAAAAGGTACGCAGGAACTACCCTCCCTACTTATAATAATTATAAATGCGTAAGTAACTCTGTCTGTCTGTCTGTCGCCCTTTCACGCCAAAACTACTAAACCGATTTCAATTAAATTTAGTACACAGATAATCTAGAGCCTGAGAAAGGACATAGGCTTCTTTTTAATGCGAAAAAGGGTTGTAAGGGCTTGAAACGGAGGGATGAAAAGATTACTTTTGGTTGCGATAACCGACATCGGTCGCGATAACATCCACGTGGGCGAAGTCACGGGCATCAACTAGTTTCTTTATATTTTTCATGGTCGTTTTGAGCATTTTGAGCTAACCGTAAACTAGTAAAATGTATATAAAATTCTACGTTTATCGGTTAACAGGTCAACAAGTGTTATTAAAGTAATTGACACATATATGTGGCGCACAGAGATAATAACAACAATAAAACTTTACTACAGTTCTTTTGATAAAACTTTTTTAGTGTCCTTTGATAACAAAATGCCGAATTCTAGTTCTTTCTAGTTGAAAACTGGATAAAGCTTGCAATCATTAATTTTGACTTGTTGTATTTATTCAATAATGTCTTCTTCCACCAACTTACGTAAGTCTATCTAAATAATTTGCATTTATAAGCACAAAGGCCACCTGTTTTCAGTCTTGAAAAAAATGGTCTAATTTGAATACAAACCTGAGCAACTACATCAGACTGCACATCCCCGTCGTAGTTCTTGCAGGCCCACACAAACCCGCCGGAACCCTTGATAGCCTGCGCCACCATGTCATCGATCAACCGGTGCTCATACCATATCTTCGCGTCTTCGAACTGCTTCTTGTAATCACTGGTAATCAACGATAAAAGACTTATTGTAACGGATTCATCAACCTTAGATAAAATCGCTGATTTGATTACTCAAGTCCCAAGCGGTTTTTAATCTTTAAATCAGTGGCCAAATATTACGTAAGTAAGTCGTTTTAATACCTTTGATAAATTTCTTCGAAAATGTCCTTGAAACGGCCGTCGTATTTCTTAAGAATAGTGTTCTTAGTGGATAGATACAATGGCCATTTCTTCTGCAACGCCACCTGATCAAAGACAATACACATTTATGACGCGCGATACGTACATGTAAATTAACAAGAGTGCAAATAGTAATGTATAGAGTGATAGAGACTTAACAAGTTCGTGATCAATATGTATTAAGATTCATTGAAGCAAGGTCGCGGTGACCGAACAATTAAACTGTCCGATAGTTTGCCCCAAGTGCGTCACTGATAGTTATATTATTTTCTTGATTCGTTTTTAGTAAAATAAACAAGTTGGAAAACAAAACGAATGAATAACCTTTCAATAAAGTAAACTATTTTTAAAATTGATAAAGAAGTCCGGGTTAATGAGTTCAAACAACAATCATATCTACATCTGTAACCAGAGACAATGCGTTTATTTTCAGACCTGGAAGCTGGAATGAGCGAAGGCACGGATGGATTCGTCAGTGTTGTACATGGCCATGGCAACACCCGGTCCCTTGAAGTTGAACAGTTGCCGCCTATCTACGGTTCCATCTTCTGCTGTGTAGACTAACTCCACCTGGGAAATGGAGCAATTATTAGGCACAGCCAAAATAGTGAAGCTGTTTCTGCAACCGCGTATAAAATCACGCTCTACATCTTCTGAACATATAATACGCCCAGTTTCTCTTCTTCACGAAGTTTATTCTTCTAAAGCTAGTAATTCTTTTCTTTCTTTTTAATAAAACATTACCCCACACTAGGAATTTGTCCTGTATCGTGGGTGCGTATACAAACATTTAAACTCACATACACAAACGCACCCAGACCAGAAACAACTATTTGTAGGCCATTCAAATATTTGTTCCGTGCGGGGATCGAACCCGCGACACGCAGCGCAGCAGTCCAATCGCTCAGTCACTGCGGAAAGCGAGCCGTCAAAATAAAAATTAAAAAGTTAAGAGTTTTTTACCTTGCCAGGTTTCGGTATGACTAAATCTTGTGCCTTATACTGGTCTCCGTGTGCGTGACGGCCAATGACCATGGCTTGGGTCCAGCCTGGCACAACTCTTGGGATGCTCTTGCAAAGGATAGGTTCACGGAACACAGTGCCGCCCAGGATATTACGAATCGTCCCGTTCGGACTCAACCACATCTTTTTTAACTTGAACTCTAAAATACAAACAAGAAAACGTCAATTTCACACCGATCCTACCATTAAGATTCAGTGTGTGTGTTGTGTATGCTAATTGTATCTATTATAAAATTCACATACACTAAAACAGTTGAATAGATATCTAAGGGTTATTGACACGTGTCTAGTCATAGTCAGAAAAGTGTTTATCTGCCTTTGTATTGTCTATGTTCCGGTTATTTGATGTAACATGCGGGATTCCAACTTTTGACCTATAATACAATAAAACAGCCAGAGGGCAGACACTCCAACGATTTACACGTGCCGTTTGCATAATCCTAATTGATATATGTAAAATGAAAGTGAAATGATAAGCTATTATAGCACTGAAAATATTGTTAGACTTATTATTTTTTTTATAATATCTTATACGGTTTTTTTGGACTGCCGCTGTTCACGTAGCGCCTTATCACAATTTGTGCGATAACTTTGAAATAATACCTAACCCGTAATTATGATGTATGAGTTTATTGTTAGACTGCAAAGTTAGTAGCTATACACATTATCAGACATGCCACATTCTTGATTGGGGCGGCCTTATTCGGCACAGCCGGGCGGTAAGTCTCACATTCTATATTTCCGCCCGGCCTTTTCAGAATCATGCCGAACCGAACATTGTGTAGGACGCTTTAAATAATATGGTGCGAATGGCAGGCCTTGGCTTCCTCTCTCCAATATGCCCAGTTCATTGAAATTTAGGAGCAATCCTTTTAAGGCTTCCATTAGTTCCATTTGGCCATCCTACTAGGACGATAATAATAAGTTAGGAAATTCAGGAGGTATACCTTCAACTCTCTCCTCATCTGGAGTGATGGTGGCGCACTTGATGCCCACATTGTGCTTGAGGATGGCGTGTGCCGCGTCAATGGTGACCTGGTCCTCAGTGGCGTCGCGGTGAGGCAATCCCAGGTCGTAGTACAAACTATCCAACTGTGGACATGTTATATATTCATCTATGTTCATCTCATCAATTTTTCTATATCTTATGCTAGAATTACTTGGATGTACTTCTCTTGCGAATACCGTTGGCTGACGCAGTATGACTGCATCAGCGAGCGAAATTCGCATAGCTGAATTTGGGTGAATATATTTAATGACAATTTGCCACTGATAGGCTAAGAAGACCCCTAGCTATATATTATATGCTAATGCTATATGTTATATTACGCCGATACGCAGTCAGTCTGACCCCTTGCTAATTGATAAATATTTTACCACTGAAAAGGCTTTTGTCTAAATAATTTCCACTAACATAGCATGAGAATTTTTTTTAAGAGAAAGCACAAGTGTTTCATGGCAGTGTGTGACACTGGCAATTTTGGCAACCGTTTTCTAAACTAATCATTTGATATATTACATTTAAGGCAGATATATATTATATGCTCTACTCTATGAAGGTCATCATTATATTATCTTGAATTACATTGTTTCAAAGTAATCATTGACGTTAATTAACAAAATGCATGTTTAAATATTTTCTAACACAACTCTAGGTAAATTAACAAAATTTAATACACACAAGAGATAAAGCTATGTGAGATAACAGTGTGCAAGACTGTGTGGTACAAATGATAACTATAGTGGTAACATTGGCACAATAAAACTGATGATAAGAAAAGCTAGCAGCTCTAACACATAATAACCTGCATTGAATTTTCACACTATTGTATTAAATGCTTTCACAATTACTTATCGGTTAAGTTATTGCTAAGTCTCAGCCTATAAGAGTAGCAAGCCAAAATCAACCACATTGCAAAGGCATTAAAGCTCATAGTGATTTTGTCAGAAATGCAAAATAGCAGGTAAAATAACTGTGAAAAGATTGTACCAGTAGCTTTGTTCACACAAAGATTGCAAAAGGAGGATTTATGTTGTACCTGCAAACCCTTAAAAAAATAACCTGCAGGCTTTGGGATATATGTAATTGACTTTTACCTGTAATACACAGGCAAAATTAAATACCATGTGGCAAAGAGAACCTCTGATTTTGTTTCATGTGAAGTAAAGCATTGTGAGGAAAGCAGAGGAAGGCAGAAAACAGCATTAAAATAATTTTACATAGTTCTACTATGTGGGACAATAAATGGGTATCATACTTGATCAGTATTAATAAATATCTCTCTTAAAATTACCTATTACAGAGATCCGTATCTGTAAAGATATACTAAAACTGACTTACCTTAACATAAGGGAATATGAGCTTCTCTTTGATCATGGACCAAATGATGCGGGTCATCTCATCACCATCCATTTCAACAACTGGGTTTTTAGCCACCACCCTCTTGGCTGTTCCATCTAACAGAAAAATTCTTTTAACACACAAAACCTTCACAAACAAAATTCTGCTGTAGTAGGTACAATAAAGAAACAAAGAAGTATTTCAATAAACACTATTTAAATTAGTTATTGTATGGCATTTTGGTCAGTGGGTCTTCTTAGGGGCGTATTTGGTATTTTTATGTTTTACGTACGCAAAAGATGAACTTTGTTTATCATAAACATTTAAAATCGCACTTCTAACAGAGTTGAGAGTAGGTAAGTGCTTAATTATAGCTATTCCCAACAATTAACTAGGTACAGAGAGTAACTAATACATCTCCACTTTAGTAATTAGTAGGCTGATGCGAGCATGCTACTCATCAACGAACAAATAAACAGCCACCTAAATACTTGGTAAAACTAATTCTTTGACCTGTACTTTGCATGGGCCAAAGTTCTAATTTCAATATAACCAATTTACTACAATCAGTTCATTAGCGGCAAACTTAGATAAAGTGTAAATGAATATAGAATTTAATTTAATTAAATAACTTTCATTCATTTGCAGTCAAATAAATACCAGTTACCTAACCAAAAAAACTAGTCATGAATAAAAACCACTACTTACAATTTCTTGTCTGGGTAGAAGTAAGTTCTGTAACATATTTCAACAACTTTCTGCTGTTACTGGCCATTTTTTCAAATTAAATACGTGGCGCTCTTGATTCAGTAATTTATCACAAATTCAAACGATTTCACACAATCAAACGACACTACGACAGAATCTTTCGGCTGCCAAGTCCGAACCGGTATGCATGACATGAATGACAAGAAAGAAAAGCACAGAGCACACATGCACAACTTAACATAGATAGATGCTTAGACTATAGTGATGCGCAAGAATTTTGTACCGACAACACGTTGAACTACCGCGGCCACGTAAGTTTGACACTGTAAAACTAGGCTTTCTGAATTACTATTGTAATGACGTTTATTTTATTACTACGCAGCGACACTTAACGTTGTATACCTATCAAGATTAAAAAAAGCCGACTTCTGAAGAAGATAAATCAGCTTCTGAAGTCGGTTGCAAAACAAACGAAATCAAACAAACAAATGTCACCGACTTCTTAGGCTGATTTTTCTTCGGAAGTTTATTTTTAACTTTTTGTGTTTTTGAAGTTGGTTTTATTTTTTTGCAAAAAAGTTTTTTTATTTTTCCATTTTTAGTTGTAATATCCTATACAAAAATTCAGTAAGCATTTAACATTCAACCAAGAAACCTAACCCTTAACCTTCACGATTCCCTTATTATTGCTTTCAACTCCTGACCGTTGGGGAGTAGTACCTTCCATAATCAGCTCACCTAGATAACCTGAAAGAATGCAACCATATATGCGTCCCCATAATATTTTATTAAAGAATTATTCTCCATCTCCTAACCGTTGAGGATTGATACCTTCCATCATCAGCTCATCAACATGAAATGATGACTGCTAGATGCGAATACTTGAAAAGCTTTAGAAAAAGCACGAAACAAGTAGTAAGTGCCTATAAAATTTGAGGGTTGTTTTCCTTATATTGGTACCACCCTTTTTGGCGGGTGGAAAATCATCAAATAACCCCTCCCACTCTTGGGCAGAGCGAAAAATAGTGTCAGACTTCTACTGACTAAAAACCACCCATGTTCCTTTTTAGCCCTTGCGCTGAGGCCGCGGTATCTCTTTCGAATAACCCGCAGCCCCGACGGGCATTGGTAACACCCTTGGGATATCTCCATTTCAACAAGAAAAGAATTTTCTATTTCGGATTAATCGGTGAATACAAAAAAGATTCCGATGAATTGAGAACCTCCATTTTTTTAAATGTCGGTTATTGAGATTTACCTTCTATCATCAGGTCAACCTAATAGCCTGAAAGAATACAACTGTTGGTCCATAAGTACGTATAATTTTTAAGGAATTTCCTTTAAACTCCTAACCATTGTGGAGTTGTACCTTCCATCACCAGCGCAGCCACATGAGATTATGATTATCAGACGCCAATACTTCAACAACAGCAACAGAAAATATATGGAAAACATTATATGTGCCTATAAAATTTGCGGGTTGCCCTCGATTTCTCAGGGATCCCATCATCAGATCCTGACATCAGGGACTACCTTGGGAGTATACCCTTTAAAACATGAGAAGAATTTTGAAAATCGGTCCACAATTGATGGAGTTATGGGACATACATAAAAAAAATAGATTCACATGAATAGAGAACCTCCTCCTTTTTGTGAAAGTCGGTTAAAAACTAAACAAACACAGTCCATACATTACAAGAAAAACTTACGAAAACCAGGTAGACAGGCAGTATAGGATCAATAAATGTGCTAAACCATATAATTGTTTTAAGAGGTTTTGTTGTTACCTCTGTCTTTACAACTTTTATTTAGGTATTTATCAGTAACCAGTAACGAAAATTCAGTAGAACTTTGATGAAAAAACAGACCACTTTCACCTTTTGTTACTAGTCACTCATGACATTAGCCATAAATTAAAAAAAAATAAACGAAACAATTGTGAAATAAAAAAACAAAAGATTAATTTGTAATCGATACTCTGACTGCAGAGTACATCACTAGAGTAATTTTAGGACGCACCTAAGACGCCACGCAGTGTTGTAGCATTTAATATTACTACTAATTAAGAAAAAAATCCCATACGAATGAAAAGGAAGCACATCTCTTTATTTTTATCAGTAGGCGAGATGAGATGGAGACTTCGTTGAAACTTATTTAATTATTCAGCTTGAGGTTCACGTGCCTGTAAGGTATTTCCAACCAGTATCTACCATACTGGTTGGAAATACCCGACAGGCGTGGTAGTAGTGTGCTCTGTGTACTGTGCTGAAAATGCAACGTTATGTAATGATCCAAATCATTATAAATGAACAAATCCATTCAATCCAGATATCTATTATTTCGAAGGTGAACACAGACAGTAGAAGCAATGCCACCCATTTGAAATGGTCAATCGCAGCAATATCGCTGGTTTAATAATAAAAAGTAATTATTGTTATTTATTTTTAGGTTCGACAAAATTAGTTACGATACTGAATAAGAGTAGTACTAGTGCTGGCGTTCGTTAGGAGACCTTGGTCACTATTGTGACACGCCGCGCTGGCATTTTGTGTTATGTAGCTGACTACACCGTCTAGCGTCTATTACATTATTGTCTTTATTCGTGTTTTTTTTGTTTTTTGGAGGACACAGGACAAGTGAAAACGATTAAAGTTATGGTAGAAAATGAAATAATAAACGAGCAACCCTGGAAATGTCAAATAGAAACGCCTGCTGAAAGTTGCACTCACACACATACAAACTGTCAGTATTATTCACATATTCACTTCGTTCGATTCGTCCGCCCGCTCAGCCCCGCTCGCTTGCCTGCTGCACGGCTCGCCGCGCGCCGCCGGTACTATATTGCGGTTATTCTCGTTATCGAATCGTGTGAGTAAATTGCAAATGCCAACTCTATCGCAGTACCGGGCACGACGGGCCGCGGGTGTCGTGTGATCGTGTCTGGGCATTGATTAGATAGCGAAATACAGAATAATAATTTTGGTGCCCCCATTTCAATTTTCTCCCGTGGTGGTTTTGGTTCGTTTGTCTAAATATATTTCTAACTTTATTAACGTCTTATTTAAACCACGACAACCTTAATTTCTCTCATAGCAGTTTTTCAAAGGAGTTTTTAACGATTTGTCGATCAAGAGGTCTACGTACTACGCTGCCGTTACAAGTTTGGAAGCCGGCTTGGACGCAGGTAAATGCATGCAGTTTATATAAGCCTTAACTCGTTAATTTTTTGTGTAGATGCATGGTAAATAGTACTTTTTCATTCATAATAATATGTTAGTTAAGATTCAAGTGAACAAAAGTATAAACATTTCGTTCCAGTAATTAGCGTGCTATATATAGCTGTAATGACTCGTTTAAAAGTTAGTGGTTTAAATTAAATGTGTGACCTACATTTATTATCTGCATTGTAAAAAGTGCAGAATTTATACTTGGATCAAATTAATTGGCTAAGTTCAATCTGATATCAAGCTGTGATTATGTATAGGTACCTACATATATTAAGTTATTATCACATACACACGCGTTTCTTTATCATCCCTTATCTCCTGCTGTAAATTGACTTAAAAAGCATTGTTGTGGTTAATAAAAAGTCAGAATCTGTTATTGCATTCTAAACTTTAAAAAAAAATAAGCCTTGATTGTTTGACAGTAAAACCTTGGTCAGTGGTTAGTCCTTGAAATAAACTTCATATTTTGTAAATTAGGACTGTATTCTTTAGTTAAGTCATGAAATCTGCCCTTAAGACGACCCATTGACCAAGTTATGTATTTAAATACCATGCTGAATTGATCTGCTGTCTTGAATTTTCAGTTGCATGTCAGCATTAAAAATGTAGCATAATTATAGAACTGCCAGCTGTTTGATTATAGTATAGCTTGTTAACTTACTGTTATTACCAATATACATATAGCAGCTTAGGCATTTGACCATGTTTATCACTAAATTATCCCATCTCTACTATTTAAGATATTACCAAACCAATACTAACTCATTGACTTATTCATTTATGATCAAAACCCAAGCTTTTTACATGGAAATAACTAATTAATATGAGCTAATGTAAACATAAATCACAACAATATGATTGTCATACTGCAAGGGTGCATTATAGGTCTTATTCTTATGCATTAAAATATAATTTGCTTAACAACTGTAACAACAATATTGCTTACTACCGTGTTAATGAATGTTGATTTCATATTTGTTTGTGTATTTGTTACAGTAATTAGCAAATATGGCTGGGTCAACCAGATTACTGACTATCCGCAAGCCTTTGCAGCGATCATGGCACTTCCGGCTTTCAAGTTCTTCTGCATCAGCACCCCCTACTCCAGGGGTGCCATACACTAAACTTAGTATTGGAATACCTAAAGAGATTTGGGAGAATGAAAAAAGGTATACCTTATAGATAATCTTCAGTTGGTTAGCAAGTGTACAATAAAAATATTTGGAAACATTCCAAGTGTGTTTTTTGCATCAAAATTTAAATAATCTGTGTCACGATAATTATTGTTTAAGTGAAATTAAGTGTATTACAGAGCAATATGTCCTCATTTGATTTAGTTATATCAATAAATTAAATTAAACATCTGATTATTTGGCAGCTAGTTGCAACATTGCCAACTTTCTGTTTTGGATGCAAAGCTCCTTTATTACAAATTATTGAGCATACATTTTGTTTTAGAGTTGCTGCAGTACCAGCAGTAGTTAGCAAATTAGTAAAGAAGGGCTTCAGTGTCAATATAGAAGAGGATGCTGGTGCTTTAGCCAATTTCCCCAACAAAGGTTATGAAGAAGCAGGAGCTAAAATAACCAGTTTAAAGGACACATTCCAGTCAGGTAATTTATTGATTCAATACATCAATTCATTCTCTAATTTTGGTATTGAAACTATTACTAATGTGTTCGTTCATTTCAGATATTATTTTAAAAGTCCGTCCACTAGTAGATACTGAACTTCAAAGTGTTAGAGATGAAGGGACACTCATATCATTTTTGTATCCTGCACAAAATCAAGAATTAATAAAGAAGCTTTCCGCTAAACATGTGAATGCATTTGGTAAGATTTTTACAAATGCTTTTATTCTTTATTTGAATTTTTGACACCTGACTTTTCTGCTACAATGGTTTTTTTTGTAGCAATGGACTGCGTTCCTCGTATAAGTCGCGCCCAGGCATTTGATGCACTCAGCTCTATGGCAAATGTAGCTGGATACCGGGCTGTGATCGAGGCGGCGGCACATTACCCACGATTCTTCTCTGGTGAGACAATTAAAACATCATTCCGAATATTGTATCAGTAAACATGATTAACCAAATAAGAACAAGAAATGACCTTGACTGCATTAGTGAGCGGTTTTAGCGTAGCTGAATGTGGGACAAAACATATTTAAAAAAAATGCTATTGACATGCTCAGAAAAAGAACAAGATAGGTCTTTTAATTTAATGCAATGCAATGTATAAAAGGATCTACCTACCACTCCTCTCATAGGTACCATACCATACCTATCATTCTCTGGTCAACAATAAACAGCTCAGTCCTAAGGCTTTCCAAAGTCACCTTATTAGGCCAGTCCTAATTTCTTGATATATAATAATATATCCATAAGCAATCATTGTCACACCAATGATTGTTGAAACCCTGAAAATGCGATTGCAATCAAAATAAAAGGGGTTTGGACCCAGGTCATCTTAAAATAATAGGTCAAATCATACTTTGACGAATAAAGCATTTCCATGAATGAATTATTGAATAATTCTTGCCGGCCGTGATAACCGTGTTATCCGATAGCCTGAACAGAAGTAATGTAGTATATTTTATAAACAAGTATCTGTTCCACATGCATGCAGACGCGATTGTTGTATATCTAGAAATTGAGAAAGCATGGAGAAATCAAAAACTACATAATGTTCCATGTACTGATCCGTATCACATCAAGTTCGCCGGCTTTGCCGCTTGGCCACTGTATTGCGACAGCGACTGCATGGAGCATCATCTCTGGTATTCATACCTTTAAGACAGTCTCTGTAAAACTTTGTCTAGGCATGAACCAAAACGCTGACGAAATTTAGCTTGTAGTTGTAGTTTGGGAACAATAATAATAATATGAGGTGATGTGCAGGTCAAATGACGGCAGCTGGCCGAGTGCCTCCATGTCGAGTGCTGGTGGTGGGCGGAGGAGTGGCGGGTCTGGCGGCGGCCGCGCAGGCGCGCTGCATGGGCGCCGCCGTCCGCGCCTTCGACACGCGCCCCGCCGTGCGCGAGCAGATCGAGAGTCTCGGCGCACAGTTCATCACCATGGATATGAAGGTCAGCTACCACCGCTTCACGTACTTAGGCTAGAATACACCGCATCTCATTTTTGATTAAAAAATCAAAACATGCCTTGCGGCAGACAGTAGATGGCAAGTACAAAAATGAACAGGACCGTTTGGTGTCTCACTGGCGAAAAATTAACATAAAAGATGTCTGATGAGATAAAATATTGCAAAAAAGGGAAGAGAGTGAGCATTATACTGAACGGGTTTTAAGTGTATCGCTCACCAGTAGGAATGCATAGGTAAACGTGATACAAAGTATGAGAATGACGCTACGGCAGTTCCGCTGTCTCCCGTAAGGCACATATAAAGGGTCGAACCTCATCTAGCGGAACGTAATCGCAATTTCCCATCCTTTTCTGTCGCTCAGAACCAGCATTTGCTAGAGCGAGAAACAGCGGGAATGCTATCGCACGCGGCAGCATCGACGCGCGACGGTCGTCTCGGCGGCAGGATGCTGGATTAGGTTCAACCCTAATGATACCTAGCAGTTGCAGTGACTAGAATCGCGCTTGTGCACCTTCACTTGGACTCTGGTTCCATAAACTCTGATTTAATTATAGGACCGCTTATGTGGTATATCTGGGAAAGGGATAAGTAATTATGTTGACCGTAATTATTGTTTGCCGTCAAAACATTTGAACTAACTGAAACCTACATTATGAATCATACATAATACAACTCTCTCTACTCGCTGTTACTAAATTACGTACAATGAGATGAAATGAGATCTCGCGTAGTCGCGGCGTGACCTATATAGCTGCACATGAGATTGAAACATCATGTGTTACATTGTGCTGGGATGTAGGCAATAACTGCGGTCAAAGTATACGGATCACGTTTCTCGTGACCGCAGGCTTGTTCTATGTGATGTATCACGTGTATTGTGTTATCAGGATATTTGTGCTTATACTACTATTTGTTTACAGAGGTGGGTGTACCCTAATCCTAGTGGTTGGGGTGCAGCGACCACCCTGCCCTTGGCTGCTATCGCCAATGGTAATTTCCAGATGAAATGACTCGTAGTTATAGATACGTAGTCACGTAGTATTTATTCACTTTATTTGTAACGTTTGTTTTGTTCCGCTAAATCTTATGTAAATTGCAACATTCAATGCACCAATCCTTGAGTAAAACTTATTGTTATCTTTACGTGATTTGCTATTTTAATTTTGTTTATTTTCTTTTAAATAACTATACGGCATGCTGATAGTGGTAATTGAATGTTAGCACTACATTTTTTATTCATATGACAAAAAGACATAGGTAATATCTAACATAATGACATGTCATAAAAAACTTCGAACTTAACATTTCATTTTAAAAAGATCAGTGTATAACGAATGTATTTTTATTTACTCACACACTGTCACTCCCCAAATTGACCGGTATATCGATTGTATTAAACATGTTCGCAAGTTGTAAACCTTGAAAACATTTAATTTTGGTTTATTGCCGAAGATAATATAAATAAACCCTCAGTAGGTATACAGACGCGGTATGAACAGTCTATGACTTATAAAAGCAAATAGAAGCCGATAAAAGTTCATACAGTTTGCTTTTTATTGATCTTTTACATAATGCAAATTCGAATACCGAATACGACTATAGATAAAAATTTATATTCTCATATCAAGGTCGTCAACTACACCAAAGAGTTTCGCACATTAGCAGACCTTTGTTCAAATTACATTCGACAGCCATTTGTTTTTCGTAAGTTGAATGACCGTTTTAATGTGTGTTTATTTGCGTCGTTTAGGAGGAAGGTGCAGGATTAGGCGGATATGCCAAAGAGATGAGCCAAGAGTTCCTCGACGCCGAAAGGGCACTCCTGGGCAAGGAGGCCAGGACATCTGATGTAATTATCAGCACTGCGCTTATTCCTGGGAAACCAGCACCGGTTTTGATTCTTGAGGCAAGTATTTATCCAAATTTCCTGTAGTCCACATCTAGACGAGGCATAACAACTTAAAATTCAACTGAAAGTTGGTTCAGTTTTTATAAACTAAAACCAAAATATCAGCCGGAACGGCTTAACGTGCTTTCTGGACACGGAGGGCACTTGGTTAGCATGTAATGGGTGGTCACCTATCCATGGAGTCACGGACCAACCTAGGCAAGCACGGATTAACCTAAAGATTGACCCGAGCGTCTTTTTATTATTTATCCACAAGGTCCAACCGCTCGAAAGCGTTGGTCGAGCTCGAACAGCTACTTATTAATAAAATTATTCCTATCGCCATTGTGTAAATCTAATTGATATGCCAAAAGCGTAAACTATCTTCTTCACACAAGTTAAAAAAAACTGGTTATTCCGGATACACTGAATTTGTTATCATAAGGTTACCAATGTTGTGTCAAATAGTCGATAACATTACGCTGACGTTCTGTTTTACGTGCTGCGAAACATGAACACGCTGTATTCATAGTTAACTAAATAAATGTTTACAAAGTATTTGCATATCCAATTGTGCGTACGATTGCTATGTTCGGCCTTGACATTGGCGTAAAAGCACCATATTGGCGGAATAATGAATACTTATGCAAAATTACATAATATCACGCCTGTAATTTGCCGAAGGATAAGGCAGAGATATACTTATAGGGTAAAACATTTTGCCAGTTATATTTAATTCCCATGTAATAAGGGGCGAGCCTATTGCCAATAACCGCGCACATATGTTTGCAATACTCAAAAACACTTATACCCGACTTAAGAACCGAATACAGGACCTCATGCATAGCAGTAAAACGGGCACTAGGCTAATGAGGCACAGAGGCATATGACGTAAACAGATAATAATATGGTCACGATACATCTTACTTGTTTATGTGCGTGTTATCAACGTCTTGTCTACTCAAATATGGGGCAGTAACGTAATATTGATACGAACTTATGAATGCGTTAATGGGTAAATATTATGGAATTAATCACTCAAGATCTACAAAGCACTTTCACTCCTCACTCAGAGGTATAGGGTTGAAATTATTAAAATACTACGACATGTTGAATATGAATATGACGAATCTTCGTCCTCATTTGTAGTCTACAAATAATGCGTTTTTATATCTTACGAATGCGCGATAAATATAAAAATAAACTGATCGTTAGATAAAATTGTAATTGATTACGTTTGATCGAGATATTTAATGGATTAAAACGAGGAGTGAAGCTACGCTTAGCAACTAATTGCTATCAATTATAATTCCGGCCGACTGAAAATGGATTGAACAATATGGCCGAAATTGGCTTCACCATTGTACTCGTACTCATTATATTTTATTGTTTATTCAGTCAGCCTATATAGTTCGAGTTGATCAATCTGTTTGGCTATTATACATACTGTTGAGATAGAAACTTGGAAATCCATATAAATCAATCCTTATTGTTCCATTATCCTTTTATTTGTAAATCAATCTTACTAGCATGCTAAATTGTATTTTTTCTTACATTTAGGATGCCATCCGCGACATGGCACCCGGGAGCGTCATAGTAGATTTAGCAGCAGAGATGGGAGGCAATATCCAGACGACAAAGAAAGGCGAGATCACAAAAGTGCACGGTGTGACGCACATCGGCATCACTGACATGCCCAGTCGGATGCCTGCGCACGCGTCGACGTTATATGCTAATAACATCTCAGGGTTTCTCTTCAGTCTAGGTAAGTAATATTCCAGCTGATTAGATAAATGTGTGTTTATATTCATTTTCCTTGAAGTTTTCGAGCTGAAAAAATATTTACAGAAAGTCGTAAATTGACTTGATATGTTAAGACAGGATGAGTGAATTCTAAATCTTTTGAAATAAAAACAGTTTTTTAAACGTTTTATTTATAAATATGTCTATCTTACCTCAGGTACGAATGATCATTTCCACATCAACTTGGAAGATGAAGTGACCCGTGGGGCTATAGTCTTGAAGGCTGGAGAGCTTCTCTGGCCGCCACCACCTTCGCCAAGCATGGCGAGCGTGCAAGCCTCTACGACACCAACTGCAGTCGCTAAGCCTGAACCGCCGAACCCATTCAACGAGACTTTGAAGGACGCCTTCTTGTATTCTACGGGTAGGTCTCAAGAAACAAATGAAGAGCTATTACATGTCCAATTTCAAATAATAAACAAATGAAGATTGTTATTTGAACATTGAAACTCATTTTACTTTTCTTTGTTACAGGGATGGCCAGTTTGATTGGTCTGGGAATGGCGGCACCTAATCCTGCTTTCACTACAATGACAACTACGCTTGCCCTATCAGGTAAATAGACTGCCTAAATTATTAACCTTCCATACCTTCCCTTGCATACTTTGCCTTAATCATTACCTTTCGCCATAGTCGAGTAAAAACAGAGACACAATGATGATGAAGATGCTTGATCGTAACTTGACATTAAACCTGATGTTTTACCAATCAGTCAAGTCTGTTCACGGAGCCTTTTAGGCCTTTCGGTATGTAGTATGCCCTTACAAATTCAAGTTAGCCGTACAAACAGTGTAGTAGCCATGACCCCGTTTCAAAAGTATATCTGACTAAAATAGTTCTAGTACAGACTACACTCCTCTCATTCAGATAAGGAATGCACATTACGATAACAATTTCAGAACATTGGCAAGGTTCCCTTACGGTGTTAAATGATTCCATTCCAATCAGATGTCTTTTTTTACCTAATTGTATTTTCTCTTGTATCATAATCTGCCATATTATAACACTTTTGTTTATAAATTAACAAACTTTAGTTCGGTAAAACGTGATGTGTTTTTATTGGACTTAAATTCCTAAAATTATGAATCGTTAGACGCGCTTGCGCGGACGGCGCGGCGCTCGAATGTACCCACTCTTGGGTCATAGACCTCCTCTCTAAAAGATGAACTGGGCTGTAAGTTACACTGGGGAGTTATGTGTCTTTGAATTTTTCTGTTGTCTAACATCCTTTGGATATTTTCATTCACCTGAGTGTGGTTGAAATTAATTTACATCGAGTGTCTAGGTCTAGCGACTGGTAAGCATGTGTTCCTTAGTTCGATTCCCTGTGTCGGGCATCATTATTCGAGTTTCTCTATAGCAGCCACGAAGTCTGTGCTGGTGCCTGGTCGATGGCAATAGGCTCGCCCCCTATTACATGGGACTTGGCGAAATGTGGGTGTACTATTAGGTGCACCTCTGCCTAACTCTCTCTTCAGGGATTACAGGAGAGATGTTATGTCATCTGTGTTACGACTAGGTTCGAACCTGCGACGTACAACACGTAAGTCACTACCACTTCCACTACACCACCACTGCTCTCGCACTTCACTTGTTTTTTTATACTAGGTACTAAGAAGTATTCCTTGTCGAACAGGTGTGGTAGGCTACCACACAGTATGGGGCGTGGTTCCCGCGCTGCACTCGCCGCTCATGTCGGTCACTAACGCCGTGTCGGGTATCACGGCCGTCGGCGGTCTGTTGCTCATGGGCGGCGGGTACCTGCCCGAGACTCCAGTACAGGTACCTAATATTACTGATTTTATCGTTATTCAGGTTCAACTAGACTAGTACTCGTCAGATAGAATCTTGAACTCCCTTCTTCAGTATAAAGGGTGTAAATTTACCCTTAACGCAAACAAACGGCACTTGTTCTCCCCACCACTGCGATAATTTTTTTGTTCTAGACCATACCTGGGAACCCCCTAGTAACGGAGATATTGGGGGTCAAAGTTCCAAATTTTTCACAGCTGTTTTTGTAAACACTAGTTTTTCAGGTTATAACTTTACTTAAATTACCTCCATGATCCATTTATTATTCAAAGCATCCACTAGCACAATGTTTTAAGAGTGCTACTTTGAGTTTTACCGTAAAATGTGATTTTTGACCCCAAAAAAGAAGTCCGTAGAAGTTTCCCAGCATACATTTTTGCGTAGGGGTACTTAGTTCGATGTACATAATGCTTGGTTGACGGCTGTGTGATGGGTTGATTTATACCCTGTTTGAAGTAAGGCCATCCCCATCTATTGTAGTTCGGAGCTGGAATGTTTGCCTGTTTTATAGGGATGTAATTTAACGAAATACCGTTCAGAAACATATTTTGTTTCTAGGTGGTATTTCGTTAACCACAGTTTATGGACTCTACAGACCGATGCTGCCAGGCATGTCGACAAATTTCGCACGCATTCAGTTTAAATGCCGAGTATGCCATTTGGTATGCAGGGTAAGGGTCCAATACCAGGAGTTGTGCTGATGGTACACAACATAAAAGACGCATATTTAACATTCTTAATTATTATAAAACTCCATATTGCATTTCACAAAGTGTATTTAGCAAGTTTTATCTAATTTTAAATGTGCACAACTTCGTGTAGAACCACAATGGCCGTTCAAACTAACACTATTATATCCGGACAGTGGCTGGCCAGCACAGCGGCGCTCATCTCGTTCATCAACGTGTTCGGCGGGTTCCTCGTCACGCAGCGCATGTTGGACATGTTCAAAAGGTAAACAAAACATCACGATCACTTTTGTACAGAAAACTATAAAGGGTGATTAGAACTAGACTATTGTTTTACCGCAAGTTGCGAAACAAAAGAACATGAGGCTTTTTCAATCAAAACTGACGCTTACACCCGTATCGCTCGCACTATCGTCAAGTTACAGTAATTACTTATGTACATTTTTATCCAAAAGAAGAATTTAAACCAGGTAAGAACCGTCAAAGAGAGGAGTCTAGTACACTTGCAGTAGTATTTTTAATAATATTATGTTTATAGGCCAACGGACCCGCCAGAATATGGATACCTGTACGGTATTCCTGCTGCGGCCCTTTTCGGAGGCTACATCACTGCAGTTATGCAGGTACTTATCCGTGCTATACAATTATTATCTTGATGTCATTGTCCCATATCACTGGGGGTCGGCGCACGGCCTTTTTTCCTTTGTCCCCCTGTCAGCCATCACTCACTCATTCCTTTCCTTTTTTTTTTCCATAAGCATTCCTTTCACACATTTTTTTTTGTCATTTCTTATTACATGCCCATGACGAAGTCAGACGTCTCTATTTTAGAGCTATATGATTACCAGCACTATTAGGTCCAAGTATTTAATAGTGCTTTGTAATCTTATATTAATAAGATTGTGTATTTGATAACTTTTCATTCCAAAACTACTCAAGCCCAAAAGCCAACTAGTAACTTGATAATTATGTAGTAATGTTCCCATTGTTTTATGTAACAAAAGGAAACTAATAAAACTAAATAATGATTTCTTTTCTACAGGGATACCCTGAAGTCCACCAGATGGCCTATCTTGCATCGTCTTTATGCTGCGTAGGCGCCCTTGCAGGACTTAGCTCACAGACCACCGCTCGCAAAGGAAACTACCTTGGAATGGTAAGATTTTTTCATAAACAATGTTACATTAAATTGGCTAGCGGACTTTACAGACATCCTGAGGGAGTATAATGACTCTAAAAAAATCTAACCTCACAATTAGATGTACTTGTACCTACAGCAAATTACGATGATTATGTCATGACGCCACATCATGCTTGTAAGCCCAGTTGGCTTGGGCAGAGGTGTGCCTATAAAAGTGTAGTTACCTACTTGAAATTATCAGTTCAGAACAACTACATACACCATAACATATCTGTGAAGTTTTGCTAGCTAATTTAATTTGAACCATGATCAAAAGGTGGAACTAAACACTTTTCCTGCAACCAATGATTAGAAAAGGCATGCATAACATTGCAATCTGTGTCCGCAGCTACTGACTCGACCCCAAGACCCGCTCATTGTAATCTTGATGACTTTAGCCTTAATCTATTGATCATTGTAAAGGCATTGAGACACTATAGAACTTAGCGACAAAATTCTGTATTATTTAATTCCAATTTTATGGTTAAGGGGCCATCCTTCAATCACGTGAGTGTTTTTAAGCCCCCATTCAAATTTCTATAGCGCCCGCGAGGGTTTTCACACTTTAATAGCCCCCTCCCCCTCCTCGTGATGTTTTGGGCCGCCCCTTCCTCCTCCGCCCTGCATTACGAGTACTTCATTTTATTTTAAAAGAACATAGTTTTAGAATCAATTCTGCCCCCCGCCCCTTGTTATAACCTCACGCTATTGAAGAACAGCCCCTAAGCACAACATTGAAATTAAATAATGCAGAAACTTGGTCCAGTTTAGCTATGGTAGTGCCATGTATTAGTTTTGAAGGCTGAACTAATTCTGTCCCCCATTAGCACAATTTTTATATAACGAGGCAACTTGGGTTCAGCTCGGCACGCTAAAACTTTGATGACCACTTTAGTAATATGAGGTTGCAAACAACAGTAATACTTGTGTAGTAGATTTTTGTTGCAAATATTTAGCCATGTAACATTTTCCTTTAAGATTGGTGTATCGGGAGGTATCGCTGCAACTTTGGGACTACTCACTCCAACCCATCCAGTGTTGGCGCAAATGTTGGGCGTCGCTGGTATTGGCGGTCTCATTGGAGGCACTATTGCCAAGAAAATTGAAATCACCGACCTGCCTCAACTTGTGGCTGGTTTCCACAGGTAACAGAGCATAAAATAATAGCACATTTAACAGTACCTACACGGGTAGGTCCCGTGCAATTTACATAATTTCATTTTAACTTTAATGCACATCTTTTTGTTAGAAAACACCAGTTTTGTAAAGCGTCATCTCGGTGTCTCACAGACACACGCCTGTGACCTGACCTTCCAATGTGCCATGTATGATATGAATGATCAGGGGGCCTAGACAAAATCCTTTTTCTGTAAGCGTTAACGCCAACGGAAAGATCAAATTCTAAAGAGTTGACATTAGCATGACATTATTCCATGACTTCTTCCCTTTCCAGTCTGGTCGGTATGGCGGCAGTACTGACCTGCCTCGCCACCTACATGCACGACTTCCCCGCGATGGCGCTGGACCCCACCGCCGCAACTCTGAAGACGTCACTCTTCCTCGGCACATACATTGGTGGCATCACATTCACGTGAGTACTGCATTCAGTTTCTTAATCATTGTTTTTTTGACCCTATCTCAAATAAAAGTCGATGGCAGCGCAAAGGTCACTCTAATTGCATGTTCTGGGGCTCAGAGGGCAGGATAGGAGGTGGAACATACACTTTGTGATACTGGTTAACACCCTCTGCGTTGCCTTTTGACGACACCGTGATGGTGACGAAGGTTTGGGACAACGAAATATAAAATGCTGTCGCAGCGGCACACAGAAGAAGAATGATTAAAAGTCGACTGTCCACCCACTGGTAAAGAACGATCAGAGGTTTACCACGTCAGCTGTGGTTTCATTTGCCAGCCATCCGTTCGTGCGTATTGTGACCGTGTATCGCAATAGATGATCCTACCAACATTTTCATAGAAAGCGACATAAGTTCACGTGCGTAGCATAGCCAAGGGCTACTGTAAAGCAATACCTTTACTCAAGGTCGGGCCAATGCCTTTTTCGAGACATCTCTATCAGACCTCACGTGACTTACGTGAATAAAAGTTTATCATGCAGTCGCGTAATACTGCATCGTGTTGATAAGCGCGCCCTAATTGTAATTTTATCAAAATTAATCATAATGTATAGTTTTTCCAAATGATTAAGATAATCATTTATATTTGTCCATGAATGTTTGTTATTAATGAAATGTTGGTGACGCAGATAAGATACCAAAATTATACTCGATATTATACGTACAGGCGAGTTGCCTGGCGCGCAACTATTCACAACTGAATAAACAGAAATAAACATTTATATTGCACAGCAGCATGTTGGGCTATTTTAATTTACAGATGTTCAATGTCTTCTTGGTGGGTTGCTCAAAATCATTAATTGTTAGGACTTGATAAGTTTCGAACTGCTAAGATCTCTATGGAAACTCTGCAGATCTGACGTGAGGGGAAAACAGATAAAAAAAACTAAACTCTTAAAACAAAAAAAAAACATTTGGCTATGGGGCATGGCCACTGGTATTTAATAATACCAGTGAAAGTCTATTTAGTTTTTTTAACCGACTTCAAAAAAGGAGGAGGTTCTATGATCGTGTGTATGTATTTTTTTTTTTATGTATGTTACCTGATTTCTCCTCCATTTGTGAACCGATTCTCAAAATTCTTTTTTTATTTGAAAGAGTATTTTATGTTATTATATTGATATCAATACTCATCGTATCAGTGGACTTTCGCTAGCTAATTTAATACAACCCTGTTTGTGATCAGACAGGCAATCGCTCCATGTAAACTGGTATTCAGCTGCATCTAGTTAGACTGTAGGCCGAGCCCAACATAGTTAGGAAAAGGCTAAGCAAATAAGAAGTCGAAGTTACAGAGTATGTATGTATTACAGCGGCTCACTAGTAGCATACGGCAAGCTGCAAGGCTCCCTCTCCTCGGCTCCACTCCTGCTGCCGGGCCGCCACGCGCTCAACGCGAGTCTCCTGGCCGGCTCGCTGGGCTGCGGCGGCGCCCTACTGGCGTTCCCCGAGTTGCCCGGCCTGCCGCTCCTGGGTGCGGCTGCCGTGCTCAGCGGTATACAGGGACTCACTCTTACTGCTGCTATTGGAGGTAGGTTGAAAGCATGAAGAAAAACTTAAAATTTTCATATATCCATCGAAAGTTGTCCACTGTTGGAACTTTGTCTAAGTTTGCTACAACAGGCAACTTTATACTATCGGTAGACAAGTTGCCGGGATAAATTGTCTTGTGCCTGCTAATCTAAAATTTTGGAAAGGACTGACGAAAAGTTCGGTATTTTAATTAGTTTTGTAAAACAAAGTTCTGACATTTTTTTTAGCTAGACTTTAATACCCTAAAATAAATTGCAGGCAAAAAGACTACTCGCTCTTTCATTTTTATTTAACTCATTAGTAATTAGTATTATGCGGTTGGCGCAGTAGCTGAGCGATTAGACTGCTGCGCTGCGTGTCGCGGTTTTGAACCCCGCACGGAACAAATATTTACATGGCCTACAGATAGTTGTTTCGGGTCTAGGTGTTTGTGTATGTGAGTTTAATTGTTTGTAAACGTACCCGCGATACAGGAGATAGCCCCGTGTGGGGCAGTTTTTTAAAAAAAGAAGAAAAGACAAATATATATATTTTTCATTTTTGTTTATCATTATAGTCACTTCTTTACTCGAAGTTGACGCAATAAACTCACACTCTAATGTATAATCTCTAGGTGCGGACATGCCAGTGGTGATCACAGTACTGAACAGCTACTCTGGCTGGGCGCTGTGCGCTGAAGGGTTCATGCTGAACAACTCGCTGATGACCATCGTCGGCGCCCTCATCGGCAGCTCCGGTGCTATCCTCTCCTACATTATGTGCAAGGTAAGTCTGAAGATTGCCATAGAAAAAAACAAAACAAGCTACTGAAAGAAGATTCTTACTGCCGCACTCTAGAGACGTTTAAAGATTTGACATACAAACCCTTCACTAAAGTGTCAAAATCTTTACTTACTGCGGTACTCTGAGATATTTAATGATTACTTAAACCATCACTTAGTAAAGATTTGACATAGTTTTGTATGACAAAAATGTCAAAAGTGATGGCCTAAGTAATCATTAAAGCTTTCTGAGTGCGGCAGTAAGTGACGGCTTATAATAATTAAATATCTCTTGAGTATGGCAGTAAAAGTTACGTTTAGAAACATGAAACTTCTCATAACAAACAGTTGTGTAAAGAAAGTGAAAACTGCAAAGCTAATCTTGAATTTTTTTTTTGACGTGTTTTGAGCACAGAATATCATCATGGCCCTATGTAGCTGATATTTAATAGATCTCTCTCGGGCTATATTGGGACATTATCATCTGACGCTGAAGTTGCAAAGTGGTCTTCAATTGTATTTGTTTATCTCCAGGCCATGAACAGATCCCTACCTAATGTAATCTTGGGAGGATACGGTGTAACGAGCAGCGGTTCAGCGCGGCCAGCTGGCGCGACACACACTGAGGTCAACGTGGACTCCGCCGCCGAGCTCATCCACCGCGCTTCCAACATTATCATCACACCTGGTAAGATCGGAGAAATAAAGATATTCGGCTCAGCTCAGACAGCTAGCCTGTTGTCCTTGAATGCTGTTCAATAAAAACTCCAGGATTTTGTTTCTAATTTTTGTTCATGCCTACAAAATACAGTTATTTGATGGGAATTCATCAAATGACTCCTCCCGCTCTGGGCAGAGCGGTAGGGAGTGTCAGACTTGTACTGACTAAAAACCACCCATGTTCCTTCTTAGCCCTTGTGTGTCGATACCGCTGTATCTCTTTCGAACAACACGCAGCCCCCATGGACAAAAGACAGTCTGACGCTCTATTTCGGCAGTGGAGGCATTTTTGGCAAAGCAGTTTTGTCTGCAAGCGATTCTGTTTGTTAACTACTCTATGATGACATAACCTATATTATGTGTCGTCTACTTCTCAGGATACGGTCTCTGCGTAGCTAAAGCGCAATACCCTATTGCGGAGCTGGTAGATATTCTCAAAGGAATTGGAAAGAAAGTGCGCTTCGCCATCCACCCAGTTGCAGGTAACCTATAATCCTTATCTGTGTGACGTTAAGAGTCATATTAGAACACGCTCGTAACTTTTGGATTGTTGATAGGTCGTATGCCGGGACAGCTGAATGTACTACTCGCTGAAGCTGGCGTGCCCTATGATGATGTGTTCGAAATGGAGGAAATCAACGATGAATTCCCCGAAACTGATCTCGTACTAGTTATTGGTAAGTGGTTTTTCTCTCGGAAATATGCTTCTTACGTCTTCTGCTATAAGGTCTATATCATATTGTTCTATGTCAACGTCGGTACGTTGGTATCACTCCACCAATCTTTTACAAGTTTATCTGTTGACATTAATTTGTTTATGTAGGTGCTAACGACACAGTGAACAGCGCTGCTGAGACCGACCCCCAGTCACCAATCGCAGGCATGCCTGTACTTAAAGTTTGGAAAGCAAATCAGGTAAACCAATCATGTTCTAACATTGCCTACTATTGCCTTTATATGACCCATACTTGTTTACTTACTACTCAAATGTAGTCATCATCTGCCTAGCCTTTACCCAACGATGTTGGGGCCGGCTTATAAGTATAAGTACAACGGGCTGTTCCGCAACTCCACGCGTAATGCGCGTATTTTACGTACGGACGGGAATATCCACCCCAGCTCCCCGAGAAAAGCCAGCAACCCCTGTGTTACTGGCAATCTCGCGGAGAGTACCTAGGTCCTGTATGGGGCAACCCCCGGACAGTGCAGGAGCACGTGGGCTGCCGTTTCTTCTTCCTCCATGCAGGCTCGACACAGAGGACTATCTGTGACTCCTATAGCAAAGAAGTGCTTGTTAAAAGTACCGTGTTCAGTGATAGCGGCCGTCACTGTGTGCGTAGTTGCAGTAAACGGGGTCGGCTTAAGGCTGCTACACACGTTACGATAAATCGTTACGATTGGACGGTACAGTTCAAACTGTACAGTTTAAACTACAGTTGCATGTTGCAGTTTGAACTGTACCGTCCAATCGTAACGATTTTTCGTAACGTGTGTAGCTGCCATAACAGTCTAACCGGATGCAGCTGAATACCAGTATTCTACATGGAGCGGCCTATCTGACCTCCACAACCCAGTTAGTACTGGGTAATACGATTCCACTTGGTAAGACTGATTGTCAGACTTTCAGGCCACTGACTACCTTTAACGTTTGTCAAAGATCTACGAATTACAACCGGCACCAACGGCTTAATGTGTTTTCCAAAGCACACAAGGAGGTAACTCGGTATGTAATGGGTGGTCACCCATCCTCTGATCGGCCTAAGTAAGCGCCCCTTAACCTGAAAATTAATCCGCACGGCTGTTATTATTTATCGACGAGCTCCTCTACTTGTATTCACTACTTTGATTAAAACACGATATCAACAATTCCAGGTGGTAGTAATGAAGAGATCGATGGGCGTAGGATACGCCGCGGTAGACAACCCAATCTTTTACAACAACAACACCGCTATGTTGCTCGGAGACGCCAAGAAGACTTGTGATGCGCTACTCGACCGTATCAAAAATCTCACCGCATAAGTAAGATAGTACTTAATTTTATGTAAAAATAATACTTACAAATAGTACTTACACTTCGGCTATTTGCGTATGTTTTAGGAGAATGAGTTATTATGGTCTTCCATAGCTATATTTAGTTCAATCATATTTTATTTAGTTGATTGCCAGTCTTATACAAGACCATTGTTTTATACGTGTATCGATGACGCGGTTTAGTAAATGGAGTGCTGTGGACGTGTCTGTCACCTATAGCGCAATTTTTTTTCAATGAAATGAATGATGTTTCTATAGAAATCATTCAAGGAGCAATTCTTGTTCAACGATATTTAAAAGATCAGTGAGAGTATACTATTTGATCATCTTACGAGTATATTTAGTAGAAAATCATCACAAAATTACTATAAATAAATGTAGTGTGTCGAAATAGTGAAGTAATGTTGCAGCTGCATTATTTTAATTGTATTGATGTGCTACGATAGCCCACAAAATGCACAAAAAGTTTTAACCGACTTCTATGAAGGGTGCAGGTTATGTATTCGGCGCGTATCCTTTGAGCATTGCAGCTCTGTAATATGTCGCATCGAAATGGTCAAAATATTTCTGAAAGTTATATTTGTTGTGAAATATGACTATATCATGAAAACAGAGTTTTTAATTAGTAATTTGCGTAACATTTTGTGATTCTCTTGTAGGCTATCTTACAGCATCATTACCTATTATATTCAAAGAGCATGTGTTTATGTGTTAAAACTTGCAATTATTTTCGGTGCTCATTTATTTAAGACTGTCAATTACATCACCTTAACGTTAAAGGAAAATGTTGTTACCTTTCTGAATAAGGACATCAACCATAGTTCTATTTTTAATATTAAGTATAGATTTAATGCCTATCATGCATTTTTAAATCGGCTATATTGTGCCTTTATTCTGAAATGCATCCGATAACAACAATGTGTTCTCCGCAATCAAGTGTCATAACGTTATATTTGCTACTTTTGGAACTGAATAATGATAATAAAATAAGGCAACGCGGGGATCGCTGTCGCCAATATATTGACGCTTGTCGTAATGTAAGGAAACAAATGTGCCTTTAATTTTTTACACTTTGAGTATCTCTTATCAGCTAGTCTATAAGCTATTATTGAAATTTATAAATAAGATTTAAATGAAATTTTAAAACAAAATGTATTTGTTATACAGGGCAGAAGAGACATAAACGCACAAAGGCAGAACATCATTGTTCCTTACATAAAAATACTCTTTCCTACAAAAGTGCAATAACTATAGGGACAAAAAAAAGCAAGCAGTTTTTGTTTGGTTAATGTCCCAGGTGAAGTACTGAATCCGCGGTTTTCATTTGTGCGCCAATGTCTCTTTCACTCTGTATACTTGTAAATATAGTTCATATTTGAATTTTACTATGTTAAAACATTTGAGATTTTTATATACCTCTGTATTTTATGTTTACTTGTTTTTAACTTCATTCAGGATGTGATATTATTTTAAATCGCAGGACTATAACATGTTACACCGCCTGTAACATGTTATAATCCTCCTTTCAAATTCCACCAATATGTACACATCAAAACAAACGACCTCACGCAATTTAGGTAGACATATTATTTAAAATAGAGGTCCTTTAATGAAACGACTTCTAATAATAGATTAAGTAATCATTATTGTAGATACTGTTTTATATATATATAATCTAAGACGACAATGTACATACGAGTTCATACGACCCATACATGATGACTACATTATTACATGTTTGTTGTAATTTCATGTCTTTGTATGTCAGTCCTATTTTATTTTTAAATGAAAATTATCATTCCAACTACATTACTATATTATATGTTACTTCATATTTAAGTACTTAGTTGATGACGCTAGCTAAAACATTGAGTATAAGGTCCATTTTTTTTTTAAATGCGTGTTGTCTTTTTATGATGTCAGTTTGTCTTATAATATCAATGGAATGTTTTTATACGTATGCATATATTGTATCTTTGAAAATGAAAATAAAGAATGACTTATAAAGAAATTGATTTAGTTACTTATTGAAATTATTGTACATACTTTTTCCAGTTTGTCCTTACTATTATCCAGTCATCTAAAATCGAAGTCTTTCATTGCCCTATGGTATTCGCACCGAATATCTGTAAGCTGATGCGTCAAACTATTCATTTTGTGAAGAAATACCATCTCAAATCTTAAAAGTTGAGGTATTTCTTAACATCTAAAAGTACGATTTTATTTGTTTTATTATAAAAACTTAGTATAAACTATAAATCAATTGACCCATAATTAAACATAATGTTTAGTTAAAATCTGTCTGTAAATACACAATAGATTACGGCCGAAAATTATATTATGGTGAATTACAAAACTCTTAAGAATATTTTGAATTTCGCGGGCTACCCTTGCTGAAACCAACGCGCGCGCGCGCGTGCGGTTTGAACTTTTATTACATAGTGCCCTTTTTTCTGCTGCCTTTGAGTAGGTAATTATAGTGTGGATTTTAGAATTATCGGGCTATGATCAGACGGTGAAGGTCGGTCGACTCGCATAGTACAGAAAACTAAAACACTTCCCATAGCAAATACCTGTCGGCAGAATTGATAATCTTCTTCGGTTTTGTGAACAGCGATTTTCGATAGTACGATCGATCGATTGGATATGACGGACAATCGAGTGGTTGTGAATAGCAATGGGTATCATCATTTTTTTTTCATATGGTAACTTGTCGTTTAGGACAAACTCAATTCGACAGGTGTCAGGTCAGCGGCCGTCCATAGACATATAAATAAGTGGACTAGAAATACCTACAAAAAAAAGGTGCATACCTACAACCTTGAACGGTACTCAAAATGGCTGCCAATGCTAGGGTTGTGTCAATCATGGAACATAGTATTACTGTAACGAGTATCGAAACTGGTACTAGTTAATAGTATTACGAGTATTAGTAGATATCACGGTTGAATTATAATTAACAGTTCGTTGTAACAGAAAACCATGAGTAAATTTACTTTCCTTCTGATACCTGAGAATAAAATTAATTTAAAGTGGTTTTCTGAACAAAATTAAAGAATGCAACGTTTGCGCTTTCGGTTATATCTGCAGGGCTATTGCGTATCTTTTTAAATGTTAGTGGCTATCATTGTGTCCATCGATTAACTGTCAAATGGTTAGTTTAGTATACCAAACCATAACCATTCGACAGCTAATCGATGGACTGTAGGTCTGTAGATTCTGGTAGGTATGCAGATCTTAGTGAAAAACAACTTCTTCTAATAGGAAGACGATTATGTTTCTATTATGATTAACATACTGACTGGTGGAGTAAAATAAAATAAGAATGATTTTTATTAAATCTGTTTATTGGTGTGATAATATCATTATGATGAATGATGTTTATTTTGCAAGAGGAGCTCGTGGCTTAACAAGAACAGTCACTCGGATCGATATTTAGGTTAAGCTGCGCTTGCCTAGGCTGGTCTGCGGATGGTTGACCGCCCAGTATTATGCCGAGTTTCCTCCGTGCCTCGGAAAGCACGTTAAGCTGTTGATCCCGGCTGTCATATATAGATCTTTGACAGTCGTTACAGGTAGTCAGTAACCTGAAAATACTGACATCCAGTCTTACCAAAGGGTATCGTATTACCTAGTGTTAACTGGGTTGTGGAGGTCAGATAGGCAGTCGCTCCATGTAAAATACTGGTATTCAGCTGAATCCGGATAGACTGGAACCCGACCCCAACATAGTTGTGAAAAGGCTAGGTAGATGATGATGATGTTTATTTTGCAAATAGGTTTTTACATACACTTTTACAAGTCACTTTTTATTAAAACTAGATGGGGTCGGTGTTTCGTTTCTGACTACTTTGAGAAGAAACTTCCGAAACAAACTCAGCTCTGCCTTTCGAGGCTGCGGGTTGTCCGCAAGGGATACCGAGGCCTCGACATGAAGGGCGAAGAAGGAACATGGGTGGTTTTTAGTCAGTAGAAGTCTGAAACTCCCTTTCGCTCTGCCCAAGAGCGGGAGGGGTTATTTGATGATTTCCCACCCACAAAAAAAAAAAAAGGTCATGGTCTCTTTTAAAGTCCAGACATAATCTTGGTATACACACATGAAGACTATGCAGATTAGTGTCTGAGATGGTCATTTGAAGAAAGCACCACACAGATTTTAGTGGACCCGTCCAGTCGGTGCAAGCATGCTGATGTCTTATTTTCAGATCACGTATAACAATCATATAAGTCTGTGGGACGGTATCTCGGTTCTGTGAACCACGGGCCAGAGCACGGTCACTCGAACAGATATCGTTCCAGCGCAGCGAAGGAACTAGTATCGGAAACTATTACGCAACGGTACAACACTATTCATGTTTGTAAACAAACGAATAAAATTAAGAAATAACAAAAAGGTTTCTGGGACGGAAATAAACCCAAACATTAACACTATATCAATAAATTAATGATCGCTTAGCATTTTTTTCATCGAAAGTGTATTACTCCTAGATACTATTGCATGAAAACCGGCTTCTAACCTGTGCACCGACAATTGAGGTTGATTTTTCTGGTTTCTTGCACCACACTTCACAATACAGCACGCAGGCATATTGAATTGCTGTTTTTTTAATAAGTATATGCAGTTTTATAGGTAAACTCTTCGTAATTTTGTCACAAATCTCAATTTATCAAAAAGTAAACAACTATTTGACAGCAGAACTACCACGAAACTCGCCGCATAACATGGCGGAAACGGCACCTACCTACTATTGTGTGACTCGTAACACCAAATGTTGCCATTATGAGCAACAACTGAAATATTGTTGTCTCTTTCATCAAATACGATTACTGTATTAGAAAGAACGAAACAAAACGATATTTCACATTCTGTATCCTATTTCACTCATATTTGTATAAGCAAATGTGTCTATAGAATATCGCGGCGGCTCTATATTTTTCCTTACTCAATGCGGCCGTCACATACAGCTGTCATTGCCAAGTCGGCAACTTGCTACACAATACACAAGCGAATTTGGTGTCAAATTATTTTCAAAAAAGTTGCGGTGCGGTCGGAGGCATAGCATTTGAAACATACGCTACGAACTAAAACTTGAAAACTTACCTTTAACCACGCATAAAGCTTTTAAATGAAATCCAATGATTTGCGTATAGTTGCGTATAATTCGTACACCTAACATTGCGGAGTACAATGCGCTAGTCTCGCCAGGAAATTAGCATTCGGTAATCGGTTTATTTTGTATTGTGTTTAGTTTTTATTCGTTTTTCAACCACTGCACTCCACTGTTCAGCATGGTACGTCTTTTAGCTATTTAATTTTATTTTTTGTTATAAAAAGCTCGTACATGTTTCGAGTCTATAAATAAATATGACTTCTTGTCGTAAGTACTTACACGTTTTCCGAAATTGTTTTCTAGAATTTTGTAGGTAACTTATTTTAGTGTTTTGTACATTGATTCAAAATTCCTTATTACTTGAGCTTGTTCTCCTGGAACCTGTTTATTTTTCCCAGTCCCTGTGCCAAGTCCTATTTATTATTATTGATTTATGTTTTATATTGTAGAAATAAACTTTCTATCATAAACATTATGTTATTAGGCAAGTGATGAGAAGAAAATGGTGTCTCCAAGTAGACCTGCCCTGCCCCCAAGCAGTGATGAAACTGGTAATGTGCTGTCCATGATATACAGATTTTTCAAGAAGGTATGTCATCATTTAAATAGCTTTTCTTTAAATTTATGTTATTTTAGGGCAGATGACATCATCAGTGCATTCTCATTAGAATATAAATGCATTGGCTGTGTAATCACATTGTCCAAACAAAATAGGATGTCTTGACTTGACTCAGCGTGACCTTGAAGTGCTCTGCTTTGAATCATAAGCCGGCCATTCAACCTTCAAGTGTTAGTTCCTATTGTTTATTTTGTTATGTGCAATGTTTTAGTAAGTAATAAAATAAAGCCTGTCCTGTGTATGCATTTAGACTCATAGAATAAAATGAATCATATATAACAAATTCACATTACAATAATATAATTGTTTGAATAACTATCTCAAATCATATTGTAAATGAACTGTCCGGTCTACAATGGTTGACATAATTGTGTCTTACACTGACTGTCCTATAATATTCTCTAATTCTAGCTCAAGTAAACAATACAAATATTTACACTATGAGGTAAGCAATGCTTATCAGTAAGTAATTGGTAACACACCTCACACATTAGTAACTGAGTACAAGCAGACACATATTAGTATAATTTCATCATTATATGCTCAACAGTCCACAATGATGTCATGCTCTTGAATTATTTCACACAGGGCAGGAAGTGTTGGTGGTTAACAATTTATAGAATGAGGAAGAATGGTATCTAAAATTCTAAATATGTAGGACTAGGTGAATGCTAAATATAACATAAAATAATGATAAAATATGTTCAGTTTTTTGTTTTAATATTTAAAACACTTGTATTATCTTTTTTTTTAAGTTGTAATTCTGGAAGACTATTATGTCTGCAAACTAATCAATCAATTATTTTGCAATTGTAACCTCAGATGACCCACTGACCATAAAACTATAATTATAATAGGGATACCTAAATACCTATTATAATTAAATTGAAATATTACATAGCATAATTATAGTTTAACAACTGAAAATAATTGATTGATTAGTTTACAGACAACATACTCTTAATACTAATACTTCTCCTCTCCTAGAGAGGAGGCCCGAGTCCCTGCAGTGGGAACATTATAGGCTGATGATGATACTCTTGATAAACAAAAAAAATGCAAGTGAACCAAACTTGTTACTTAGTGATAAAGACCACTAACTTCTAAAAGCATAACATACCTAGGTAACTCAAAAATCGATTTTTGAACAAACCCATTACCTGATAAGCTATAATAACCAATTAAAACAATATTGTACAATTGGAATAATCTTATCAGTTATCATAAAGTTGTACTGAACTATGAAATAATATTATTATCCAGATAACTGTTACGGTTATTAAGAACACACACCCTTTACCAATAATAATGCTGATGAATACATTTAATAGTTCTTTGATTGGCCATTTATGTATTATGATGTGAATGTTTTCCATCCTTCATGAATCATTGCTGCAGGTGTCGGTGGTCGGCGTGGTGTATTTGGTGGGGTACATGCAATGGAGCGTGGCGTGGCTGATCGGACCCGTTATTCTGTCCGTAATGCGCGATCAATGGCGTAGGGAGAACGAGTACCGACGCAACTTGGCCAAGGCCACGGCCTCTTCGTCTGAGAAAGATGTTGTTTTGGCTAAGATCGACGACTTGCCGTCGTGGGTAAGATATATAACCATTGTCTTTAGATCTGGTTTTGTGTGAATATCATAACAATGGAAATCCTATCTTCTCGAATTATTTCTTTTTCTGGCGATCGCCGCAGTCGCTAAATAGGTAGGTACTTAGTATAAGAAAATAATACATACCTACCGTAATGGTAGTTAGGCTGACCCTATATAAAGAGGATAGAACCGATGTGGCATATCAACCTGCCCGCCATTTTGATTTTTTTTCGAAATCGCGGCCCACGATGAAAGTGGTGTGTATAGATAGAGGACATAATATAGACAAACAAAAAATTTCCAGTAACTCGGTACCCCAAAGTGTCAGGTTACAAAGATATTTGAAGGTAAAGATCGACAAATGAGTACAACGACAATCATTAAATATTTTTTTAAATAGCCTTATTACGTCTATAGGCGTTAAATTGTATCCAAATAATAGTCCCCAGGTTTATTACTATTATACGCACGAGAAAATCGCTTCGTATCGCAACGAAACGCAATGTTATGTCAAAGAATAGTTTTCTCGTGCTCCTAGTAGTATGTAATGTACCCACTCTCTTTCAATAAACAGTAATAATAATAATAATCAACGCCTATAGACACGTAAAAGGTCTATTTTTATGTGGTCATTGTACTCATATGTCGATTTTTACCTTGAAATATCTCGATAACGTGACACTTTGGGGTACCATTTTTCGTGACATTTTTTGTTCGTCTATATGTCCACTATCCATACACACCACTTTCATCGTGAGCCGCGATATGCCAGCTTCCATACAAAAAAGTTCAAACCCCTTTTAGAGTCAGTATTTCACTTGCGGAGGCTATTAATTTCATCGAACCCGTTTTTAGATTATTAACCCACCAATTTATTATGCTGATCTGTAGTTTGGATCGTGTCCAAAAAGAAACAAGCTGGAAGAGGTTATTACTGCTTAATATTTTATATTTTCTTTACTGCAGTATGGCTTATTTCCGGTTACGTCAACCGCAAAGGAAGTTATGGAATGATTGATTTGCATATATAGCCCAAACAAAATAGGTACCTAGGTACATCAACCTTCGCATACTTATACATAGGTATATTAAACGTTGTGATAAAAACGATGACGATTACAAATTTACTGAGCAGCGTTTGGTACTGAAACATCAGAAAACAAGAAAATTGTAATAAAAAATATATTCTCATGATTTATATAGAGTCGTTTGTAAAAACCAGCTCGTCACGAAACTACTTACTTTGATTGGCGTGAAACTTAGTCTGATCGACCCAGACAAAATCTAATGGAATTGGAAAAACTTCTACGTCGTAAATTGTAACTTGTTTTCGCCCAAAACGGCAATTGAGCAATTTCGCCATACAGTCAAACGATTTTATTATGTAATAGGTAGGTATGTACTTCCACTAAAGGATTGCGCCACATCCAGCACGGAATCTGTTTTTAACCGACTTTCAAAAAGGAGGAGGTTCTTTCGCTCTAGCAAAGAATGTTTCTGAGCTACAGAAAACGATGAACGCGTAAAAATGCGTACTGATAGATGTGTGTCGCAACCTTATACCATTCTGATACAACGCCTTCTCTTACCTCATAGGTCAATGACACCATGCTCATCGATCGAACGACCACGAACACTTTTTCTATCTCAGTAAACAGCTATCTGAAATGTAACAATAGCAATTAAATGGCTTAGCCGCAATACCATTTAAACAATTAGTCGAGCTGTATCGTTTCGCAAGCCGCCTCAATCATTGCATTTTAGACCTTATGTCAATGACATAAATGTTTTAAGACGCGGTCGCGTTTACTACGACATAATTATGTATTTGTAAGCTAAACTGTAATCATATAATTAATCATCATCTAAAAGACAACTGACATTTGATAAACATTTTCAGGTATTCTTCCCAGACGTTGAACGCGCCGAATGGCTTAATAGGGTATGTAATGTATACCAATTTAGCGAATTACTTAGCTACCTCCTACACCGAGTTAATATCTCGCATATCTACTTGCCCACCCACGGACTAAAGTGTTCGCAGCGCGCCTATTGATTTTGCTGGAAAATACTGGGAACACATTAATTATGTGCTTTATATCTCGGTATGTTTAGCGGTGTGCAACTGGTATGGAGAGCAAAGTCTTGGGTTCAATACCCATATTGGGAAAACTGATGTTGGGGTTATCTGTTGGGAAATTACTGTAGGTTTCTGTATTTAGAGTTTGAAGCTGGGGACCTATCAAACTCTACTATAGCAGTATTAGGTGTAAATAGATTCTTCACGAAGCCGTTAGCATTCTGTACACCAACGCTTTGATAACTGGGAAACATCTTTATTTTTTTATTTAAGTATCACGTTTTATGGTAGTAAGAACTCCATGTTACCATTGAATATTGCATTGACGCATTGAATAGTACACCCCTGTTACTGTACTGGAGAAGTGTGTCAAAGCATTAACATTAAAAACTTGTATTTAAAAAAAAACTTGAGAGGTGTTAAGGGACACCCGGATGGAACGAAGTTCTGAAAATAACTGGCTTGCTTTCTATGAGAGAGAGAGAGAAACACGCGCACGGCTTACAACTATAGCAAAAAGTGTCGTTACAACTTTTGGTCTTAATTTTTTCCGTCTAGGCCCCTTTCGCAACGCGCGATAAGGAACTTCGTTCCAATAACTTGGTACTTTTTTGTCAAATATCTCCGCAACTAGAAGGTTCCTAAGTATGGTCCAGAACAAAAAAATTACGGGGAGAATAAGAGCCTTACTGCTTCGTTAAGGGACCTTTTACATCCATTTTTGTAAAGTGATTTCTTCGAAATACAAAGTACAATGCCTAGTTCTCATCCTAAAAAAAATCTGGATTCATGCTGATTCAATAGACAGTCATGGACTCGCCCCTACTCCATAGACAATTAGGTAATCTAATATCATGTTATTTTCGCAGATTTTCCTCCAAGTATGGCCCAACGTGAACCATTTCGCTCGCAAACTGCTGAAGGAGTCCATTGAACCAGCAGTGGCGGAGAGCTTGGCCAACTTCAAACTTAACGGCTTCAAATTCGAACGAATGATTCTTGGCACTATCGTAAGTATGATTTTAGTTTTACTATTGATACTTCAGTCTATCGCATGCCCAAAAGCAGTCAATACCGGTACATTATCAGTAAAATTATTAGCCCCAAGTTAAAATCAATTTTTGAAGTATCACTCTTAGAAAATAAACGTTCTAGCAACTGCAAATAATCAAGAATGTTATCAAAGCATTTCAAAGTTAAACCACTAAAACAGTAATCTAGTTAGTACTTCTAATTCCATTTAAAGTCATGGCCGTAAAAATTGACTCATAAAAGAAGGTTGTTTAATTTTTAATGCTATTTGCTTTCTCGTACGTCATAGGTGCTATAAAAGTTTTATAGTAGCTGTAATGGGGTGTTATCTTTGCAGGCGCCGCGGGTTGGTGGTGTGAAGGTTTACGATAAGAACTTGTCTAGGGATGAAATCATCATGGATGTCGACTTATTGTAAGTAACTCATTGAAACGATACTCAGAATAGATTAGTCATCTATTTGCTCAAGAGTTTTGGTAGGTATTAGACGGAATGTCGGTCGTCTACGTACCTACCTTAACCTAGTCGACTGCTTTTTATCCTTATCACTATGATCATAAGAGCGAAAATGTGTTGATAGTTCACTTTGTAGGTGCACATATATGATTATTAAGAGGTTGTGTTGTCGTCATGTGCATCAAGACAAACATTAGCACTTGTCACGGTAATTTCCGATAATGATGGAACATTAGTCTCGTTACCTACAAGAACGGTTTCAATCATATTCAAATTGTTTTCAGCTATGCTGGTGACTGTGATATCTCCTTTGTTCTGCAACGCATCCGTGGTGGCATTAAAGACCTTCAGGTAAGATATCGGCCAGTAGACCAGATCAAAAAGCAACTAAAGAAATTCATTTTTTATTGCGAAATATGCCTTTTTTTTTTAACAAACCCTGAAAACCAGAATCAACAGTGGCGACGAAGTCCCAGAGAAACGATTTAACTGTCTTTGATCCCACAACGAAATTAATCAGAAAAGAGTAGCGGAGGACCAGGAAAAACATAATTTCCACCAGGACATGCCTGTTCAGTCTTGCTTTGCAGGCAGATATTTATTATATTATTTTTTTATGTTTTAGATCCACGGTATGGTGCGTATAGTGATGAAGCCCCTGATCACCAATATGCCTTTAGTGGGAGGACTCCAAATATTCTTCCTGAACAATCCGTCTATTGACTTCAACCTGGTCGGGGCGGCTGATGTTCTAGATATGCCTGGATTTAGGTGAGGATTAGTTAAGTTAGAATACCAATATTAAAAACATAACACTCTTTTTTTGGGGCAGTCGTGTAATAAATAATTGGATCATTCCCACTAGTTCTACTGCACAGTCCTACGATAGAAGTAGTAGGATTTTTTTTTCCTTTTTTCCCACTAGTTCTACGATTCAAGGTGGAACGAAATCGTAGAACTAGTGGGAACGAAAATTCCAATTTAGGGATGTTACAAAATCGTAAAACCTGCGGAACTCAAGTCTCTCATTTGTTGCATCACACAGTTTAGGGTACAACTACGGCACAAACTACCAGGAGAATAGAAGTAGGCAGGAGGTATTGAAAACATAATTTTTTGGTGAAGATAAAAAAACGATAGGCAGTAAAGTCCCACAAACCTTTACTACGTTTTTTTTTCATCTTTAAAAAATAATGTTTTCAATAACTCCTGCCTACTTCTATTCTACTGGTAGTGCGTGGGACTTTACTATCCTGGTTTCCTATCTCCAACAAAAAAAAAGTGCATGCTATTAGAAAGGAATAATTTAGATTTGATTCAAAGATTCCAATACCTCCTTCCTACTTCTGTTCTCCTGGTAGTTTGTGGGACTTTACTGCCTATCCTTTTTTTATCTTCACCAAAAAATTATGTTTGCAATACCTCCTGCCTACTTCTATTCTCCTGGTAGTTTGTGCCGTAGTTGTACCCTAAACTGTGTGACGCAACGAATGAGAGACTTGAGTCCCGCAGGTTTTACGATTTTGTAACACCCCTAAATTATATCGTAGAACTAGTGGGAATTTTCGTTCCCACTAGTTCTACGATTTCGTACCACCTTGAATCGTAGAACTAGTGGGAAAAAAAAGAAAAAAAAATCCCACTAGTTCTATCGAAGGACTGTGCAGTAGAACTAGTGGGAATGATCCAAATAATTAGGGATGTTTCCTGACTATAAAAAATACGATTCTGTTTAGTCCGTCACACAGTGGAACGAATGTATGGGAGCGGTTGGACGTAGACATGTCCGAAAAAAAAGAGTAAAATTATGCCAAACTAATGATGCCATCTTATTCGATTACTTAATGCCTTCATAACTTGTGGTGATGAATTTCTTCATAACTCCCATATTTCGGGAGTAATTTGAGAAAATGTGAAATTTTACTATGAAAATGAGTGTATCGAGGTCTCTCCCTCCTGATTCCGGGCTTGTTTCAAGTAGCGGTCTCTAATATCATAATGCTAATACTAAGAGCTATATTTAATACTAAGACACATAGTGCGCCAAATGTGCACTTTCTGGGATAAAGAGTGATGTTTATTTTATAACACAATTTTTTTATTTTTTGTTTATTTTGTTGATTAAAACCGTTTTTCTAAAGGTTTACCTTATTACAATAACATTTCTGAGCAGCCAATTAGAGAAGATATAAGCTAATTAGGATATATAATTAGGGACTTAAGGTTTACATATAAAACTGATGCACTAATGATTACTGATAAGAACATTGCTATTATTTAATTACTAAATGGCTCTTAATACACTAATTTAGCATGCATCATTTACTAATTATCACAATAACTAATTACCTTGCAATATTTAACAAAGGATACCTGGGATACCTGGATTTTATATAAATAGGTCACTATTAGTAACTTTAAAATCAGTGTTGATTTACACCTCGTTGTATCCAAGCTAATCTCGCAATGTATTTTCCAAATTTTAATACAAATCTTGATATTCACGTTGCTTTATGCGCACGCGCACATAAAGATTTACGCGACTTTAACTATTTGTTCAGTGTTTTAAAAGATAACAGTTGTGTTCAGTTATGTGAAAGTGCTGAAACAAGTTTAAAAGACTGGTGTCGTCGATTTTGCTACCGCATTTATGCAAAATGGACACAGTCTGGAAGAAGCACAGATAAGTTTCGGAAGAAACATGAGATTTGGCTACAGGCTGCAATTCAATGGCCGGAATTACAGAATGAAAATATGGAACCTTCTACAGAAAATATAAGTGACGTCATCGAGCCCATAATTTCTCCTGCTAAATCTGATGCTTCAACTTGTACACATCCTAGTCCTCGTAAATCTTTTGAGGACCTTAGTAACCGGCAAAAAAGAAGACGCACTGAAGATAGTCTTTCATGCAGCAGTAGCAGCGCTGAAATTATGTTTTCGGCCGAAAGGGCGCTTCAAAAGGCAGGACAAAGCGATACAGCTTATGTTATGAAATACTTGACGGAGAATCCAGAAGAGGCCTCAAAAATCAAAGCCTTCATTGAAGGTAAATCAATTCAGGTACGGGAAATATCCCCTTTGAAGGCATTGGCTCTTTATGTATCGATGAACTTATCGAAATGGCGCTATAACACTCTTCGGGATTTCAACACTCAAGAAGGAGCTCTTCAATACCCGAGTTACTACATGTTGGTTAAAGAAAAAATTAAGTGCTATCCGGCCAAAGAAGATCTCACAGTTACAGAGAGCTCTGCAAAAATCAAATTACAAGCCTTGATGGATTTAACCTCAAGAAGACTTATTAGGTCGTTAGAAACCCCTGTTGATCCCAATCAACAGCTCGTATTGACCAGCAAATGGGGTTTTGACGGATCATCTAGCCAAAGCATTTATCATCAAAGGACGAGTGAAGATGAGCAAATCGATCTTGCTAGTAATTTTATGATTAGTCTTGTACCACTGCGGCTCGTCTCAAAAGGTGTAACAATTTGGGAAAACGAGCGACCATCTTCCACTTCATTTTGCCGGCCAATATTGTTTAAGTTTATAAAGGAAACCAAAGAAAATGTGCAGAGAGAGATGGCTGAAATCGAAGCAAAGATTGAAGCCTTAACTCCATCCACCATCACTGATGGAATTAGTGTCAAACACCAACTGCTGTTGACAATGATTGATGGTAAAATTCATTCCATTATATCCAATACAGCAGCTTCAGTGTGTGACATATGCAAGGCTTGTCCTAAAGAAATGAATAATTTAGAGTTAATCAAAGATAAACACGCAAACGAGGACATGTATAAATATAGCTTAAGCACCCTTCACGCTTGGATTCGCTCAATGGAATGCTTATTACACATTTCCTACAAATTAGACATAAAATCATGGCAAGTAAGGGGTGATATAGCAAAAAGGCAAGTTGATGACAGGAAGAAAAGAGTTCAAGAGGCTGTAAGAAGAGAAACGGGCTTACTTCTCGATGTTGTGAAACAAGGCAGTGGATCCACCAACAATGGCAACTCGGCAAGGAGATTTTTTGAAAACTACACTAAATCTGCTGAACTGACCGGAATAGATGCTATGCTTTTAAGAAAAATCTGTGTGATCTTGCAGTGTATTTCATCAGGAGAGAAGATCAACGTAACTAAATTCCGAGAGTTCTGCTTTGATACTGCTAAGCTTTACGTGGAGTTATACCCATGGTATTATATGCCTTCTTCACTTCATAAAATTTTAATGCATGGGCCAGACATAGTTCAGAACATGTCAATTGTGCCCATTGGTTTTCTATCCGAAGAGGCATCTGAGGCTAGAAATAAAGATTTTAGAAAATATAGAGAGGGGCATTCTCGAAAGCATAGCAGTATCTCATGCAATGAAGATATTATGCACAATCTTTTACTGTCTTCTGATCCACTTGTTACAAGTATCCGTCCAAAAGGAAATAAGTTTGTAAAAAAATCTTCTTTTAAGGAATTTTATGAGCTTACGGATTCTGAGAAAAGTGATATCGAATTTGTTAACATAAATGATTTAGCGGACATCGATTCTGAATTTGAATTAATTGATGATGATGATGATGACGAAGATAATTAAATGATGTTATTGTTTTAAAATGTGTAACTTAGTAAATTAGAGCTTACATCTTAATTATTTATTGTACTTTTAATGAAACTAGGTAATTTATTATCAACTTACTTAAAAGTCATACTCTCATCAGTTCTTGTGAATATTTTTGTTAATATATATTTCTGTATATATATAATATATTTATAGACCTCTTAATAAGTCTGTCTGCGGTTTAAAGTAAATACAAATGGGGAAAAAACGTTTTTTTTTTTAAATTTTCATTTCCTTTTATCCCAGAAAGTGCACATTTGGCGCACTATGTGTCTTAGTATTAAATATAGCTCTTAGTAATAGCATTACGATATTAGAGACCGCTACTTGAAACAAGCCCGGAATCAGGAGGGAGAGAGCTCGATACACTCATTTTCATAGTAAAATTTCACATTTTCTCAAATTACTCCCGAAATATGGGAGTTATGAAGAAATTCATCACCACAATTTATGAAGGCATTAAGTAATCGAATAAGATGGCATCATTAGTTTGTCATAATTTTACTCTTATTTTTCGGACATGTCTACGTCCAACCGCTCCCATACATTCGTTCCACTGTGCGTCAGTTAGATTATCGAAAAATACTGGAGACGTGTTTTTTGTTTTATCAAATAATTAAAAATTAACGAAAATAAAAGGTATCAAAGATCATGATCATGACGTCATGATCTTGTGACGTCACTTTCTGGTAAAAATGTATTGCAATATGACGCCGCACGAGTTTTCGAATCACCGTATCGTCTTGATTTTTTGGTTATGTGAAAAAAAAACATGTGTCCAATATTTTTTGGAAATCTATCTGACGGACTAATTCGTTTTTTTTTGTCAACTACCCTATTCTTACAGAATAACATAATTTCATGCCTGTAATCCGCGAAGGGTTAGGCAGAGGTGGAGCTAATAGTACACCCACATTTCGCCAGTTATGTCTTTAAGTCCCATGGAATAAGGGGCGAGCCTTTTGCCATCAATCGGACCCAAATCCAAATTTCGTGGCGGCTATTATTAATATTCCTTATAGAAAAACCCAATAACAATTTCGCTGACACGGGAATCGAACCCAGGACCTTATATTCAGCAGTCGCGTTTGCGACCACTAGACTAAATAAACAATCAGTTCTTACAGAATACCTTTCGAATAAATAATTATTTTTGTTGTTTTAGTGACATTCTTCGTCGCTGTATCATAGAGCAAGTGGCGAAAATGATGGTGCTACCTAATAAGTTACCTATTAAATTGAGTGACGAAATACCTACTGTAGATCTGAGAATGCCCGACCCCGAGGTAAGAACTGCAGTCATTTGTTTTAAAGACTTGTGGGGTTACCATGAAGTCTAAAAGCAGGATTGATTAATCTTGTTCCAGTGTGTGAAAGCGACACCGCTATACAGGTTGTCTAGCGCCATCTCTTTTCCACACTGGAATAAGATTCAACCGCTTTAAGACGTCATGGTAGGCCACCTGATTTATGAACGTATCTCCAGTATCCAGTTTTATGTATTTTGTTATTTAAAAGTATTGACTGTAGATTCATTTTTACAGGGAGTGCTTCGTATTCATCTCGTCTCAGCCTCGAATCTCATGAGGAAGGATGTTTCAATGATTGGTGAGAATATCTAAAATACCTAACATAATTAGTTATTACAACATAACGTCACGTCTTTAATTCTCGAAGAGTTAGGCAGAGGTGTACCTATTATTACGCCCACATTTCGCCAGTTATGTTGAAGTCCCATGTAATAGGGGGCGAGCCTGTTGCCATCAACTGGGTACGATTCCAGACTTCGTGGCTGCTACTGAAAAATTCATGGTGGGAAAACCCAATAGCATTTTGCCCGACCTGGGAATCGAACGCAAGACTCAGCAGTTGCGCTTGCGACTACTAGACCAACGAGGCAGTTGTTATTACAACTGTGAAACAAATGCTCTTCCCCTTAATAAAATCACTGGTAAAAGAAACGCGTAATCTTCAATAGAACTTTTAATTCGTTGTTTAGGTAAGGGTAAGTCAGATCCGTACGCGATCATAACTGTGGGCGCGCAGCAATGGAAGACGAAACACATCGACAACAACGTGAACCCTCGCTGGGACTACTGGTGCGAGGTAGGCATACCAACCAATCACCTTTATCTGCCCTTATTAGTTCTACCAATTTATGCACATGGGTATACTTACTTTTATAAAGTAGTTTTTTTTTAATATTTAGATTTTTAACAGATTCAACAGTTCGCTTAGCGAGCACACTTTTATTTCTTTAATGTTGGTGTATAACATTTAAGATGTGCTTGCTTATTTGAATTAATCGGGCTTTGGATATATTTGGTAAGTGAGGTAATGTCTTGACTCATTTCTGATGTATCCGAATTGCATTGCGAATCACGAATCTTCGTTACGTGCATTTGTCATCTAAATTTCTCTTCATGACGAGAATTGCAAGTTAAACGCTGTCTGGCAATATGAAGTAGCAACATTATAAAATAATTTATTCAAGACTATATAAATTCGTGTATTATTTTATCTCCGTTTGAAGCAATGTATCAATAATTGAAGGAGATTTAATGATAATATTTTGCTATTTCAATTTTAAATGCATTATCAGGAATGGGCATGACCATCAGAGCATTTTTATTTTATTTAAAATGTAGATTGTTTACTGGCACTGCCCTGACCAAGGGTCCATGCAATTTAAGTATGATAGTTAACATTCTTCTACAGTCGCTCCATGTAAACTAAAGCTGGCTCAATAATACCAGTAGGTATTCAGCTGCATCCGGTTAGACTGAAAGCCGACCCCTACATAGTTGGGAAAAGGCTAGGCAGATGATAAGTAAACATTCTTCTACTCACAGAATTTAATTTCTTAAATTAAAAGGTTTTCATTTATTTTTTTAACAATCAATCGACTGGTTATTACACAATAATTTTATTTCTTTAATGAAGTTTTTGCATGCGAAAATTGTAACTTGGGTTCTTTTATAAGATTTAAATACCAATGATTTGAATATCATTAAGTGATAAATTTGCTCAAAAAAATCTATTTGGGATGTCATAACAGTTTTAAATTTATTCTAAACTCTAAATTACTCTACTATAACAAGGTTTATAATACTTATTTTGGCTTTACGATAATATTTAATTAATAGTGTAAAATATGCTTGTAACTGATAAAAATAAGTATGTAAGTTTAATGCGGGCGTAATCCGCACGCACAAATTGGTCTCGAAATGTTTCAAGTAAGTAGTTATGACAAGATTTTGTTTTCCTCACTTATGTTTACGTCGGACTATGCGCGTGTGGCATACAGGCGCGTATAATGCAATCTCTGGGCCAAGCGTTGGAAATAGAAGTGATGGACAAGGACGAAGGGAACAATGACGACAAGCTCGGCAAGTAAGTACGTGCACGCGGTGGGGGGGGAGGGGGGGGCTAGCAGATGGGGGGCAGGTGGGGGCAGGGCGCAAGGAACCGGGTATACGCTACGCTGATGGTTGCACTCGCTTCACGCATTGTAACTGTCCCGATATGCTTCTAAACATAAGCCAACGTGACGCTTGTCTGATAGTTACAGTGGTATGAACGTCACGTGGACTCCGTCCCACTGTAAACTGGATGGCTTACTGCATACAAATTAACAAGCAGTCGTCGAGTGGTGTTGTCTCAAAGCAGCGTTAACTTGATATTTACTGGACATGGACCTGAGTCCTTGTGCTCTTTGGAATGAGACCCTCGATACAAAGTAATGAGAGATCTAGACAAATTTGTAATGTGGTCTAAATCATGTTGTATTTTTAATGTAAATAACGTATTTTGAAATTCCATGTAAACAGTAACTATTGCAGATTCTCCCATTACAAATTACTTAAATTAGCTGCATGTGTAGTTCATAGTGCATTTAGAACTTAGTATGTAGAAGGTGGAGGTAAGTTTCCTAGATATGTCTTAATAATTAATGATTCTATTATTCTCTTTTCTTCTAAATTTTCTGATATACAGGCATGACTAAACAACATTAGAGAGGTTGCTGGAATGTCTGAAGTGGCGACCTCTTTACTGTTGCTAACACAAATCGATATACTTGCCAGATGGTCTGGGGTAGGAAATCGGGCCAATAAGAACCCAAAATTTCAAAATTTGATGAGAAATATGTGTGTAGGTAAAGTTTGGCATAAAACTAATATTTAGATGTATTGTGATTTTGTCCCAAGGCGTTAATAAGCTCAAGGAAGAGTCAAGTGTTGCAGTTCGAGCTCTGGGACTGGGACCCTGGCATGGGCATTCAGAACGATGATTATCTTGGCAGGTCCGTCTCCGCCGCTACTCGTGCATTGACACATTAGCGACATTTCATTGCCGTGTTTTTTTAATTTGTTTTCTTTTTTAATCTTGACTCTTATTATCACCGTTGCGTTTCATAGCCCAAGTTTTATTTACCCGCCATAAACTCATGCCGGTGATGCTAAGATTCATCTTGGTTGTAAATGTTTTTACTACTTTGGTGTTCTATTTTATATCTACAGCTGTTGTGTGTGAGATTGATTTTTGCCTAAATAGGAATACTGATCAGATATATGGGGACATACAATGTGATACTTAATCCAAGTGGCAAGTTGACCAGTGTTAACCGTTTATAATTTTGAATTACATTGCTACTATATAATACACATACAATTAATTTACAAAAATAACTTTGACACCTGCGCTTATTTTGACAAAATTTAACATGTACCTATACACCCTGAAACCTATTAATTTACTCATAAAAAAAATGTACAGAAACATAAACTAATATCTTATCTCTCGCCGATTAATGATAGGTTAATATGTATGTATTTGTATATAACATGGTGGGTTGTAACAGTCAGTACTCCGCACCAGCGCGGCGATATTGGTCATCAAGCTTTACGACTGGGACCGCACAGGACGGGACGAAAAACTGGGCAGGTCGGTCGCTGCCACGACACTGAACAAGTGTATTGACAATGTACATACATTCTCACAGTGAACTAACATACTTGCCACTGAAGACGTCCACGGATCATACGTCACGCACACGAGACTGAAATTAAACGCTCCTGCCCGAACATAGCGCTGTAACATCACACGACGCACTCATTTCACACTTAACTACACATTGCACAACGCAGGCCTGGTTTCAACTAAAGCGGAGTGAAGCGGAGACGAGAGGAGATGTGCGGAAATCGGCCAATTACACTAGTTATAATTTACATCTTGTCTTTCAACCTTCCTGTGATTGGTTGAATTTGGCACATCTCCTCTCCGCTCTGCTCGTCTCCGCTGTGGTGGAAACTGGGCCTAATGGGCCATACTAATACGTTACTATTGTTTTTAACACTCACTTGGTAGTTTTTATTGTGTCGCAAATGGGAGGATTCATCATTCATTGCTATACATTTGATGTAGCTATTACTTTAACGCTACATAATCACATAGTAACTAAACATAGTAAGTAAATCTCAAACGTCATAAACGTAATTTTTGTTATTCTTCGGGGCTTACTTTAATCTAAACTGTATGTCCTGTATGTAATCCGTTCCTTTCTGCAAGGCTATTGCGTACCTTTTTAAATGTCAGTGGCTATCATAGTCTCCATCGATTAACTGTCAAATGGTTATGGTTTGGTACAAAATGGAACCATTTGACAGTTATTTGATGGACACTATGATAGCCACTGACATTTAAAAAGATACGCAATAACCCTGCTGTATTCCAATACTTACACTTATACTGCTCGTGTTCACTGAATGTTTGTTATGCACTGTTTTTATCTATTTCTTCTTAAAAACGGTGTATTCCCGATTTGTTTCATATCCTAATGGCCTCACCAATGTCAACAATTTTGTTGTTGTTTTTTTATCTGGTGGGAATACACCTTCAAAATTTAACTTTTTTAATTGTTTACTGTTTCGTGCTAACTTTGTTCTGGTCTTCAAAGCAACTTGATGGGCTAAAGAACTACATTTTCTTATAATTTTCAGGTGTTCGCTAGATATCTCTCAAGTAGTACGCTTCGGTCGTTTAGACACGGTGAGTAAGAGCTCTTTTACGATTTTTACATCACATTATGTCCACGGCGAGCTATATTAACAACGTTTAATTGTTCTAGTGGCAAACTCTGCAGGAAGCTAAACATGGTAAAGTTGAGTTGCGTCTTTCATGGCACCGACTGACTACTGATGTGTCGGAGCTTAGTCGCGTAAGTATACTTCTGAAGATCTAATACTAAATAATTGGAACTAGTTTTGTTATTTTTGACTGTCTCATTGGTCTAGTGGTCGCAAGCGCGACTGCTGAGCATGATAGAAGTCTTGGGTTCGATTCCCGTGTCGGGTAAAATGGCACTGGGTTTTTCCATCATTAATTTCTCAGTAGCAGCCACTGAGTGTGGATTTGTGCCCGGTTGATGACAATAGGCTCGCTCCCTGTTACCTACAAAATTACTTAAAATATATAACTGGTGAAATGTGGGTGTAGTATTAGGTACACCTCTGCCTAACCCTTCGAGGATTACAGGCGTGATGTTTATGTAAGTTATTTTCACCAATTTTTTATTCCAGGCTCTGACGGAAACCCTACTAATTAAGACGGGAGATCTTAGCTCCGCTGTCTTGTCTGTTTACGTCGACTGTTGCAAGAATTTGCCAGTAAGTTTAATCATCATCATCATCATTCTCTTGCCCTTAACCCAATTAATTTGGGGTCGGCGCAGCACGTCCTCTTCTTCCATACTTCTCTGTTACTCGTCATCTCATGACACACCTCATTTCGTGCCAAACCATCCCTTACACAGTCCATCCATCGTTTCTTTGGTCTTCCTCTACTCTTGTACCCATCAAAACCACATTCATACTCAAAACTTTCCTTACGACATTTTCCTCATTTCTCCGCATCACATGCCCATTCCATGATAACCGATTACACTTTTAGACTTCCTCTTAACTTCTTATTTTGACCTACTAATTTCTTATTTTGCCATTCGCGTAACATCACACATAATATTTTCCAAATATGGCTAGATAATTTCCCTTTGTCTATCATTCTAAACATAATGTTATTTGAACAGAACGCGCGCACCCAATCCCGGCCCGACCCATACCTGACGGTAACGGTTGGCAAGAAGACAGAGAACAGCGCCGTACAGATGAGGACCGACAGCCCTGTCTATGAGATCGGGTACTCCTTCCTGGTGCAGAACCCCGAGTGCGATAACTTGGAGATTAAGGTAAGGAGGAATTATCTTGAAATATGATGGTACGGTTTGCGTAGTGGCTTTGCGACCATCGTGGAAGGCGCACTAGTTCCCATGGTGCAAGTGTGGAGAAGGGAAGTGAAGCGAATACCGGGGTGATTTTTAATCAATTAGAGTCTGACAGATCCCTCCGCTAGCCGTAGGAAGGCGGTCATCCTGGATCAAAAAAAAAAGTTCCTTAGGGACTGGCTGCAAATATTTGTATGATATACAAGTAGCTGTTCCGAGTCTGGCTGTTTGTGTATGCAAGTTAAAATGTTTGTAAACATGGGTGTGTTTACAAAACAGAAGAAGACGTTAGTCTGGGGCAATGTTTTTTTTATGATTTTAAGCCCCCCGATAGAGGTGGGGAGAGGAGGCAAGAGACACAACGTCGTGCCACACCCAGGCCCTAACTGTTTTAGTCAGATACTTTTACAAATCACGAAATTCTTTATTTGTCTTCCCTCTGGGTTGATATGTGAGACATGGTAAATATGAGCCAACGACCATACAGCCACTAGACGCCTAATACTCGATCTAACGCACGAAACAAACTCTGTCAACTCGCTGAGGTGCGGGGAAACGGGGTACTGCGTTCTGATTGGCCCTTTCAAGGTCATTGCATTTCTCTAGGGATGGGACAGGTTTAAATCAAACAAGAAAGTATCGATATTTTTTAATTGTATTTAATAAATCTTAACTTTCATTTAAGTACCTTTTTTATTCTGAATATGATTGAATCATGTAGGTACATTCAAAAATAAATACAACAATATTTTAAAATTATTTCAATAATTATTCTAAGCTATGTTCGAAGTCTTTGGTGAGGGAGGACTAACTAAATTGAATGCAATGTGATAAAGTTGTGAGCTAACTCGGGACTCACGTGGCGTATCTTTTTAGGTATTATTCAAATTTAGATGAAAAACAAGCCGAAATGTTTTGTTCATCAAAATATGTGGTTCACAAGCATTAGCAGATTTTATAAATTCCGAAATAAGGTAGGGTGTGGTGTGCGTTGCACTGTTATCGCACACAAGGCATATTTATAAGATATAATATATTTTCATAAGTAAAAAATAAGTGAGAAGAAAGTAAAAAATGGCAGTCATGGGGACTGTCAAAAAACAATCTTCGGTAAAATGACGTGAACATTACACTATAATATACGTAGATGGAATCCAGTTCCCTCGCTTGGTTGCAATTACCCAATTATTTTTTAAATCATGTGTGGGTATCTAAAATTAATCTAAAGTTTCACAATAATAATTTATTAGCTGTATCTGTTGTAATTTTTAATTATTAACAATATATTTTTTGCTTAAATAAATAGTTATAGGTTGTTTTGCTTTATCGATAACAGAGGTAGTCATACAATTTGGAACATCACTAATTATGTTTGCTTAAAATCGACGAAAAGAGATGGCGAAATAAATACTTTCAAAAGAAAGAGATGCAATCATAAAAGACCACGCGCGCTCCACAAAAGTGCAATGCATACAAGTATGACCAGTATAAGATGAACTCCGAAAACTAATGTCAGAAAATTAATCTTATTTAGATTATGGAACTAAACTTACCGATGAAATGTGATTACGGCTCACAGGAGTGGTCGATACTAATTCGGACATCTTCGACTTTGTGAGTGACGACATGTATAAGATTTATACCCCTAATGTGTTGACAGACACTGGTCACCTGTTATTAGGCGTCTAGTGGCTGTGGTCGTTGATATGAGCATATCCAAGCCACATCAGTACTAGAACAAAAACTTTCAATAATACTTGGTCTTACAAAGTTTTATTATTTGGAAGTCCTTTTTGAGTCACTCCATTTTGTATGAAATCATTCTTACCGACAGTTTTCACTCGATATATTCATACATTCATTGCCGATTTACTTCCAGCTCGTATTAGTAGAACGTTGTTGGGACTTGAGTACTAATACGTTTTCTCTTACCTTTATCTTAGGTCCTTGATTCAAAAACAGGAGGCCAGCTGGGCCAGCTGACGTATGGAATTTCAAATCTGTTGAAACAAAAGAACCTGAGTCTGTTGACTCAGCCACTTATGCTGCAGCGATCCGGCCCTGACTCCAAGATTACCTTGTCCTTACAACTCAAGGTTGGTCAATCATGTTAATTTTTTTGCAAATGTGTTTTTACAAATACTTTTACACGTCGTCTTTTTAAACTAAGTGAGGACTGTATTTCTTAAGCGATTCATCACAAAGATGCACAAGGAACTCAACTGCTTCTTCTTATCGTGTGGGCAGTAAGGTCTAACGACCCCACACACCCTAGTGTCAGAGTTTCTAAACCGCCTCAAGGGCCTCTAACATGGTTGGACGACCGCCATTTGGCGGCCGGGACCACCAGCTTATACGTGCCTTCCGAAGCACGGAATCATCATTTTATCAGACAATCCGGTCAATCGAACCCTCGACCACCGAGTCACAAGGCAAACGCCTAAACCACTCAACCACGGAGGCAGCACTCAACTGCTGATTTACTGGCAGTCAACTACTAGTCGATATTTACCATGGGACATCATATTGCGCAGCAGTAACTAGGTTGTAAAAGCTGACTTCTGCACACTGCGGTTTCTTCTGCTTCTTCTTCTGTTACATGGATCGACTGTCTATCTGAATAGACTGTCGGTCCATGTAAAATACTGCTATTTGACGACATAGTTGGGACAAGTTGTAGTCCTACAATATTGGAAACGTTATATTTCCGTTAAAAAGAGGGTATTTATATGCTGCTTGCTGCTAAATTATAGTAGTAAGAAGTGCCTGACTACATGTAATCAACAATTATTTTCCTCCTCCATAGATATTGAAGGAGGCAATCAAGGAAGAGGACTTTGAGGAAGAGTCAGTCGCCGAGGCGCCAAAGGAGCCCTCACCCCCCTCGCCCCCCGTGACTCCGGTGACGCCACCCTCCACGCCCGCCACCATTGAAGATCTCGATACTCACAAACCTGTTCCGCCCCTGACTGACCCAGGTAATTCATTCAGCCCTGCTACACATTTTTTTTGATAATAATAATTAGCCGATTGTGTCCCACTGGCACTGTGATTGTGGCACAGGCTTCCCATAACTCTTATGGTATGAATGAGACCATATCAAAGAATCAACTCAGAACTAGCATAATTATGAAGTATTATTTAATTATCATTTTTATTTTGTTTTAATTTTTCATACGAAATAATTCGACAAACACAACGAACACCTTTATCTGAAATATGACAACATCGCATTTTCTTAGCTTTAAATATAAATGTTTGGTTTGAATGAATATGAATTACTTGTATATATCAATGAAAATTAGATGCATTCGAAACTATGCGTTTTTTGACCACATATTCAAGGAGTTTTTTGTATTATATTTACTTATAAAATATAACCATAAAGTTATAGATAAAAAAAAAGCTTTTATTGGCCAATCTTTTAGAAAAAGTTGAGTCCGTGCCACCATCGTGTTCTCGACCTGCTCAACCCATAGTCAAATAGATGTTACTAAAATTCCAAATTGTTGCAGTGACTGTTCTTGCTGAACCAGTGCTGAAGACCATTGAGGATATTCTCATGGATAGCAGTTCACAAAAGTCGCTGCCTCTAGTACCCATTGAAAAGGAAGTTGGTAAGTACTCTATCTCTTTCTATACTACAATTTTCTCTATCTTTTGTAGGAATTAGGCGTTCGATTGTGAAACATAAACCTAACCGTAGTAATGTTCAGTCTTTTTATTTATTCACTAGCTGACCCACGCAACTTCGTCTGCATCACATAATATAGCTTTTAGCCTTTCTCGATAAACCGACTATTCAACATATTAACTTGAATTAAATCGTACTCGTATCAAACAAAAAAAATTACGTTTCCTCTTTATAATACCTATTAGTTTAGATTTTCTTCGATTATATTATTAAAGTCACAATTACTATAGGTATCTCTTACTGTTAAATATACAGTAATCCATTGTACTTGTAAACATTATGGTGCAGTAAATATTTTGAATTTGAATTTCTCAGAAGCCCCCGGAGACCAGAATCCCCACTTACCTACCGCACCGGACCGAATGACTGCCGCGCGCGTAATTATTTTGTCGCGCGGATATTTTGATATTGCGATATCTTCTAAGATAATTGTTTAAACTGTATAGAGTAAAGGACCCAAATATTCTATATTAAATTTCCGTGCTAACAAACATATTTATTTAGATATAGATTAATATCATATGGGTTGAATAAGCATCGCAAAATATCATTCTTTTTAATCTAACATTTTAATAGTAAAAAATGGTTACAGTGAGTCAATCTTAAAAGATATATATATACTGTCGCGGACTTTTTTTTAGAACATTTAAAGAGGAACAATTCTTTCATACATGATATTTTCCTAACTTAATCCGTTTTCGCAGAGCACGCAACGGAAGCTCTAAAAAAGGAATACCTTTTCCCGTTTTTGCAACATTTTTCATTTATGCTCAGCTCCTATTGGACTTAGCGTGATGTTATATAGCCTAAAGCCTTCCTCGATAAATGGACTATCCAACACTAAAAGAGTTTTTCAATTCCAACCAGTAGTTCCAGAGTTTACCCCGTTCAAACAAACAAACAAACAAACAAACTCTTCAGCTTTATAATATTAGTATAGATTTGGGTGTCTCATACCCTGTTCAGGTTTGAATAGTCTGAAGAATTGATTTTCTTTTTGTAGAAGTGCCTCTCGAATCTTCGCCGCCAACTGGTCGCGAGTCGCCTAAACTAATACATAGGGTCTCCTCATTGACCACGTAAGTTCCAACTAAATCAGTTATAGTTCACGTCAAATAACTTTGCCCCTCTGAAGTTAGCTATTTACAAAGATCGCGCAAGTGCAGTCACGTAGAAAATTATTTGAACAAAATAAATACATATTTTTAAAAGAAAACATGGTTTTATAATGCCATAATGCCCGCCCCCATGACTCGCGCATGCGCAGTTGCAGTTTTGTTCGTAATTTTGAGCCACTCATAGCCAACTTCAGAGGGGCACAGTTATTTGACGCGAACAGTATATTATGTTTATTATTCTGTAGAACTTTGAATCACTAATGTTCGTTTTATAATACAGATCTGCTGGAGAAGCTGGACTCGGCCGTATTCTTCTCTCACTTCGCTACAGCATGCAGAACCAAACACTTTTCGTTGTCGTACACAAAATTATGTAAGTTCCTTGAGTTGAATGCTCTTATCTTATCATCATCATTTGCCTGCTCCTATGCCAGTTTATTTGGGGTCGGCGCATCATGTATGTTTCTTCCACACTTCTCTATTAGTCGCCATTGGTGAATCACCCCCTTATTTACTTAGGACTTAAATTGTGACCTTAAAGTATTTAATGTTACAGGCACATACCACTGAAGGACCCGAATAACGTGCCTGACCCCTACGTGAAGTTATACTTGCTGCCTGGTCGCTCTAAAGAATCCAAACGTAAAACTGCGGTAAGTCATTGAGGCCTGTAATTAGTAACCTAAACCCCAATGAGTTCCATAGTACTTCTTCTACTTGTCCCAAAATTATTTATTTGTATGTTCCACGAAATTGATCGCAATTGTTCGGTCGACCTAATTCGGTAGAGTCGGGCGACAAAATTGAATGTATGGAGCTATATATTATGTTTGAGAAAAAACCGCTCAGCTCAGCTAAAATTGTGCCGACCCAACCATAACCAACCAGCGAGGGTAACCCAACAGTTTTTTGTTTAGCCACGAGCTCAATTAAAGCTGCATATATGTGTTGTAATAGTTGTACGTCAAGCTTCTACAGTCTGTCTTTCTTTAATAGATTTTCAGCTTTATATCTAAAGCATTAGGTTTAATATTGATTGAGTAAATTTGAAAATTTCGGGTAGCTTGATTTGCTGGCATCTGTACCTACCCGAAAAATGTTTGAACAAGTAATATTGTATTGCAGGTAGTGAAGGACAGCTGCCAGCCGGAATTCGACGAGCAGTTTGACTGGGTCATCCCATTAGCTGAGCTGCACTCTAGACAAGTGGAGGTCACGGTCGCTACGCACAAGGGCTTCTTGGGCGGCAGCCCCGTCGTTGGCCAGGTAATGTTCGTTACTAACGTAGTATCAGCAGGCACCCCCGCCACACCGACTACTAAGCGTGAGGTACTGGTTTCGATTCCCGGGGCGAGTTAAGTGTTATTGGGTTTTTCCGTTAGAAATTTCTCAGTAGTAGCCCGGAGTTTAGAAGTTAGGATCCCCGTGCCTCAAAAAGCACGTTAGTACGTCCTGCGCAGATTTTTTTTCTCCCGTTTTGGTACTACTTAAGTTACCGACTACAATAAGCACTCATTATACAAATACTTGGCTTCTTCCTCTTATCGTATGGACAGTAAGGTCGGTATGTTTTTACAAATACTTTTACACGTCGTCTTTTTAAACTAAGTGAGGACTGTATTTCTTAAGCGATTCATCACAAAGATGCACAAGGAACTCAACTGCTTCTTCTTATCGTGTGGGCAGTAAGGTCTAACGACCCCACACACCCTAGTGTCAGAGTTTCTAAACCGCCTCAAGGGCCTCTAACATGGTTGGACGACCGCCATTTGGCGGCCGGGACCACCGGCTTATACGTGCGTTCCGAAGCACGAAATCATCTTACAATCAGGTGATTCAAGCCTGCAATGTCCTAGCCAAACTGGAAACAACTTTACTAAGTATACTTCCCGTGGGAATCGAACCCACGGCCACCGGGTCACAAGACAAACGCCTAAACCACTCGACCACGGCGGCAGTTAAATACAGGGTGGTGCCGACAATACGACAATAAATGAAACCACTGGTAGTTCTAGTTCATAGGAACATTATTAAACTATCAAATACATCTTAAAACCAAAATAAAAAAAAATCAATAAAACGAAGTAACATAAAACTGTAGACGAAATACATTACAATTTAAAAACAAAATATATTGGTTTACTAGCCTTAGGAATGATTTGCATTAACGAGTGGAAATACAATGTAACAAACGAATTTAGCAAAGATATTTAGGTAGTTTATTGTCGTATCGTCGGCACCACGACGGTGTAAGGATTTATTTGATAGTTTAAAAATGTTCCTATGAACTAGAACTACCAGTGGTTTCATTTATTGTCGTATTGTCGGCACCACTCTGTATATTAAAATACTTGACTGAACATGCATGCTAATAAAAGTACTATTTTCCCTTTACAGGTGTTGGTTCATCTCAACCAGTACGACTTCCGCGAAGCAAAAACCATGTGGTTCGACCTTCTGCCGGAGACTTCGCCAAGAGATTAAAGAGAACATTATAATGTTCTAATATGAAAGTACTTATGAATCTTATTATATTTTGCGAATTGCAGAAGCCATAATAATTGCTGATCTGATCTGATTGCTGAAAATGTTCAAAGTGTATGCAATCGCGTGTTGTATTGTTAGAAATGTTGTGGGACCTCCCATATTATATACAAACGTCGTTGAATTCATAATAAATCTATGTATTTTTACACTTGTTTATATTGTTACAAATGCTTTCAGTGTTTATTTATATTTTACTAAAAGAAATAATATTATTAACATTGCTTATGAGTATGTAAGTGTTGTAGCACTAAGTCAAAGTAACTTTTAAGTTTAGCTTATGCAAACAAAGCATTTACGTCGAACCGCATTCTATTGAACGTGAATTATTGAAGCAGTTCATATTTTTGTTTTTGTTACTTTTATATTGCATTTAAGTGTATTTTTCGTGTAATAAATATTTAAAAGAACATAATGGTTTCTCTTAATTGCGCCTCTTACTACTGTCTACAATATCCTATTTAAAATCCTATCCTATACTATCAAATGAGAAATTTTTATATAAACAATTATGTTAAAAAACCTGTCCGATTCGGGAAGGTAGGGAATGTTGGTTGGCCTCAGAACGGCGAGTCTTGGTAGCCAAGATAGGCCACGATCTGTCTCTGCCCGTAGGTGTCCCTGACTCTGGCAGGGCCACCATCAGGGATCTTAATTTTAATAACACAAAAAATTTGTCGCTAATTTGTCCTCAAATATCAGAATTTGTCGGTCACTGGTTCAAAAGATATAAGGGTTTATAGGTGGCCCTGCTGGAGAGTCTCCCCAGCAGGGCCACATTTATATCTCAAAAACTAGGGCACCTAGCGAAGATTTGTGTTTTCTTCCATTTTTAGTCGTCAGTAAGACGCAATTTGTCGCCGAGCCACAGATTTAATCGGGTCTTAGTTTAGGAGATATAATGAGTTCAATTAGTATATAGTCCAAGAGCTAGATCAAAGAGTTCACGAAAAATTGCCAAGTATAAATATTTCTATTAATATGTGTAATATACTTCGAGTTTTATCGGTCTAAAGTTCTTAGAAGTGTCCCAGAGAGATAAATTCTCAATCAAATACATGTTTTTATGTTTTAAATTACAAGATTAGAGTGGCTTAAACTTCTGTGAAAACATTAAACCTTGCTCTTGGGCTTTTTGGTGTCAAGATGTACAGTCGCGTGCAACTGCTTTACCAGTTTACAATGCTAAGCTAATTTACGTTAGAATAATAAAAAAAAATATCGTTTCCTTAGTTAAATGTTTAAAATAGGTAGGTACTTAAACCTTGGAAACATATTGTCAATTAATGGGTTATAATCAAATTTTATTTTATAAAAATGAATTTCTAAAAAGTTTGTTTGATGTGTGTTATTTTTGTGTGTGTACCTACTTTGAGGTGATTGTGAGTGTTGTGGGTATGGATGGGTTGAGTAAGGATTTTATCTTAATTTAGGTTAGAATAATAAAACTTCTGTTGTCGAAATATAAAATGATTGACCTTTAAATTATCACACATTGACGGACTACATTGGTAGGTAGCGGCTGGGTATTGATATCTAAGGACGCACACACAAACACGCTAGTGACGTGAAAAATCATGGTAACTTACATATTAAAATGCACTCATACGCCGTCCTCTTTTTAAAACAATCTTCTGACAAAAGACCTATGGGAACTACTGCATTTTGGATGATAATTTGCCCATGAATCAATATCCTGTGAATGGTAGTCGGAAGAACCTAAAGAGAAACCTAAGAGTTATCTGCGACTAATTAGAAAGCGCGCAGTGCCGCGCGCGCCGGGTGAGTTGCAACAGGTGACTCCCTTTTTCTGTCTCGCCCTTTTCCACGTATTTTTGTATTTGCGGAATACCTAGAGATAACAACACTCGAGTTCGTAACTATTCATAGTAAGTTCCACTTTAATTATACTGGCTGACTTGGTTTGGGCGCAGAATGCCAGAAACGCAAAATGACAGATTAGCAAATTGCCAGGAGTTAGATTTTTTTCTCATATGGTCAGAATCGCAAAATGACAGATTAGCAAAATGACAGGTTCGCGAAAAGACAGATTAGCAAAATGACAGGTTCGCGAAAAGACAGATTAGCAAAATGTCAGAAAAGTGCAATTTTTTTTTGTGGTTTATGAGTCACCTTTTTTTTTTTTTGGGTTTGGAATATCATCAAATAACACCCCTCCCGCTCTGGGCAGAGCGAAAGGGAGTGTCAGACTTCTACTGACTAAAAACCACCATGTTCCTTCTTCGCCCTTTGTGTCGAGGCCGCGGTGTCTCTTTCGAACCACCCACAGCCCCGACAAGCGTCGGCCCTTGCGGGCCGTGTTTGAATCACATCAAGGCGTTACTAAAAGTAAAAAAAAAAAAAAAAAAATGACTCATGTTTACCTCAAAAAAAAAAAATAATATTTTGTTCAAGCATAAGAATGACTCTTTTAACTTGCGTCAAGTGTTTGTCGACATCGCGTTTAAAAAAAAAAAAAAAAAAATTGTAAACTATACTGATAATAAAGAATGTTGTTAATATTCATTAATTGATGTTTTTATTTAATTCGAGATTGATCTGTCATTTTCAGATTTTGTCATTTTGCGACATTTTTTTTTTTTTTTATGGTGGGTGGAAAATCATCAAATGACCCCTCCCGCTCTTGGGCAGAGCGAAAGGGAGTATCAAACTTCTACTAACTAAAAACCACCCATGTTCCTTCTTTGCCCTTCATGTCGAGGCCACGGTATCTGCGAACAACCCGCAGCCCCGACGGGTATTTTGCGACACCTGGCATTATGCGTTTCTGACCATTTGCTAATCTGGCGTTTTGCGAATCTGGCATTTTGCGAATCTGTCATTTTCAGATCTTGTCATTTTGCGACACCTGGCATTATGCGTTTCTGACCATTTGCTAATCTGGCATTCTGCGAATCTGGCATTTTGCGAATCTGTCATTTTCAGATCTTGTCATTTTGCGACACCTGGCATTATGCGTTTCTGACAATTTGCTAATTGTCATTTTGCGTTTCTGGCATTCTGCGCCCAAACCGCTGACTTTAATTTACGTGACGGGCAACTCGTTCTAAGTAGTTCATCTGTACGAAAGGCGCGTAGTTCATCTCTTTCTTACTTACAGTAAATGAAACGGAGCGCAGCGATCAATCTGCCACCGACTTGGTGGTAAGTGCACACATTGTGTTAGATAAATAATTACACATATTTATTGTAGATTTGTTTATAGGCAATAAAAACAGATTTCCTTTGGTGGGTTGAAATGATAGAATAAGTTTATATTTATTTAATTCGAAACAAACATTCCTACATAAGACGTCATAGATAGATACTGTCTCGAAACTACATAAAGTATTTTGTACTTGCTTGTACCACTTGTATGCGGAAATTTCATTCTTTAATATCTTTTTAATTACACACCGACTAAATCTGTAACTTGGGGACAAATTGCGACTTATTGGCGACGAAAAATGGGAGAAAACACATCTTCGCTAGGTGCCTTAGTTTTTGAGATATTTATTTATTTAGGTTAGCCTACAATTGTTTACACATTGCATTTCGTTTAAAAGAACACAATATACATTTATGAGCGCAACAATTACTTACAGGCTAACACCACATGCACAATTTAATTTATACTATAGGTACATTATTAATATATTATAGTAATGAGTTGTGAATTATTAATTATAAAAAAATAAAAAAGATAAAGATATAAATGCGGCCCTGCTGGGGAGACTCTCCAGCAGGGCCACCTATAAACCTTTATATCTTTTGAACCAGTGACCGGCAAATTCTGATATTTGGTGTCAAATTTGAACAAATTTGCGACAAAATATAGGAGAAAACAGATCTTCGCTAGGTGCCCTAGATTTTGAGATATAAATTTGGCCCTGCTTGGGAGACTCTCTCCAGCAGGGCCACCTATAAACCCTTATATCTTTTGAACCAGTGACCGACAAATTCTGATATTTGGGGACCAATTTGGACAAATTAGCGACAAAATTTTTGTGTTATTAAAATTAAGATCCCTGATGGTGGCCCTGCCAGAGTCAGGGACACTAGTAGTAGCCCGTAGTAGTTGTAGCTATGCTGGCTGAGTCTGAGAACTGGAGGGAGGTGGTCTCATTCTGTGAGACAGTGATGGTTTAGAAGGAGGCTGAGGAGCGGGATCGTGAGATCCGATCCCGTTTGGATAAGGTGTAGGGAAGGCAACCCCCTCGATGTCTATACCAAATCACACGCCGAAGCCAATTTTTTTCCGGGTGGAAAATCATCAAATAACCCCTCCCGCTCTTGGGCAGAGCGAAAGGGAGTGTCAGACTTCTACTGCCTTAAAACCACCCATGTTCCTTCTTAACCCTTCATGTCGAGGCCGCGGTATCTCTTGCGAACAACCCGCAGCCCCGACGGGCAACACGCCGAAACCCTGCCTGCATTATTTAAAACAGGTGGGCAATTGGGGTTGTGGGCGTTCAGACTCTGTCCGCCCACTCCGAAAACACGGCGGCACAGTTGTCACGCACGTTTTAAGAGGAAACGGTGGCTCCTCCCATGTGCGGATGGTGACCACCGCGTTGGTTTTTGTAAAAATTCCCACTCCCCGGTCTTATCCCCAAAGACCGGTCGCGGTCGTATTTTGTAGGTTCCCCCCGAGAACAAAAAAAAGGCGTATCGAAGTTGAATTCAATTTATGTAGCCCATTTACATAACAAGTTTAAAAATCCCCTATAAAAATATAACTAGTGGGGGAACAAGCCAATACAGGGGCGACTACGGCACTCGAACTAAGGTCGCTTCTCAGGTAGTGACGTCATAACCAAACAATCGGGGATCAAAAAGTTTGATGTTGTCAGAAATTAAAAGAATCATATTTATTGGGGAATGCATTGTAAAACTCACAGTAGTCTACTTTCATGAATATGTCACTTTTCTAATTTTATTTGGTAATGTAATTACCTATACGGCTTGACCGGTTTTGATAAAATTTTCCTAGTTCGCTTGTTAGTACGGGGATGGTGAAGTAGATCGGGACGTAACGCACCGGATCAACTCAGGATGGATGAAACGACGAAAGGTCACTGGAACAACTTGTGATCCACGATGCCCCTCAAGTTAAAGGGGAAAATATACAAGACCGTGATTACTGTATAATAGTGTATGGACACAGTTTATACTGTGGTATGGATCAGAAAGTTAGGCTGTGAATAACATGGGTGAAAAAAACGATTGCATGTAGCGGAAACGAGAATGTTGAGATGGATGTGCGGAGTGACAAGAATCGATGAAGTAAGGAATGAGTATATAAGAGAAAGTGGCCTATTACAGAAAAAGTTAAAGGAAGTCGTCCATCTTGGTATGGACCTGTATGTAATGACGAGGGATGAAACGCATGTGACTAAAAAGTGATGGATAATAATGTTGATGGGTTGGGACCATGAGATGACGAGAAACAGAGAGGTATGGAAGAAGACATGCTGCGGCGACCCCAAATGAATTGGGATATGAGCAAGAGAATGATGATGATAAATGTTGATGGTTGAAGAGGGACAGAGGGAGAGGACGGCCAAAGAAACGATGAATGGATTGTGTGAGGAATGATATGAAAGAGAAAGGAGTAAATGATGCCATGACGTCCGACAGGGGAATCATTTAATTAACCTGCTACATTAATTGTACTTTAGATTATAAAAGTCGACGCATTTACATTGTTTACACTGCACGCTCCCTCCTGCTAGGCTAGGGCATCTGGTCATAACCAGATCGATTCGTTTCGCGGAAATTCGTCCAAACATAAAAGATTCCTTTACAGCTATTCAGCTGTAAAAGAATCTTTTTACTGAAGTCGCTGGCATAGTAGTATTTAATATTTGGTTGGCCAAAACTGCACCTTCACTGACGCCGTCAGTGACAGTGTCACGGGTCACTGCGGCAGACAGCGGCTGCATGATTTTGGTTCAGGCAGGACAAGAGGTGGAAGGGGTGAAGGTGTTACAGGCAGACAGAGTTACTTAATAAAACAAAAGGTCTGGATGAAAAATATTTAATACATTAATTCACACTCAGTTGTTATTGAATGCAGTCACTTGTAAATACAATTTCACAGTCTTCCTCAATGTTCTGAGCCCTAAAGCACATGGTGTTCACTTCACTTAAATATAAATATCTTCTCAACGTTCCATAGGAGCAGGTGTAATTTTTTGTGCGATAATCTTTCCATAACCACCTCGACCCCCATCGTAATCCGTTCTGTATTCGTCTCGAACCTGTGGAATATGTTTTATTCAATAATTTTATTTCATACTAGCTTGTGCCAGCGGCTTCGACCGCGTGGATTTCGATTATTGTCCCACGGGATCATACTACCGGGATAAGATGTATCCTATGTGTCAATCAAGGTTATAAACTATCTGTGTTCTAAATTTCATTCACATCTGTTCCGTAGTTTTTGCGTGAAAGAGTAACAATCATCCATCCATAGATCCTCGCAAACTTTCGCATTTATAATATTGGTAGGATTATTTTATTTAATCATCCATGTTATGTGTAACAGATATTGCCAAATGTGACAAATTAAACTCACATTTTTGGAGTCACTTATTATAACTTAAGACATAACATCACGCCTCTAGTTCCCGAAAGGTTAAGTAGAGATGTACCAATTAGTTATACCCACATTTAGCCAGTTATGTTTTAGTCCCATGTATTGAGCTTATTGCCATGAACCAGGCACAAATTCATACTCCATGGATGCTACTGAGATTTTTCTGATAGAAAACCCTTTGCCCAACCTGGGAATCAAACCCAGTACGTCATGCACAGCAGTCAAGCTTGCGACCAGTAAACCAACGACAGACAGCAACAATCTTGCATGGAATGCAAGTCAAATTAAGATCAGAGCAAACTTACATAATTTAAACTGTCCTAAGATACAGAATTCTGATTGGATTATTTGAGATCAAAATGCTTTGTGTAATTGTCTAATGCTCTATAGTAGGGGAGCCCAAGCGGGGATTTCGGGATTTATTAAGGCGCGGCAGATTAATATACAGAGAGGTACCTTGTACCCGGTTAAGTACTTCCACCAAATATGAGCCCCAGAGGGATCAGTTTAGTAAAAAAAATTGATTATCAGAAATTCTCAAGTGCGTCTGATTAAGATAGGGTGAGTTAATTACATGCTAAAAGTGTATATTCCACTAATCTGACAATTTGAGAGTGACGTTAAGGAAGGGGAGGGCTACAAAGTTGTAAAAAAAACGTCATCTCGACATTCTCAAGCGTGGCATTTTTTATTTTATTTTAAAGGAAATAATTCAAGGATGACGAATCTATACTAATATTATAAAGCTGAAGAGTTTGTTTGTTTGTTTGTTTATTTGAATGCGGTAAACTCAGGGACTACTGCCGGCTTAGCATGACCACCGAAGAAACAGGTTGTGTCTACGGAGGAATCGATAAAATGACAGATTGTAGAAAGATTTCTATCGTCGTTAGCATGGCGATGTAGATAGAACTCTTTCTATTCTTCAGTCGACAAGAGTCTTCTATGTCGAGCATGGCGACAGTTTTCTCTTTACTTTTGACATTTGGGAGTAGAAACAATTCTTTTCAACAAATGTCAAATAGTCTACATCGCATCGGACCTAGACAAAATTTCTGATAGTTTTTGTTAAAATAAAAAACATGCCGGGATCCTTTCATCGCCACCGTCTTAGTTTTTATGCCGAAAAAAATCATAGGAAGTTAAAAAGGAACGCTGTACGAGCGTTGAGCGGGGCTTTTGATCTGCCGGAAAACGAGTTCCTCGAAAATTATAAAGTCAGCAAGGAAATGGTTCAGTATTTGTGCCAGGAGCTGAGCGAGGATCTATCTCCTAGCACATCTCAGGGACTACCTGTTCTCGTCAAAGTAAGTACAATCTAGGCAAGGTACGCCTTCCAACTACCTTCTAATTGGTAATAAGCAACCTAAGGCTGGGTTTATAGTCACGCTGACCATCGGCGCAGCGCTGAGGTTCAGCGCGAGACGATTTAGTATCGAGCTGATCACTACGGAATACAGACGCTCAAAAATGCATTAATAGCTGCTGGGTTGTACTACCTATAAAAAAAGAAAGACAAAACTACGACGAAGACTTCATGTTCATCAATCGATTGAGCAGAGCCGTTGCGTTTCTAAAACATTTAGAATAGTGCGAAAATAATATCTTCCTAGGATTTGTTTCTTCTTTATTTTTATATAGTGGATCGGATCAGATGCATTCGAAAATAGTTTTCTCAGGCCTACTTCGTCGATCACTCAACTTGTGTCTACATCACGATTCAGCATACTGTACACGCTGACGGTGCCGCTCGGCTGGACACTAGAACGCTCACAGAAGGCAAAGGCAAAGCGCGTGTCGCGGTCACCGCGCGCGCTAGTAGCTACGCGTTATTCTAAAACGCTTCTTAGAAGTTCATACGTTTCGGCTGCCAGCGCCGACGGTTAGCGTGACGATAAAACCAGTATTTTTTCTGAATCTAACTATGACTCATATTTTGCAGGTTCTTTGTTCAATGAAAGTCTTGCTCACAGGACATTACCAAAGAGGTGTTGGCCAAGAGCAAAATATTTCCATTGGCCAAACCACAGTGAGCAAATTTTTTAAACAATTTGTTGTTGCTGTAAATACACGGTCAGTTAATTACCTTCTTGAAATACCCAAGTTTGACTAGCTTATAATTGTATAAGGCTTATTAGCTAGTCAGATATAGATATCTAACTCCTTTCGTTTCAGACTGAAACCGCGATGGATTGTGTTCCCAAATACTGAGGCAGGAAGGCAGACTGTGGCATCTGGGTACCAAAGAAAATTCAGGCTCCCAGATATATTAGGAGCCATTGATTGTACCCATGTACAATTATTTCCACCACCAAAGCCACAACAAGCGCAATATCGAAACAGACATGGTGTTACCTCCATCAATGTGCAGTTGGTAAGAAAATAGAAACCATAAGATTAGATCCTGTGATCTCTTTTGTTGGGATGAGCATAAAATCAATCATCTAAAAAAATATAACCAGTTCTATTACTTCTAGATCGCAGATGCTGACTGCAGAATACTGAACGTTAATGCCAATTTTCCAGGCAGGGTCCATGACCAATTTATCTTTAATGGTTCTGTGGTCAAGACAGAACTACGCAGACTTCATCAAAATAGAATTGGCCAGTATTATCTATTAGGTAAAGTATTGTAGAGTATAAGATATAAAAAAATACAGAATAATTATGTAATTGGAAATAATAACAGTTCAAATAATATTAGTATTTATTTATAATATTAATGTAAAAGAATATAAAATAAACTATTAATATTTAGAGCCCATAAGAATGGGTTTCTCCATTCGTTTTCTTTGTAATCTGAAACGAAAGAAAATTAATTTATCAATAATTTCAGGGGACTCAGGCTATGCTCTAGAGCCTTGGCTCATGACACCAATAAGAAATGCTTCTCATGGTACGCCCGAAGAAAGGTATACAAAGTGGCATTGCCAAACGCGCAATGTCATCGAGCGTACCAATGGCTACCTCAAGGGGACCTTTCGGTGTCTAGGCATAGACAGAAGCCTCCATTATGCGCCTGAGAAGGCATCGGCGCTGGTGTATGCCTGCTGCACACTGTATAATATAATGCAACATTATCGGTATGTTCTTTAGTCATTGTTCTTTGAATTAGTTGTACAAAAACATTTTCTAACAGTGGTGAAATTTGTTTAAGGGTGCCTATGCAGGAAACAGCTCTTTCAGTCGATAGACTGGGAGACGACAGCAATGTTCACAGAGGCAGTCTTCTACAAGTTGCAGTAAATAGAAGAGTGAATGTAATACGAAATTATTTTATGTAAATATGTAAATAAAAACTACCTTTCCGTACGGTGTGTTTACTTTCTTATAAATAATAGATTAATATGGTTTAAAGACACTTACTATAAAAACATTCCTTGTCTGGGCATCGGAGTCAAGAAACTGGTTGTGTATACTTTTTGCCTTTTTTCAACATCTCAATTTGGCGGGTGGTACTTCGCACGCTGTAAATAAATTGTTGTTAATTATGGCAAAACGCGTTCTATTAGGTACCTACGGCGAAGATTTTGCAAACAATGCCACAATCTTGTAAATATCCTCAAGGCTGGTTTTAAACTATTTATTATAAAAATTAAGTAGGTTCTTACTTCTTTTTTGCCGCCATTATAACTTTTACTAGAAAAAATTGAATTTAGAACAATGTAGGTATTTTTTTGTACTTATCCCTTATTGTACCAATCCTGGGCAAAGGCCTCTACCCATTCCTTTCACTTCTCACGATGGTGTGCTTCTTCTCGCCAGATAGTGAGAAAGCCGTCCCGACATCGTCTCCTCGGTCTGCGTCGAATTTTTGCACTGTGCACGTCACAAAACAAGCTACATTTTTCGATGTATAATTAATAATCTAGTAATCAACAAAAATATTTTTCTTTGTTTGTCAACACAACATTCCTTGAACTTTTGAGTCTGACATTAAAAATACATACGAGTATTACGTCTCGTTGTTGCTTTGAGTTACGTTCAAAAGTTATATTTTAAATTATAGTTCCGTAAATTGTAGGTTAATTTTGTAAATAATTGGTAATTTTTCTATTCCATTCAAATGGTTTAAAAACTTGGCACATTTTTTTGGTTAACTAAACGCAATGTTATCGTAGGATTCATAGAATAACGACATCACTAGCTACTTCTCCGTTGCTATGGAAAACATTCCTATGTCTATGTCTTGGAAGAAATACGAGTCTACGGGTTGCGCCATGCTCGGGTAGAAGACTTGTCGAGTAGAATAGAAAGAGCTTTGTCGTTTCTTGGAAGAATAGAGATAGAATCGCCATACTACGGGGGCTGGTTGGAATAGAAAAAATCTTTTTGTGTTGGATAGTCCATTTATCGTGAAAGGCTTTAGGCTATATAACATTACGCTACGACCAATAGGAGCGAAGCATAAATGAAAAATGTTGCAAAAACGGGAAAAGATATTCCTTTTTGAGAGCTTCTGTTGCGTGCGCTGCGAAAACGGTTTAAGTTACGCAAATATCATGTATCAAGGAATTGTTCCTCTTTAAAAGTTCTAAAAAAAAGTCCGCGACTGCATATGCCTATCTTTTAAGATTGACTCACTGTAACCATTTTTTACTATTAAAATGTTAGATTAAAAAGAATGATATTTTGCGAAGCTTATTTAACCCATATGATATTAATCTATATCTAAATAAATATGTTTGTTAGCACGGAAATTTAATATAGAATATTTGTGCCCTTTACTTTATACGGTTTAAACAAATATCTTAGAAGATATCGCAATGTAAAAATATCCGCGCGACAAAATAATGATCAGTCATTCGGTCCGGTGCGGTAGGTTAGTGGGGGTTCTAGCCTCCGGGGGCTCCATAGAAATTCAAATTCAAAATATTTATTGCACCATAATGTTTACAAGTACAGTGTGTTACTGTATATTTAACAGTAAGAGATTGCTATAGTAATCGTAACTTAAATAATATAATCGAAGCCAATCTAAAGCAAAAGGTATTATAGAGAGGAAAGGTAAGATTTTTTGTTTCTTACGAGTATGATTTAACTAACTTTAATAATATGTTAAGTGACGCAGATGAAGCTGCGTGGGCCAGCTAGTAATTTATAATTTGACAAAAGCCACAAGTAACAAAAATTCGTTGATTAAGTTTAATGTATGCAGCTACGTGATGCCTATATTCCCCTTAATTATTATCTAATAAATAAAAGTATTCTACTTAAAAAACATCCACTTTTTTATTTGCATGCTATTTTCTGAGCATTTCAATTAATTAAGATTTTAAAAAATAATTTATTTTTTGTCTGATTTGGTGAATCCCTCTAGATAATTGTCAGATTATGAGACAGCACGTCAACATAATGATGAACCACATACATTTTAAACAGACGCGCTCGAGTATGTACATGCAACAGTATTTTTACCCGTACATGCAACAGTATTTTTACCCGTACATGCAACAGTATTCAACAGTGTAACCCCCACCGATGAAAAGGGTCATTATCTAACATTTTTTAACCGACTTCCGAAAAGGAGGAGGTTATCAATTCGTCTGCGTTTTTTTTTTTCTTCTTATCATCTGAGCTTTGCAACCTAATAGGTCTCTATGACACCTAATAGGTATCTATGACACTCAAGTAAAACCCCATTTAGCATCTTGGGCTCCTCTACTACTACATAAGACCATTCAAAATTGATTTGACTCTTGGAGAAGAAATAAAATATTGTGAATCATTAAACATTTTTGTTTCAACAGTACCTGTCCACCAGTTTTGCCTCTTCCATACTGTCTCCCTTCAATAAATCCTGCATCCCAATCACATCGGATGATTCGGTCATCTAGTCTTGTACCATTAATATATCTGTAACATTACAAGGAATGAGTATTATAACATCCGAGAACATTGTCGAGCATTTTAGTAGAAGTATACAATTAGCAGCATTGCTGTCTAGTGTTCTAATTTTACAATAATATGTTTGTTTGAATATGGAAGGCAAGCAAATGTAGTTCTAGCTGTCAATCTGAATCTGTAATGTGTAACTGTTTTTTTCTCTTTTTCCAATAAACTTATTTAATAACTAAATTACGTTTATTACCACAACCACACAATATAAAGTCCTTCATGGTAGCAGAGCGTGGTTATGAAGGACTTTATATTGTGTGGTTAGACGTTAACAATTAGAATTTAACTTGGCCAGAATGTCCTCAATTCCAATGAATGTGGTTTCCTTCACATGTATAAGAAGTTCTATAATTATGTAGTTCAGTCAAAACTCTGAATGAGTTGTATGTAATGTCAATTGAATTAGCTAAAGAAAAAGTTCAGAACAAAATTTTACTAACCTCATACAGTTTTCAGAATCAAGTCTTGTGTAATATTCAACAAAGCAAAACCCACAAGGAGTCTTTTTATACTTATCTAAACCCATTATTACTCTTCTGATATCACCGCATCTTGAAAATAATTCATATATTTGTTCTTCAGTTGTATAGAATGACAGGTTCCCAATATACAGTGTTGATGACGCTTTCAATAACTTTTCTTGCTCATTTCGGGAACCCTGAAGAAATAAAATGATCACATTAAACGAAATGTTATCAATTAGCAATATAGCTGTAATATTACCACCAATTTCATTGATGGTAAACCAATATTGAGTTTTTTCTAGAAAATAAGGCAACGTACCTTGAAATGTTGATCACGATAGGAACTTATTTCGGTTGCAGAATTCATAGCGTCGGAATTTTTTAAATACACATCAAGTAATCAAAACACTTTGTGCGTGAACACAATGATTTTAGTTTTATCCAACTCAACAACAAGTAACAACGTTTCACTTCACTTGACGAATAATTGACAACCAGACCAGCCAGTGGCCAGAGCAACCAGAACCAAAACCAACCATTATCATTTTGGCAACTTTCATGAGGGTTGCCATAGATAATGTGTGATATTTTTTTTCCAAAAGTATTGCTTTTTGTTTTCTAGCTGTATGTGGATGTTATCTTAAATGAGATTTTCAAAATAAAAGTTTCACCGATGTTATTTTTATTTTTACACCTCATCATCATTATCTTGCCCTTATCCCAATTTATTTGGGATCGGCGCAGCATGGCCAGGGCTGGAGAGACCACCGAAATCGCAGAACATGTATTCGGTTTTAGTTCTGCTGATTATCAAGCCAACATTCTCCAGCTTCTGTTGCCACTTCTCCAATCTACTCTGGATCTCAGGTCCATCTTCACCGACAAGAACAATGTCATCGGCAAAAAGCATGCACCAGGGGGGATCTTTCTGTACAAAGGTCCGATGTCAAAGCATCTATAATCAACAGGAAGAGGTACGGACTCAAAGCCGACCCTTTTATTTTTACACCTATTTAGTTAATACTATTACCAAAATACCAACGTAACAGACAAATTGAATAACCTGTTTGTGGTTTGACGGTTTGACGTAAGGTTGGCAATAATAAACAAATGCAGGGCAATAAAAAATAGCTAACATCTGATTTAGAATTCCCGCTATTCTTTTGTTCCCGAGTTTAGATTTCAGATTCTAGCTAGCCTGTGATTGTATCTAGGTTTGAAAACAAAGTTACACAGTGTTCTCACCAAGTTGTCACCTTTTCGGAATCGGACTCAATGGCTACTGTCGAGGAATTTGAAACTTTAGACGAAGAGGTTAGAGAATTAATTCAAAATTATAAACACAAAAGAGCTACTGCGTACGAACCCTGTACACTTAAAAACATAAAAGAGTGCCTAATCGGTCTAAGTGAGGTAAGTTTTTCTTTAATTTAATTTTGTTAGTTTGTCGTGTACGTATTTTTATTCATAAATAATTACACACTTCCAATTTTTTTAGGAATTCGGATTACTCAACATCACCTACATTTTCAACCCTCATTTAGACATAACTAACAATGCTTTACACTCTGAAGCCTTAGTAAATCTTATCAACTCAGTGTGGTCATTGTTACAAACTTATAAAAATGTATCTCAAAAAGCGGATAATCTTGAGGAACAGAATCATATACTGGATCACAATAATAAACAACTAAATGTAAGTATGTATAAAATAAATATTAAGTAAGTATATTTAATTTCATTCTCAGGGAATATTAAAAAGTATCTATGTACAAAAGTATATGTATATAAAAGCACAAATTTTTCTTTATTTCTTAAAGGGTTTGGTAGGAAGATTAAAGGAAAGGATAAATTCGGAGAAAAATGAATCCAAGGCTTGTGTTGCTTCAGCACAAAGGATATCAGACCATTCGGAAGAAATGTTACACAAGATGACAGACACTCGAGCCAAGTTGTTGCAAGTTACCAAACAGAAAGAAGCCAATGAAAGAAAGCTTCAAAATGAAATAACCAGACTTAAATTGCAAAATGAAAAACTAACTGATAGGCTGAGGAATAAAGGTATAAATGGCTACATCTGTTTTTAAAACAGGCAACCTGTAAAAGTGTTTGTCAAAGCTATTTGCAAAATAAACATCATTAATTATTATGAATTGCCATTTATGAAATTACTGTTTCTTTACATAAATAATTCATATAAGCTGTATTTTCGCTTTTCAGATAACCATACTCATTCTTCTAATGCAGCCCATGCCGCATGCAAAAGTTTGAAATCAGAAAATGAAGATTATAACAAACATTTGAAAAAAATTATAAGCAAATTGGAGCAAAATAATCAAATGTTATTGCAAGAAGTTCTCAAGCTAAAAGAAGAACTTATTTTTAGAGGAATGGATCAGTTTTCTTTAGATAATGGAAAAAATTGATTATTCCGGTTATTCATCGTAATTTTTAATCAAAGATACCTGCACAAGCTGTGACTAAACATTTTAATGTTAATTACCTAACTGACTGACTAGTATTATATTGCAGTGATCAGTATTATAGTACTTAATAACTAATGTTGATAATTATGTATGTTACCACATTTTAACTTGTTATTTTTGGGGTTTAGCCCTTAGTTAATCATCAAGTGTTGCTAATTTTGTAATTGATAGGCTAGGCTTCTAATTTTCAAGAATAAATTCAATGATTTAATAGATATATTTTTATTTTCTAATTTTCTAAGGTTAACAAAACAAAGCATGGAAAAATGGACAATCACCCTACATATACCCTACAGCAGATTGTAAGTAGTAGGCATTACTACAAAAAAAAAGGTGAAGTAGTACACTTCAAAAGCTTTTTTTTTTTGACGGGTGGAAAATCATCAAATAACCCCACCCGCTCTTGGGCAGAGCGGAAGGGAGTGTCAGACTTCTACTGACTAAAAACCACCCATGTTCCTTCTTAGCCCTTCATGTCGACGCCGCGGTATCTCTTGCGAACAACCCGCAGCCCCGACGGTCGTCGGCCTTTGCTTGAAGGGACCCCCCTTCCATGTTGCTGACATCTCTTTGAGGCGCGCGTTGAACACGAACGCGCCGTCGACACGGCCTGTCGTCGTCATAAGACGGACGGACGGCGACCTAGCCCATCACTCACCGTCCACAGGTCCGCGTCTTTAAAAAAAAAAAAAAATCAAAAGTCATTTATTCAAACTAGGCTGATAATCAGCACTTTTCGAACGTCAAAATTTACTTTACTTTACTTTACTCATTTACAAGTGACAGTCCCCCAAAACGCCCACCCTTCGACACTTCCTAGTGTTTTTTGCTGGAAAGAAGAAGTGGCGGAACAAACTCCCCAGCAACACATCTGTCTGTTTGGTTAGAAGAACCAGACTCGATACAATAGAAAGGTGTAACTTAATATTACGATTGATTACAGACACAAGTCAAAAATAAAAATGTATATAATAATAAAAACATAAAAAAGACATAACATGTCAGTAAACTAATTTTGGAGAAAGAACATAAATAACAAACAAACATTGTCTTGTGTTCAACTCAGCGACCAACTATTCCTATCATTTAAGTAGTCGTTAATGGAATAGTAAGCTTTTAAACAAAGATTGGATTTTACTTTGGCTTTAAATGCATTAAATGGCAAGTCTAGAAAAGAAGATGGCAATTTGTTATAAAATGTTATACCGAGCCCTACGAATGAATTATGAACTTTGTGAAGCCGGTGAAAAGGAGCGCGTAGTTTATGCTTATTTCTAGTGTTAAAATTGTGAATATCACTGTTTTTAGTGTACAGGTGAATATTTTGTCTAATATATAAAATGTTGGCAAAGATGAACTGAGAAGCAACCGTGAGAATACCAATCTCCTTAAAAATATCTCTAAGAGAAACTCGGGCACCCAGCTGATAAATTGTCTACGGTGGCCAGAAGCCATCACGTGGCCCCCGACGCCCGGAGCGCCTCCCGCGGCGGCTGGGACGAGAGGTCTCTCCCTCTCACGTCCTGCCATCTTCTTCGCTAGCATCACTGCTTCGCAGAAGGAGGCGACGGCGCCCATTCCTCCTCGCCCCGGACCATGGCTTGCACCAGGGCTGGACGCGAGAGGTCACCGCCGCCGATCGCCGCTACGAGAACAAGGTGGAGCTCCGCCCAAGCGGGACACACCTCCACGGTGTGCTCCATCGTATCCTCCGGCCGATCCTCACAATGGTGGCATTGTGAGGATCGGCCGTTTCCTCCCGCCTGATTCGGTGCAGGTACCTCCCGAAACAACCGTGTCCGGTGAGTACCTGCGTCAGACGGAAGGTGAGGGCGCCGTGGCGCCTCCCCAGCCATTCCTCAGAGAGGGGACTTACCGCCACTAACGTGGCGTGCCCACACTTCAAAAGCTCAATGGACATTCTTGAGACGAACAAACGTACACTAGTGCCTTCCAGCTTCCAAAACCTATCTGTAATACAGTTGATGTGCAAGACCAACATCTGTAAACATCATCAGTAATCTAAGCAATCAGGTAAACACTTCCTTAAAAATAAAGTAGCTACTTTTAAGGGGAAAGGCTAACAACCATTCAAACATATTCCCCTGAACTCTCCCTGCAAAGAGTAATTTTTTTTTACTCTAATCCCTAGCATCTGAGACTAATCATTACTGACCTGTCAGTAAGGCTAATTCGAGTACAGCGTGACATGATCTTTCCCGAGGACTGAGTTGGCACATGTACTTGACAGTACTTGTAGTGTAGTACAAGATTCCACAAGTTCAGATTCAGTTCAGATTTCAGGGCAACTTGTTGGAGAAGAATAATCCTGGCTAGTTGGTTGTGTGCGTGCGCCGTTAACCAGACGACGCATGCTCGACACACGTCATCGTCCCTTCCTCATTAATTATGTTTCGGATAGTTGTCCGTCAACATAACCGCGTCCATAATCGCAAAGACAAAACCTTCAGTTCTCTAAAGAGGTCGCTGAAACGTATCCAGGACACTGACGCCAAAAAATCTAAATCGGACCCACGAAGCTCCTTGCTTTGCCATACATCTTTGCGGTCATCGTAATTAAGTAGGTACTACAGGTTTTCGCACGTTCTCTTTAGCAATTGCCATCAGCGGGGTAACTTCTTTGTGTCCACTGCGATCCCACCTCCCACCTCGGCTTTTAAATAATATTCTCAGAGTCTGACTGATCGAGTCCTTTTGAGTATTCCAAAAGAATGCAATAAAACCGGTATGCAGGGCCGTCTTTACCAGGGGGTGCAAGGGGTGCGGTGCACCCGGGCGCGGAGCGCCCGGGGGCGCCTGTCGAGCGCTGAATTTTTGGATATTTCATTGAACTTAACGCCATTGCACAGTTTTAAATACTTGTTACTTACGACAAATATGTATGCACAAGCAAAAAAAAAATTAACAATAATATTTTTTATACTTTTATTTCGCTTTCGGCGCTTGTCATACCGCATTACTACACTACACAAATAATAATTTTATTTAATACAACACGCGCGCGGCAAAATCTCTAATCCAAAGAGAGTGTATGTATTATGTACGTTTGACACGTTGCCGCCCGGTTGCCCGCACTTGAAGCAAAATGATCTCTAAGTCAATAGAGTGTAAGTAAATAAAAAAAAAAAAAAAAAATGTTTATTTCAATTACATAGAGTTTTAACAAACACGATTTGGAGGTCATCTTTTAAGCAAGGAGATGCTTGTGTTAGATGACTCCGCACTTCCACTTAATATTAAACAATGTATGCAATTGAGAAACTAAGAAACTAGAAAATATACAAAAATACGAAGAGTAGCGCACTTGTGTGATGTATGTGAGTGTGTGTTGAGTGGTTGTGTGTGTGTGTGTGTGAGGGTGAATGTGTAGCAGTGTGTGTGTGCCATGTGTATTATGAGTTATTTTCGTTTAAGTTTAGGTTTAGGTTTAGGTTAGCCCTGCGACTATGTCTTGGGATCGGAAGAAGCCAGAAGCAGCTTCCTCCACTAACGATTTTGTTACTGTGGTTCTGTTAGCTACAGCACAGATTATGGAAGCGATGATACCAAAGTCTCAATGTCGTCGTAGGATTTATTCGTAAGCCAATCAGTTACAGCTAGTTTACAGTCTCGGAGCCTCATAGGATAGATGTTTAGCTCTTTATTCAGCAGGTTATACAAGTGGGAAGATTGTCTTTCATACTGCCTCTTAGCAAACACAGATCTTACTGGGACATTTGGAGCGACCAGGTAGCTTCTTCTGCTACTCGTATTTAGCCTCGTAGCATACGGAAGGGATTTGTGCTTCCTCAAGATTAGATGGAGTAAATAGAGTTTTCTTACAGACAGAAGGCCGGAGGTTAGATAAAGGGTTTGTGTTGGGAATCTATAGGGTTTGAAAAGCATAACCTTAAGAAGAGATCTCTGCGCCCTCTCAAGTTCCAAAAATTTATTTTTTGTCGTTCCACCCCAGCATGGCAAACAGTATGTAAGAATTGATTGGGCCAATGATACGTAGACCTGCTGCAAGAGATTCTTTGAGGCAACGTGTCGCAGTGTTTTAAAGGTCCATATTAATCTCCTAACCCGTTTCATGATCAGTTCAGTATGCATGTGCCAGGACAAGCGCTGGTCTATCATTATGCCCAGGTATTTGGTGTACTGCAACCTGTCAATCTTTGTACACGAGCAGTCGGAGATAGAGGGGTTTCCACAGTAGTGGATTTTAATTTGGAATTTCAGTGGTGGTTGAGTGTGTGTATACTTAGTGAAGCATATGTAGTTGGACTTAGATGCATTCAAAGTGAGCAGGTTACGATTGAGCCAATCAGCAATCCTTGACAGGCCGGTTTCAGTTGACTTTTTAACATCCTCTCAAGTTTTTTCAGCAAAGACTATGGCGGTATCGTCCGCGTATGAGAAAATACGACCCCCGTCAATACTCATGTTACAAAGGCTATTGATATAAATCAGGAACAGTGTTGGTCCAAGGACACTTCCCTGCCCGACGCCGTAAGTAATCGTTTCTTCTGTGCTAGTGTACTCCCCTATTTTCACAGTTTGTCTTCGATTCATCAGGTAGGATTTGAAGAGTTCGAGAGGGGGTCCCCTAATGCCGATGTTTTCAAGTCTGTGCAAAAGTATGGGGACAGATACTGTGTCAAAGGCCTTTTTGAGGTCAAGGAAAACTGCCAGACATTTGCTGCCCCTATCCACTTTGTCGACTATCATAGAGGTTAGCGACAAGACCGCGTCCTCTGTAGACCTTCCCTGCCGAAATCCAAACTGAGAAGGTGACAGAATGTTTTGCTTAGAGAGGTAATTTATTAAGCGTGAGTTTAGGATCCTTTCTAAGATTTTTGAGATGGATGGCAGTACTGAAATTGGCCTATAGTTTGACGGGTCAAGTTCATTTGAAATGGGCGCGCGGCGCCCTTTCTATTGGTGAAATATTTTTTAAAATCGGTTCAGTAGATCCCGAGATTACCCCTTTTTTTTTTTTTTTTTTTTTGGGGGGGTGGGAAATCATCAAATAACCCCTCCCGCTCTTGGGCAGAGCGAAAGGGAGTGTCAGACTTCTACTGACTAAAAACCACCCATGTTCCTTCTTCGCCCTTCATGTCGAGGCCTCGGTATCCCTTGCGGACAACCCGCAGCCTCGACAGGCGTCGGCCCTTGCGGGCCCCTTCCATGTTGCTGACATCTCTTTGAGGCGCGCGTGGAACACGAACGCGCCGTCGACACGGCCTGTTGTCGTCATAAGACGGACGGACGGCGAGCTTACCCATCACTCACCGTCCACAGGCCCGCGTCTACGGTGGCCGGAAGCCATCACGTGGCCCCCGACGCCCGGAGCGCCTCTCTTCTCTCCCTCGTGAGACGTACGTGAGAGGGAGAGGTTCTCTCCCTCTCACGTTCCGCCACCTCCTTCGCTAGCATCACTGCTTCGCAGAAGGAGGCGACGGCGTCCCATTCCTCCTCGCCCAGGACCATGGCTTGCACCAGGGCCGGACGCGAGAGGTCGCCGCCGCCGATCGCCGCTACGAGAACACGGCGGGGCTCCGCCCAAGCGGGACACACCGCCACGGTGTGCTCCACCGTGTCCTCCGGCCGATCCTCACAATGGTGACAACCGGGCGTTTCCTCCCGCCTGATTCGGTGCAGGTACCTCCCGAAACAACCGTGTCCGGTGAGTACCTGCGTCAGACGGAAGGTGAGGGCGCCGTGGCGCCTCTCCAGCCACTCCTCAAAGAGGGGCGACTTACCGCCACTATCGTGGCGTGCCCTGCACGGGGTTGCGACAGTCGCTGTTTCCATGCCGCCATGAGATCGCACCGGAGGTCTGTCCGCTGCGCAGCAATTAGCCGCGGCAACGGAGTGACCCCCCGGTGCAGCGCCTCCGCGCGCCATTCATGCAGGCGCGCGAGGACTATCGCCTCCAGATCCCATGGCGGCAATCCGGCAAGGAGGTTCGCCGCCTCGCGGGAGATCGTGCGGTACCCACGGATTAGCCTCACGGCCATAACCTTTTGGGGCGCGTTCAGGTAATGGGCGGCCCGCTTTCTCAAAGCACTCGCCCACACCGGGGCCCCATAAAGGGCCATGGACCGCACGATCCCCGCATAGAGCCTCCGGCAGGAGGCGTTTGGCCCCCCCAGATTGGGCAAGAGCCACCTGAAGGCAGCCGCCGCCCGCTCCAGTCTGGGAGCCAAACGTCGGAAGTGCTCCACGAAGTTCCACCGGCTGTCGAGGACGAGTCCTAGGTACTTCAAAGTACACTCGACGCCGATGGGAACCCCTCCCACCGTTAGCTGGGATCCCGACGGTAGCACATTCCCACGTCCATGGAAGCCCATGGCCTCCGACTTGTGAAGTGCCACCTCGAGACCCAGCTGCCGGATCCTCTCTACAACTATCGCAACCCCGCGTGTCATATTTTCGGCCGCCGCCTCGTGCGACCCCCCCTGTGCTAGCACAAGCGTATCGTCAGCGTAACATACTACGCTGACCCCGCTAGGGAGGTTGGCACGCAGCACCCAGTCGTAACCGATGTTCCACAGGGGCGGCCCCAGAACCGATCCCTGTGGAACACCGCACGACATCTCTCGCCGGTTCCATTCTCCGTCTTGACCGGGGTAGATGACAGCCCTGTCTGTCAAGTAGTCCCCGACTACACGATGAAGGTAGGCCGGCACCCGGTGATACCGGAGTGCCTCCCTAATGCAGCTCCAGGGCATAGTGTTGAAGGCGTTGGCGATGTCGAGAGACACCGCCAAGACCACACCGCCCCGAGAGACCGCAACCCCCGTCGTGAGGGCTCTCTCGCGCATGATGGCGTCCACCGTCGAGCGCCTCTTGCGGAAACCAAACTGGTGTTCCGCAAGATCCGGACCCATCCCCTCAAGGTGCTCGGCGAGGCGGTTTGCAATTACTCTTTCAAAGAGCTTGCCCACCTCGTCGAGCAGCACAATGGGCCGGTATGCGGACGGCGAGTCCGCAGGGCGCCCCGGCTTCTGGATGAGGACCAGCTTCCCCGTCTTCCAACGAAGCGGGAACTGGCCTCTTTCCATGCACGCGCTTAAGAACCCCTCCAGTCGGGGCCCAAGAGCCTCTGAGGCCAGGACCCAGGCATTGCCAGGCAAGCCGTCGGGTCCCGGGGCGGTATTTTTGGCCTTAAGCCTCCGTACCGCCACTCTCAGGTCTACCCCAGTCACCTCCGGAATGTCGTCATCGGATCCTGATTGGTCCGCTTCCGGCACCGCAGGTGGCGGAGCCATTGGCGGGGGAGGATGCTCCCCTCGCGAAGGGAACAGAGCGCTCACCACGTCCTCCACGAGCTCAGGCCGGAGACTCTGCGTAAGTGGGGGGGCCCGGGCCGAGATTACCCCTTACAATTTAACAAATATACAAACACACAAACTTTACTTCTTTATAATATTAGTATAGATATGTTCAGTAGTTATATGGTACAATATTTTACTAAAGATTAATATTGTAAGCAAAAATTTGCAAAAATCGGACGTAATTATTTCAGAAGCTACCAAAATGATTAATCTGGTTAAAAAAGATTTGGAGAAATACCGCACCCATAGCGCATTTGAACAGTTGTTATCTGATGCAAAATTAGTTGCTGAAGAATTAGAATGCGAAACAGAATTTAAAGAAACTGCTCGTCCACGTCCCCGAAAAAGACATTTTGATTACGAGGCTGCAGATGAGCCCATTTTAGACTCAACCAACAAATTTAAAGTATGTTTTTATTTTTTTCTACTGGACACTGCTACGAGTATCTCGAAATTAAATGAGAGATTCGATTTGCTGACGGAACACAATTCAGTTTTTTCACTCTTCCAAAACATTGAATGCTGGAATAAATTAGAGATGTATGAAAAAAAATCTCAGTGTTATCGCCTCCAAGAAAAACTAACATTTAAAAATAGATTTGATATTGACGAGGAGGATTTGTATAATGAATTAGAATTGTTGCCAATATTTTTTCCCAATGCATCAACAAGTACTCCCACTGATATTTTAAGCTATTTATATTCTAATAATTTAATTTCCTCATTTCATAATATCTCAACAGCTCTGCGTATATATTTAACACTGCCTGTTACAGTAGCAGAAGGTGCAAGATCCTTTTCAAAATTAAAATTAATTAAAAATTATCTTCGTTCAACCATGACCCAAGACAGACTGACAAACTTAGCCATTATAAGTATAGAATCCAAAATTGTTATAAAAATAAATGATTTAATTAAAATCTTTGCCAACTCAAAAGCAAGAAAAATTGAGTTTGTTTGATGTATGTGTATGTACATGTAATAAATAGATATTTAGTAATCGAAGTTTTAAGTTTAATTTTGTTTTTTAGAGTAATAAAAAAAAAAAAATCATCAAAATTACGTGTATTGTGTTTTCGTGGTTGACTAGGACCCTTTTCATACTGCAGTGTGTCGTCGGTCGCGTGCAGCGTGGCACGCAGTGTAAAAAAAAAACGAGGGCGCAGGCTGAGTCCCGCACCCCGGCGCAGAATAGACTTAATAAGACGGCCCTGCCGGTATGACCCATCCGTTGAAGGCATAGAGTATTAATAGTCTTTGGTTGAAGGCCACCTTGTTCCCGCCTAAAAGAAAATGCTATTTAATACCTTCTTCAGGCGTTCAAAGAAGCGCTCCCTCAACGATTGCTTCATGTCAGGTACCTTAATGCCTAACGCTTCCGACATACCCAAATACTTATAGCTTTCGAACGAGGAGGGAAGAAGGGATCTGTATAATTTATGGAATACGAGAGCTGAATCCCTCCGGATTTCATAATCTCCCCTTCTATTACATACTACACATTTATCCACACTTCTTCTTCTTTACGTGTCGATGATCTAAAATTGTGTTAGACCAGCATAGCTATTCACAAACAATCGAATCGAACTTGACACTTTTTCGAGTATCAGATTTTTGGATCGAACGATTGGCAAATTAATGCTATTCACAGATTCGATTGACATGGTAGTACATAAACAGTCGTGGTGAAAAATGTTATATGGCCAATAAATTATCTTTAATGAGAATTTCTATAAGTTCTACTATAGAGATTGTACTAAATATCCGTCGAGTAACTAAAAATATAATTTGTGATCAGAGGAGCTCCACACTGGCAATTTGTTTGGGATGGATCGAGGATACCCCAATTAGCCGGATTATATCTACAACGGCCAACCTAGCTGGGCTCGCAATTGCTTAAGAGATTTCCAGATTGGCCACTGAAGTTCGTTTCCGGGCGGCAGGTGTTCTTGCGGGTTGATGAAATTTGGAAGGATTAGATGCTGCTTTCGCCACAGTTCGCATCTCCCATCCACACTAAATTCCATCGTAAATGGCGCTACTAAAAGTTCCGTTCGTTACAGTACAGTTTCAGTTGCTTTCAGTAGCTTCAACAGTCGCAAATTCTTGGGGCTAAAGAGTTTCAGATAATCTATGTAAAGAAGGTCTAGAAATGTGCTTAGAGGATTCAGGGCTAGACAGAACCAAAGTGGCCTCAGACTGTCCCCTAGAATATTCCCCGTGCAATCCATACAGTACAGGCACTTCGTTCTCCTGGGTCTTTCGACATCTTAGATACCGCAGGACCGAATGGCGCGTAGAGTTGTTCTTGTTCAATTCCAGCACCCTCATGAGCCATGTATGTGCCCAAGGGGGGATCCAGGGGGGGGGGGCACGTGCCCCCCCCCCCCTATACGGTTATGGAGTTTCCATCACAGTACATACTTATAGGCAAATCAAATAATCAGAGTTGTTAAACTATAATATGAATAAAATAACAGAAAGAACATGAGTGAAACTCTTTCTGACTCGAATTCGATTTTTTTTTCTGGGTGTCGGGGGCACAATGACATGTAGTCTAGTCAACAAGTGCTTTTTGGTACGACTGAAAACTGAGACTCTAGCTTACGTAAGTTTCGCTCACTCTCGACCTTTCATGAATGAATACTATTTAAACTTACTTATTTTGATTAAATATGAAAGTTAAGAGTTGAAAAAAAACCGGCCAAGTGCGAGTCAGACTCGCGCACCGAGGGTTCCGTACAAACCTGTAGGTATATAAGTAAAAGTTATGGTATTTTTATTGCTAAATGAAATCCATAACATAACAATGTGGAAAGCTGACGGTACCTTGTCAATACATATATGAAAACATTATGTATGTTCGGAAAAATCTTCATCTTTTATGCTTTTCGCAATTTTTCCTTTATCTGTGTTATAAGACGTTGCTTTGTACCAAATTTCAAGATTCTGAGTTCACGGGAAGTACCCTGTAGGTTTTGATTCCCTTGCGAGTAGTGGCGAGTTTCAAAATATGCGGTTTTAATTCCTGTTTCTTTTGATTGCGTTGACATAGAAGTTTGATTTTGTTACAGCTTAAAGGTATTATAGATTTGAGTATTTGATATGAATTTCAATATAATACCACTACGCGTTCATGAGGAAAGGGGTAGTAAGTTTAAAATTATTAAAAATATTTTTATTATATGATATAACTAAAAATGTATACTTTTCGCAATTTTTCCTATATCTCTGCTATAAGACGTTGCTTCATACCAAATTTCAAGATTCTGAGTTCACGGGAAGTACCCTGTAGGTTTTGATTCCCTTGCGAGTATCGAAAATTTGCGGCATAAACGGGAGTATCTTTTGATCGCGTTGACTTAGAAGTTTGATTTTTTCACAGCTCCAAGAGACCATAGACTTGAGTATTTGATATGAATTTCAGCTTGATACCTCCACGCGTTCCTGAGAAAAAAGGTCTTGACAGACAGACAGACGGACAACAAAGTGATCCTATAAGGGTTCCGTTTTTACCTTTTGAGGTACGGCGGAACCCTAAAAAACAGGATTCTACTGAATAGATGAATGAACAAAAATCCGCGGTCAAACAATTTTGATCGCGATTTTTCTATGAATTATGCATTAGTCATTGAAATATAAAAAACTATGGTATTAGTTAAATCTTTCCCTACTTGAACATGAAAATTGCAAGTGCGATAATTGATAAATAACTAAAGCTATTTTTGAAAGGTCTCAAAAGATAGTCCTGTTTAAAAAAATAGTGTTACTCTTTGAGATAATAGCCCATTCTCTCGAATTGGCTATAATCTACCACGCGGGCCCAGTACGGATTGGTAGATGTCACAAGTCTTCGATTTTTTGGTCCTAGGACGTTTTCTCACGATGTTTCCCTTCAACGTTTTTGAGAGCAGTGGAGATGAAATAAATTACACAAAGTAATGCGCCTGCCTGGGTTCGAACCCACGACTTAGGGAACGTTTACGAAGACGCGGGGCGTCGCGCGGCGCGTGCAGAAGGCTCGTCTCGAGCTTTTTTATTCATTTACTAAGAGGCGCGTCCACCGCAACGAATGGTGCATTTTAAACTAACGAGCGAAGAAAAATCGCTTGTCGTAAAATCGACGTTTGAAATCGGTAACGTTTTCATACATCGCCATTTGATTGAATTAAAAACGCACAACGCGCCGCGCGACGCCCCGCGTGAATGAAGCCTTACTGTTCGTAAGTCGGGGCCGCCACCAATGGGTCACCACTGCTCTTCAAAAAAAAATTACATACTCGCTATTCCGAATCGAACGACACCTGGTTCAAATTTTTCGGAGGCGGAGAAAAAAAAGGCCATAATGCACTTGTTGACTAGACTATATCATATTGTGCCCCCCCCCAAAAACAATCCTGGATCCGCCCCTGTATGTGCCACCGAGTCGTAGCCTTTTTATAATCTATCCAAGATGTAGACAGATCCTTGCGAGATCGACGAACTTGTTGGCTTATGGCCATGTCTATATATGAGAAGTAGCTCCATTCAAATCAGTTGAGACTTGAGAGTAATAGAAAGATAGAGTTATTTTCGCATAAATATATAAAATCGCTACGGATATCATTAAGAAATAACTGACCACATATTATGTTCAAACAGAATAAAGTCATGATAAGTTCAGTGCTTTCGTCGAAAATTTTATTCCACGTCAACGATGAAAAAAAGGGTTCCCTCGAGGTAGGTTCCTAGGTTCCATGCTATTTAATATCCAAATTCTAAACCAATGATTAAAATAGATACAGAAGTATAGTAGGTAAATACTTGTTGCAAAATACATAATAATAAATAATCCACTTGCGTTCTTGTACTGTATCTTGTGGTAAATTGGTGACGCTAAAAGATACCAATAGTAAACAGTATGAGGTGCGTGACGTTAACTAATTTACGGTTGGGTTTTGTACCTAATACGTCCTTATAATTAATTATACAGTTTAGTCCGGGCTTTTGCCAGATCAACGCGCGACCATCGTGCACCGCGCGTCTCGCTCCGATCGTAAGCGAGACAATAATATTAATATCAATCCGCAGGCGCTCGCGTCCAGTCGACCACTCGCTGTGCTCGGAACTGATTCACACTTCATCGTGAATAGTGAACATTCTACATTCGACCGCGAAACTGTGCGCGCGCGCCTTGTTTCAACCACTATCATTTCGTTATCATTAGTATTTCTATAAGATTGATAAGATCAATCACATCACTGAGTGATAAGATTCAAGGACCAAGTTACAGGCGAGCAGTTCACCGCGATTGCTGTATGCAACAGCTGTAGTTATAAAATTAAGTGTAAAACAATAGAGTTGACTGTCGGTTAGTGTGAATATTGTGTTTGACTTTGTCGGATGTCGCGGCACGTACCATGGGGACGACGAAAAGACTGAAGATAACAGTGGTTGGCGATGGTATGGTCGGCAAGACGTGCTTGCTCTACGTGTTCACGAAGAATGAATTCCCAGAAGAATACGTACCCACAGTGTAAGTGTCAACTTAAATTATATTCTTAATTGGTTCCGGTAATGTTGGAGATGGCAGGTGCGGCGTCTGCCGGGTCAAAAGGGCGATTACGACAAGGAAAATGCGACGCGAGTCCAAGCCTCTGAATTAGCGAGTCGGCGCCGTAACATCGTTATCATCACACATCTATATAATTACAGAGCTGCGAAGTTGTCGCACTAAAACATAAGGATGCCTCATATAGAATGAACTGATGTGGAATATTTTGAATTTTCCTTCTATTGTATTCATATACCTATAGTATTACACATCCCTAGAACTTTACCGTATGTAACTGACTCATAATTAAGTTATTATTTACTTGAAAAAAAAAGGACGCAGCACCGTAATTTTAAATAATAATAAAATGCATGAAATACTTAATTTCTAGAAGCTGCTAAGCCTTGAACTATCAACTTTAATAAATACAAACAAGTGTGTATAAAACTAGTATTACTTATAAACAGGAAATCGATGTCTTACGTCATTCAAATTTGTACAATACCGTAGAATTTAACATCATGACTAATCATGCGTTGTAAGGTGCTAAACAAGATATAAAATATCATTTGAGTATAACAAACGATTTGACTGATGATAAGCTATATAAAACAAATGATTCATTTTAAACCGGCTTTAGGGTAGCTACAGTTCTCTTCATTGAATTATTTACTTTACGGTGGGGTCTTAACTTTTACTGAATCCCAAATTCATAGGAATCCTGACAAGATTTTCGGATATTGTTATGACGACTCCTTGACTACGTCCCATAACACAACCGAAGCTTACAGATTGCCAACCATAATGTTGATAAGCAAATTACAAATTAATTTCTACTTTAGCTACCTACCGATATAAATTGTTCATACCTCACTTATTGATTCGTTATTGGTCTAAATATTCCGAGTTACATTAGAACAGATAGTTCAAATAAAAACTTTAAAAAAAAAAACGTCTAAAACTATCCGCGACGTTTTGAATGTTAATTTCGCCAGCAGTATCGCTACCAGTGGGCTAATATTATTGAACAGGTACCTACTTAGCATTGCGAGCTGTACTATTTATAAAGTCAAATACGTCGCGGCATTGTTGTATTGTATCTGCACGTCGTCGCTTCCTCCTTATGAAACTGGACGCACGCCTACAGCAACTTTGATTTCCTTGCGAATGCGATCCATCTCTACGCACACTAAATGACACAGTTTCTAACACAATATAGGTACTTAGGTACTTGCAAAACATAGATAAGAGATAATGTGTACGTATAAGATAGAGATGATTATATTTTCCGTTCTGTTTTATAACATACTAGCGGACCTGGCAGACGTCGTCCTGCCCGGAAGGCAGCGCCACCTACCGGCTCCAATTGTGTATTCAAACCATCCAGGAACCCATTGACATATCACCAGAAAGTTTCATCCAAATCGGTCCAGCCGTTTAGGAGGAGTTCAGTGACATACACACATACAATAGACTTATATATAAAGATAAGCAGATGAGTAAATAAAATAGCAATGTGTTTTCAAGTAGTGGACCTTGATGCTTTGCCGCAATCATTATAATGATTAAGTGTTATATCCAGCCAACTATGATTAGATTGATATCATCAACACTGGAAACGGGATATTTAGGTACCACGTTTACTGCACATGCATGTTTATAACTTCAGTTTATCCGTGACATGGTGCTTGCAAAACAGCGAAATATTGGCCGTGAAATATCGGGAACTCGTAACAAACCGTAAACAGGGTAAAATATCCCGTTTACATTGCGTGGTTCGATTCCCGGGCCGGGCAAAGTGTTAAAGGGGTTTTCAGGAATTTCTCAGTAGCAGCTACGGAGTCTGAATTCGTGCCCGGTTGATGGCAATAGGCTCGCCCCCTTTACATGGGACTTAAAACATAACTTGCGAAATGTAGGTGTAATTAAGTACACCTCTGCCGAACTCTTCGGAGATTACAGGCGTGATGTTACGTGATATTTTGGTGACCATGTCAGTATAAACTTATTTGATTAGATTGTCACCTAAAAAATAATTCGTAACGTGAGTTTTTTTTAAAGAATTTAAACAGTAATAGCAAAATAAATATGAAGCCCTCCTTATATGTTTAGAATAAGAAAATTGAATAGTTATTCTTGTTATCAAGTCCATAAATACGTAGTACTTCGGTGAATGTAGCGCGTCAAATGGTCAAGGAAAAAATAAATACAAGCCGTTTATGGGGTGTTTAGAGGAAAAAAATTGATACATTTTCAGAGACTAATTTGGGTAGGTTTTACAAACTGTATACGATAGGTAGGTACCTAAGTTCGAAAGAATTAGGAAATAGAAAACATCCATCCCAATTCCCATATCAACAGAATGACTTAGAGCAAAGCAAATACCCGCCTCTTAGCTAAGTTACAACCTACACTTATGTTATAAGTAAGTACCCAGTAAGAACCACAACCATCACTTACCTAAACTAAAGTTGACTCGCGAAACTCTGTGGTTAAACGTGGGTTAAACCGAAATGAGCTCAAAGCGACATCAGTCTAATGCAAAGTTAATAACTGCGAGAACAATGCGGGGACGACGTAGGTTTAGTTAGTTGAACACGACCTACATAGACAGTCCGTAGGAAGAAGTCGGAACAGCATTACTGCCAAGAGATTTATCCTAATAACGTGATTAGTTGAAGGATCGTTAACGCCCAAGCATTTCTTCTCGTTTGTTCCAATTCCGTAGTTTAACGCAGATTCCACAGTTTAACGAGTCAACCTGCGTGGTCACCATGACGTCTTAGCACGATTGTTTTAAACTTATTCCAGTGTTGGAAAGCGTCAGAGCTATCCTGTATAGCTCTGACGCTATACAGGATAGCTCTGATGCTTTCACGACGAAATTATTCGAATTCTTTTTTTTATTGTTTTTGTGCTTGTCCTAAATAAATATTTTTCTTTTTTTCTTTCTTTTGTTTCTTTCTAAATCCATTCTGTAAACCCCGAACTAAGCAAAACGAACTTGCTTCCACAGGTTCGACAACTATGTCGGTCACATCACAGTGGATGGAGAGGAGGTGGAGATGGCGCTGTGGGACACCGCCGGTCAGGAAGACTATGAACGATTAAGGCCATTATCCTATACACATGTAAGTATTCCACAGAATCCATTACCTTTACCGTCGGTACAAGCATTCCATACGCTGCATTCAGCAGTTGTTTCCTTATGAAAACTGGTGTCGTAACACCTAATTGTTGCCTGCTACGTTGATCTGCTGATCGCAAGCACTAGTAGCTGGGCAGTGGGCATGAGGAAGTTGGTTCTCAGCTCTCGAGCAGTGTAAGTGGGTATTTCTATCAGGAATTCCTAGGAGCAGCCCGGATTGAGGATTTGTGTCCGATCAATTGACTATAGGTTCGTCAGTTACATAAAATATGGGACGTAAATATATATGGCGAAGTGTGGATGTGCTATTGGCACACCTCTGTCTAACTTTCCGGTATTTAAGGCGTCATGTTATGTGCGACACCTAGTAACACTGCAGTTACACACCTAGTACAAGGACTTGTGCACTGAACTGATTCGCTAACCCTGTCTAGACAGTCATACGTACAAACCGTTTGCAGATTCTGCTGATGAGTTTTTAAAGTAAGTCAGACAACACTCACTAGGTTTAAGGACAGTATCGGTTCTACGGTTGACGTATGAACACTACATTTAGCCAACTTTTAAATAATTCAAGCGGTATTGTTGTTTACATGCTTCAATAAATAATTAAAATGTTATTGTTCTGTTACAGACGAACTGCTTCCTCGTGTGCTATTCGGTGGGCACTCGTTCGTCATTCGAAAACGTGATCCACAAATGGTATCCAGAGCTAAAGCACTTCAATGAAAAAGTACCCATTGTATTAGTTGGTGAGTTCTGAATGTTATTTATTTGGAGACGCATAATCGTTGCATGTTGATGTTCACAAGGTAGCGAAGGCTGCATTGTTAATTTGTTACGAGTTCCAAATATCTCACAAAACATATTGTCGTCAATCTCATTAGCATGTTAATTAACTTCACAAAACTCAGTACCATATTACTTAGCGTTCAATTCCTACTTAGAACTCAATTTGAAAGTCCTTTCTAGAGGAAGCATCCGTTATAAAACGCCACAATTCGTAATATTTTTTATAATATTTGTTAATTATGTACACAGCAATTTACGGCTATTAGCTGAATGAGTGTTAATAAGGAAGAACTTAATTACTGCTTTAGAAACATTGTTAAATTTGCACTTAGCTGCAGGCTTTGCTTATTCACCCCGACTAACTAAGTAATTACGGGTTAATGATCGGAGTTTTATGGGCGATAAAGTAAATTAATTGGTCAAAAGTATCGGTTGAGTACGAAATACGCAGAACCCCAAATGAGATGTCTATCCGAACATGTGCATGGCGATGCCTGACGAGGTCATAAATGGCGTACTACTGTTTTTTTTTTACTGGATAAAATAAACATTCTGTCAAGAGACGCATTCTTGTTACACAGCTATGTAACTATACTGTGAATATGTGATGTGGGCACAGAGCGGAGGAGACATGGCCATATAATATTATAATGTACACAAACTTGCGATAAAGGACGCAACTGAAGGAACGTCTGATTTTAAAAAAATGCTATGTAAAACATGTATTACAAAACGTATATGAATATGGTAAAATTATCTATTTCAGCTACCAAAACAGATTTGCGAGCTTCCGGCACCGCAGTCATTACGACACAGGAAGGAAAGAAATTAAAAAAGAAAATTCGGTGAGTTCATGCTTCCAACAATAATATCTGCTTTACTATCAATTCAAATTACAGTGAAAGATAGTATTGAAACTGAATATTTTTTTAAACAACACAAAAGTGAAAACTGACAAGGGTTATCGTGCGCGAGCGCCGGCAGCTGCGCTATCGCCTCTTATCACTCGCTGATAATGCCACAGTATTGTGATATAACGACACAGAACAATTTGTTAAATAAATCGGCCGATTTAACTGCCATACAATTAGTTAAAAGTGCCGTAAACTGTTTGAACTCTAAACAACGTCCAAGGCGTTATAATCTACCGTCGGGGCTGCGGGTTGTTCGAAAGAGATACCGCGGCCCCGGCGCAAGGGCTAAGAAGGAACATCGGTGGTTTTTAGTCAGTACAAGTCTGACACTCCCTTCCGCTCTGCCCAAGAGCGGGAGGGGTTATTTGATGATTTCCCACCCCCCAAAAAAAAAGGCGTTATCATCTGCAGTAATTTTGGCAAGACGATTAAAAAAAGTAACTCAAGGTTAAAAAAAATGACTCTCTAATTGAGTACAACATAAAATTCAACGATTTCATGATATTGACACGTCGTTTTGTGATAACTACCTGATTATTGAGTTTCTATGTATGGGGCTTATCAGTCGGAGTGGCATTGTAGATAGATAGCGGTCTTCAAGTTGTCCACATAGTGACGTTGCGAATGCACTTGTTCCAGAGCGGTGCAGCTGGTGGAGTGCTCGGCGCTGGAGCGCGTCAACATGAACGAGGTGTTCGAGGAGGCCGTGCGCGCCGCGCTGCGCAAGTCGCCTGTACACAAGCGTACCTGCCAGTACCTCTGACGAGACGAACCGCACCAAATATTTTCTCAATATCACCCGCGGGAATGACCAGCCAAAACAAACTGCTCACAATTCAAACATACGCTGTTTAGTTTCGTCGAGAGTTACCATCGCCTCAATTGTTCGTAGTTACAGATTGAGCACGTTGCATTTTACTTAAGTATTAACAAAGGCTGCACAAATGATTGCCTTTGAACACTTACTGAACTTACAATGAGTATTATTTGAAATTTTAGAAGATTTGCAAGACAAACTATGTTATAGTCAGATTAGATGAGACATTGAGATTTTAGTTAGGTAACCGTTGAATTACGTGCTATTTATGATGCTTTTGTACAAATATTATATTATTATAAACTTTATTTTGATGTTAAGTTAAATATGAGAGATGTATATTTGATTTAAAAATGTAAATATGAACTTAGATTAATATACTTTACGAAATGAAAAGGGCTAAATTGTTTGAAAAACGTTTGTATAAATATATTATCAATCAAAAGCGTTATTTATCTTGTACTATTAGTGCGTCATTAGTAGGTTGAGGTATGTCCCCTAGAATATCTCACAGCGAGCTATTAATGTATGTAGTGAAATAGCTGTTCACACTGCCACACGGTAAACCGGTTATTAGTTTACCTCGTTCTACACTAAATACTTAGCTAGCGTAGTTACTTACGGCAGAAGCACTCACGCACGTTACGTAGTATATTTTCATAGTATCATGCAAATAAGTAGTGGAGTCCTTTACGATGACGCTCGTAGAACTTAGAAGTGCAGTCATCCAGTCTTCGGTTGACGAACACTACGTTAGTCACTGGATCACTAACAAGGATTTTCCGAATAACAAATAGGATGACGTCAGTAACACACCATACGTGTATAAAATGTATTATATTTTACGTTAAATTGACTGAATCAGTATTTTTATAGCACAGGAAACTAAAGCAAATATATTGTTGATACAATATTGTAACATGTATTATATAGATTAACAGGAAAATGCAATAAAATATGTATTTACATTAAAGAACGTGTAAAACGTGTTTATCTTATATACAAGTTATTGCAATCTTTATCGTTATGCGCTTTCTGGTGTTAAGTATTACTTAATCTACCACCGAACAGCGAGCGGACCAAAAATGATGATAATTTACAACTGTTAATGTTTACCAAAAAGTCTTGATTTCTAAGTAAATATATAATATTAAAATGATTTCATTTCGTTTTCTTTTCCTATTTTCTAAATTAATCTTATTATAGTAAGCAAAACAACATCTAAAGCAAAACCATAACTCATTCACGCTCAAATCACTGTCTTCAATAGTGGTCATCCCAAATAAAATTGAAATTATGGCAGAAATAAATAAAAGAAAAAGCAATATAGTTAAAATGTATAATGTGGCGTTAGTTGTACAACATTTTATAACATTCCTCCGTGTAAGGATTATAAAAGGCAGCAGATTTACTGGGCGACAAAATATGGGCAATATAGCAACATCTAGGAACATTGCTTTGTATGTGGCATAAAAATCTTATAAATTGTATGTCTAAATTTATATTCTTATTAACTTTTTCAAACAAATATTTGTGCAACTGGTCCCATTCCACACACTTTCCCTTTGTAATGCAATATTATAGTAATGATCCCCTATCTATATAGATACCAAAAAGTTGCCGAACATATTTTATCACCAAGTAAAACAAGTGCCTTGAGATTCTTCTACAATATCTTCATCATACAATTAGCATAGAAGTAACAACTTATTGAAAATGTAATTCTAAAATAACATACATTTGGTTTGGAAGTACGAGGGTTGTGCTACCTAATATTATTGGTCCTTATTCACTATGACAAAGTGCTAGCTACAGTCTGAACTCAGTCTTACTTGTTGCCAATGTTACGATAAAATATTTTGGTAAACCAAATTGAACACATTATTGTTGACTTCAACTCTTAAATCTGAAAATCGCATATGGAATAGCTCATCAATTCATCAGACACAGAAGTTTGTTCAGTAAAAAAACCCAGCTGGTACATCGAAAAACCTCGCGACTATATTTTTTTTTAAAAGACAAATTGTTACCCGAAAAAGAAATTATTTTGCTAATTAAAAAGTTCGTATAACTTGCAGAATGCCATAGAGAATAAGTGCCGTGTACAATATTTATTGCGTCCATACGCACACGAAGCACGGCGAGCAAAACGCAGCAGGCGCGATGCACTCCGATGTAGTTACTGGTCATTTCTTCTTCGTACGGTCTATTAGTTTGTTCTGCAACAAATTAAATAAGCTGTTTACAGCCTTCGTCAGCGTCTCTTCTCTTCAGAGAGAATATCCATATTTCGTTGTAAGGTATACATGAAAGGTTTGTGGACGGTGAGTGGCCTGTGGACGGTGAGTGATGGGTAAGCTCGCCATCCGTCCGTCTTATGACAACGACAGGCCGTGTCGACGGCGCGTTCGTGTTCCACGCGCGCCTCAAAGAGATGTCAGCAACATGGAAGGGGCCTGCAAGGGCCGACGCCCGTCGGGGCTGCAGGTTGTTCGCGAGAGATACCGCGGCCTCGACATGAAGGGCTAAGAAGGAACATGGGTGGTTTTTAGTCAGTAGAAGACTGACACTCCCTTTCGCTCTACCCAAGAGCCGGAGGGGTTATTTGATGATTTTCCACCCACAATAAAAAAAAGGTATACATGAAAGGAACGTGTATGGCAAAAAAAACTGCAATTGGTTCTATTTATCTAATCGGAGAAATCTGTATCCGTATCACGTCCGGTTTTACCTGTACGACGCAATCTTGCAGAACTGAATCACATCCGATAGCTAGGGAATTTTAGGGTGACGTTTTTTAAAATAAACATAACATACACTACATTACTAACTACTACAAACTAGTTCCAATATACACACATCAACACCGTCTAGGGATATTTTGTATAAAGTTCTTAAACTCAAAAAATACTGGCCACTTTTAAATTCTTTTGAAGAAAGTTTATTTTGTAAGCCTTTTTGAACGATTCTAAATTTGAATTTGAAAAAATACATTAAAAACAAAAGATTTACGCGGCATAATGGTAGCGAAGTCCGAAGGTTTCATTTACCTACAGTAGTTTGTGGCTATTTTTTTGTGTCCAATTTAAGTTTTATAACAAGTTATCGGTTAATTCCGAATTAATGTTATTGTGTGCATCATGCAGCGGCGCCATTTAACTAGAGAAGAAATGTTAAGGGCAGTAGGCATGCTCCAAGCTGGGGCTACTCAACGGAGTATTGCTGAGGAGTTTGGAACAAGACAAAACGTGATATCAAGGTTATGGTCACGTTATCGTGCTACTGGTGAAGTGGCTGAAAGACACCCAGGCGGGAAGCGCATAAGCACGCAACGACAAGACCGATTTTTGCAAGTTGCCGCGAGAAGACAACCAAATGTTACGGCCATGCAGTTGGTTCAGAGGCTCCAGTCAGAGCACCAGTTGCTTGTGAGTGACCAAACTGTGAGGAGAAGGCTGCATGAAGCTAACCTTCATGCTCGCAGACCGCTTCGTACTCCAGCACTACGCCGAGGAAATCGTGGACGACGACTAGAGTGGGCTCGTGAACATTTGCTCTGGGAAGAAAACCAGTGGTCTGTAGTGCTGTTTACCGATGAGTCCCGGTTCGGTTTCCATCCCGATACACGTAGAGTGCGTGTTTGGCGAGTTCCTGGTCGTGAGAGCCGTCTGCAACATCCTCAGGAAGTCCATTCATACCACGGCGGGACAATTATGGTTTGGGCGGGAATTCGTGTTGGTGGAAGAACAGACCTCGTTTGGATCAGATACACCATGACGGCTGAAAAATACCGTAACGAGGTGCTAGTGCCAATAATCTACCCCCATCGACTACAAATGGGCCAAGAATTCACGCTCATGCACGATAACGCCCATCCGCACACAGCGAGAGTGGTGACGAGCTGGTTGCAGGAGCACGACGTATCGGTCTTAGGCTGGCCCGCTCAATCGCCTGACCTAAACCCCATAGAACACGCGTGGGACATGCTCCAAAGAAGGGCTTTGAGGAATTTCCCTGCAAACGTTGCGACGGAAGAGCAACTTTTTTTGCATCTTAGCCGGACCTGGGACAATATACCGCAGCAAGACTTGGATAACTTAATCCAAAGCATGAAAAACCGTTGCAGGACCGTTATTAACGTCATGGGTGGTTTTACTGACTACTGATTTTTAACAGAACTGTTAAAAACAAATAATTTTTTCCTTATTTGTAAATTTTTCTTGAGAAACACATTCGATTTTAGTTTTACCACTATATCATGTTTTTTCTTTATTTGAATAAAAATTTGTTTACGCAAAAAAACATTGTTTTCTTTTATTCTGGAGTGTAGTCTGATAAATGGGCTTTATAAAAATATATACATGTTGTATGCTATTTTTAATACATTTTGAGTAAATTGAGTAAATCCAAAATATCCCTAGACAGTGTTGATGTGTGTAGTTCTAAGATTGCGTTATAGCGTGTCATCTTAATCAGACGAAGGCATAAGGGCTACATTTTATTTTATTATAAAGTGGGCTTGCTCTTGACTTCGATCACGCCTGTTGGAAAGCGGAGAATGAGCTCTATGATGGAACGAGAGTGCCCAGAAGAAGCCTGCTCACTGTTGCTTTGAAGGCAGACGGGTTAAATTTTATTAGTTTATTCACCCAATGTTAGTTTTAGTTACCTTAGCCAAGTTGAGCCCGATCTCGCTGAGCCGCTTGTGCTGGTAGGTGAGCGGCTCGTGCAGTTTAGCGTTACCGCGCTTGTAGAAGTCGCTGTAGTCCAGCCGGAAGGCCAGCGTCTGCAGCGACACCTCCGCGTGCAGCGCCAGCTTCAGTATCAACGTCGTCACGTGGTCCCTAATAAGACAAGCGCTCATCATCAGATTTGCTGTTCTTCCATGTTTTATAAATGGTGTCCTTGTGTTTACTTAGAAGGGTAGTGGAATAATTGCCCATTTAACTAATAGACAGAGATCTTATACGCCAGATTTACGTCATTATATAAAAGCTGAAACTTTTTCTATGGAAGTACCATACAATTGGATATTACGAAGAATCGATCGTGGTGTCTTTGGCAAATATTAACAACAGGTAACAATAGGTATGCTAAACAGCTGCTAAGTTATGGCGTACTATAAAGCGTGATTTTTTTTATATTAAATAAGGACTCTTATGTTAGATTCACCTTCTCTACTGCCAGACACTTTGTGTGGTGGAAAATTCATGCCAATACTTTTAACTGAACCACATTTGGATTACCAAGGAGGGTTCAGACCACCAGCCTAGTCTCAGCAGCTGGACCATTTAATTTTATAATAAAACGTTGCTCCACATCACTAGGAATTTCTCCTGTATCGTGGGTCTCTTATACAGTCTCACAAACACAAACACCCAGACCCGAAACAACTATATGTAGGCCATACAAATAATTTTTTCATGCGGGGATCGAACCCGCGACACGCAGCGCAGCAGTCGATCGCTCAGCCAGCGCGCTAACCGTGCTGTCAGATACCGGCTGATTTTCCCGAGATTTAGGCATTAGGCATTAATTCAACGATTTTTGTTTTTGCGTTGAACTGGTCTGATTTATGGAATTCCTGCTGAGTCATCAACTAGCTAGTGGACTATTAAGATTTTAGAAGTGCAGTAAACAAGTACCGTTACCATGGAAACGTTTCGGGGCAAAGATCCACAATCGTGCGTGACTAAAAACTTAAGCATTGCAAACTTCGTTTGATGTCGTGACGTAGAATTATATAGTACGTACCTGTACGTGCGAGCCCAAACGTTCAAGTCGGCCCTTCGACTGGCGAGGAACTGATGGAAGATTTTCCGCTTTTCTTTGTCCAGAGCTTCGTCAGCCGCCGTGAACGCGTATTCACCTGTACAATAACTTCATAGTACAATTGAGGGAAACAAGGTACCTATATTGCTGAGAAAAGAAAGAGGAGGAACAGGAAATTATTAAAAGATTAATCTTTCTAACAAATCGTGCACTAAAATTTTCATAGCTCTGATTTCTCATTAATTTTGAGATTGCTAAGATTATTTCTTTTATTGTTAGATATCTAAAAGCATACAGTTTATTTGTATTTGGTCATAAATGATAGTCCTTCTCTTTTATCAAGTAGATTGCGCGTTCTATTCAGGCACTGTGAAATAAGGGTGTTGATCGCACATTAAACCCAACAAGACTATTATTTAAAGTTTGTTTCGTTTACCGAACAAAGGGTTTGTTTCACAGTGCTAGAATGGGCACTATTTCGTTTTCAATAACACAAGACGACAACGAAATAAATGCCCTGTATTGTACTGTTTGAATTGCAATTCTAGGCGCTGGGCCGAGCATTTAAACTCCAACAAAGCGTATTTATTCAAACATCAATTTGGATGTCGTCTACTCTCAATGAAAACGCGCAAAGGAGGGTAAAGTGTTCTTACCACGAGCTAATCTCTCTGCCTTCGTCTGCTCTATTCTGTCCCGCCGCTCGAGTTCCGCGTTGATCCCGGCGTGAAGCGTGGACTCGAAGCTGCGCAGCGCCAGCGTCTCATTCATCACGTTGCCCAAGTACGATTGTAACTCCTATGGAGATGATAGAAATTCTAGTTATAAGATTTTTTTTTCTTTTTTTTTGGTCAAACAAAACCTTATATGGCTCTTGTGTGTCAGTAAACAAGTCATGGGCGGTTTTTTAGTAAATAGCGTTCTGTTAGAACGAAAGAAAGACATTGCAAGAGTATAACGCCAGTGCGCTAGCAATTTTTTTTTCTTTATTTGGTCAGTATGCCAACAATATATAAATAGCAGTTAGTAACACTGCTAACAACAGGAAAACTGCCTTATTTTCAGTGTCATTGTTGCCAAACAAAATTTTGTCATGTAAATTACAACAATAGTAAAATACGATTATTTAACCTCAAGAAATACCCGAAACGAAATTTTCCTCATAATGTACACGGGACTAATAGTATAATAATAATATAATAATAATAATTGTTTATTAATCAAGAAGGTACAGATGGTGCGAAAAAGAACTTAAACTAGTAACAGCAAGATAGTTTTACAAGTTTATGAACTATATTATATGATAGAACAAATTTATGAAGTACATGGTACATCTGTTGACAATATACGTTTCCCTGTCTCTTAAACTAGGGTATACCTGTATCTTAAGAGACAGTTGACGGCCAAAAGGCTAAGTCCTTATATTACATATTTAATAAGTGAGGACACTGTCGATCTATCCATCCATAATTAAACAATTATCAGAAAATGATAATGAAGAATAAAATTAAATAGTTAAATTGTTGATAGTCTTGTGAGTGTGTATGCATGTGTGTGTGTGTGTATGTGAGTGCGTGTGTGTATGTGTGTGCGTATGTGCATGAGCGTGCAAATGCTAGGTTAAGTAAGTTAAAAGTGATTCTGTGTGATCATAATCTTGTTGGAGTAGCCACTCAGTGAGTTTCTGTTTAACTTCCCATTTTGTCAGAACAAGTATATTTAGATGTTTATGAATTTTTCTGTAAATGAGAGAGCTGAGAATAAGATATTGATGTTTAGCAAAGGTTGTTCTATGAGGAGTACTTGGAGGGATAAAGGTACGTTTTTTCTGGTTGGGAGGGGGTAGGGATGAATGTTTTTTAAGGACCGAGTAGAGCACAAAGAGTTGACGAACTGTAAGAACTTTACAGTCGGAATACAGTTGAGTTGTTGGGTATCTGTAGGGTTTTCTTGTCATAACTTTAAGTATAGCTCTCTGTGCTCTCTCTAGTATGAGAAGCAGTGTTTTACATGCCCCTCCCCACACCGTAATACAATATCCTAGTACCGATTGACACAGGCCAAAGTACACCATTTTTAAAGTGTCGAGATTAGCAGATTCTCTCAAGGACTTAAAAATATGTAAGAGACGGAGGGTTCTGGTGGTGAGAGCCTCAATTTGTTTATCCCATCTTAGTTCACTATCTATTTGTACACCTAGATATTTAACGCTGATTGTTCTGGTAAGTTTAGGACAGTTGCATGATATGAGCGTACTAGAAGGGACCTGGCATGAGTGAGCAGTAATCGAGAACGTGTCTGATGGTGAGTTATTACGTCTTATAGCAAATGTCATGTAGGTGGATTTTAGTAGATTGAGTGTAAGTAGATTCGAGTTTAGCCATGTCATTATGGTACTTAATGCAGACTCTGCTGCTGTTTTGACGCTATCCCAAGTAGGTCCATGTACTATTATCGCCGTGTCGTCAGCGTAAGTAAAAATTTTGCATTGTGGTAACTTTAAATTGCATAGGTCATTTATGTAAATTTGGAATAAACTGGGCCCCAGAATGCTACCCTGCGGGACGCCGAAGGAGACAACTTCTTCATCACTGAGGTGAGCACTGATTTTAACACGTTGAGTGCGGTTTCTCAGGTAGTCTTTAAATATTTCAAGGGCAATTCCTCGCACACCAAGCAACTCCAGCTTAGAGATCAGTAGGGGAACAGAAACTGTGTCAAAGGCCTTGGACAGGTCCAGAAATATGCCTAGGCATTTAGTTTTACTATCCAGGTTCTTCGCTACATGTTGAGTCAAGTCAAGTACTGCGTGTTCTGTTGATATACTTTTCCGGAAGCCGTACTGATTCTCAGCGATTATATTGAACCTATCCAAGAAATCTTTAAGGCGGTTGTTGAGTATCCTTTCCAGAATTTTAGATAGTACAGGTAACACCGATATGGGTCTATAGTTATTGACACAGTTTCTGTCTCCCCCCTTATGAATAGGATGCACTAATGCCTTTTTTAAGGCATCAGGAAAGACACCATTTTGCAAACAGCAGTTAAAAAGGTAAGTTATGTGAGGAACTAACACATTTTTACAGTTCTTTAATAGTAAGGGTGATATTCCGTCCCAGCCAACAGCACTGTCATTATTTAATTGAAGTATAAGTGACTCTACTTCGGCTTCATCTACTTCTAGCAGAGCCAATGAGTTGATAGTGGGGTTAGAAATATTACAAGAGGACGATCGGTGTTTTGGGAGCAAGGGGGGTTGTGCACCGGATTGGATATTTGCCGCCAGGTTTTTGCCAACGTTAGCAAAGAAATGGCATATTTTGTTAACGGAAGAATAGGGATTATCACATAAATTTAGAAGCTCTTCAGGTATAGTTCGAGTTTTAGATGTGTTTGTAATATTCTTAATGGTTTTCCACAACTCTCTAGGATTGTTTTTCGTTCTCTCCAGTTCACTTTTTTCTTATGAAATTTTCAACTTGCGAAGTAGGGAGTTACAAAAGTTTCTATATCGAGTGTAGGTTAGCTTAAGTATTAGATTATCGGGTGCTTTTTTGGACTTATTATGAAGTTTATCACGGTTTTTCATACATTTTAGAAGACCCGGTGTTATCCACGGTTTTATAGTTCGTTTGCGTCTAGGGATTTTAATTTGCACTGAGTTATTTGATATTATAGATGTTATTATAGTGATGAATTTGTTCATGGATAGATTTGGATCGTTAGTTTCATAAATATCTGAAAAGTCCGTGTTTAGTAGATTCTGCACAATAGCTTCATGATTTATACGGGTGGTAGTGTGTCGTAACTTTCGAACAAGTTTAGGGTGAGCAATAGATAAAAGAGTGGGTCTATGATCGGTAATGTGGGAGTCCAGCACGAGTGTGGTAACAGGTAAGTTGGTTTTTAGGAATGTGTGATCTAGGCACTTGTCTAGCCGGGTAGGGAATATGTGGGTAGGGAGAAGTCCCTGAATAGTAGACCCTGAGTATAAGGTAAACTGATCAAAACCATAGCATGAAGTACCTGCTTTGTGTTTTTATTGAAGTGATGTACTCTATTTTGAAATGTTAGTAGTACGGCGCGTGTTGTTAGGTTCTTCTCTCAAGAGCCCTGACCACCTGTAGCTCGGAAAACCTGTTCGCAATAGCTACTATTTTTGATACTTTTAAGAGATTTGTTGTAAGAATGTATAAAGGAAATATCTATACTAATATTATAAAGCTGAAGAGTTTGTTTGTTTGAACGCGGTAAACTCAGGGACTACTGGTTGGAATAGAAAAAATCTTTTTGTGTTGGATAGTCCATTTATCGAGGAAGGCTTTAGGCTATATAACGTCACGCTACGACAAAAAGGAGCGGAGCATAAATGAAAAATGTTGCAAAAACGGGAAAAGATATTCCTTTTTGAGAGCTTCCGTTGCGTGCGCTGCGAAAACGGTTTAAGTTACGCAAATATCCTGTACGAAAAAATTGTTCCTCTTTAAAAGTTCTATAAAAAAGTCCGCGACAGCATATGTCTATCTTTTAAGATTGACTCACTGTAACCATTTTTTACTATTAAAATGTTAGGTGAAAAATAATGATATTTTGCGAAGCTTATTTAACCCATATGGTAATAATCTATATCTAAATAAATGTGTTTGTTAGCACGGAAATGTAATATAGAATATTTATGCCCTTTACTCTATACAGTTTAAACAAATATCTTAGAAGATATCGCAATGTAAAAATATCCGCGCGACAAAATAATTACGCGCGGCTGTCAATCGGTCCGGTGCGGTAGGTTAGTGGGGATTCTGGCCTCCGGGGGCTCCGGAGAAATTCAAAATATTTACTGCATCATAATGTTTACAAGTACAAGGTGTATATTTAACAGTAAGCGATAGTTATAGTAACTGTCACTTTAATAATATAATCGAAGCCAGTCTAAACTAAAAGGTATAAAGAGGAAAGGTAAGATTTTTTGTTTGTTATGAGTACGATTTAACTAAAAATAATATGTTGGATAGTCGATTTATCGAGAAAGGATAGGAGCTATATTAAGTGACGCAGATGAAGTTGCGTGGGTCAGCTAGTTATTAATATTCAAACTTCTTATCCTGTGGGCAGTAACACCCCCTACACATACGGGAGACACTAACAAGAATGACAAATGTAAACAGCGACCAATGTACTTTCGTGGCGAGAGTACGACGCGGCCGGCGCGCGGCATTCCTGTTTAATTAGTCCTTCCGGACTCCGGACGGACCTGCCACGTACTTGTAGCTTCACACCTAAACTGCGGACTGCGCCTGGCCTGGTGATAGTACGGTACCTGCGTGGTGTGGTGTATCATGGCGTGTATGGAGTGGCGGTCGAGCGCGTGGTGGTGCAGGCGCAGCAGCGCGTCCAGGTCGGCGCGCTCGGCCGCCGCGCCCAGCAGCGCGCGCCACGCCGGCTCCGCGCCCACGCCGCCTGCCTCCTGCAGCGAGCCCATCAGTCGCAGCGCCTCCAGGCGCAGACACGACACGCGGCGCATCAGGCCCCATACCTCTGCGCCACACATTTATTTATTATAATCAAACACCTGTTATAACTTACCACCTACCCTACCCCCACAGAAATACGTATACAGAAAATGTGCGTGTGTCTCATATCCCTTGCGAAAGAGGAGCAAAAGTCATCATCAGCCAATAATATTCCCACTGCTGGGACAAATACCTCCTTTCTATGAGAGGGAGAGCAAAAGTATTTGAACTTAAATATTTAAAAAGGTCTCAAGATGGACTTAATATACCTAAAGCTTTTCACCAAGCATGCTCAATGGTCAAACACTGTTATTAATAAATGAAGTATAAAATCATCACATTACCTGGCATATACTTGAGTCTCTTCTGCAGGATGGCGTGTTCGCGCCACGCGTCGTGCAAGCCGTACTCGATGCGTTTGACACGCCACAGCTGCGTGAACAGCGCTCGGTAGCGCGCGGCACATGTCGCCGGGAACAGTGTGCCGAGAGGCCCGTCAACGCGGTATTGGAGAGCGAACACGTCCCAACCGCAGTCGTCGCGTCCGTCGCCTGGACAAACATACCAAATAAAATCAGGCTACCTTCAAAGTTCCTATGTTATTGGGGGTGGACCTATTGTATTCAACTGAGCATCACAAATCAAAACCCCGGGCTGGTACTGAGAAATTTCTAGTGGAAAAACAGGTGTTAAGTACCCGTTTTTTTGTTAGTGAAGTGCGAATAAGGGATGAGACATCTCTCTCTATCTCTCATATTTGAGCAATGCAAAGTTCTCTTGACAAACTGATCCTATTCGCCGTGATAATAATATATCTACTAATAATACACTGCCGAACGAGTTGTGGGCACGTAAAGCTCAGGATTGGTACCCTGAAACAGTGACATGGGGTCGCGGCAGACCACGAAGAAGATGGCGGGACGATTTGGATGTGTTTCTTGAAAATTTGAAGGATTTGCCCAGCAGTAGGACAATATGGGCTAGCTATAATTAAAAAAGAATACACTAATATTAAGGTATTAAACCGCAGCATACTTGTATAGCTCATAATATCGTTGAATAATGTGCCTAAAAGACTTACAGTTAGGATACAGATTGACGTGCAAGCGTGCCAGCACGTGTTGCGGCTCGAACTGTGCGTTAGTAGCGCGCACGGCCGCTTCCAGCGTGCACGTCAGATTGTGCACGTACAACGACGACGCGGGCTTGTTTAGCTCGTCCCTAAGTAATGAGAAATAACATGTTAGGGGCAGATATTTACGGACACAGCAGGAGAAATTTTGAGCTAAACAGGGGGCGGAGAAGGGGCCTTACATGTACGCAATACTTCACAAAAATTCAAGAGACATGGTTTAAACTCGCTTGTCACTTGAAGCGATTTCAAAAACTATAATTCAGTGCTCTAATCCTTATGGATAAATTCAACCGCAAGCAGCAGGTAGCGGCGGTGCGCGGCCAGGTGGTCGTGCAGGTGGTGGTGTGACGTCATTGCGATGATAATGTTCTACACACGGCACTAGGTACATGTAGAGTGGTACATACTGCAGCAGAGTCATGAGGTGGTGCACGAAGTCGCCCTGCGCGAGCAGCAGGTAGCGGCGGTGGGCGGCCAGGTGGTCGAGCAGGTGGTGGTGTGTCGTAAGTGCAGCCAGGAGTCGCGCGGACGCAGCGGCGTGTGCGCCTGCCACGCCCTCGCGCAGACCTGCCGCCTCCCACCAAGCGCATCCTTCTGTCATGCGGTCCCCACCTACACACATTTGATACAATCCTAGTTTCAGTCCGAGACTTCGTCGGCATCGGCACTCGGTGATACATCTCATCCGATTTCTTTACATCTTTTGGTATATAATTTATCCGATGTCTAGACAAACTTTCATGAGAAAACCTTGAGAATGGGATCATTCATTGCCAGCCTCAGGCAAGTTTCTATTAGTGTTTATAAGTTTATTTTTTGTATCTATGGCGACGAAATGAAAACTCGAGCTTGCTTGCTTTTTCAAATAGAGCCATCAGCCAATCATCCAAAAAACACCAAGAAAAGGGCATAGGGCAAACCAATAAAATCTCTTTGGTTGTTTTACTCACAAGTGAAGCGTGATTAAGTTCAAAGGGTGTGTGCGTCACTTCTCTGCACATAAACCTTATCAACACCACAATGATCGCATAAAAGCTATGTGTTACGAAACACGTATGACTTATGCAAGCAATAACATTCTGGGTCACATTTATTTCAGTTTTATGGTTGCTTTTTCCCTTTTACGTCTTTTTGCTGTATAACGTCATTACTATTGAAAGCTAGGTATTTCCACAATTGCTATAATAGTCGATCGGAATTGCATTATGTGCGTATGTTGTTGTTGTTGTTATGTGATAAGGAAAATGACTTGAGGAAAGTTCGAGTATGAATGTGAATAGCTTTAAGAGTAGGGGAAGGCCAGAGAATGTTCATTCATTCTTTGGTATTCCCCTGCTCTTGTGAGATGATATTTCTAGAAAATAGTTGACTAATGAGATGACGATCTACTTGGCAAAAACATGCTGCGTGAAGCCCAAATAATTTGGCCGGCGGCAGGAGATTGACGACTTGCGTTATGACAATTTGAAAAAAAAATGTTTGCAAACTCTTACTCTTAGGGCCCTTGCCCACGGCGATTTTGTAGCAATGGAGTAGCGATGCTGTCGCGTGTTCGCATCGATACAGTCGCGATGCGGTCGCTAGCTGTTTACCCTCGCCCACACCACGATTTTCAGACAAAATGCAAACGCGACACTGTCGCGCTTCTGGTACGGTTTTCTATAGTTGACGGACAATAGCACTCTCGACCTGTCTGTGTTGCACTTATGCTCAGTTCTCCACTCACGAACGACCCTCCCTCCGTTCTCTCCCGTTTGCATCGATCCAGTCGCGATGCTGAAGCGCGTTGGTATCGCTTCTGTAGCACGTTTGCAAATGCTAGTAACGCGCGTTAAAAGTCGACGTGGGCAAGGGGCCTTAGCAATCCACCATTCAAATTTTTGGTACCAAATCTATACATATAATAAATCTGTAGAGAAATCGTTTTTGTACATCGAAAATATTTAAAAAAAAAATTGTCAGGGTATTAAAGTATAACCAACAGAACACATTTCCAGCATTTTTTTGAAATTTTTGTCTGTTTGTCTGTTTCGATGACTAAGCATCACGTCAAATTTACGAAACGAATGTAGGTAACTTTTATACATAAATATTGTGCGTAACTTGGGCTATTACTTAGTCTTTGTTTCATCGTAATCGGTGCTCTCTATCAAAAGATATATGAATTTATAGTTTTCAAGAAGAACTTATCGTTATGGTCAAGAATGAGACAAGCAACGACATCTATTGAACGAATATGGTACTTATTACTAAATGCCTTCACAAGATAACTTTAAAAAAGTTATGATAGCAAAAGGTACGTAGATATAAGTCTAAATGACGCTGCTTTCAAAATCTACATAGCCTAAACCTTATAGTGTTTGATCGCTCTTTTTTAGCAGTTTATCTTCGTCTTCGACAGATGGCGTTATTCATTTGATGTCATTTTCTGAACCGCGATGATAGTAAACATACACACATTATGTTTCGTGAATAGTCAACAAATAAAAATTTACCAATTACACAGTATTAAAATACTATTTTTTTTTTAACTAAATTAAAATTAGATAAAACCCACGACATATTTTTTAATGTACCGTGTGGGAATCGAACCTGCGACACGCAGTGCTACTGTTAATCGTCCAGCCATTGCGCCAACCATGTCGTCATATAGATGTGGTGTGTTGTTAGCCCTATGTGTCGAGGCCGCGGTATCTCTTTCGAACAGCCCGCAGCCACAACGGGCGTCGGTCCTTGGGGGCCCCTTCAATGTTGCTGACATCTCTTTGAGACGCGCGTGAACACGAACGCGCCTGCATCGTCATAGGACGGACGAACGATTAACTAGCCCGTTACTCACCGTTCACAGGCCTGCGCCTACGGTGGCCGGAAGCCATCACGTGGCCCCGATGCCCGGAGCGTCTCCCGCGGCGGCTGGGACGAGAGGTTGTCTCCCTCTCACGTTCCGCCACCTCTTTCGCTAGCATTACTGCTTCGCAGAAGGAGGTGGCGGCCATTTCAGATTCGATGTCCCAGATTCGGTACAGGCACCCTCTCGAAACACCCTCTAATCCCCCCTTTTTTTTGTGGTTCGTAAATTATCAAATGACTCATCCCGCTCTGGGCGGAGCGGAAGAAAGTGTCAGACTTCTACTGACTAAAAACCACCCACGTTCCTTATTAGCCCTTTGTGTTTCGGGGCCGTGGTATCTCTTGCGGACAACCCTCAGCCCCGGCAGACGTCCCTTTGGGGCCCCTTAATTGTTGCTGACATATCTTTGAGGCGCGCGTGGAACACGAACGCGCCAACGACAATCTGTCTGCCTGTCGACTATAATGTACCTGTTTCAAATTTCTTCAAGATCCGTTCGGCCGTTCTGACGTGGTTGATTAACAAACACCCATCCATCTAAACTTTAGTATGAGACATAGTCAGTACTTTGCATTACTCTCTCCTTATTTTCTACAGCGTCAGTAAGTTAACGCAGGGCAATGATTAAACTTTTATCTAAGCGACGCGTTTTAGTTTCCGACAAGCACGCGAACGAAGTCGCGGGCACAGCTAGTTCAAAATAAAATCATAAATGATGGCAATCAACTGACCTGTATGTGGTTTCAGCAGAGCCTGTAGATGCTGTGCATGGTCGCTGGGTCCTGCAGGCTCGTCCTGGCACGCTTCCCTCATGAACACGACGCTCTTGCCCGTCGCTAGGATCTGAGCCGCTTGCTCGCGAGACATGAACGACGGCACCATCCATTCCCTGACAACATCACAGAGTTAAGTGGGTGCCTGAAAATGATAATGATGTCTGCCATGTGACCGGTAAGAAGCAGCCCCATTTGGATTGGTGATACTTATGTAGAGGACTGCTGATGCGTGTATTTTGTAGTTAATTTGTTAAGCCTCAGTTACCTCGTAACCACCTACTAGAACAGTTAGCCAACACACGTTTTGGCTGTGCGGTGGCTAGGCTACAAGGTGGCTGAAATTTATCAATCACCATTACCTCTGCTCGAGCTGTTTATACGTCTGTTACACAATCCTAGCTGATCAGCTAGGCGAGATCTATCTGCTATGCGTTAATAGCGCATTAGATATTAAGGACTCCAACAAAGATATCATTTACACTTTCGCCAATTCATTTATGAGTTTTGAACTTCGTCAGGTAAGGGTAAGAGGTGGGAGCAAAAATTTATATTTCTTAGAGGATGCGTCTAGCTAGACACAGTGGTGTAGTCGTAGGAAATTAATGAATTTAAGATTGTTATTAAGAAGGTAGCAACATACCTAACTCTGTACTTGTCATGCCACATCCTATCGATAGGCACTCCACTTCTGCTCTCAATAAAGAACTCGTTGAATCGATCGTCAATCTCTCCTGAAAACAAAACAGGTTATTTACAACAAACTAAAAAAGACAAGGAAATTACAAAACAACACACCTGTAATCTCCGCAGGGTGAGGCAGAGGTGTACACAAAGTAAAACCCCATTTCTCCATTTTGTTAAGGCCCTTGTAATAGAACGCGAGCCTATTACCATTAACAGGGTATGCATCCAGATTCCAGGCAGCCACTTTAGAAATTACCGAAGGAAAAATAGAATAGTTCTATCCGAACCTAGAATATTTGCTTGCGAGCAATATGCCAATGAGGCAGTTACATTTGTTATTTATTTCGAATAGCCCTTTTCGTTCATGTATGTTTTATTTCACGGGCAATTGCCTACAACCTTATATGATCAACTCCCACTTGCCTGGGTTGGCCCGTGGCTGGCTGACTAGCTATTACATACCGACTTTCCTCCGTGTCTCGGAGAGCACGTTTAACCGTTGGTTCCGGCTGTCATATACAAATCTTTGACAGTCGTTACAGGTAGTCAGTGGGCCAAAAGTCTGACAATCAAGGGGTATCGTTACACAGTACCTACTAACTGGGTTGTAAACGTGAATACTAGTATTCAGCTGCACCTGCTGTGATTGGAAACCGGGAAAAGGCTAGGCAGATGATGACGACCAACTCACCGTGTATGAGCCACCTCGTGAGCATCAGTAACAGCGGGTAGGTGAGCGCGGTGAGCAGTCTTCGTGCCAACATCGCGACACGCTCGTCACCGTGACGGACAAACCTGTGCACGCACGACGCTAGCTCTCCACCTAAGCAACAAAATAATAGTTTTAGTATTTTTTTTTTATACATTAAACGGGCCTTCTCTCGACCTCTATGGGACAGAGATCATGTCGACAATAGAACGAGCTGACCAAAAAGAAGCCTTGGGGTCTTATGAGCATAGAAACACCGACGCAGGTAGACAATTTCACTCCTTGCCTGTGCGCAAAATGAAAGATGCAGCAAAGCGCTTTGTGCGAATGTGTGGAGCATCGACAAGTTCTGAAAATATTAAGCTCTTGGGCAGCTTTTCCGACAAATGAAAGCCTACGTCACATGGCGTTGTAATGTACGACATGTTGCTGTATAATGTTGGAACGCACGACAGTTTCACGTAGTTTTTATTTTAAAACATATGGCCAGTGGCCACACATTTTGGCGGCAAACATTGTGGAGAACGCCCTCACCAGATAGAGATACGATCTTAGCAGGTGGCTAGTAGCTGTATAGCGTGCTATCAGAGAGGCCAATATCCAGCAATGGACTACTGTAGAGTCTGTAGACTTCATCAAACTAGTCAGAGAGATAAAACTATACCTTTCTTGTGGTGGGCAGCGTGTGCGATATTGGCGAGCCAAGTGAGTCGATGCAACGGCTCCTGCGCCCACACGCATACTCTACGCAGAGTGCCGCCGCCGCCGTCGCCTTCGCAAGCCTTTGGGAAGACACAAAATAAAAATAAATTAAATAAAGCGTTTTTTTGTTTTTTTTGGGGGTTGGGAAATCATCAAATAACCCCTCCCGTTCTTGGGCAGAGCGAAAGGGAGTGTCAGACTTCTACTGACTAAAAACCACCCATGTTCCTTCTTAGCCCTTCATGTCGAGGCCGCGGTATCCCTTGTGAACAACCCGCAGCCTCGACAGGCGTCGGCCCTTGCGGGCCCCTTCCATGTTGCTGACATCTCTTTGAGGCGCGCGTGGAACACGAACGCGCCGTCGACACGGCCTATCGTCGTCTTATGACGACGACAGGCCGTGTCGACGGACGGACGGCGAGCTTACCCATCACTCACCGTCCACAGGCCCGCGTCTACGGTGGCCGGAAGCCATCACGTGGCCCCCGACGCCCGGAGCGCCTCCCGCGGCGGCTGGGACGAGAGGTTCTCTCCCTCTCACGTTCCGCCACCTCCTTCGCTAATATCACTGCTTCGCAGAAGGAGGCGACGGCGTCCCATTCCTCCTCGCCCCGGACCATGGCTTGCACCAGGGCCGGACGCGAGAGGTCGCCGCCGCCGATCGTCGCTACGAGAACACGGCGGGGCTCCGCCCAAGCGGGACACACCTCCACTGTGTGCTCCACCGTGTCCTCCGGCCGATCCTCGCAATGGTGGCATCCGGGCGTTTCCTCCCGCCTGATTCGGTGCAGGTACCTCCCGAAACAACCGTGTCCGGTGAGTACCTGCGTCAGACGGAAGGTGAGGGCGCCGTGGCGCCTCTCCAGCCACTCCTCAAAGAGGGGACTTACCGCCACTATCGTGGCGTGCCCTAAATTAAATAAAGCCTAGTAACAGAATCAGAAAAAAAAAAAAAAAGAGGTTTTGGGTTCGATTTTGGGTCATGCAAAGTGTTTACGAGTTTTTTCCATCAGGAATTTCACAGTAGCAGCTACAGAGTCTGGACTTGTAGCCGGTGGATGGCAGAGCTTATTGCATGCCCCTATTACATGGGATTTAAACATAGGTATCTGGCGAAATGTAGGTTTACTATTAGATACACCTCGACCCTAACCCTTCGGGGATTAGAGTCGTGATCACTGACGTTATGATATATAGTAACACATATTTTCAATAGAAACATCATTCACAATAGGGGATCGGACAAAAAAAAACTAATAAGTCCGCGTCATATAGATTTCCAAAAAATATTGAACACATATTTTTTCTTTTTTCACATAAACAAAAAATGAAGACGATACAGTGCTTCGAAAACTCGTGAGCTCCTCGAAAAGTCACATGTCAGTACATTTTATACTTACAAATGACATCACAACCACCCACTCATGATCTTTGACGCGTTTTATCTTCGTCAATTTTTATTGATTTGATAAAACAAAAAACATGTATCCAATATTTTTCGATAATCTAACTGACGGACTAATTAGAATCATATTTTTTGACTCAGTCCTATCCCCTATTATAATTTTAAATATACCTGAGACTGTAGTAGAGCCACGCTGCGGTAATATTCGGTAAGTTCATCTCTGATGGATGCCACAAGTCCTTCTCCCATTAGGCCTGAAGAAAATAGTCACGAAAGTTAGCGAGTATAACTAGTATCGATTGACTGATCCAGTGTGATTCAACGCCAGGCCAGACAGATTACACGTAATCTGTCTGGCATCAACCGTAATGTAATTATTCCACATTCTCGTTTAATTTTAAAGTTAAATTCAGGATGACATTTTTTTCAGAAACATCTATTTACATTTTTGAAAGCTTAATAGCAAATGCAGGTTAGTTCCACCTAATAACAACTTACCCTTTTTTTTGAGGCTGGGCAACCAAATGACTCCTCCCGCTCTGGGCAGAGCGGTAGGGAACGTCACACTTCTACTGACTAAAGACCACCCATGTTCCTTCTAAACCCTTTGTGCCGAGGCCGCGGTATCTCTTTCGAACAACCCGCAGCCCCGACGGAATAACCACTTACCCTGGGGCATAAGTCCAGAGGCAGGATCAATGAACTCCTTGAGTCGGTCGTGTAAGAAGCCGAGATGGGCGATGCGCGCGTGCAACGCTTGCTGCGGGCGCGGCACGACGCTGGACACGCGTGAGCGCACGCCCGTCGCGGCCAGTACTGCATCGCGTACGCAAGTGCGCTCGTTCACTCGGTCTGAGACATTTATTTATTTATTCAAAATACAAAAAGAAATACAATTATTTATAAGAGAAGTATGTATACTACACACAACAACACCGTCCAGGGATATTTTGTATAAAGTTCAAATACTGGCCACTTTTAAATTCTTTTGAAGAAAGTTTATTTTGTAAGCCTTTTTGAACGATTCTAAATTTAAATTTGAAAAAATACATTAAAAACAAAAGATTTACGCGGCATAATGGTAGCGAAGTCCGGTTTCATTTACCTACAGTAGTTTGTGGCTATTTTTTTGTGTCCAATTTAAGTTTTATAACAAGTTATCGGTTAATTCCGAATTAATGTTATTGTGTGCATCATGCAGCGGCGCCATTTAACTAGAGAAGAAATGTTAAGGGCAGTAGGCATGCTCCAAGCTGGGGCTACTCAACGGAGTATTGCTGAGGAGTGAGTGAGAGAACAAGACAAAACGTGATATCAAAGTTATGGTCACGTTATCGTGCTACTGGTGAAGTGGCTGAAAGACACCCAGGCGGGAAGCGCATAACCACTCAACAACAAGACCGATTTTTGCAAGTTGCCGCGAGAAGACAACCAAATGTTACGGCCATGCAGTTGGTTCAGAGGCTCCAGTCAGAGCACCAGTTGCTTGTGAGTGACCAAACTGTGAGGAGAAGGCTGCATGAAGCTAACCTTCATGCTCGCAGACCGCTTCGTACTCCAGCACTACGCCGAGGAAATCGTGGACGACGACTAGAGTGGGCTCGTGAACATTTGCTCTGGGAAGAAAACCAGTGGTCTGTAGTGCTGTTTACCGATGAGTCCCGGTTCGGTTTCCATCCCGATACACGTAGAGCGTGTTTGGCGAGTTCCTGGTCGTGAGAGCCGTCTGCAACATCCTCAGGAAGTCCATTCATACCACGGCGGGACAATTATGGTTTGGGCGGGAATTCGTGTTGGTGGAAGAACAGACCTCGTTTGGATCAGAAACACCATGACGGCTGAAAAATACCGTAACGAGGTGCTAGTACCAAAAATCTACCCCCATCGACTACAAATGGGCCAAGAATTCACGCTCATGCACGATAACGCTCGTCCGCACACAGCGAGAGTGGTGACGAGCTGGTTGCAGGAGCACGACGTATCGGTCTTAGGCTGGCCCGCTCAATCGCCTGACCTAAACCCCATAGAACACGCGTGGGACATGCTCCAAAGAGGGGCTTTGAGGAATTTCCCTGCAAACGTTGCGACGGAAGAGCAACTTTTTTTGCATCTTAGCCGGACCTGGGACAATATACCGCAGCAAGACTTGGATAACTTAATCCAAAGCATGAAAAACCGTTGCAGGACCGTTATTAACGTCATGGGTGGTTGTAGGTACTGACTACTATGCTATTTTTAATACATTTTGAGTAAATTGAGTAAATCCAAAATATCCCTAGACAGTGTTGATGTGTGTATTTAGGTGTAGGGATCTAGTGATACATTTAGACAGGCGCGGATCTAGCTCTCAAAAAAGGTTGTGGACGCAGTCACCCGAAAATCAGCCAAGTGCGAGTTGAAGTATGAACTCGCTCATGATCGATATAGTGTCCTATCGTGTATAACATTAAATCATCTATGATGATGAGAAGTACATCGCTGCGTTCCGAATCACGCATTATTCATTGTTTTTTTATTACGACAATTGATATAAATATCATCGACCTATCGACCACAATCAGGCGCGGTCCTAGCCTACGATTTGGTTAGAAGGGGTGGAGGGGATGAGTTAACCACTAGTAGGAACTACTTTTGAAAATCTAGTTTTCTGAAACAAAACGTTCATGGGCGCCGCCGCGCCGACAAGTGGTGCATCTTTAGTTTCCCGAAAAGAGCTCTGAGTCTTTAGGTTTTGTACCTATTTGAGATACGGCAGGATTCAAGACTCAGCGTAGTGATCTCCTAAAAGTTAGCACCCTGTTTCAATTTAAGTAAGTAGACTTCTTAAATTCTAACTGGGTGCTAACTTTTACTTTCTGAATTTGTGCCTTGTCAGGAGTTACTAAGACAGCCAATTCGAAAAAATTGCGAAAAAAATATTTATTAGCATACTAGCTGTTCCCGGCATGCGTTGCAATGCCCTTTTTCCTACCTACTACCTGCCTGTGTACCAACTACCTACCTACCTACTACCTCCTACCCTACCTACCTACTACCCTACCTACCTACTACCCTACCTACCTACTACCCTACCTACCTACTACCCTACCTACCCACTACCCTACCTACCCACTACCCTACCTACCCACTACCCTACCTACCTACCTACTACCCTACCTACCTACCTACTACCCTACCTACCTACCTACCTACTACCCTACCTACTTACTACCCTACCTACTACTCTACCGACTACCCTACCTACTCTACTATCCTTCTTACTACCCTACCTACTACTCTACCTACTACCCTGCCTACCTACCTACCACTTTCTCACCTTTTAAACCTTCCCTGGACTTCCACGAATAATTCAACACTATAATTAGCCAAATCGGTCCAGCCGTTCTCGAGTTTTAGCGAGACTAACGAACAGCTATTCATTTTTATATAATATAGCTGTACCCCGCGTGCGTTGCAATGCCCTTTTACCTGGCTACGTACCAACTACCTACCACCTACCTATTACCTACCTACCTACATACTACTAATTTCTCACCTTTTCCCTTTTCTGGACTGCCACAAATGTTTCAAAACCAAAATTAGACAAATCGGTCTACCCGTTCTCTAGTTCTAGCGCGACTAACTAACAGCAATTAATTTTTATATTATACGCAAACACCATTTGAAAAATCGTTTTTCTATTGGGAAAGAAACAGTAATTATTTGTGATTATTGTGATAATGTCGTATGGTCTGTTTGAAGTTGTCATTCGTTGACTGAACAACTGAACGTCACTCAATTGTTTTGCCTTCCCGGAACCTCTCCACTAACACTTGAACTTTATGGGTACGGTATTAAAGCTCAAATTGATTTTACGTTTTAGTTAGAAAACGTTTGTATGGGAAAAAGAAAAGGGCTGTTTTTAGGGCTTTTCCGGCCATTATTCGAATTTTTCTCGCCGTAAGAACCATCCTTGAACTTCAACGAACATTTAAAAAAAAAAATCAGCCAAATCGGTCAAGCCGTTTTCATGCCAAGTCGTGACAACGGAAAACGGGTTTCATTTTTATATATATAGATTTACAGGGTGTATCGTATACGTTCGTTTTTAGAAGCACGTGTAGGCGCGCCTTTTATCACACGCGTACCTCGTACGAGTGTCGATGAGCTTATAAGTACAAGCTGCAAGAGAAGCCTCCCCGCGCAATAACGCCAGAATAAGCGCGCGTTCGGTTTTTTGAACCTGCGTAAGCCCGTACGAACTAATACGCGCAATAAATAAGGCTAGTCTGCTGAGGATATTTTGCTGTTAGTATAGCATGTTGGAACAGGGGTGAAATGATATGTGTGTAGTATCAAATGTAGATTAGTGTCTTTTAGTTGTGAGCACCTCTCAAAAGATTATTGTACATCAGTTTTTATGAAGTTCAGAAGCTTAGAAGAGGAGATTAATTAATTTTTATGGTGTCTCAATCTTTTTCACAACTCTTTTCTTTTTCATACATTGTTTCCTTACCGTTAGTCTGTAATACAACAGCCATGTTGCTGTTGTTGGATGGGAGGCTCTGATTGGAGCCCTGATTTTTGACTACATTGCCACCCCAACTCGTAGACCCAATAGTGCTCTTACTTGTGCTCGAAGCGGGACCTCCAAAACCTGTAGCTGACTTCTGAAAAGTCATATTTTATGCATCAGCCATATAATATGACTACACAATATAGAGATCAGTTCAAAAAGCTGTATAAAAATTCAGTATTGTGAAGCGGAAAGAAAGACTACAACACTACTATGTATTATTTGTATGACCAAAAATATCTGAAAAGGATTCCAATCAATTACTCACATTGGTAGCAAGTTGCGGTATAGGGAACAGTTGGTGAGTAGATTCTGACTGCGTTGGTGTCTCTGACAAAGCCAACAGTAGAGACAGGACTGAGACACGCTGCTTCAGGATAAACTGCAAAAATGATTTAATTGTAATGTAACTTGTACCTACCTTTTTACCAGTTTTGCACAATAGATTTTTTTTTTTTTTTTTGGTTTAATTTGATATTTACTCACAGAGCTTTTTAGTTTTGCATAATATTCATTAAATTTGTCTGTGTCCCTCACACTGGTGAGTCTTGCTTGGATCTTCTGGCACAGCAGCCTTTCATCTTGAACTGTACGACCTTTATTTCCAGTGGAAGACAAATATGAGACAGCCAGCTCATATGCTCCATCTGTATAATCAAGTTATCAAGCAATACATATCAACAGTGTTCAGTTTTATAAAATAAACAAAAACAATAACAATCCAACATTCAAGAAAGCCAAATGAAAGTCAGTTAATAAAAAGAAAACACAACACTTCCCTCTTTTTTTTCTGCTTGGTATTAAAGTCTTAAAGTAATCATGTAAGTTATACATTGAAAGAAATCATAAAATTCTTTAAAACATTATAAATATACAAACTGTTGCTAAATTGTATCAATATGACATGCACATAGAAATTATATAAAAAAAGATACGTTGTAGTTTGAAAATAGAATTTACCTGGATCTAGTGACAATCCTGAACACAGTTTTTGAAGTAGTCCAGAGAGATTATTTGAAGACAACTCCATTTTTATTTGATATTTTTCTCATCTACGTGAGATAACAGTTATATTTGCTCTGAATGTGTAATATTTGTTGTGGCAAAAAACTACGAGCATCACAATGTTTACAAAGCCAATTTCATATTATTGAAAACACACAAGTGTTGAAGTTGTAGTTTTTTGCGAATTCTCAAACAGTGGATCTGGTAATTAATCGGATCCAAATCGTTCTTGTTAAAAATGATAGTAAGAACGCAGAACAGGAAAATATACTTTTACTTGTAAGAGCAAATTAAATAAAAACGATCACATCAAATGAAAATTGAGTCGGTCAATCATAGCGGTCAATTCGGTTTAACTGACACTACTGACAGATTATTTTAGTGCTACCATTGCTAATAATTCTGCGAAGATTACCACAAGAATGGTGGTGTTGCCCACAATAGAACAAAATTTATAGTGAAAACTCGGTGGTAGTTTAACTGCCGCACTCAGAGAGCTTTAATGATTACTTAGGCCATGACTTAGTAAAGGTTTTGACAGTTTTGTCATACAAAAATATGTCAAATCTTCACTAAGTGACGGCTTAAGTAACCAATAAATATCTCTGAGTACCGCAGTTAGAGTGATAACAGTCGTCACAGAGTACATTACAATAAAGGGCAGACCGCAGAGTGTCTGAAAATTGTAGCATTTCAGATCGTGTATAGAGATATAAATAAAATGATTTAAAAAAACAAGGTTTTACATTGAGGTACTAAGTAGTAATACCTCAATGGGTTTTTATTAAAAAACGCATTGAAAAGAAGAAAGTAAACCTTTGAGTCAATAAAAACGAAAAAGAGCAGTTTTCATAGAAGCTTGTAATGTATATTTTTTTGTGTTTTTCCATAACTACTAAATTCTCTGTTTTACGACTCTCCATATATAATACAAATTCGAACACACTTACTACTAAATGTTTTTTGGAGATTCGTGGGATTTTTTTTCTCTTTTTTCTACACTAATAATATAAAGAGGAAAGATTTGTTTGTAACGAATAGGCTCCGAAACTACTGGACCGATTTCAAAAAATTCTTTCACCGTTGGGAAACTACACTATCCCCGAGTTACATAAGCTACTTTTTATCCCTGTATTCTTACGGGAACGGGAACTACGTGGGTGAAACCGCGTGACGTCCGTTAGTTTTTAATAAATGTATTAGGCAATTCAGACATTTGGATTGAGGAGCCACTTTTAGATTGATAGAACTTTGGATGTATTTTACCTACAAAAATAGAATTTGGCCTTCAAAATTATTTGCTTTACTACTAAATAAAGTGGTGAGTTTACTTTTGAATTTAAAAAGTGGCTCCTCAATCCAAACGGACATGAAACGAATCAATTATGCTGGAAGATGTGGATATGCGGGAAATGGGCATGTGTAATTGGATTCTGGCCCGTCCTCTATCAGATGAGGCAAAATGTATTTATTAAGGTGAATGCTCCAACCACCCCGCGAAATTCAAATTTTCTTACGTTTTTTGCAATTTGCAGGCCAGTGCTAGTTTGTATGTTGATTAAAATATAAATTGCGGCTGTAAGACGTATGTAGTTACAGAAATATAATCATCAAAATCATCAATATAAGCCTCCAAGTCTTTATGAGCTTGCAAAAAACGTAAGAAAATTTGAATTTCGCGGGCTAGTTGGAGCAAGTTAAATTATCTATTAAGCGTAGATAAGTAGTTTTCTTTTTGTGAGACCTATGAGGGTGGCATGATCATGTCTGATCAAACCCTTCATAAAATAAATAAAGATTAAAAAAAAAAAAAAAACGAATCAATCCAAATGGTCATTATTTTTGGTTACCCACACTTTTCACCAAGAGTGAAATATTTGTGGCCCAATATTTTTTGGCCCCGACGCAAAAACGACGGGGTGTTATAAGTTTGGCGTGTCTGTCTATGGCGTAGCACCTGAACACATGAACCGATCTTGATTCTGTTTTTTTTTGTTTGAAAGATGAATCGGTCCAAGATGGCCGCCCCCACAAAATGGCGGAGTACATATTTTTTCACAACTTTATCAATATGGGTATCAAATCGAAGGGTTTGATTAGTAGAATACTATACACTCTGACAAATTTCAAATCCAAGATGGCCGCCACTACAAAATGGCGAATTACGTTTTTTTTTTAAACTCCCTCAATATGGGTAGGTAGCAAGAAATGAAAGGAATTGTAATGTAGGTACAATGCAGGTGTAATCTAGGTAAGGTTTTTCATTAGAGAAATATTTTCATTAGATAAATATAAATTAACGAAATTAAAACTAAAAGCTTGAAAATTGATTTTTTGGTGACCAGATATAAAGGGAGTAAAACTGGCTGCGGGTTGTTCGCAAGAGATACCGCGGCCTCGACTTATAGGGCTTAGAAGGAACATGGGTGGTTTTTATTCAGTAGAAGTCTGACACTCCCTTTCGCTCTGCCCAAGAGCGGGAAGGGTTATTTGATGGTTTTCAACCCATCAAAAAAAAAGAAGTGGGGAACCAATGTTTAATCTTTATTGCTTCTCAGCGAATGATTGCCGTGCGCGTAATTATTTAGTCCCGCTGATATTTTTACATCGCGATATCTTCTAAGATATTTGTTTCGACTATATAGAGTAAAGTGCTCAAATATTCTATTTTAAATTTCCGTTCTAACAATCATATTTATTTAGATATACCATGGGTTACATAAGCTTCGCACAAAATAATTGAGTCAGGGTTTTTAAAATTTTTAATTTATCCTTGTGAATGTGAATAGACGGAGAAGGCAGATTGTAAAAAACCTTGAAAGCCATATGGGGGAGGCCTTTGCCCAGCAGTGGGACAGTGTAAAGTCTGTTTTTTAATCTCGGAGACTAAAATGACATTACGAGGGTTGTCAGTTTTTTGCAATTCTTAAATAGTGATGTGCCACTACCGTAAATTGCCGTTATTGAAATCAATTAATATCGGTTTTTTTTATAATAAGTTTTCCTGGGTAAAAGGTGTAGGTAGTTATTTAAAACGAAATAATACACAAGTAATAAGGTGCAGATGTATTTAACGTGAAACATTTTTAAATAATTAATTACAGGAATTCATTAATCATGCATGCATGTCATTTTACTTTAAATCTATGTATATTTTAAACCATTGATGAAATAAAAAGCATTTTAATTTGATATTATCAGATTCCGAAAATGACTCCATGTCTGAACCATCAGAGTCGCTGGCTACTTCTATTATAAATCGATCAGTAATGTCTTCGACTATATGGCCCAGGTGACACATTTCATCCTCAATTTTAATAACGTGAGCTACACAGTCTTTCCACCGCTGCGGGGTCACTTGACGAAGTCCTTCTTCAAAAAGGCTTCGTACTTCATTTAATTTGAAGGTTTTATTATTTTTAGCAAGCGTGATTTGTTTCTATAAAAGAGTTTACGGCACGGTTGGCGCAGTGGCTGAGGGATTGGACTGCTGCGTTGCGTGTCGCGGGTTCGATCCCCGCACGGAACAAATATTTGTATAGCCTACAGATAGGAATTGTTTCGGGTCTGGGTATGTTTGTGTATGTGAGTTGTAAGTGTTTGTAAACGGAACCACGATAAACGAAAAATTCCTAGTATGGGGCAACGTTTAAAAAAAATATTTTTTCAACTTCTCGACGTATAGCCGAAAGAGTGAAATCGTCCAATAATTTGTCTTTCATAGACAAATTATTGGAAGTTCTTCTTCACAGTCGTGAAGAAGAAAGCTCAGCGTTCTACTTCGTCGCGTGCCCACGCGACGAAGTAGAACGCTGAGCGTCCATGATAAATGTTCAGCGAAAACAAAAAACGTAACAAAACCACAACACTTATCACAGAAAAATAACAAAGTAACAGAAACAAACTCAACGAATATATACCAAAAAACTCTAGATAGTGTATCGCAATAGACACAACGGGCATATTCGAACACTTGAAGGACGAATAAGGTAAATAAAATGGCATCCAGTGTTGTTCCTGTTAAATGAGGGTTGGGGTTGGGGTGGGGGGTTGGTGGTCAAAATCACACACTAACTGCCGTAATATCATATTTATTTTTAGAATTGCAATTGTTTGTATGGTATCAAGTTCCAATAATTGCCGTATTTTTCAAAAGTGCTGCCGTTTTATAAGAAAATAGTTCATATATCCGTTTTATCGTGTACGGGAAACAACACTGATAGCATCTGTAATTTTTTTCTAATCTATACTAATATTATAATCGTCTAATAAATTTAAAAAGTTACGATTCAACAAACCGGTATCGTAGGTACAACACTAAACAAAAGAGCTGGCAGCATTATTTGTAAGTTTGACATTTGCATGTGTCAATTTAGCCTCAGGGAATGAATTTATAGAAGAAAAAAATCAAACTTGAATTGACAGTGACACTTGACAGTCACAGAATGTCAATCCGTTTATTTGTTTCGTTGTGCAGTTTGTTGGTCTGAGAAATGGTCATTTATTTTGCAATTGTTGAGGTTATGAAAACAATAAACACATTATAACTATGAATCCTAAAAGCCCCGAGGCGCGTAATAATGACGAAAAACCATTTGAGGGAATGGTTATTTCAAGTTCAGAACCTTTAAATAAGTTAGACGGCCGCAGTGCATGTCACCAATGTGGCAAATCACGAATGTATTTCTGCTACACATGCTACGTTCCAGTATCTTTAATTGAAGGAAAAATTCCAGTATGCAGGGTGAGATAACACTGTAAAGCTTATATCATTAGTGTCCGACCGAAGCCGGTTAATCAGTTACTAGGAAAACTAGGATGCAAGAGCGAGCGAAGCGAGCTCATGACTTAGGGCACCCTGACTCAGAGAGGTTATGTTAGAAGAGGATGTCGGGGTCGAGTGAGCGAGCGAATAGACCCTGCCATCCCCTTCCCTTCGTTATTTTTTTATTAACCACTCTGAAGTAGGGAGCGGGGCTACGTCGACCGGGTTTCCCGCGACTGCGACATGTTTTGAGGTTGGGTTACAGTCATTTGTTTTTCTCAAGAACGGTGCGTCGCCTTTACATGGGAGTGGTGCCAGGGCACCCTCCCTCTCCCTTCTCCTGCCAAACGAAACTAAATGTTAACCCATTTTTTAGCGCTGTACTAACCTCTAAACTTAAGCCATGGATATCCCATAACCATGGGATTCCGAAGGGTGGGGATGGTACTGGGGGGAAGCCGCCCCTCCCCGCCTTATTTTTTTGGAGGGTGGGAAATCATCAAATGATTCCTCCCGCTATAGGCAGGGCATTCTGGCTGAAGGCATAGCTTTAGTCAGAGTTTACTGATCATTAAATTTCCATTATGATGGTACCTAATTACTAGTAATTACATACCAATTTGTTTTTTCAGCTACCTGTAAAAGTGGATATAATCAAACACCGTCGAGAAATAGATGGCAAAAGCACATCAGCACATGCAGCTGTTTTAGCACCAAATGAAGTTAACATTTATACATATCCAAATGTACCTGAATATGCTCTGGATGGCAGAACTGTTCTGTTGTTTCCAGGAGCAGAAGCTAAAACTGTTAGAGAACTATACACTGGCAAAGAAGATGCTCCACGCTATTCCGATCAGTTATTAGCAGAACTACCTTCTGGGTATAATGTGGGCACATTAATGAAGAAAGTATTTAACCACGAAGACTCCACTGAAATCCATCATGTCCGTGAACTTCCAATAGACAGAGTGGTTCTTATAGACAGCACATGGAATCAGAGCAGAGGTATCTATGCAGATGAAAGACTTCAAAAGATACCTACAATAGTGCTACAGCAGAGAGCTTCACAATTTTGGCGTCATCAACGTGGTAGCCCAAGATGGTATCTTTCAACAATAGAAGCTTTGCATCAGCTTCTACTAGAATTACATATTTGTGCATGGGGGCGAAGTGAACAATACAAGTCATTTCTAACAATCCACTGTCCAGTGCACAGAATAGATGAGCACCATCCCCAATGTCAACCATATACAGGACAATATGATAATTTATTATATTTTTTCAAATTTATGTATGACAAATTACATAGCCTTTATAAACATGATAATTTATTAGCATATAAACGGCCAATGACATAACTATAGCTTTGTATGGTAACAAGTAGGATTAATTTATGTTTTTCTAAGTGCAAGAATGGCACAAGGTTTAACATACACATTAAGTTCACTGTTTACTCATGAAGAACATTAATGTGAGACAGTTATAAAATATTGAAATACAATTTACTTTCACTATTTATACAATTTTATTTCTTATAAAAAATATCCCTATTATTACACAAGTAACAAAAATTAAGTCATTGATAGACTATAAATATAATATGGGAAATCTGCACACCATTAAAATATCATCAAATTAGCTCATTTCACATAATTTTGAGAATATGTTAACAGCACTACCAGTAATACAGGTATCTTCATACAGTTGGAGATAATGTTATACTTATAGATAATTCATAAGTGTGTAGTTATTTATTACAGTAAATATGGTATAATTTAAAACATTTACAATATACAACATGACAATGATAATTTTGGCCAATTATTGTGAAAGCTTTTCCAAGTATTATAAATTTTATTTGTTTTATTGGAAATGCTAAGTTTCATGAATAATATTTATCTACAATTTTTGCCATAAATTCAAATCTGAGGAATCAGCTACATTTTAAAATACATATTTGGGTCATTATTTCCACAGTTTTATGAAAGTTCGAAATCACCTCCTGATTTTTTTATGATTAAAAACACAAACAGTGTTTCTGACAGCCGGTTGTTATAGTTTACGTAAGTCTAAAACAAAAACACTCCCGTCACTAGCGCTTGCGCCGACCTTCGTACCTCTTGAGTTCCAACACACTTCGAAGATACCTCCCGTGCCCTTGTATGAGTGTACAAGACTTCCTGTCTGTGTGGACCATATGTGCACACACTTGTCAAATGATCCACTAGCAAGGAACTTTCCATCAGGAGAAAATGCCACACTATACACTGGTTCAGTGTGTTTTGTAAGAGTGTGTATACATACTCCTCTCTCAACATCCCAGAGACGGACAGTGCTGTCGAAAGAAGCACTTGCTAAGATCAGGTTCATATTGGGATTCTGTGTTCCAGGTCCTGTAGGTGACCACTTGATAGTGTAGATTTCTTTTGAATGTGCTTGTAAATCATGCACACACGTATCCTGCTTCATGGACCAGATTTTCAGTGTCATATCATCTGAACATGATGCTAGTAATTGTCCTTGAGGATCCCATTTTATGGCATTTACTTCATTCTGAAATGAGAATATGAAATGTTTCAATATAAAATCTAATTTAAGAATATATTGTGCGTCTACTGCACCATGTAATTGTTTTACTAACACTTAGCATGGTTTGCTAACATAAAAGAGCTGGGAACTTCAAATGTTCACCACAACTAATGGATGACATGTTATGTTATGCAGCAGACCTGCAGGTACAACTTACAGTGTGTCCTTGGAAGCTTTTGATTGGTTTATCAGCATTAAGTTTGCAAACATGAATACACTGATCAGTAGAGCATGATGCAAATGATGTGTTGGTTTGCCAGTCAACGTCAAGAGCTGGTGCCAAGTGGAAGGAGAACTGCTGTGTACACTGCCCTGTTGATGCATCCCATATAATTGTTGTCTTGTCAACCTGAAAGTTGTTAAGTGGTTATTCATTTTGCTTGAAGCCTTGATACTCTCTGTTTTGGCATTCAGAATTAAATCGTCTATTTGCTCTTGAAACTTACACCAGCACTCAAAATATAGTTTCCTCTTTTGTTCCACTTCAAAGCAAATATGGGCCCTTTGTGTTGGCCTAGAGTTGACGCCAGTGTTCCATCTGTGGTCCAAATACGGGCATATCCATCATATGAGCCAGTTGCTAATAGATTGCCATCACACTGCAAAGAAGTAATATAAATGTTAATACTATAATTAGTTTATGAGTCAGCTTGTTGTTTCTTGTTGATATATGTAGTTAAAATGCCTATAGAAGTGAGCATTAATGACGAACTAGCTGTTGCCAGCGACTTCGCCCGCTGCGACTCGAAAATTATGCCACGGAAACATAAACTCGGGATAAAACCTATTCTATGTGTTAATCCAAGTTATAAACTATCTGTGAACCAAATTTTATCCAAATCCGTTCAGTAGTTTTTGCGTGAAAAAGTAACAAACATACACACTCACACACAAACTTTCGCCTTTATAATATAAGTGTGAAGTGTGATAACACGCCTAATTCAGGAGTCTAAACTGTGTTCCCTTAAAATAAATAGGTCCTAAATCAAATCGTTTTATTGGACATAGGACCTAAAATAATTAAAATATTTGAATTTATATTGAAGACAGTGTAAGAAGAGTACAGAACATATTGATCACTTACATTCCAGTCTAAAGATGTCACATCCTTGTTACTAGGTACTTCAGCCCCACCCTTTTGGATGCAGTGCCGCAATACTAACTGATTGGGAGTTGTTGCTGGATTGTCTGACATGTCCCATATTCTGAAATGAAAGCAGAGACACAATAGAGCATGACCAATACAGGATGACTTACTGAAAACACTTGCAGTTATGCTACAAACCTAGAAACAATTATTGCTTCTACTGCATTGAAAAATATTGAAGTAAGTAGAATGAATACACTCTGAAGTCGACCTCAACATAGTTGGGAAAAGGCTAGGCTGATGTTGATGAGCTGTAGTATACACTCCTCAAAAAATCTTGTCATGAATAAATTTTATGTTCAAAATCAAAATCAACCTTATTTAATATATATAGCAATACCTTTCAGATAAAAAAACTTTTCTTATCAGTTCGTAAATGACAGAGTCATGAGGTAACAAACATTACAAAAAAAAGAACTAAATTGAGAACCTACTCTTTTCTAAGATGGTTGAAAAATACAGTCAATTAATAATTACATACCTTGCAGTACTATCTCCTGATCCACTGGCCAGCAGGTCTGTGCTGGGGTTCCAAGCACAGATGAACACTTCAGATTCATGTCCTCTAAGCACTGTGGCTTTGCTGGCAGGGATTTCTATGGACTGATCCATGTCCATAGGCTCAGGAGCACTGGGAGTTGCTGCTCCACCTGGTGGTACTGGTGTAGCACTGCATGTTGTGCCCTTCATAACAAAATTAACTTGTAAATAAATTATATCTACACGTTATGTTCTGTGACTTAGGGCCGGCGCACATATGGCGGAGAATGCCCGCGAAGTTTTCTAAACGCGTGACACATTAGGCGAATTTCTAATCGAGAATGCGCGCGGATAGCGGATGCGCGAGTCTCCTCGCGAGCGTCACATTGTGAGCCCTTGATTTTACAGTGAAAAATGCTCTACGCTGCGCTTCGCCATATGTGCGAGTAACAGCCACGGAGCCTGGATTTGTGCCCAGTTGATGGCAATGAGCTCGCCCTCTATTAGGCCCTATTACATGGGGCTTAAACATAACTGGCGAAGTGTGGGTGGCTCTTATCCTTTAGAAGCTTTTAAAAAAATTAAAATTATTATTCCATTGGCATTGTATATTTCTATGATATAAGGTTGGATATTGTTAGTACAATACATGCCGTCTGAAGCCCTCTTCAAGTAATGGCCTCCAGAGATTGCCACTTGTTGTGATTCCTTGCAAGGATAGATCAATCATGTGTTCTGACCGTCTCTATCTCATCCTTCCACCTTGCCTTTGGTATCCCTTTGTTTCTGTGCTCATGAGGCCCTCTCCACATAGTAACAGTCTTTGTCCTCCTGTTGTCAGTGTAGCGTGCCATGTGACCCGCCCACCTCCTTTTTCAACCCTGACTACAAGCTTTTACCCAGCAGATTGTCCAGACTGACTGACATATTTATATTTTCTTTTAGAAAGGAGATAATGTAGAACACTTACATCAACACCATTCTGCTCCCCACCAGACCCAGGGTCTGGTTTAACGGCTTGTTTTTGGGCATTGTGTGCATTTTGCCTGGCAGCCACTATGTCTGGTGTGACTGCATCTATTAGACTTAAACTTTCTGTGAGGCGTGTTTCTGCACCTGAAAGAAACAAAAGGATATTATTCCTTTTGAATGAGATTGATTAAAAGTAAAGAATAATACAGGGGTACTACTGGTTGCACTTAGACCTAATAGGAACAAAAATGAAACTATATTACAAAGAATATAATTTAAGGAATAATCAATGTCATCACCATCTTCATCATTACACATTATGTTGTTGACGTTCTATAACACATTTATGGCAGTTTTGACTTTCTGACTATTGATATCATTTGATAAAGAATCATAAGACACATAATTCCAGCCAATCAGAAACAAGCACCGCATCTCTATATTATTCATTACTATTGTATGTCTACCTATAAAAAATTATGCAGTTTTTGCACTCACCTGTACAGTTTACGGTCATTAGAAACTATAGCATAGTTAAAAGTTTAAACTACATACCATCTTCTCCTATAGTGATTTCTGCTTCTGTGTACTGTAATCCTTTTTGCAATATGTTGAGTAATGCTGCGGGCGGTACTAGGGCTCCATTGATGTTACTCTGGGATATGTGAGACTCAATACCAAATGTGTAAGCAGAATGATGAAATCCTGAAAGTTTATGATTTATCCTGTAACTTGACCAGGCTGTGGACTCGCGTTTGTACTTCATAAAATAGTTTGGTCAGTGGGTCGTCTTAGGGGCGGATTTTTTTACAAAAGAAAGCACAATTTTTTTCAAAAACAATTTGATACTGAGACATGGCTAATGTAAACTACATAGTGGCCGAGAGTATTTACTTCTTCCTTTCCGTTTAAAATACTTCAATTTTGTTAGAGGAATGATAACGAAATATGTAAAAATCTACGAATGAATAGTAAATAAACAGGTAGAATAATAAAACATTTTACGAAACGAGACATGTCGTGTAAAGATTGAGTTAGCGTCCGAGAGTTCATTGAACCATACCTGATTCTTGTAAATACCGATACACAAGGAAGTTGACTTCATCACTGGAGAAACTCATTTTGTATTAAATCTTAATACATTTATAGAAAGATATTTGAGCAATTTTAGTTACAAACTCAGCAAAAACATTTAACCCCCTATATTTACTTCGCACTGATCAACGATACAACGAGACTAACGAGAGTAATTTTTATTGTCTATGTAATTTTGATCTATTTTATGTCTATGGCATTTAGTGGGATTCTGTAGGATGACATTCTCATCTGGGTGAATAACATTTTTGACGATTGTTCGAAAAACTTTGGGCCAAATGTTATGGATGGATCAATCTACCCGCAAAACTACAATGACTATCAGTCTGTGCCTGAATTGGTAACTTCGTTAAAAGAGATTTTCTATTTTCTCAAGGATATTTCCTAAAATAAATGAGTATAATGGTGCACATACCTTTAGTAAATGTAGTTTATGCTAAAAAGTCAAATTAGTTCTTGGGTTATCCACCAGGGCTTGCCAAACGACGAAAGCCGAATAAAACTGTGTGGTGTACAAAAATCCTAATAAAAAGAAGGCTGTATCATAGTTCCTTTGCCTAGTAAATTCATAGGAACTGAAACAAATAAAAACTATTTTCGTTCTTACTTACCTTACGTCAAAAAAAGTGTTAGTGAATTAAATTTGGTGGTTTATTTCAAGATTTTACAGTAAATTGAGCATATGGTAAACGTAAAGGTAAAACTTTAATGTATTTGTTATTTTTCTTTACGTATTAGGACTCCCAGTAGCAACAAATATATATTTTTTGCTTTGTCTTGTTTGGGATAATGACGCCATTTTGTCGCGCCGGCTGATCCTAAGAATTATTATTTTGTAGATCTTCTTCTGTGGGTAGGGCAAGTGTTGTAATTATTTATTATTAGAATACTTCTTTGGAGTCAGATTTATATATAGCAGTATTCATCTAAAGGATTAAAATTACATAAGCCTTAAAACTTGAATAGGAAAATTGATTGATTTACAAATCACACCAATATTGCGATAAAATTTTACTTTTTAAGTATTTATTTTGGATTGAACTCTCAGTGTTTATTCGCATTCGATCTGTATCATCACATAAGTTTTAATGTCCTTGTCATGCGTCGTAAGTCGAAAATTTACTAAGATAAGTGTGGGTTTAGGTGACTCAAATTCGTTTTTGTAGTAGATTAAAATTAGATGTTATGATCATCTAATATATTTCACCTTTCCTGGATTCATCTCTGGTGTATCCTATCTCTGACACACCTTTTTCTAGAAATATGCTGTAAAACTTAACAATCTACTTTAGTTTTTTCATTATCAAGTCTTAATTTTCTTGATACATTTTCTTACTTATTCTATTAATTGTAAATACTTGTTATAGAAAAGAAACATACAATATACAAATAAAATATCACATTCAGACTTGACAAATAATGGAAGTGTAGGAATGTAGTTGCATTATTCTTATTTTCAGGGGGTGCAATGATTAATCATATGTTAAAATAATGACTATATCAATGAAAGAACAAGATCAAATGCCAGGGGAGGTAAGCATATTATTTTTCGATTTACATTGTTTTAGCTAACAATATTTTTCTTTCCAATATCTGTTAAAACACAAAGGGTTTCCTTATTCATAATAGCTAACTATTTTCAATAATATTGAGGATACTAGGAAAAGAAAATAAAACATTGTAATTTGGGGTTGGTGCAAAACATTTTTTTTTGCTTTACTTTTGTAAACTGGTAACAGATTAAAATCTTGGCTGTAGGTAGTAATCACTACTATATTAGAATATCCACCCTGTGCCTATTCCAATTCTATTGGGTTTATGCAGTACATGTGCTTCCAAACATCTGTTACTCAATAATTCAACTTGATAGGACTATGAAATTTATATGTAATATTTTACTAGATGGCATTCCCCGAGGCAAAGTTAAAGGCACTGGAAGAAAAGATTTCACATCCCCGTTGGGTTGTACCCGTGTTGCCTGACCAGGAGCTGGAGGCACTGCTGGATGCTGCCACTGAGCTGGCAGCAAAAGGTATGTGGCATTTAATTCAATTAAACTCATTAATTGGTGAATAGAGTCATAGATATCATGATGTATTGTGTGTGTGTTATGTATGATTCAGGCATACATAGAATTAAGGGAATTTCCCAGAAGATGTTGGTAGAAGATATGCATTTTTGGTCCAATCTCTTGAAATAACACAATTTTGAAGCATTTAGTGGATCAAAGGGGTGGGTTTATACATGATTCATTTGATTTGGATTCTATTTGTCTACAAATTATTTTATCTTAGAAGTAAAAGTAATATATCCAATCTTTTAATCTATTAGTGTGCATATTATCTCAGTTATTATGTGTTATCACATTTTATATCAATCACGAAACAGCTGTTAGTTTGTTGTTTTTGTTTACCACAGGTGAAGATGCGACCCACCCAGCATGTCAGAGATTCTATAATGATGCCCTCACATTGTCCTTCACAAAGATACTAACGGATGATGCAGTCTCATCTTGGAAAAACAACATACAACAATGTGTCCGTTCAAACTGCGAGAAGCTTGTCAAACTTTGTGCAATGAAACTAGATGATCCAAGATTTCTGCATTTATTATCTATGGCATTCAATCCAAATAACAAGTAAGAAACTATTTCATAATCATTGCATACATTTCATAATGACTTGTAGAATGTTAATGAGCTGCATGCATTATCTTCAATTTATAATCTAATAATTTTATTGACATTATGGTACATAATTTCTTACTTCATAATAATCTAATAAGTGGACAAATCCTTGTGTAATTATAGTTAGTGGATGTATTGATAATAATTATTTACTGCTTGCTTATGGATTTAAACATTAGGTTCATCATAGACTTTTCATGTTTACAGATTTCACACTTTCAATGCATCTAGAACTTGTGAAGGCCTTTCCATCTCACCTTCTGGACAGGGAACTACCCAGGAGACTGAAGTGTTTGCAAGGTCACACGATCACCGCACACCGAGAGGATGGCTAGTCTATCTTGTTAATATGTATGTATCACATATAGGTACCAGTTGAGCTGTTCTTGTGTAAACAATATTATTTTATTTTGTGCACAAAGTTCAAGCCTGTTATACTAATTGGATTGAGTCTATTTATACTTCTTTTTCTTTAGTTTTGGGCAAGCAGGTGGATTTGTAAAACTCCGAGACAGGTTCGAAACAATAATGGGGTTTCAAAAGTCTGAGTTAACCACATCCATCACTTCATCAGAAGAGAAAGTTTCCACAGAAATAATAGAAAAGGAAAATGAAGAAAGCAAATGTGATAAAGTTGAAAGTACAGAAGTAGTACCATCTATGGCAGACAGTGGTGAAGTATGTATTATTTACAAAACCATTATTGACGTTTAAATTTAAACATTATAAATATTTTTGTATTGTTGTTTTAGTTTTCGATACCGGCACGTAGCGAACAGCCATCTTCGCTAGAACAATCTACGACTGGCGAAACGCGTGTCGCGACAGTTTGGCAACTGCTGCGTCCTGTGGGAATCTGTCACGAACTCCTCACATCACACACTGTTACCACATACCTGTTACCTGTTCTTGTAAGTATACTTTAATTACTACACTTTATCTCGATTTCTATGCGGTTGGCGAAAGAGTTAGCATATTTTTATCCTTGTCTGTGTTATGGATCAGCAGAAACAAACCACAAAATACTAATGGAATAAATGCTTTTATTCATAGAGCAGATGTAGTGATACATGTGTCCCAATTTTGTTTATAAAAATTGTCTTATAAACTTATCTAATATTTCCTGTATGCTGATAGTTATTGATTTGTCTCCAGGAATGTATTCCCACACTACTTGAAAGTTTAACCGACGACGAACTGAAGAGGGAAGCGCGCGGTAGTGAAAATAAGACTGACACTGTTTCTTGTTTAATTCGCGCCTGTAAATACGTCTCAGTGAAAACGCCCCAACATCACAGTTTACTCAAATGTAAGTTTTTTTATTAATATTTATATCGTAGTATGTAACGATGTATGTATGTGTTCTTCTTTTGTATTGAAAATGTGTGGTTAGGGTAAAGTGAGATTGATCTGAAAAACAACTCTAGAAGTCCGATTTGAGTGCAATGGAAATGCACAGAATGACGGGAACAGGAGGAACAAAATTTCGACCAACTGCTCGTATATCATGCATAATTGCATATGCAGTTGTGCCTTAAAGTAGACCAACCCCGTAATTTACAAAGGAACGACAAAGTAAAACCTGGCAACAAGAGAAGAAAGAATATTACGAAAAAGCTTTCGTCTCAAATCGCCGGAATCAGGTTGTATCGGTAGCATACCCTGTAGTTGCAAAGGGGCGCAGTCTTTAAACCTCCCCTTTGTTGCTACATTCTATGCTACCGATCCCTATATGCCACATAGAAGCGTCGTCAGCGTACCATCAAGAACCGCTGCGGCACGGCTCCATCGGAGCCCAACGTGACCATTCGTGCCGCAAAGCCGAACACTCCGGGGTACATCTCCCGTCTACACTACACCACTACGGCGGAGGACATCGTGGAGTACGTGCGCCAGAAGACGAAGTACGTGGCGAGAGTGCAGTTGCTTGAGTCGCGCCGCAACGTCAACTTTAGAGCGTTCGTGGTGCGAATACCAACATGTTTTCTGCATCTCGTCTTGGAAGAGGACTTTTGGCCGCAAGGAGTGGTGTTCCGTCGCTTCCGCGGGCAAGTGCCACAAGAACGCGCAATGACTTAGTGCGCTAGTGAAGTGTTACCAACATAGTTTTAAGGCTCTATTAACTAACACAAATTGTATTTTATCATTTATGTTAGTCTGTAAGGTTTTTTATCTATGGGTTTTCATATATGCCTGAAAATAAATTGATTATTATTTTATTATTATTATAGTAACGGAGGAAAAGGCGATAGAGTCTAGATTACTTTACCTGTCCGAAAGTTCGTCCAGAGCGAAAAGCCAATATATTTTTTAACACAAATGTTATTATTTCCTATAAGAAGTGCTACGGTGTTTGTTGCTGATATGAATAAGTGACTACATAAATTCGGTTTCCATTTAGCTCTTGCCGATTAGCAAACTTCTTTCGGCGTCTACGTCGGTCACTGAGTTAGATTGTGCCTTCTTTTCCCTAAATTTTCCGTTCATTACATAATAAATTCCATTTGCTCGCCTGGTGATGCCGAATGAATCCGATCACAATATGTGCGAACTTAAGAATATTGTAACTTAAATTTTTTCAGCTCTTGAAATGTTTCGGTTAAAAATGATTTTGCGATTGCTACAAATGTCTTCATTCAACGGAAAGATGTCGGCGCTGAACGAAATCAATCAACTCATAAGCACGTTTTCTCAGCAACCAAAACCAGAGTGGCTTACACCTGCTGTAATTACGGTAAGATATTTTTAGTAACTTATTTCTTAAACACGCAATACCCCCTTACGTTTTTACAATACATATTGTGTCCAGCGTTTCTTTTTTCAATTCAGTCCGTTTTGCTGTCATTTCATTTTCGTTGTACTGTCATATAACTGTCGCATAACTTTAAATTGTACAATTTTATTCTAGACTTGGATCCGTGAAAATAAAGTAGTAGACATAGTTTTACGAGACTCTCTTCACCAGCCGCAGTATGTTGACAGACTGGAGAAAATGCTTAGGTTTATGATAAAAGAGAACTCCTTGACTCGGGATGATTTGGACGCCATATGGAAGGCTCAGCACGGGAAACATGAGGCGATTGTGAAGAACTTACATGACTTACTAGCCAAACTGGCTTGGGACTTCACTCCTGATCAACTTGACCACTTATTTGACTGTTTTAAGGTAATTTTTACTTCCTAAGACTTGCAACAATTGTTTGTTGGTTGTAATGAGGCGATAACAGAATTATGTGCATTTTCTAGGCGAGTTGGGCCACATCCAGCAAAAAACAAAGTGATAAACTACTAGAGGTAATAAGAAGACTGGCGGAAGATGACAAAGATGGTGTAATGGCAAACAAGGTAAAGGTCTTAACTACCAAAATTTATTTCCAGTCTTCTTTTCAAGAAATAAACCTATGATAATTTGTAATCCAGGTATTAGTGCTTTTTTGGAATTTGGCCCACTCCGATGAAGTTTGCACGGAGATAATGGATGTGGCGTTAGCTAACCTTAATAAAATATTGGACTACAGCTGTAGTCAAGACCGTGACTCACAGAAGACTCTTTGGTTGGACAAGTAAGTATTTTTCCTACCTTCATCTTTCTATTGTATAAAAAGCTTGTGTAGTTTATTATGTGTGGGTATTTCTAGTCTGTCTAGTCCATATATCAGGTTGAACATGTTGTCACTACATTGACCCCTTTTCCAGGTGCGTTGAAGAACTGAAAACCAATGAAAAATGGGTGTTGCCAGCCCTCAAAATGATGCGTGAGATATGTTGCTTGTACGAGGCGGGTGGCGGGACAGGGCTGCGGCCTCATGTGACTAGACAGGAACTTATCGACCGCCTGCAGACGCAGCACTCACTTGTGATACTCGTTACTGACTCACTCACACACTATATGGAAGCCGTACGGGCTAAACTTGCGGGTATGTGCGACCAAAAGTAACAAGGTTTCCAATAGGAAATATGATTTCTTACTGGGTGGCAGCTGTCAGGATATGCAACAGCCGATAATTTTGTTAAGACTATGTTTACTGCCTGTATCGTCCCACTGCCGGGCAAAGGCCTATGTTTATTTCCCGTCTGGGCTGCGGGTTGTTCGAAAGAGATACCGCGGCCTCGGCGCGAGGGCTAAGAAGGTACATGGGTGATTTTTAGTCAGTAGAAGTCTGACAATCCCTTCCGCTCTGCCCAAGAGCGGGAGGGGTTATTTGATGATTTTCAACCCGCCCAAAAAAAAAAGGCCTATGTTTATTATAGTTTAATTTAATTGGCTCCTATTAACATACCTTAATATACTGACTGCAGAAATATACATTGGTAATTATTTATTTCGCTTATGACCAAAAAGTCCATTTAGTTTTGCAGCATTCATTTAAATCAAGTTAGATTTTATGGACTATAATGTCCACTAGGAAACTACCATCCAATTTGAACGGCTTTCAAAAAAAGTCAATTCCAAAACAGTTAACCAATTGATAGACATAATTGCGATTAATAAAATGTGTTTATTTGGCACATGCCACAAGTCCTAAACAAACGTCAATAAAAACCACGATTTTTATGTTTTACAGAAGAGGGAGAAATAGACTGGGACAACTGGCTACCAGATGGCAGGTACCCACATGCAGCACAAGTTCATGAAAGACTCAGTTTTCTAAGATTTCTTTTGAAAGATGGACAACTATGGCTCTGTGCAGAACAAGTGAGGGGGCTACTTACCTTTATTTAAAAGTTAAATTTAATTTTCTTTGTGTAATGCCTGCTCTTATTTTCTAGGCTAAACAGATATGGGTATGTTTGGCTGAGAAGCCGGCACACCTCGGCGACCGCGAAGCGTGTTTCCGATGGTTCAGCAAATTAATGGGGGAAGAACCTGACTTAGATCCTAACATAAACCTACATTTTTTTCGACGGAACATTATGACGTTATCACCGAATTTACTAACCTTCGGTGGTATCAAGTGTTTTGAAAGGTAAGATTTGATCTGAAAGGTTTTCAAAGACCATAGACACCACATAAAATTCCTCAACGATATTTTAAATATTTACAGGTTTTTCAAAGCAGTTAACTCCAAAGAAGGCAAACTGAAAGTAAAGAGACGTAGTTTTTTACTTAACGATGCAGATCTCATAGGATTAGATTATTTATGGAGGGTAAGCGCAAAATTGATTCACTCACTCTTGTATTGTAAAATAAACAAAATTGGACTCATTCAATAGAAAACAAACTATGAAATTGTAAAATAAACAAAATTGGACCTTATTCAATAGAAAACAAACTATGAAATCGTCTGTAACGTTACGCCACTTTGCAGGTGATAACGGAGTGCGACGACGAGATCTCGGCGCGCGGCATCGAGCTGCTGCGAGAGGTGTGCACGTGCGTCGGCCCGCAGCTGTCGGCCGCGCACCACCACGAGGCCTTCCTCACGCAGTGCTGCGCGCGCACACAGCGCATGCAGAAGGAGATGGAGGCGCACGAAGGTATCACTTCTTCTTAGCGTGTCGATGACAATTTAATTTCTTTTTTTTTTACAAAACTTTATTAATTTGTGGGGCAAGACCACATTTACACTCCAGGGCAGAGTCATCTATGAATCTCCACCTGAACAGGTTTTCCTTGCTTCGGCTTACCTGTGTCCGGAGTCTATTTAGAGACTTCCAGGTCAGCCACCGCTAATATTTATATACTTCTGGGAACAGTAAATGTCCCGAGTGATGATTACTCATAGTCATCATCATTGTCTAGCCTTTTCCCAACCCTGTTGAGGTAGACCTCGACCCTTTCCGGATGTAGCTAAATACCAGTATTTTATATGGAGCGACTACCTATCTGACTTTTACAAAACTGAGCATGATTACACTTGGGAAGGCTGATTTTCAGAAATGTTTTCTGACTACCTGTGCGATCGATCCTACGAATTACAAACAAGACTGATTAACAAATCATTACCATTTTGAAGTATTTTACATAAAGTAGTAGTTGGACAGTGTATCAAGAATCCCTCTTAGTGGAATTTCCAATACTTTCAAAGTTTTCAGGTAGCATATTTTTTCATCGCGATATTGACTAAATGACGCGACCGTTTTCAGATTCGTCGATGGAGGGTTGTACGAGAATGTGTAGAGTGATTCGTGCCATACAAGAATATATTAATGAATGTGATAGAAGATTTTCGGCGGAGCGTCAGATCTTGCCTATCTACAGGTCGGGTCGGGGGAGACAGTGCACGATTATAGTCAGATTCAATTTCCAAACTGGCCAAAGACAAGTTGACGATATTGAGCTGTTCTCGCACTCCAATGAGACCCTGCACTCGTTGCGGACGACGGTTCAAAGAAGGTTGGTTATTTTACTTTATGGTATAATTTAAAAATTAACCTTTTCTTCTGTACAGTTAGTAATTAATCCCTGTTTTTGTTTTAGGCTGAAGAGTGCTTCAGAAAATAATATAAAGTTAGAGCTATATGTAAATAAGTTGGAGCTGTATGTTAATGGGGAACTATTAGATTCTAGTCACGATAGAAAAATTCTGTCGCAAATACCGCTTCGTGACAAAACTGTGATTGTTGCTAAGGTAAATAATCCAAATTTCCTAAAGATTATCGCATTTCTGGGTTCTTTTTAATTATTACTGATATTTTCAAAGATGGATTTTAACACAAGATATTTTCCTAGGTTTATGATGGACAGGTATGTGGTAGTGGTGGCTGTGGTTCGTCAAACGAGTCTAGCAGTGACTCTAGTACTTCGTCGCCGCCGACGTCGCCGACACCGGAGCATGCGTTACCTGGCGTTGTAAGTATAAACTTAACGAATTATTTCGTGCCGTGATATTGTGATGCAGCATTTGAGTACATAAACCATGCTAAAGTTTTTTTAAAAAACTCATATTTTGTTGTTTCTTTTCCCAGCTTTTTGCACAAGGCTCGTGGTATTTGCCTTTTGTATTAAACTTGGAACATATTGGTATCACCAAGGGGCACGGGCCGCTCACCGAAGCGGCGCATTTACTCTCTCAGATCTGCCCTGCGCATAAGCAAACGGTAAGTTCGACTTATAAACCACTAGCTGACGCCCGCGTCTTCACTCGCGTGGATGTCGGTCAAATTATATACTAAAACCTTCCTCTTGAATCACTCTTATCTATTAAAAAAAACCGCATCAAAATCTGTTGCGGAGTTTTAAAGATTTAAGCATACATAGGGATATAGGGACAGAGAAAGCGACTTTGTTTTATACTATGTAGTGATAATCATTGCAAATAACAAGTTCGAACCAACGGAATTAGGTTTAAATTGCTATGATTGACGCGTTTCTGTTAAATGCTAATAACTCTTCTTATTGTTACCTTAGATGTATTTGATATTTAATTATATTGTTTATAGGTGGACAAACTGACAGAAGCTTTGCTATGCAGAGATGACACAAAACTGAGGGATATGCTATACGGTCCGACTCCACCCACGGTAGCTTATAATGTAGAGGTAAGTACTCTAAAGGAATTGGCGTAGAAAGTAAGTACCCTAAAAATAGCAGGCGCTTATAGCCTAGGGTCTTAGTACATAAAGCTTATCATAGCAAGCCGAAGACATACAAGCTTATGCACCGTATTAGCAACTTGCTGAAAGAAATTTGCGTGGTAGTGTTAAATAAATAGCAGATAAAATATTACAATCACAACTTATTAACCAACTTCAAAATAGGAGGAGGTTCTAAATTCGACTGTATGTTTTTTGTTCAACGTGTTACAATCGTTTCACAGACAAAAAAGATATAGGTTACACAGCGCCAACTACGAATATTGTAAAGAACTAAAATGGTTGCGTTCCATCATTCCCAACAAAAAGTAATACTATATTGTTTTCCAGGTGTTATACAGCATGGTGATGCCATCATCAGACACGCGACTGGAACGCTGTCGCAGCTTTCAGATAGCTTGCGTCAAGAAAGCACCGCTTTTAGTGCAGTGTCTGTCGGATAGTGACTTTTTACAAGGTGCTGCACCGCATACACGGAGGTAAGTACTAAGTTATCAAACAAACTAGATTTTATAATATGACCAGATTTACCATCTTCCGATAAGTTTTCAATCAAGTTTTTTTTTATGTTTGAAAAAGGATAATGACGCTATCCCATTTTCGAACGTGCTTGTTTTAATTTTTTATTTATTTAGAGAAACATTGCCCCACACTAGGAATTTCTCCTATATTGTGGGTGCGTTTAAGAACATTTAAACTCACATACACAAACACCCAGACCCGGAACAATTATCTGTAGCCTCTGTAGTCCATACAAATCGCAACGCAGCAGTCACTGCGCCAACCGTGCCGTATCGATGTATACTTGAAAACTTCGAGATTTCTTATTTAAGGTGAAGTGCAGGAACTTGAAAAAGTCATTTTTGCACCTTTATGAACTTGGAGGCTTATATTCATGATTTTGATGATTATATTTCTGTAACTACATACGTCTTACAGCCGCAATTCATATTTTAATCAACATACAAACTAGCACTGGCCTGCAAATTGCAAAAAACGTAAAAATATTTGAATTTCGCGGGGTGGTTGGAGCATTCACCTTAAATTCTATGAGTAATGGTAAAATCTGCGACCCCAAGTTGTGGCTGTCAACTACTAATGTTGTGTTTTGTTTCAGGGTTGGTTATTTAGCTCTTGTGAGGTTGGCCAAATTGGCGTTATACACGCTTGGCCATCTATTTGAAATACTAGCTCCTGATGGAACCGAAGCTACTCTAGACAGAGAATTCAGGTTAGTTCTCTTTAATAATAATTGACCATGGAGAAGTAAATGAATGCAGTGATAACTTGCATTCGACATTCAGACAATCACTTTTAAAATACCTGCATTTGTGACCCATTTAAAACGACTACTACTTGGGTTAGTAATCATAATGCTGTGGGAATTTGTTTTACTTCGTGAATTTGACTAAATGTAGTAGTATATAAATATAGTATACTATACAGGGTGGTTCCGACGATACGACAATAAATGGAACCACTGGTAGTTCTAGTTCATAGGAACATATTTAAACTATAAAATAAATCCTAACACCTTCGTGGTGCCGACGATACGACAACAAACTACATAAATGTCTTTGCCAAATTCTTTTGTTACATTTTATTTCCACTCGTTAATCGGTGCAAATTATTCCTAAGGTAAACCAATATTTCTTTGTAAATTGTAATGTATTTCGTTAACAGTTTTATGCTACTTAGTTTTATTGTTTTTTTTTTTCAATTTTTTTATTTTGGACTAGAACTACCAGTGGTTTCATTTATTGTCGTATTGTCGGCACCACCCTGTATATAGTGTAAGGCTTCTTGTTTTAACTGGTGTGTTTTTGTTAGTAGAAGGGATGTGACGATACTACGCGAAGCACTGCAGACGGTACCAAGCCATAGCTGTGAATTGATGGTCAAGGCTATTTCCGAGAAACTGGCCAATGCGTTAGGGGAACAGGTAATTCCTATAAATATTTATTACCATTTTTTTTCCGAATCAAGGCAATCGCGGCATCAGTGGCGTCTCCGAGGTCCGTCAGGAGTTTGGATACTTTGGACGCTCCATGGGCATTGTTTGGTTACAAGCGATTTCCAAGACCGTTGGCGTTATTTTGAGTGTTCCATTTTTAATTATTGGTTTTTCTAAACAGGTGGTGCTCAGTGGAGAGGACAGTGATTCAGTGTCGACGTTAGTTTGGTGGCGCGTCCCTACCGCGGCCACGGTGCGCGCTCTGTATAGCCTTGCTTACTCTGTGGCGCAGCCTTCAGAAATCAGCGGTATCGTCCACCCTGATGATGTCACACGTAAGTTGAAGTTATCTATTTATTCACACAATACCTTATGTTGGTTTGGATCTGCTTCCATTGCCAATGTCATTTATTGTAGTGAACTGTAACTGCTTGGTGGAAACTGACCCTAATGCGATACCTACCCAATATCAGTGATTCAAACACTATTTCAAGATTTTTTTGAATTCATAAAGGCTTGTCTCTGTTATTAAACTTATGTCAAACACAAATGACTCACGGGCTTGTGATCTGCATCAACTTGGTTAATCGTAATCCAATAGTTAGTTATAGTAATACTTATTTTTATCCACCTTTGATCGTGTTTATAATTATGGTTGTAGTTGTCCGAGAATGTATGGAGGTGGTGACGATCTGCATGGCGCTGAGCGGCGGTCACCTGGAGAACAACTTGCTGAACGAGGCGTGGTGGCAGGACACCGCGCTGTTTCTGATGATTGATTGCCCTAACCCTCAGGTTAGTTCTCATTTTTTACTGAGACATGGTTGTTTTGATGACCAAAGTGAATACTAGAGTTGTTTTAAAATAAAAATATAGCGAATATTTTTTTGCATAGAAAAAAGAAAAACATACTTCTTGTAGTCGCTAAAAGTGGGCGATCTTTATGTATTTCATGACAAGTTATAGATATATAATTAATGTTCCATGATAAAGTAATGCGACATCGCTCGTCTTCCAGTGAGTAACATAGTGTTCGTTCCCAGGTGCGCGTGTCGTGCGCGGAGCAGCTGCTAGCGATGTGCGCGTGGGGGGGCGGGGGCGGCGCGCGCGCGGCGCTGGCGGCGCTGGGCGGGGCGGCGCCGCGACACGTGCCCGCGCAGCGCCTCGCGCGCCACGCGCGGCACGCGCAGCAGTTCCTGCAGCTGCTGTGCCGACTGGTCGCGCTCGCCGGACCCACCAAGCGCACGCTTGAAGATCTCGCTCTCGAGGTAACGTGCGATTATATTTGGGATTCAACTTTATATCTTAATGGTTGAGAATAAGTTGCTCTTAGTCCCAATTTATTTGAGTTCGGCGCAGTATAACTTTATCCAAATGTCATTGATAACCATTATCTCAGTAGATGACCCCATTTCCAGCTTTAATATCATCTTATTCACTTTATAATTATATCAGACTACTATACTTAGACGCGGAGATGGCCGATGGAGCAAGGCATTGACTGGTGGTGGCCAAGGTTAGGCCACACAAACCAGGGCCGCCCTAAAGCTCGCTCGGTTGACGACATCGTCAAAGTCGTGGGAATCACCTGGACAAGAGACACACAGGATAGGGACACATGGCGAAAGAAAAAAACAATATAACGGAGCTTCAAAAATAGAAAACAAATAATCCTAAACATACATTTGCTTTTCGCACGTTTTACGACAATATTCACATTGCGCAGGTGTCGTGGCTACGCGCAGTGCGCGCCAACCCTCTGTCGCTGGACGACACATTGCTGGAGGGGCACCTCAACCTCACCAAGGAGCTGTTCGCGCACGTGCCGGCGCAGGTCAAGTACCAGTACGGCGCGCATCCCGACCACAAGGATGCGGGACTTATCAAGGTAAACTGCTTTTTTTTATCTATTTGACCTTTATTTCATCTATGTGTGAGACGTAGCTGTTTTTTTTTAATAAGTATTTTGTTACAAGGATACTAGAAACTTTATTACTTGAGAAACTGCAGTACCTACGTAGCATACGCAAAAACTTTGCAATGAATTAAGACTCGCTCTTTATTTAGTCACGTGTAGTAGTAATATTTCTAGTCACAAATATGTAGTTTAGGACCAGTGATCTAACAACTCATCCAGCATTGCTCAACCTAATTCTATCCTCTACTTATTATTACATAGTATAAAACATACAAAAAAGCATACAGACGAATTGAGAACCTCCTCCTTTTTGAAAGTCGGTTAAAAACAAAGTCACTTCCGCTGTTTGTACGCTTAGATCTTTTAAATTTCGCAACGGATTTTTATACAGTTTTCAGCAATAGTGATTCAAGAGGAAGGTTTATATCGTCGGACTAATTATCAAAATTCGTATCTCCAAAAACGCCATTATTTTTATTCCAAAACATTATTAATAGTGATTAAATTAGGTAATATATCTTATTCCTAACCCACCCACTATTCTAAACTTAAAAATAAAACGCCATTTTAAAAACCTCTCGAAATTTATTAGAAAATCAGGTTTTTTTGTTGTTCTAAGCTGATAATTAGACCGACGATATGAAACTGGTGCAGTTCGGTTAGTTATATTCTATTGTCCTCATTCTAACACAGCTGTTATGGTCCTAGGAAGTAACAACGGAGTTCCTGTGGCCGTACTCGTGGGCGTGGTGCACGATGTCGCTGCGGGCGGGCGGCGAGGCCAGCGAGCCGGCCACGCCGCTGTGCCGCACGCCGCAGGCCGCCGCCGCCGCCACCGACCTGCTGCTGGCGCTCGTGCACGGCTGCGTGCCCAACATGGCCGCGCTCGCCAACCTGCTCGAGCAGATGTTCTACAGCGGTGAGTGTGATGATTTGATTCTTCACTTGCTGTGTTTCGTGGTTGCAACGAAGCCTTTTTTTGAACGGTGGGAAATTATAAAATGGCTCCTCCCGCTCGATCGGGAGTGTTCTATTGACTAAAAACTACCCATGTTCCTTCTTAGCCCTTTGTGTCGAGGCCGCGGTATCTCTTTCGAACAACCCGCAGTCGCGACGGGATTGCAAAAAAGCCTAAGTTTAAAATGGAAATGATTGAAATGTTCGGCGATATAACATAGATCTTTAATTATATTAAAATTATTATGTTACCGGCCAAACCTGATTTTATGGTAGAACGAGTTTGTCCTAGGACTTGTCACAAAGTAACGATCATTAAGCAAACCCGTTTAAATGGGTTGATAAGGTTAGAACTATGACCAACCACGCGCAAGCCGAGCGAGCGCAGCGAGCGGTGCTGCGGCGACCGCTGCATCCGAGTTGGGTTGTTGCTTTGTTTGGGTTTGTGTATCCTGACACGATGAAACTGTTTGGCTTCTCTTTCTATAATCTGAGAGACATAAAGTTTGCTTTGGGCTGGGGTTTATTGTCTATGTAATCATAATCGTTAGCTTTCTAATCTACATGTAATCCAACCGTATTCTGTAAAATGAGCAATATAAAACATCTACAGACAAGTGCATGCCGCTAGCGGAGTGGGAGTACATGCCATGCGTGGGCCCGCGCCCTCCGGCCGGTCTGGTGGGACTCAAGAACGCCGGCGCTACTTGCTACATGAACTCCGTGTTGCAGCAACTGTACTGCGTGCGGGCTGTGCGCGACGCGTTGCTTACTGTTCAAGGTGAGGACGAAACTTTAATAAATGTTTCTTTTTGTTGTACCTACATGTTCGACTCGTTACCCGTGGTCCCGGTCGGTCTATCCATTACTCCATGGGTAATTTTAATTACGCGTGGTTCCATTAAGGATTGTTCTCGGACTTTTCACTGTGAAAGTCATAGTGATCCTTATTGTTGTCACGATAAAAATTGATTTACCATGGTTTGCTGCGCCACTAAGAAGTCAAAATCACGGTGGTCTTTATTCTCGTCACAATATCTCGTCAGTTGGATTGCTGACGTCAGAGAAAGGAATATAACTGACGGTCGACCACTTTTCTACCTTATTACTTAGCTTATGAGAGAAAAAAGTCAGTGAACTCGGCAAAATCTTCATGCTGTTATTTCAAATAGCATTTTTACACTGATTGTATGTCCACCTTAGACATTGACTTCGCTTTGACGCTGTGTAATGTAAATGCATACGCTGCTGCACTATGCTCGTACGTACAAGATTGTATAAATAAATCGTCACGGTGTTACAAGTTGTGAACAACGTCAATAAATGACTATAAAATACTCTTTTATAGGTGCTGCTACAGATCTAAGTGAAGATTTTTCTGGAGAAAGCCATCATCACAGTATCGTGGAGAATAATATTGAGGTAGGTCGTTGAAAGGATGTTCTTCGATTTATTTGTAGTTCCTTTGATATTTATTTTATAACTTACTTTTTTCTCCTTTTCAGAACAACACAGATTACAATATAACAATTTTAAAACAAGTACAAGCAATATTTGCCCATCTTCATTATAGTAAGCTACAATACTACATCCCAAGGGGACTATGGGCGTATTTTAGGTGAGAACCACCTCTATACTGAACTCCAATACTAAATTCTATTTCAAAATACATAGAATTCATAATAACCTTATTATTTCTAGGCTTCAAGGTGAACCCGTAAACCTACGTGAACAGCAAGATGCAGTAGAGTTTTTTATGTCGCTGGTCGAATCACTAGACGAAGCTTTGAAATCATTAGGGCAGGAGCAACTAATGGCTAAGACTATGGGAGGCACATATTCGGATCAGAAAAATTGTAAGGGCTGTCCACACAGGTAATAATAAGTACCCTACTACCCTTTTTCTTTTTTTTGGCGGGTGGAAAATCATCAAATAACCCCTCCCGATCTTGGGCAGAGCGAAAGGGAGTCTCAGACTTCTACTGACTAAAAACCACCCATGTTCCTTCATAGCCCTTTATGTCGAGGCCGCGGTATCTTTTGCGAACAACCCGCAGGCCCGACGGGTACCCTGTTACCCTTAAGTTATAGAATCAGGCATTACCGGTATATGTTATTCAAAGTATTTAGTTGCGAAAAACACTAAACTAGTTGCAACTAAAGTGATCCAGTCCTGGATGCGGGATGCGCACCGTCCCCTCGCAAAAAATATGCACATATAGGAGAAAGCAATAATTAGCATGCCATGCACCTAAACCTATACTCGACACTTCAGGAGATGTTGACTCGACGACTGCTAACCCTAGATCTTTTTCACATAATTTAAAGTAAATATTGTATATCATTTAATGAGTTGTTACCCTTGCCAAAATTAAAGTATGTATGTTCGAAATTAGAATTTTGTTTATACTTGAATTGATTATTTTCAGGTATTGTAAGGAGGAACCGTTCAGTGTAGTGTCGCTGGACATCAGGAACATGTCCCGTTTGCAGGAATCTTTAGAAGCGTATGTACGAGGAGAGTTGTTGGAAGGCGCAGACGCCTACCACTGTGATAAGTGCAATAAAAAGGTATGGTTTACTGTTACTAATGTTCTGACCTTTTTGTAATTGCTAATAAGCTATATTTCTTAATCTTAGTTTATACATAAACTTAAGCCTTTTTCTCACACACATAGGCAGAAATAATAAAATGACACCCATAAAAGACTGTGTTTGCTTCACCCACGTTTATACATCTGGTCACACATAATCTTAGTTGGTTAGGTAGGTTATAGGTATGTTGAAAATAAACTAATAAATGTACTTTATTTCTGTTGCAGGTGGTGACAGTGAAACGCTTATGTTTAAACAAACTACCTCCAGTTTTAGTTATACAGTTAAAGAGATTCGAATATGATTTCGAGAAAGTGTGTGCAATAAAATTCAATGACTACTTCGAATTCCCGCGGGACTTGGACGTCGAACCTTACACAGGTATAGAAATTGTTTTGCACTTTACGTCACCTGATATAAAGTTTATAATGGCATCAAATAATGTTCTGCTGTGTGAAGATGACAGTTTATATTGCACTTTATGTTACTTAATATACGGTTTATCTTTCAATGCCATCATAAAATTGCCTGATGAGCCTTACTTATTCAATATCCGTTGTTCAGCATGGGGCCTGGCCCGGGCGGAGGGTGACTCGTCGCTATGGGAGGGTGGCGAGGAAAAGGCGCAAGAGACCCACTACCAGCTCAGTGGTATCGTCGTACACTCCGGACAGGCCTCCGGGGGGCACTACTACTCATATGTGCTACTCAGGTACGTACTAGTAGTCATGCGGTGACTAGCTTGTTGTTTGCGACCTTCGTCCGCATCATTTTTTTATGTAAATATTACTTCCGAATCTTCTTGAATCATTACTTCTTGAATCGAATTTTGTTTCCAATTTCATGGGTTTTAACAGTACCTAGTAATGGTTTAATTGAAATAAATGCTTTGACTTTGACTTTATAACATCAGCTAACTGCCAGAACGAGTCAGTAAATATCAGTCCTACCGTTGTTTGTTCCGTCTCATCTCTAAAGTCTTATCTCTTTTGGAGATGAGACGGAACAAACACAGACAGACAAATATTTATAAATGTGTTTTTTTTACATAGTTATAGTTTCATTTGTATTCAGTAAAAAACCGTTAATTTTAAATCACAAACCGACTTGTTAATTTTATTCTACACTAGCTGTACCCCGCATGTGTTGCAATGCCCTTTTTCCGACCTACTACCTGCCTACGTACCAACTACCTACCTACCACCAACCTACCTAATACCTACCTACCTACTTCCTACCTACCTACTTCCTACCTATCTACCTACCTACCTACCGCCTAATACCTACATACTACTACTTTCTCATCGTTTAAACCTTCTCTGGACTGCCACAAATGTTTCAAAACCAAAATTAGACAAATCGATCCAGCCGTTCTCTTGTTTTAGCGCGACTAACGAACAGCAAATAATTTTTAAATTATACGCAAACACCTTTTGAAAAACCGTTTTTCTGTTGGGTAAGAAACAGTAATTGTATAATATAATTTTATATGATTGACATTATAATATGACGCATGGTCTGTTTGAAGTTGTCATTCGTTGCCTGAACAATTGAAAGTCACTCAATTGTTTTGCCTACCCGAAACTTCTCCGCTAACACTTGAACTTTATAGTATGGTATTAAAGCTCAAATTGACTTTACGTTTTAGTTAGAAAACGTTTGTATGGGAAAAAGAAAAGGGCTGTTTTTAGGGCTTTTCCTGCCATTATTCGATTTTTTCTCGCCGTAAAAACCATCCTTGAACTTCAACGAACATTTAAAAAAAAGAATTGGCCAAATTGGTCCAGGCGTTGTTGAGTTACCAACACATTGAGCGATTCATTTTTATATTATAGATGTAGAGATTTAGTACTTGAAAGTGACCAAAGGATATTGCGGAACATTATCACACCTCTTGAACTCATTTGTTGAGTAAAGACGAGCATTCCCTCTACATAAATAAAAAAGATGCTGGTATTCTGCTGCATCCGGTTATACTGAAAGCCGACCCTGAATTAGTATACAAAATGCTAGGCAGATGTGTGTGAAATTTATCCACTGTTATTACTGTTTACTACTCAAACACACATAACATCACGCCTGTAATCCCCGAAGGGTTAGGCAGAGGTATACCAAAGTCCCACGTAATAGGGGCGAGCTTATTACCATCAACCGGGCACAAATCCGGACTACGTCCTGATTGAAAAGAAAAAAAACCCAATAACTAAATTGCCCGACCTGGGATCTGTACTACTTCCTACACTACGAATTTCTCCTGTATCGTGGGTGCGTTTACAAACATTTAAACTCATACACAAACACACCCAGACCCAATACATCTATCTGTAGGCCATACAAATATTTGTTCCGTGCGGGGTTCGAACCCGCGACACGCAACGCGGCAGTCCAATAACTCCGCCACTGCGCCAACCGTGCCATCAAACTACTAATGCTGCGTAATATCGATAGCTTTGAAGATTTAGTCAATATCTTGCAGGGACAACGGCAGTGAGACAGGCCGGTGGGTCAAGTTAGACGACGGGGACGTGTCGGAGTGCGGCATGCATGACGACGAGGAGATGAAAGCGCAGTGCTTCGGCGGAGAATACATGGGCGAAGTAAGTACATCATCATAACACCCCGGAATCACTCACTGGTATAGGCCTCCCCTTTTTTCTGCCACACTGCCTGACATAGTGGCGAACAATCGCCATTATTACATACACACAAACTGAGCTCTTTGCCAGTTAAATTAAAGCTTATTCTTGCAATCATTTTCTTGGATAGGTAAACAAATTGAGTGCTCATGCGACAGTGTCGCTTCATTGTTTACTACTCCATACTATTGGTAATAGACCGAAAAACCATGCATTAAATTGTAATGAGTGTGTTATGAGTTCGTCAGTTTATAATATCGCGAAATAGATTATAATCTAACGGTATTTACAACAGGGTAGTTGAAAAAAAACTTGAGAGGTGTCAAGGAACACCCGGATGGAACGAAGTTATTGTTATTATTTTTTATTATGTAAAAAAAAAAAAAAAAATGTAGAAATGAAAATATCTGGCTTGCTTTCTATAAGAGAGAGAGAGACAGACAGAGAAACATGCGACGCCGCACAGCTTACAATAGCTTACTATAGCAAAAAGTGTCGTGACAACTTTTCGTAAGAATTTTTTCCGTCTAGCCCCCTTTCACAACGCGCGATAAGGAACTTTGTTCCAAAAAGTCGAAATAGTCCGTCAGATAGATTACTAAAAAATATTGACATATTTCTTCTTTTTTCACGTAAACAAAAAATGAAGACAGTGCAACGAAAAGTCGTGTGACATCACAGCGTGGTACATTTTTTACCACGAAGTGACGTCACTAGCCCCCACTCATGATTTTTGACACGTTTTATTGTCATACATTTTTATTATTTTGATAAAACAAAAAACACATATAATCCGATATTTTTTGATAATCTAACAGACGGACTAAACGGATCATATTTTTTTAAGTCAGGAAACATCCCTATTTCGCGGTCATAATAATATAGAATATTGGTGATTCTGACTGTACAGTACCTGTATAACACTTGATTACATTGTTGTAGGTGTTTGATCCGATGGTAAAAAGGGTATCATATAAACGACAGAAGCGGTGGTGGAATGCGTACATGCTGTTTTATACAAGGAAGGACACGATAGAAAGTCAATCAGCTCTAGAAGTATCCATGAAAAACTTGACCATGAAGTAAGTTTTTTTTAGCCAGTAACACATTTTAAATAAGGCCATATCAAAAGACTAACGAGTTCTTATGCGACTGTCATTTATTTTCTAGAGAAAATATTATTCCTCGTCCGATCTGGCTGTCAGTACGCCGCAGTAATATTGCATTTTCGCACAATCAAGACCAATTTAGTCTTGAGCATTTCAATTTTATGAAGAAACTTTGTTGTATGCGAGTGCAAATGTTACCAGGATCTCAAAGTGCTGTCTGGGTATGTATAAAATGAATGAAATAAGTATATTTTCAGTTCACATTTGATATCTGTGATATTTATCAATGTTTTATCATATCAGGGGCCAGAGCACGAAGAAATGTCAATGTTAGCGGTGCAATTGGCCACGAAGTTCTTGTTCCAAGTAGGATTCCGTACAAAGAAGACGCTGCGCGGGCCCGCAGCGGACTGGCACGACATACTATGCCAACACTTACGATGCTCGCAAGTAGTTAGAGCATGGTTCGCAACTGATCTCTTCAAATATCCACACAGGTATATTTTGCAATCTAAACTTTATTCCAATGACATACAATTCATTTGACATGCGCTTGTTAATTCAAACTTACCTTTTGAAACCTTTAACTAATATGTTTGCTTTTTTCAGGCTATGTGACTACTTATTAGCAAGTCCAACGGCTGAAGTGAGGATAGTATTTATGAAAATCATCGTCTTTTTGGCGCATTTCTCAGTGCAAGATCCACCAGGTAAACAATTAATTGATTGCACTCATTCTTTTAAATACGCACAACGTAACAACACCATGCTCCACTTCTCATAATAAAGTATTAATTAGTCTTATCCTTCTTCTTAGCGTGTCAATGTCAATTTTAAATTGAGTCAGCCCAAAATAGGGCGACGAATTCAGTAGCGTCCTCATCAGTCATTAGCTCCCGTGATGTACAAGCAACTGTAAACAAACAATGGGACAGGCAGTCCCACTGTTGGTGGGGCAGCACCACATTCACACTCCAGGACAGAGACGTCTAAAAATCTCCAAAGTATTAGTATCTATGCAGTAGAACGAAAATATCAGTAGTATTAATACCGAAAATTTTCTTGCTGTGCCTTATTTATGGCCGGGTAAAATGTAGCATTGGTTTGTCCCACAGTGAGCAACGGCTACGGTTCGTGGTGCACTCGCGAGGAAGCCGTGTCGCTGTCGGACCAGCTGCTGTGTAGTGCGCGCGCGCTGGCCGTGCCGCCGCACACGGACGCACACACGCACCGACACTTGCCACTACTCTTCAACCTATTCCACACGTATGCCAGCCTCGGGCTCAGCGAGAAACATCAGCTGTTGAGGGTGAGTAATCATCATAAGATCCGAATCTATTTTAGTCGTGAATGACTTCTTTTGGGTTAGCTCGTTCCATCGTCGACCTCATCTCTGTCGTCAGGACAAGATTGAGGTCAAGAGAAGGCCCATTTAATATTAAAAAAAAATCTGGACGTCTTGCCTTCTTCATGCCTAAACCGATGAGTTTATAAAAGTATGTTTTTTTTTGTAGTAGAGATTCGATGTATAACAAAGATGAACGATGATGAGTGAAAGGAAAGTTGAAATTTCCATTCGAACTTTCCTTTCAATGCTCATCGTCAGCTCGTCATTTTTACTTACTGCCTAGCAAAAAAAAAAACGGTGGTTGGAACCGTGGGGCACAGCTAGGTGATAATAATCGTCTTAGGACGATAAGAATACGGACGACTTTTTTGTGTTGGAAATAAGTATTTTATTACATAATGAATAAATAATGTAACGTTTTTTCTTTTCAGCTAAAACTACTCGATATTGTTTTATCCGTTTGCATGGATGAATCGAACTCATCAATGGGAAAATACCAGTATCCAGAATCAGCGAAAATTCATCAGGTAAAATCAACTTTTTTTATCTCAATAATTACTATCTAAAGGCCTTTTATTGTCGTCAAAATTCTCGCAATGCCGCTGTTTAATCAGCTAAGTGACGTCATCAATCCAATATCATGGGTTTAAATTAATGGGTTTGCTGAGAAGAATACGAGAAAGTTTTAGTTATTTTTCAAGTAGGTATAATATTTATTTATTTACCACTCATTATAACAACATTACAGATTAGATCCAATGCGATGCTATAAGACACAAAAAAAGGACAACATAAAAATATTGATTGTTATGGCTGGTTGAGAGGTAACAAGTATGATTGTGGGGCAGGTGGTGTGCGCGCTGGTGCGGTGCTGCGACGTGAGCGCGCGCTGCCAGTCGGCGGGCGCGGAGGGCGCGGCGCTGCACAACCCGTACGCCGAGCTGCACGCGCACGGCCCGCGCCCGCTGCTGTCGCCGCACGCCGCCGACGTGCTCTACAACCGGACGGGGTAAGGCGTATACCTACACTAGTGCAATATTTTTTTTTCCTTTAAACATACAATACAATTCCTTTTACTGAACCCTAAAAAAGGGAATACATTGGTATGGAGAATGGCAGACCCAGTGCTCTCTTAACAATTTCGGTGCCAAGCACCTAGCATATGGGTCCAACAAAAATTCGCTTGCCTGCCTCCGAGGCGTCGCTAAACGTAGCTATAGTAGACTGGTGCTCACGCGGCACACAAATAAAAATGGATAATTTCAACTAGCTAGCGAAAGTGTTCAAACTCATTTGCCAACGTTTATAAAGATATTTAAATTTTTGAAAGTGAGCAATTGCTGAAGATAGTTAAGTTGACATTAGCCATTCAGATCCTTGCGGCAGGCAGTCCACTGTTTTCATGTTGGGTTGCGTGGGGCAGAGAAAATAAAACGACTAATCTTCTATTTATTGGCTGAGTCAATCGACCACGATCTGGTCACAGCTTTATATACCAATCCTTTTCGTTTTACACTCTACAAACTACACTCTTGCAATATTTTCAGAAGTTACATGAAAAAGCTGACGGAAGAATGTTGCGGATGCGAGGAAGGCATCCGGCTGCTTCAGTTCTTGTGCTGGGAGCACGCGGGCTGGTCGCGCGTCGCGCTGGCGGAGTTGCTGTGGCAGATGGCGTATGCGTACTGCCACGAGCTGCGCCGGCACTCGGACGCGCTCACCGCGCTGTTACTCATGGAGGATAGTTGGCAGCAGCATCGGATACATAATGTTATTAAGGTACGTGTGATAAGTTTTGTTTCAATGAATGAGAGGAATTACTCGAATTCAGTACATGTCGTTTTTTGAGTGACCACACTACTTAACGATGCAAAATTGTCTTGAGCTGATTTATGTACATGCAATCTTTTTGACTTTCATAACATGAATATAAAGCTCTTTCTGACTGATTGAAGCTAATTCCGCCACGACAAGTTACATGTTTCAGCATAGACTTAAATTACTATTGAATCAATTAAAACACGATAAAGGAGTCACCATTTGCTCCTTGACGGCGTTGCAATAATGTAGATGTTTGAGGCGCAAAGTGATCTAGTTTGACCAGTAGTAATAAAGGTTACATTACCCTCAGGGCGTGTCGGACGAGCGGCCGGGCCTGCTAGAGACGGCAGCGCGCGCCCGCGGTCACTACCAGAAGCGTGCGTACGCGTGCGTGAAGTTGTTGGTGGGCGTGATGTGCCGCGCGCCGCCCGCAGTACGCGCCGTGCACGCACACACAGACGCGCGCCGGCGCTGGCGACAGCTGCTGGCCTGGCTGCAGGACGAGCTCGACCGCGTAACTACTGCTTTTATGTTTTTAGCTCCACTCCCTTCGCTATCATATTAGATAGGAAGCTGATGCTAATTCACAGAAGAAAAAATAAAATGGATTAAAACATTGTACGACGAATCTATGTCATCATTCTTGTCTTCTTTTTTCACGTAAACAAACATGAAGACGATACAGTACTTCGACAACTCGTGTGACGTCACATCGCAGTACATTTTTTACCACGTAGTGACGTCACAAGCCCCCACTCATGATCTGTTTTATCTTCGTCATTTTTGATTAATTTGATGAAACAAAAAACACGTATCCAATATGTTTCGATAATCTAACTGACAGACTAAACAGAATCATATTTTTTTAGTCAAGAAACATCTATTAAATCAGACTGGCATCTACACCTGTCCATTCTAACGTCTTTATTGTTAAAAAGAATGATTTGAGGTTGACTAGTGGAACTGGTTTCAGAAGTATGGCCCAGGCGGTTACGGCTCGTACGGCACATGGTCTCCGCCCGGTACCTCCAACGAGACTTCTAGCGGATATTTCCTCGAGCGCAGCAACTCGGCCAGGAAAACACTCGAAAAGTAAGTCATTTTCTCTTTCAAACACCATAGCCTTTGTTTTGTTGACATTTACATTTATTCTTTTTTTTTTTTTCTCAAATGTTATCTTGAAAATGGTCCACTGACGATGCAAAAAGAACTTGGATCATCTGCGTATAGAAGGCATTTAACAGGCAACTCATTCACCCTCAATATAAAACACTTTTTTTTTTCAATCTGTCAAACAACTATCCATGTAAAAGTCACAAGCATATGTATACACTTGGCAAAGTACAGTCGAATTTCTCGTGAAATAGCTATAGCAACTTTGAGATATGGCCCACTTTATGATAATATGTGTGTTCCAAAATATTAGTTTCTTTATGTAACATGAAAACATTGCCTAGTGTCTATATATTGGTGCTGCGGACTGTACACCTAAGGAGACGCTACACATCCCTGTCTAACACCTCTTGAGATGCAGAACCAATCAGTGTATGCCCTTGACTATGACCCTATTAGTCTTGACACAAGCACTAGACATCTTGTATAAAGATTTCATTGCACGTACCAAGCACCTGTCCATAGCATACATTGATAAGGTCTACCAGTTCTTCCCTCCACACATTGTCATAGGCCTTCTCCAAGTCTACAAAAGCATAGTAAACACTCTCGCTCTGCCAGGGTTATGCACTTTTTGGAGAAGATCTAATTCACACAACCCATTCCCTATATAAATCCTGCTTTGACATTCCAAATCTTTTCGTCTTTTGACATACAGTTCTCCGACAACGCTCAAAAGACTAATGCTGCAGTTTTCACATTTCTGCTGTGAATCTTTTGTCTTATATAGTGGAACAATTACAGCCTTGCACAAGTCATCCGTCACAAAAAGTTAGCCAGAGCGGTGATGGGCCACCCCATCACCGCTCTTCAACATTTTAACAGACACTTGGTCATACCCTGCAGCTTTCCCAACTTGCTTTCTTCTCAATCCTCATACAATCTCATCCATTTCTATTTCTTTCTCTTCAAACTGTGTCTGAGTTTGCGTCTTCAAAACTGACCTCCGCCCAGCTACCCACTTCTGACACACTATCCTGAAAGTTTGTTTAGTGTTCAGGAACACTAACAAACTTTCAGGATATCCTTTCCAGTGTTCCAAAACCTTATATTCTTTACTTCGTAAGCATCCGTCTTCTGCTCTTACAGCATTCATACTTAATAATGTTACCTGTTACCAGAAAAGGTAATATTTTTCTTCCTTCTCATCCTTCTTCTTTTTTACCAGGTCTTTCACTTTCATTTCGTTGTATCTTTTATTCACTCTTACCAAATCATTCATCATATCTGTTTCCCGGATCCTCATATTTTTTGCCCTACTATTCTTTGTAATATCCCAAACTTCCTCTAAACTGTCATCATTTATGCCATCAAATACCTTATCCATCTTCTCTTTAACTTTTCTCTTATAAGTAAGTCTTAGATGATCATATTTTTCCCATTGCCTTATTTTAAAATTAGCGTAATCGACGACGACTAAAAATGTCCCTCCAGTTCAAATAATTTTAATAATGCAAACTTCAATCATAGGGCTTACCAACTTTGCCCTGAAGAAGAAGACGAAGAGGAGGATGAAGGTCGGGAGGGTGCCGAGGGCTCCGGTTCGGGTGACGCGGCCGACGACAGCGCCGATGAGGACGAACCGCCAGACGACGAGCCGCCCACGCGCCGCCTTACGTTGGCGCCGCCCGCCGCGCCCTCCGGCTCGGCTGGCCCCGCACCGCACGCCGGCCCATCACCGCACGCCGGCCCCGCGCCGCTTGCTGGCCCCTCGCCTCACGCCGGCCCTGCACCACACGCCGGCCCCGCGCCACACTCCAGCCCCGCGCCTCACTCCAGCCCCGCGGCGCACGCCAGCCCCGCGGGCCCGGTCGCCCCATCGACGTCGCCTGTGCCGTCTCCCGCCGCGCCCCCTGCGCCGTCACCGGCCCCCGCACCGGCCCGTGACCCGCTTCCGCCGCTGTGAACGCGTCTCTAGTCCCCGCCCCGCGATTACTTATTTATACTTACATGTTCCGCTTTAAAAGTACCATAGTATTTATTATTTGCCGTTAGGATTCGTCGTAGTGCTCTCTCGGCGGTCGAATTTATCGGTCGTTCCGCTTCGTGCCGAAGGTTGGCGCCTCCGCCGGTCCGATGCGAGCGTCTCGTTTGCGTGCAACGTATATGAACGGACTAACGGTCGGTTCGGAATGTAGTTTGGTCCCAAATATGTTACCTTTTTAAGTTGTTCGACACGACGAGAAGCAATCTCCTCTAGACGTAAGTTTGTTTATCTGTGCAAAAATATCTGTGAATGAGTTGTGAAGTTGCAACAAGTTCTTTTTATTAACTGCGATACCGACTTTGTTAACTAATCTAAATGAAATGAACAATATTTCAAGTAATGCTTTTATTAAAATAGTTAATCTGATGCATTTTAAAATAGTGATAGATAGCAATTTTTTACTTTTTAGTTCTGAGAAATTGACATGAATTAAGAGAAATCGTTCACAGTACATATATAAATCGTCGCATAACAAATATTAAGCTAGGTGCTATCTACTAGAATCACATAGTTGATTTCGAATGTGCGAGCGCGCTTATTAACTGTTTTGTGCGAACTTGTAAGCTTTTGACGTTCAACATTGTAATAATTTTAAATAAGAGTGCAGTAATACCCAATGGACAACTTACAATGGTTCCTGCATTTTTAAGTTACATTTTATATAATTATAAATTGTTTCAAGTTAAAATATTGCCGTTAATACTTTTCTAGCGATATAGTAACACATTTGAATGACTTATTTTATTGATTAATTAGAAAAGGTACACCGACCGAAGATTACAGCAGTATGACGTAATATCAGCTGGTTCCACATGTAAATGGAGTCTATGAAATTGAATTGTGCGTTTTGATCACGTGATCCTCGGCGTTTATTTTGCATTCATAGAAATATGTGTGTGTGCATGATTCGTGTCATATTTCCACAGTCACTACATAAGTGGTAGAAGAATGAGAACATAAACGATAATTAAATAAAAAATAGTGTGTAATCTGTTTCCCGGTCAATTAAACTAAATTTCTGAAACACATCTCATGTTATGGTCGAATCTGTTGATTATTTGGCAAAGCTCAAATAATTTACAAAGCAAGTAATTCGTAATAGATATCAATATTTAGGGACCGAGTTCATCGCAAACTACTTCACTGATAAATGTTGTCAAATACTACGAATTCAACGGTCATTTTATATTAGGTAAGAACTGTAGGAGAGCTTTCTAAACTGAGTCATGTTTTAAAAATCATTGTGTACACAATGTTTATGAGTGAAGTAAAATTAAATGTACATAGTAAAACAATACAAATTATCGAGGCCAGAGAACACATATTGGCCTAACTCTGACTATGTAAACAATGTTTAATATTTCAGTTTTTTATTTGCTAGATGTATTATTATAATAAAATAAACTTAGTTTTAATTCAGTGGAAAGTGTAGATATAGGTATTAACGACTAGTCTAACAGGAAAATGTTGCCACTATGTCAATGTTCTGCTTTGTAATATAATGTTATTTATTTTTATATTTCACGACGGTTGTATAATATTTTCCTTTTTTTCTAGTGGTAAAATTGTTGTAACATCCAGGCTATCAGGCGACGCAGCCGCTCGGCCGCGCGTGCGCGCTCGCTCGCATGCACGCACGGCGCGGCCGAACGCCCCTTTCATAGTCACTTGTAGCCATTAACGATTGCACTTCGCATTCTAGTATTTTACAAATATAAAACCACCGTGATATTCTGTGAGTATTTATTTTATCATATTACTTTTAACATTAATGAATCTTCAAATTTTGGTCGCAAAGACCATGTGCCTTATTTTAATTTTATTTGCTCAATGCTTGCACCTGATAGTCTGTATATTGATCTATTAACAAGTTTTAATTTAAAAGACTGTTATGTCATTCATTTTGCATGTAAACATATTTCGATAAATAATTAAATAACAAAGTATTTAAACAATGTGATAAAAATAGAATTAAAATTTTATTGCTTATTATAACACCAAGCATTGTTTATATGCTAAAGTGAATGATGTCAAGTCGTGATTTTATTTTGGCTTTAAAATTTTAAAAGTCGCTTTGTATCATGGTTTTTATAAGTAAAAACAACCTTCCAAAATCACAAGTTGTAATGATTGATATAGTACAGAATAGCATTGTGAATAATTAGATACCTGGTCGATAAAACGCTGATTGTTGTTAATGTTATTACCAAAGATGGAGTTATAGATGAGGGAGTATGGTGGCCCTTTTCTTAATAGCTTAATAATTGAAATGTTTTGTATCTTTTGTAAAATGCAAAGTTAACGATATTATGTTGAAACGAGATAAAATGTGATTGATCTTAGATAGGTGAACCGCTATGATTCGTGTTTAGAAACAAATGAATCTATATATTGGTAACTATTCACATGTGTAGCAGATACAGATGTATGATTCTCGGAGCGAGTTTCGAAATCTTGTAAATATCATCAACCGGCAATAAGTCAAACTCAACATGAACTTCATACTATTTTATATTCACGAAATTCGTAAATAGATCTTAATAACATAAATAGCAGTGAGTTTCTCAAACAAATAAGTTTAAAAATGAAATGCATTTTTTTTTTAATATTGAAAATTTTGTAATGTAGCGTATTTATAAACTTGACTTAATACACACCAATTAATTTGGCAGATATAATGATATGTTGGATTTATTCAATATAATTCAACGCATGCAGTTTTCACAATAATGTAAAATGTGTATTGATAGAATTATTGTAAGATCAGTTGAGTTTTGTATAACATTTCTATGGCAAATATAACAAAATGGCATTTGAAGATTATACAAGAGAATGCTCAAAAAAGCATTCATACAGATATTATACTATTCAGATCAAGAAATAAATTCATAAAATCTTTTTGAGTGTTTTAATTCATCCAAGATAACAAACAAACACCGTCACACTCATAATAACACACAAACGCATCAGACACATAATTGGGTACTTTTCTGACTTAAAAAAATATGATTCTATTTAGTCCGTCAGTTAGATTTATCATCATCATCATTTCAGCCCGGAATCACCCACTGTTGGGTATAAGCCTCTCCCCTTATCCATCCGTTTCCCGCGCACCTGACAATATCGTCGACCCAACGCGCTTTTGGACGGCCCTGGTTTCTCTTGTCCAACCTTGGCCACCATTCGGTCAGCATCTTACTCCATCGGCCATCTCCGCGTCTAGCGCCCAACTCCACTTGGGGTGTATCGCCCGCCCGTCGGGGCTGCGGGTTGTTCGCAAGAGATACCGCGGCCTCGACATGAAGGGCTAAGAAGGAACATGGGTGGTTTTTAGTCAGTAGAAGTCTGGCACTCCCTTACGCTCTACCCAAGAGCGGGAGGGGTTATTTGATGATTTTCCACCCACCATAAAAAAAAGGTGTATCGCCCTATCCCCGACGTCGAACACTTTCGTACGACGACGGATTTCTGTGTTGCGCACTGGGTTTAGCAGGGGTATGCCGAGCATAGCTCGCTCCATGACCCTTTGTGCAATTCGTATTCGGTACAGTCTCCTTTGTGCACGTCCATGTCTCGGCACCGTAGGTCATCGTGGCAGGACACACGAGGTTGGAAAGGTGGGTTTTTAGGCTTTGGGGTATCTTCTTAGACCAGTTTAATTTAACACATAAATCCAGATTATCGAAAAATATTGGATATGTGTTTTTTGTTTTATCATCATCATGATGATGATCATCATTCTCCTGCTCTTATCCTAATTTATTTGGGGTCGGCGCAACATGTCTTCTTCTTCCATACTTATGTTTTTCTCGTAATGTCAGCAGTCACCTCCTTTCTAGCCATGTCATCCTTTACACAGTCCATCCATCGTTTCTTTGGTCTTCCTCTACTCTTATAGCCATCCACATTCATACTCAACATTTTTCTCACAACATTTTCTTCATTCCTTCGCATCACATGTCCATACCACGACAATCGATTACCACACAACTTTTCATTTACCGGCCCCACTTTCAGACTTTTTGTTTTATCATCAAATTAATAACAATTATAAATTAAAAACCCTGACTCAATTATTTTTGCGAAGCTTATTTAACTTATATGATATGAATCTGTATCTAAATAAATATGATTGTTAGAACGGAAATTTAATATAGAATATTTGTGCCAATCTTAGAAGATATCGCAATGTAAAAATTATTCGCGCGACTAAATAATTACGCGCACGGCAGTCATTCGCTGAGTGGCAATAAATATTAAACATTGGTTCTCCACTTTTACTCCCTATAAGTCTAACTTGGTCACCAAAAAATCAATTTTCAAGCTTTTAGTTTTAAAATCGTTAATTTATATTCCTCATTCCCTTTCAATATAGTGTACATTATTTTACAATCCCTTTCATTTCTTGCCATTTATTACCCATATTGAGGAATTAAAAAAAAAACACCATTTTGTGGTGGCGGCCATCTTGGATTTGAAATTCGTCATAGTGTATAGTATTCTACTAATCCAGCCCTTTCATTTGATACCTATATTGACAAAGTTGTGAAAAAATATGTAATCCGCCATTTTGTGGCGGCGGCCATCTTGGATTTTAAATTCGTCATAGTGTATAGTATTCTGCTAATCAAGCCCTTTCATTTGATATCCATATTGATAAAGTTGTGAAAAAATATGTAATCCGCCATTTTGTGGTGGCGGCCATCTTGGATTTGAAATTTGTCATGGTGTATAGTATTCTACTAATCAAGCCCTTTCATTTTATACCCATATTGACAAAGTTGTGAAAAAATATGTAATCCGCCATTTTGTGACGGCGGCCATCTTGGACCGATTTTCATTAAACATAGCTAAGAACACTCTCGACTAATTCACCTTTCAAACAAAAAAAAACAGAATCAAGATCGGTTCATGTGTTCGGGAGCTACGATGCCAGCGACAGAGACACACACAGACACGTCAAACTTAGAATTATTATAACACCCCGTCGTTTTTGCGTCGGGGGTTAAAAATAGACGAAAATAAATCGCGTCAACCCTCATGAGTGGGGGCTTGTGGCGTCACTTTTCAATCAAAAATGTACTGAAATGTAACGTTACACGTCTTTATTTTTTGTTTATGTGAAAAAAGAAACAATATGTGTCCAATATTTTTTGGAAATCTATCTGACGGCCTAATTAGTTTTTTTTTTGTGGTACCCTATTATCAGAAATCGTAAACACATCATTCCAGTCTAAAACAAGGATTTGACTCGACTTTAGTTAGAGGTACGGGGAATCAAGAAACGGACGTACTGGATAAAATCATCGGTCGTTGCCAAATTTCCCTGGAGTAGTGACCTAGGCTCATTTCGGAGCGAAAATACGAGCTGCAGTCGGTCCACACTGGAGCTCATACTTGCAATTATGTTGAGTTTCAGCCTCACACTCAAGTCGACAACCAATATTTGATTATTATTTAATACCAATACACGGTGTAAGGGTCATCGACGCACAAATTGTTACTCCAGACTCGAGAGTCTAAATCCCCCAGTGTTAACATTGTTCATCGGTTATTTAATGAAAAAAAACTCTTCTACACATTTTGACCGTGTAGGTACTGTAGGTATTGCACATTTGTCGGAAACAGTTGTTTTTTTAAATAACCACTGAATAGTACTGTTGCCTCCAGAATCATGTGCAGAATTCATGGTAACAGTTTGCGCCTAGTTGTATGATAAAACCACATATTTCTTCTGATTACATGGGTCAAGATTTAAAATCCACGAACGGGTGTCCATAGTGTTTGACGCCTTGTGTAATGACCTGTGGCCTAACACAATACTTATATAGATAAGATGTATGGCGTGTTATCATTTGCACGCATTTGACGGCAAGTAATGATCAAGCTCGAGCAGTTTAATTTTACGTAGCCAATTACTTCATGAAAACAATGGAGAAATATATAAGTGTAAAGGACATCGAGGAAGCTGCTCTGTCGATATTACCGAAACCAGCTCGCGACTATTACAAAAGTGGTGCGACAGATGAACAAACTTTGGCTGAAAATAAACTTGCTTTTCAAAGGTATGTAACTTGAATAGGTATTTACGTGTAATTTATTTGTTGGGTGGATCAGTATCCACTTTATATTTTTTTTGAAAGTTTAGGAGAGTCAGTGTTTTCAGTCTAGCAGGTTTTTTTTTCTTGCTTTTTCCCAACTACAGCGATATAGCGTTTGTCTCGCAGGTTGCGGATTCGTCCAAAGTGCCTAATAGGTGTAAGTCGGTGTGATCTCCGTACAAAAGTATTGGGACACGAAGTCTCCCTTCCTGTCGGTATATCACCGACTGCTATGCAACGGATGGCGCATCCCGAGGGCGAATTAGCTAATGCAAGAGGTACCACACCATCTTCTAACTAGAAAAAATAAATTCCTTTAGATATACTGATGCATGTATGTATGAAATTCAAATTTAGTTTTCATGTACATAATTAATAACTAATTTGAGTCTCTTTGCGAGAGCGGGTAACGGCTCACATCCAGCTCACATCCTTGAAGGATCTATATCTGTTTTTATTAAATTTTTATTTGTTTGGTCGGTTTGTAAAATGTTTTGTACAAAATAAATAAATTATTTATTTGATTCGCCACCCTGTATAAGTTACTTAATTGTTTTAAATTCATTCAGTAATTTTGTGATTTAGCTGCACAAGCAGAGAAGACCATTTTCACACTCAGCACTATTGCCACGAGCTCTATAGAGGAAGTCGCTGAGGCTGCACCTGATGCCATAAAATGGTTCCAACTGTATATTTACAATGACAGGTATATATTTCCCATACCAGATAGATCATAGAAGCCTTATCAAGAGCGCAAAATTCACGATGTGCATTTTATTTTCAGAGAAGTGACCAAAAACTTAGTTCTGAGAGCTGAGAAAGCAGGTTTTAAAGCAATAGCGCTCACAGTTGATACGCCACTGTTCGGCATACGACGCGCAGACGTGCGAAATAAGTTTACTCTGCCACCACATTTGAGGTAATCAAGCCATCAAATATCTTGCACATCGCAACAAGAGAGAAGATTGTAGATTGGCGTCATTTAATTTTTGTGTTGTTGTTTTTAATTCCATTGGTTCTTTACTTACTTACAGGCTCGCTAACTTTGAAGGCGTTCTGTCTACCAAGATCCGTAGCACAGAAGGTGGTAGCGGTTTAAATAAGTACGTTGAGAATTTATTCGACAAATCACTGACATGGGACGAAGTGAAGTGGTTGAAAAGGTAACTAATATAATTTTAAATTTTAATCTGCAACTTTTCATAGTACAAGTACATTACATTAATATGTTGTTTTTTATAGCATTACGACACTGCCAATCATAGCAAAAGGCATTTTACGCGGAGATGATGCAGTGAAAGCAGTCCAAGCTGGCTGTTCAGGAATTTTAGTGTCGAACCATGGAGCAAGACAATTGGACGGCGTTCCTGCTACGGTAAATACAATCCATAGACTGATATAGTGGTAACAAATCTAGAGCGCTCGTCATGGACTTTTACATCAGTAAATGCGCCCTACTGTATAAATGCTAATGGCGGCAATATAATTGTCGCTTGCGCGCTTGCAATGGCTAGACTTAAAATAATGCCGGTTCTAAATTAATAATATTTAAAATAATAAAAAAGTACATAAATTCTTCAGATTGAAGCGTTGCCCGAAATCGTGGAAGCTGTAAAAAACTACAACGTCGAGGTATATTTGGATGGTGGAGTGTCGACTGGAACTGATGTTTACAAAGCCTTAGCACTTGGAGCAAAAATGGTGAGTACTTACGCCCCAATAGGTTTCCCCTACAAATCTACTTACAACCCATGGTAAAACCCATATGGGAAAATCAAAATTAACTTGTCAGTGTATCGTATTAATTTATCCGTTGTTTGTGACAGGTTTTTGTTGGTCGTCCAGCGCTATGGGGTCTGACCGTTGGAGGGCAAGCTGGTGTCCAAAGAATGCTCAATATTTTCCGAACTGAGCTGGAATACACCTTCCAAATAGCAGGTATACGTCTTCTTATATTTTTAGACATATTCTAGCTTATATTTCAACTACTAAAGTCTAATTTATTTTAATTCGAAATCGAACTATAAAGATTTTTTAAGGAAATGAAGTTGCGAGATCTTCGTACCTTGCGAATAAGAATCAGTTCTGCGTATTTCCGTAATTAAAATTGTCAATTTGGTTTACCCAGGAACTCCAACTATTGCTGATATCACAAGAGATATGGTTCGCCATGAATCGACCTACAGTAAACTATGAGACGAGGGGAACCGCGTGATTACATAATGTTATCATCTTGTAACTATGTTATGTTATTTATTTAAGATAATATATAATGACCATGAATAATTTATCTTGTTTTTGTTGTATCGAGTAACAACTTGTTTAGGTGGTCATTAATTTTATGGTAGTCTTTTATGATGGTGCCAAGATATGAAAGTTCACTAAATGAAATGACAATTTTGTTTTGTTAGTTTATTTTACAATTAATTTTCGGTACAAATTGTAGAGAATAGCAGGCGTCATGTAATTTTCATTTGGCCACATCGTCCGAGATATTTTCTGAAACGAAGATTCTTTACTTGAAAATCAACAAATTACATCATGATAAATGATGTAATTTGTCGATTTTCAAGTATATAAGAAAAACTGGCCAAGACGCCCAACAACCTTAAAAAAACACATGGTAAACCCATCAACATTAGAATTACCTTAAAATTACATCCATACAAGTTAATTCCAAGTTTAAGTTTCCTTATTGTCTGCTTCAAATGTTCATCGCTAACCAGCTTACGCTTAAGCGCGATCGTGTTATTGCAGGTGTTACAAGAGTTGCTCATCTCCATACTAAAATCTTCCCTTGGTTTCCAGTCAACTAGACCTCGGCCAGACGTATTAGTGCAATTGTTTTTCAAAGCAGCGTCTCTTTTACGCATATAATGTGTGAAACTATAGCTACGGGACTCAGTGTCTCGGTTTGGAGTCTTATTCGAACTATCATCATAAGTATTATTTTCCGTTTCATGCAAATCACTCTTAGGTCTAAATATGTTTTTCACAGTTTTAACAAGGGTAGTGCAGGATGTATTAATCGCATCAAAGAATCTTCCACTGAATGACCTGTGTTTGATTTCCTTATCAATTTTGCTTCTCTCTAAACGTTTTGCTATCTTCTTTTTCTCTAATTGTCTCTTGATCTTATGACTTCTAAGAGACTTCTGAATAGATCTGACTGAGTAATTAATCGAACGCTGGTTTTCGTATCTGGAGTATTCGCACTTCAAATCTTTTCTCTTAGGGGTGGAGGCAAATTGTGGATTGAAATCGTTTGTGTCTAGGGTATTTAAGCGACTTTCGTCTATTTCCATTCTGGATTCATACTCAGTATTCTTTCCTACTCTACTTTCAACAGTCTGAAATGTTCTTTGAAAACTTTCGGGCAATTCATCAGCTGAGACAAAATTCTTTGCCACAAGTTTTCTGTTCGAATTTTGTTTCCGTAAAAAAGAAAAGCATAGTTCATTAGGTTTATTGAATTGTTCACTCTCATTCTGAATTGCAGTGGGTTTAATACATCTTGGGTTGAGCTTATAAGGATCTTGAGGAGCCATACAGAATGTATTTGTTTGTGACATATTATGAAATGGGATAGTAGCATAACTAGCAGTATTTTTTGGACTTCTGTTCATCATTATATCGGGCGGAAAGAATCCTTTCAAATTATTAAACTCTCTCTGTGCACCACATTGAAGAATTTCCTTCATAACATTTTGGATAAATTTTGTTGTATCGGCACTACATTCCTTCTGTCTGTTTTGGCCAGCAGGGTGCAACTTTGCTAGTAGAGATTCACTCAGCTTATTGTTTTCCTCTTGTATTTCGTTAACTTTTGGAGTTACACATGATGCTAAAATGAAAAGTGTAAGTTGATTTATCCTAACACTCGCATTATTATTTAACAAAATTAAGTTAATTTTACCTTCAATTCGCGACGTATGGTATAAAACTATTGTAGCCCATTGACCCAGCTGTTAAAAGAAAAAGTAATTTTATAAACTGGATAAATCACTCAAGTACTAATAAATTGGAAACATAAAGGCAGTTTTAACTCAAACGCAAATGAATACTACCTGTGATTGCGGTCCATACATCTGCAGTAAGTCTCGTAACTGCTGACAAATGTTTGTGTTGGCGATAAGTGCCGCGGCGTCTGTGGAACTCTGCACTATTGTAGCCAGCAGTTGCAGGCAGATGTCGTGTTGCAGGAGTTCCCTATGATAAATAGGAAACATTTTATCTGTACTATTAAGGTGCAGTTAAACCGGCCGGACCGAAGTCATCAGTACATTATCTATCATCAAAGTCTAGAGTGCTGTCCGGTCGGTTTTACCGCGAGAAGGCGATGGAGTCCATCATAGTTGAAAATATTTCTTGAACAAATTGCAAGTTTATGCAAAGAACCTTTTAAACAGTGACATTCCGTTACATTCCACGAACAGAGCAATGTTGCGGTTGTGATGCTGTAGCAAGCTCTGCAGAACCAAGAGCACCTCGATGTTCCGTTGGCTGCATCTTTGGATACACTGCAACATGAAATCTAGGTAAATATGTTGCTGGTCCGCCAAAGTTAAGTAGGTATAAGCTCCTATCGGACATGAGATTGGAACCAGAAAGAGGAGGCCTATACGACACATCAGTGGGTGATTCCGGGCTGTAATGAAGATGAAAAGACGAAATTGTCTAATAAAGGCCAAGATGCTAGTTTTGCCCGTCGGGGCCTGCGGGTTGTTCGCAAGAGATACCGCGGCCTCGACATAAAGGGCTAAGAAGGAACATGGGTGGTTTTTAGTCAGTAGAAGTCTGCCACTCCCTTCCGCTCTGCCCAAGAGCGGGAGGGGTTATTTCATGATTTTCCACACACAATAAAAAAAAATAAAAAAAAGATGCTAGTTTTGTCCTCTTAGCAAAAAATCTACCCTCGTTTATATTGGTTTTCTATTCTTTATATATATATAACTATTTGGATCATGTACAGTCTGCAGCACCAATATGTAAACACTTGGCAACGTTTACAAGCAATTTTCACCTACTGTATTGATTTTAATTTCATGTTATGTACCTTAACGAAAATAATATTTTTTAACCGATGTTATCATAGTAGTAGGTCAAAAGTCCTAGTTGCAATCGTTATTTAATGAGAAATTCGCGTTTGAACTTTGCCAAATACATATTATTGCTCGAAACTGTACATATTTAGTTGGGTACTTATTTACTTACCATTGGTACAAGGTGCGTACAATAACTTTGATTAGCTTCAACCCCTCGACACGCTTCAGCAAGACATCGGCATAGAGCGCGCCATGCGTCCTGGTGCTGAGAATATGGAATAATATTATTAGCCACGGATGTTTATGTGCGAATCTAAAACAAACCATTTTACTCCCCAGACATCTTTTCCTCAACTAGCAGTGCATATTAAGTTACCTAAAAGATTGAATAAGTACAAAATAATTGAGTTACCATCATACAGGCAGCAAAGAGATCACACATGGTAGCCAAACAACCGCTGCTTCTGATCATATTCCTTGCATATACAACAAGGCTGTTTTTCTTATGGCTGTCTTCGCCATCGACGTATAAAAGAGCCGAGAGAAAATTAAACGCAACTGTAGTTTTTCTAGGGGGGCAATTTCCTAATATTTTGCAGATTTTATCGTATATGAGGTTGTATGTTATGATTGCCTCAATATAATCATCCTGTAAGAAAATAGATGTGTTTAGATAATGCTTTGGATTCCACCTTGCAGAGAATATATTGACAATTATGAACTGGTTTTAATTACATTTAACATTAAACAGGCAGATAAGACTGAAAATAATTTAACTTGCACATCGACTTCTGTGCTACTATTTAATATTTCTAGCAATCTTGGCAAATTGAACGCCTTTCCGTTTTTCATTGAAGCCACCACATCCTGTAATGAAAATTAGTTTGTGTATCAGTGGTGTAGCTAGTCCTTGTAGGGCCCTGTTTTTTTTTTGCAATTTTACAAAACAAAAATATAACATCCTAACTTGTTTATTTTAATAGGAGAATGTGTAAACGAGCAAAGTGAGACCGAAGCTAGTTAATATTAAATGTCTGACAGCGAGAAGTTACATTTTCATTTTTGGTTTTATCAAGAAGAGTGTTTTTATACTCGGGGGTCCCGTATCATTGGTAGCTACACCCCTGTTGTTTATGAATGTGCCCCTAAGACGGCCCACTGACCCTAATTGCCTCTACCAACGTCTGAGAAGGCTGTCGCTTAGCAGCTGGATAAGTATGAAAGCAGGATTTCCAGTTACAGTGCAAATTGTTAGGTTCTCATATCTTCTCTCATGAGCCCTGAACACCGGTAACTCGGACCCAGGTTCCGATACTGGTATTATACGAACAGTTGAATCGTTATTATCTCATAAAAATTTAATAAGGCATAAAATATATGCCCAGATTGACGGAACCTAACCATTAGTATAGCTATGTTTTGGAAAACATCGTAGACTCACCTTTATAAATGCATACTGGTTACTCTTTTTACTATCCATCGTTTCGTTCAACAAATAATTTACAAGCATTACCATCTTTGTGTAGGTCAAAAACTGCTCGGCAGCATTCAAACAAGCTTACTTTGCCGCCAATTGTGTTTTTTTTCGTTAGGGAAGTAATTTCTTCAACGGATCATAGTCTTTTGGGACAAAAATAGTTAAATCCTTTATTAGTTAGGTTGTGGATAATTTCACGGAGCCACTGCCCTCCCTTGGATGCCGTTCGTTACGGCGTTCTATGGGGGAAGTCTTTTCCAGCAGTGGACGTCTTCTGGCTGATGATGATGATGATTGCCCCCCCTTACTCGCAACACTATTGAACCGTAATCCTGTTCTATTATCTGTGCCACCGTACGCCGCACTTCTGTCAAGTTTCTTGTCAATGTCAGTCTACAATTTTCTAACCAATTTCGTCTGAAGTGTTTATTGTTTGTGAAAACTGGTGATTAGAAATTAGTATATAGATTTAAGAATAACTAACCATATACGTGTGTTAGCATGGATGTTGGAGAACTACTTTCATTTAAGGTAAATTAAATTAGACAACAAACGATTGAGTAAAAAAGGGATTTTAGATTTTGTCTCGATTTGTTTTAATTTTAAAGAAAATCAAACGTAAGTACTCGTACAATACAAATTTATCTAACGTATAAACTTTATTTTCCGTTATTGTTAATAAACAGCCCACACCAACGCCCAAAAGACCAAATGAGGAGGACAGTGGTGACTCTGACGACGATGGCGCGAAGGCATCAAAAATGCGGCGAATGGCGAAGGCTAAATCCGATCATCGTATGATACTGCCTTTGAGCACAACCCTGCCGAAGGAACCCATCATCACTGACAAGGAACGAGAAGATATTCTTCGATTTGTAGAGACTGAAGCAACTGAGGTAAATTTCACAATAATATCCTTGCTTTAACAGTGTTGCAAAACATGCTGCAGATTAATTCATTGTATGTCTAGTTGTTACAAGTATAACTGATATTTAAGCATTATTTTAGGGTGACATTCTTGATGATACTGCAGTTAAGAAATTAGTATTGAATTTTGAGAAGAAAACTCTGAGGAACAGAGAGATGAGAATTAAGTTTCCAGACCAACCAGAGAAGTTTATGGACAGCGAAATTGATTTACATGAAGCATTACAGGTATAGTTTAATTAGTAGTACCGTCATATACTGAAAGTTCTTACAGTATCATTACTTTATATAGGCTGCACTTTTAAGGTATAACCCTATCCAACAAAAATTACACACATTGTTTGATTGTCATGCTTGCATACATTGTATTACTGTGCTTTAGCAGAAGAGCTTATAGGAAATTATATTATGCATTATTTAAGTTGTGAATAAATATGCTTCTTCTGAGTAAGCTTGTTCCATCGTTGACCTCATCTCTGCCCTTAGGGCAAGATTGAGGTCAAGAGCAAGCCCATTCCAAATAAAAAAAAAATAAAAAAATTATAAGTAATAAATCAAGTTATAATAACCCCTGGGCGTATTGGTTATTATGAATCGAAGAACTAAACCTAAAATACCAATTAATCAACCAGTAATCATTTATAAACCGTTATCTTGTTGTTAGGAGTTGAGTGCAGTAGCAACAGTGCCGGACCAGTACCCGTTGCTGGTGGACTTGAAGTGTGTCAACTCACTGTTGGAGTTGTTATCGCATGATAACACAGATATATCTACTAAAGTGGTTCATCTGCTGCAGGTAAGTTCTTTTCAAACTTTCGTTGTTAATATTGATGGACGAAATTAGACTGCCGTTGGGTTGTGTGCTTTCAGTGCTGAGTCAAACATTGGTAATCTAACAAAACACTCAATATTTCTAATGGAATTTCAAATTTCCTCTACCCAAGATAAAACAGACATCATCATTAGCTCCCAAGTAATCGAGGGGCACACAACTTTAAAAATAATAATACTTTTCATTGTTATCATGCATGTGAGCATGTCTATTAAAATCCTGTTTCCACAAAACATTGCTAATTAATATTTTTTGTAGGAATTCACAGATGTGGATATTCTTCATGAAAGTGAGGAAGGTGCTGAGGAGCTGATCAATGCTCTGGCGGAGGCTGAAGCCCCAGCCTTATTGTTGCACAACCTTGCGCGCCTTGATGAAACAGTGCCTGATGAGAGAGATGCTGTACATGACACTCTAGGTAATATTATGATCAACTCAAGTGACTCTTTCTAAAGTAAAAATTGTAGGTATCTTTGGATTGGACCATGACAATGTCTAATTTATTGACTATCAAAGGTGTACATATACCTTTTTTATGCTTTGTGGAAGTCATTTTATATACTTTTCTTTAATTCGTTTTACAGGTATCATAGAAAACTTAACAGAATTTAGAATTGAATTGAGTTCAGAAGTTGCTAAACAGGGTTTCATGCAATGGATACTCAAGAGACTGAAGGTATGTCATCAATATGGTCAAGTTAACTTCATCTACATCTTTTAATCAACTCTATAACAAGATTTCTTCATGTGTTTACAGCTGAAAGTGCCTTTTGATGCCAACAAATTATATGCCACCGAAATTCTATCTATTCTATTGCAAAATACTCCAGAGAACAGAAAATTATTGGGAGAACTTGATGGTATTGATGTTCTATTGCAACAGTTGGCTGTAAGTTTTCACAAATTATATGTATTTGTTACTACTAACTACTGTTATACACAACCTAAGATTGTGAGATTTTACCGCTAAAACAAAAGAGAAATACGAGCTTTAAACCTTCTTGTAGGTTATCATACATAGACACACGCCTGCCTACCACACCACCTGAAAAAAAAATTGGTGAAGGTTAATCTATAAAACCGAACTGCAGTCTTACTGTACCTACCCCTTTTACTTTGTCCACTTTCATACACTTTTTGGAGGAATACTGTATTGTAATCGTTCATTGTATTTCCATACAGTTTTACAAACGTAACGACCCGGCTGGGGCCGAGGAACAAGAGGCCATGGAGAACATGTTCGACTCGTTGTGCTGCGCGCTCATGGAGCCGTCCAACCGCGACCGCTTCCTGCGCGGAGAGGGGCTGCAGCTCATGAACCTTATGCTCAGGTATGGTTTCAACATGCCGTCATCATCTTCCTCCTTATGATTGTTTAGTCCTGTATTTATCTGAAGCAGTAATACGGGAGAACACCTGGTGCGTTCTCCCGTATCTCTAATACCAGAACACCCGTCAAAAAAACTGTAACCACACTTTTCTCTCGCAATCTAAAGAGTTCTAAAGAGATTCGTAATACATTGCTTCATAATGTTTGAAAAATCTCTATGAATGTTGTTGAATTGTCAATCGAAAAGCTGTTTGAATGCTTATGTGTTACACGAGATCGCATATGAAGTGAAGTGTAGCGATGCTTTTATAAGCATGCTTAATAAAACATGGTTGTTCCAGGGAAAAGAAAATGTCTCGGAATGGATCACTGAAAGTGCTAGACCATGCACTCGCGGGCCCTGAAGGTCGCGACAACTGCAATAAGTTCGTAGATATTTTAGGACTACGCACTGTCTTCCCGCTGTTTATGAAAACGCCCAAACGGAAAAGAATATTAACAGTTGATCAACATGAAGGTTCGTATCATAAATATAATCACATATATAAATACATATACAGGGTGTAAATCAACACATCACACACCCGTCAACCAAGCATTCTGTACATCAATCTAAGTACCCCTACGCAAAAATTTTTGCTGGGAAATGACTTTTTTTTTGGGGTCAAAAATCACATTTTACGGTAAAACTCAAAGTAGCACTCTTAAAACATTGTGCTAGTGGATGCTTTGAATAGTAAACGGGTCATCGAGGTAATTTAAGTAAAGTTATAACCTGAAAAACTAGTATTTACAAAAACAGCTGTGAAAAATTTGGAACTTTGACCCCCGATATCTCCGTGACTAGGAGGTTCCCAGGTATGGTCTTGAACAAAAAAATGATCGCAGTGGCGGGGAGAACAAGTGCCCTTTATTTTTTTTTTTGGGGTGGGAAATCATCAAATAACCCCTCCCGCTCTTGGGCAGAGCGAAAGGGAGTGTCAGACTTCTACTGACTAAAAACCACCCATGTTCCTTCTTAGCCCTTCATGTCGAGGCCGCGGTATCCCTTGCGAACAACCCGCAGCAGAACAAGTGCCCTTCGTTTGCGTTAAGGGTACTTTTACACCCTATATTATAGCCTTTAAATTTAAAATTTATGTGAATGGCATGAAGCACAATAATAATAGGTTCATATTTTTTTTCTTACAGAACATGTTGTTTCTATAATTGCATCAATGTTACGCAATTGTCAAGGCAGTCAAAGACAGCGACTATTGGCGAAGTTCACTGAAAATGACCTTGAAAAGGTAGACAGGCTTCTGGAGTTGCACTTCAAATATATGGACAAAGTGGATCGTACCGAAAAGGAAATGGAGGTAATTTATATACTATGAAGCGTTTTTCTAAAATATACCAACCAAACGGCTTTATTGTATGTTCTCGAGAAGTTTGTGTTCTTATTTTTATTATCTTATTCATTTGCAGCAAGAAGGAAATGAGTTGGATGATGATGCGCAATATCTTAGAAGACTGTCGGGTGGACTCTTCACATTACAACTCATTGACAGGATTATATTGGAGGTAAACTTTGTATAATACTTCATGCTTTTTCTATGGATATAAGATCTATTTTGGCCTGACATTTTTTTTTTGTTATTATCTAGGTTTGTACTGCGGGCTCATCATCGGTAAAGCAGCGCGTACAACGTGTGCTGTCTCTGCGCGGAGGATCGCTGAAGATTATCCGACACGTAATGAGAGGTGAGGCAACTCTCGTGTTGAATTCATGAATAGATTATTATATAAAAAAGCACCAGCTTCAAGTCCGTAGCGGAAACGAGCGGATCGTTGAGAAAATAAGCAATTAGAAGAATCGAAAGACGCGATGTGAATTTCAACATATTATATATGACTGGATGATTCTCACCCGTCTGTTTTTGAGAATATGAGCCTGATTAATCAGGCTCATATTATTGCCCGTTTTTAAAAACGGGCAACCAGTTTTGGCAAAATTGCTGATTACTACTACTAAAAGCTATCTTGTTTACAGAATACGCGGGTAACCTTGGCGACGCCGGCAGCGAGGAATGGCGCCAACAGGAGCAACAACATATATTGCAACTTGTAGATAAATTCTAAATAAACCGTGTTCAACTACTTTATTTAGTTGTTTTATTGTTCCAAAACTCAACATTTTGAGTGCTAATAAATGTGGTGATATTCCACTAACTATAGAACCCTCATATCGTGTCATACTCAACTGATGAACGCTACTGAAGACGCCAAACTCGGAGCCAAATCAATTTTGGATCGACTTATTGTAGCAATAGACATGCTTAGATCAGTCGACACATTCAACTGAAAATCACTAAGTTGAAGTAGGTTGCGTGGTGGATTGGGAGATAATAAAGACATAAAATACATGTAACAATCGAATAATTTTATTGAATGCATATTTAATTTAAAATTATAATAATTATAAAACTCGCTAACAGTAAACAATATAAAATAACAGACTACATTAAAATAATTCTGCATTTAACTAAAAGAATGCGCAACTTTTATTTTTCAATAAAGATAATTTAGAAAAATTCACTTTTAATAAAACCTGCTTTTCGTGCTAACATAAGATACTTGTTTTTATAAATTTATAATTCGCTGAAGGCCTGGCTCTGTAAATTAAATCTAAGTAACCATAACACCGACGTAAATAATTAAACATAAGTGGTAGAAGCAGTTGTCTACAACGCTCAAACAATTCTCGTGCCTATTGGTGAAACTAAGAGTGTGTCGAAAACTGCCACATTTGCGCGGAACTATACAACATGGATTTGGCTTTCAACTGCTATACTGGTCCATAAAAACGCATTCGGTTACAATGTAATATTTCATAGTAGAAATACCCATAAACTTTACATGTTATATCCCACTATTTTACTAGCTTTTCATTTCATGAAAACAACTATCTAAAATTACAAGACATAATATGAATCTTCCTCTCTCGTTAAATTTAGTTGGTAACCGATCGAAATCTATAATTTCTCCAAAACTGAAACATTTGGGGTTGGACTGTGATATCACCTGGTGGCAGTTCCAACGAATTTCCAATTGCCTTTAGGATATCGGTTCACACGAGTGCTTCAAAGTCCGCTCTTCCGCCGTGTCTTCTTGCGACCGGTCGGTTCAGTTACATTGCGAGGCTAACCACAAGTTGGTCAGTCGTGGGATTGCAAACCTTTAACAAAGCAATCTAATTTTTATGCGGTGGTGTGCTGATAAGTGCTTTTATCACACGTGCATAAACAACATCGTCCTTTATCGAAGACATACAAAGTAATGTTTCAGTTTTGATCGAGACCTGAATTACACCGGGAAAGATTTTAAGTAGAAATAATTTGTAACATGTCTAGAATCTGTCCCTGTCACATAATTTTACTTTGTCGAAAATGTCACTTTGTAAGTTATGCTGTCGGTATATAAAATTGTGACCAGCGATATCACCCTCCAAAATGTCCTACTCTTCACTTCACCATTCACAACCATTCTTTTCATTGTACATAATATTTACATTTGCGTGAGTTCATCATCTATTTAACATACATGACAATTTGTTACACACTGCCCTGGAAATGTTTTAGCTAATACTGCTTTAAATGCCAGCTGGCGCGAACAAAACATGTGCACCATGGTGTGTCTAAAAACAATAAGTATTTAAACGAAATAATAAAAGCATGAAGTATATAAGAAACCTTAGCCAAACATCAAGAAATATATCTTAACTAAACTCGCAAATATTAAATTAAAATAACAAATTCCTTGTTTCCTGTAAATGAATGAACCATGACCTAAAGCTATAACATATGTAGATAAGTACAATAGTTCCTCTAAGTGAAACTGATATAGTTAGTTACATAATTAAGATTTACATAAAATCTTGCTTGAATGGGATTAAATGAACTTTGAGTGTTGTATTGTTGATTATCGTGATGCAAATAATATTTTAATCAACATACAACCTCTGCAGCATTGCATAAAAAGCAAGAAAATTTCGGGCTACCCCCGGCTTTCACCATAAACTGCTAGAGCGGCCATTTTAGACCCCCTGAACTCAACTAGCAGAATATTGAAAATATTATAAGCTCACAAAACCAAAACTGGGTTTATCTTTGTATCACACTAACTCACGATTCTAATCACTAGGAAATTTGCTCTGTCTCATTATTAAAAGATATCACTTTGCAGTTTTCTAGAGCCATAAATGTTATGAAATGCGAGATTTTTTGTTAAATCTAAGGTAAGGTCACATTGGGGTTTCTATTCTAAATAACTCATGTGTAATATTAAATGTTTATAAGATAATTATCACTTCTAATTCGAATAAATCTCGTCACAAGATAAAAGTTGCAATCATGTCACTGGGTTAGCAGTGGGAAGCTGCGACGTCACAAAACACTGGGGAATGTTACAATAAATACGTTTTCGATTTCACTTGTATCCCGTGCCTAACATTAGGTTAATATAGTAACAGACTAACGTAGATTTGCCGTCCTGTATAAATATCGTCAGAGTAAACAACGTAAGGCAACTGTAATTACAAATAACAACAACGACATCTATGTCCTGAACGAGACGCGTGAGATCGAACTACGAAACAGAAAAACACAAAAAATCTATCACCAACACGCTAAATGTGTCCGTCCGACAGAAGTATCTAATGTTTACATTTTCTATTAGAAGTTTAGCTTCTTCCTGTTTCTGGTGTCTGTGTCTATTACACTTGTTTCGTCCTTGCTTGTATTTATTTTTTCTATTCTGTATTCCGGCTAACAGAATTAATTATGTTTCTAAAAAGAAACATAAAATAATAACTCGTAAGTTATAATTTGAATGAGCCATAGCGTTAGATGTATCGATACAAAGATGTCGTTGTTGTACAATCAAGTCGTGTAGGAGTGCTTCGCACAGAAGGCACGGTGTCGGCTAGGCCGCGGTTAGGAAAATTCCTTGCTCATCATCCTGCTGAACGCCTTCGGAATGTCTTCGTTGGTCTTGGACACGGTGCTGCTGCCCAAGAGCGTGGGCGCCGGGAACGTGCCCACTTGTATGCCATGAGCAGTCTTCAAGAGATCGTAGTTTATCTTTTCGGAGACCACTGAATCTTTTCTGGAAGATAGAAAAACGTCATGACAACTATAGTTTTAAAAAAGTCTCGAATAACACCTGACGCTATTGTAACTTGTAAGTAACCTTAATCTTGAGCTTCACGAAAGTCCTCAAACAGTTTATATAACAAAAAAAATAAAAAATTGAGTTGAACAAATTGAGAAAGAGAGAGAGAGAGAGATTGTTGAAATTTTTATTTGAGTTTATTACTGTACTCCTGAATAAGCTTATTTTAGTTTACATTTTATGTGACCGAGCGCAATATTGGTGTTAATTGGCGGTAAACAGAGTGATTTGCATTTCGTCAGCGCGTCCACTAGTTCAAGGGTTTCTCCTATATGTGAGGGTGCTTGCATAGAGATACAGGTCCCAAGTACGCCGTACAGATAAAATAATACCATAGTTTATGTATGCGCTCGTGAATAGAAAAAACAGGTACATGAAACAGTAAAAGGGCACCGTAAGCCTAACCGAGCAATCTACGAGAGTACTTACTGGTACTGCGGGTGCGAGGTAACGAAGTTCCTCATCCACGAGGCCATGGTGGAGATCTCGCCGGAGGAGCGGCGCGCGATAAGCTTGAGGTACTGCTGCACGGAGCAGTGCGTGTCCGCGTCCACGTCCATGCCGGACAGGTACGACTCGATCAGAGGAATCAGGCCGGGGAAAACGCCGTCCTGATGGAAAAAGTACATAATTATTAGTGCATCATACACCAGACAATGTCTGCGCTTCGGTTAACTTCGTATTCCCGAATTAGCACAAATGTCGTCTCAGAGTAAGCCCCCATAAAGGCTTGTTAGTTTGTACTACTGCGTTTTGTGCACTTGCCATACAGAACCAGGATTTGCCCGTATCTGCTAAGTTTTCCCGAATTTAGTGTACAAAGGTTTTCCCACAAAGTAAGGGCTGACTTCCACCCAATGCCAACAGTCATGGACACAGCAAAGTTTTCAAAATTGTATACATGGACACTACAGGTATCATGACTGTGATTCATTACGGAACATAATGGTAGGGTATTCAAATAAGGAAAATGATATCTATCCGGATCGATTGTTTTACTACAAAGCATGTAAAACAGGTTATATTAGATCATTCATTTACTATTTGGTACGTCCTGTTATAACTAATTGAACTTGGACGATGAAGCACCTTTATGTATATAATATGAAGTTTGTAAAGTGGCCTCTTAATTAGAGAACAAGTATGTTTTATCGCTGCCATTGAACGCGATATCTTCACGTTGATTGTAAAGGAATAAAAGTATGAATATTATTTATGCAAATATCTTGTTGAAACTGAGCTTAGTATCATAGACATAATATGTTTAGCCCCTACTTAATCATTCGCATCACTTTCATTTCATGTCATCATCTGCCTTTTCCTCAAACTATGTTGGTCAGCTTCCAGTCTAACCGGATGCAACAGAGTGCCAATATTTACATGATACGATTGCTTATCTGACAGACCCAGTAACTGGGTAAAAGGTAAAAGACTGGATGTAAGACTTTCGACTTCTGGCTACTCGTAACGTCTGGTAATCACTTTGCAGGTAAAATGTAAAAAAGAACCGCTTTGCTAAGCATAATGACAGGAAAAGATCTTTTTATACTAACTTCCTCAACCGTAAATCATTCATCAGACATGCAGGCACTTTCTACTCTGTTTCCTTCCTAAATCAAACATCTACAGTATCCTTAAAAAAAACCCGTGGCATTGTATGTGTAAGAGCGTTACCACCTGCATAATTTCGAGATTAAAGAAAATAAAACACGGACCTCGTCGACGTCACAACAAAATTACAAGTTAACACAATAATATTAATTGTTACGGAATGTATGGCAGAACATGTTTTTAAACTGCAAAATGTAAGTTTCATAAACAATATTGTGAGATTTACAATGTCATTTTAAGACCATAGACTTCTTATTTCCTGCATTTTTTCCAAAATTATAGGTTCTGAAATTTCAGAATATAAGGGGAGCCAGGAAGAGGAATGGAAATTTCAAATACTTTTATTTACAACTAGCTGTACCCGCATGCGTTGCTATGCCCTTTTTCCTACATAATACCTGCCTACCTACCTGCTACATACCTACTACTTACCTACCTACCTGCTACATACCTACTACCTCCTATCCTACCTACCTACTACCCTACCTACCTACTATACCCTACCTACCTACTTACTACCCTACCTACCTACTACCCTACCTACCTACTACCCTACCTACCTACTACCCTACCTACCTACTACCCTACCTACCTACTACCCTACCTACCTACTACCCTACCTACCTACCTACTAGTCTACTATCCTACGTACTGAGTTGTGTTTTGTTATTCTGTCACTTGCGTTTTGTTATACCACGTTTTATGTCACGTCCCACGGGAACGACGGGAACGGGATAAAAAGTATCCTATGTGCTTCTCCTGGTTCTTAGCTACCTCCCTACCATTTTCAGATCTCATCAATCGGATCAGCAGATCTCGAGTTATAAGTGTTGTAACAAACCCGTCTTTGTTTTATATATAGGGTGTAAAAGTACCCTTAACGCAAACGAAGGGCATTTGTTCTCCCCACCACTGCGATCATTTTTTTGTTCTAGACCATACCTGGGAACCTCCTAGTTACGGAGATATTGGGGGTCAAAGTTCCAAATTTTTCACAGCTGTTTTTGTAAATACTAGTATTTCAGGTTTTAACTTTACTTAAATTATCTCCATGACCCGTTTACTATTCAAAGCATTAACTAGCACAATGTTTTATGAGTGCTACTTTGAGTTTTACCGTAAAAGTTGATTTTTGACCCCAAAAAAAAAAGTCATTTCCCAGCAAAAATTTTTGCGTAGGGGTACTTGGTTTGATGTACAGAATGCTTGGTTGTCGTATGCGTGAAGGGTTCGTTTACACCCTGTATATAGATACATACAATACGTACGTGTATTGTGTTTGGGACACAGATTTACATGTGCACCAAATTCAAACTGAATCGATAAAGAAGATAATTGAAAGAGTCCTCGAACGGCAATACTTAACTAACGCACCGGTAGTTAAAGTTACATACACGACGATTGAGCTATTGTATTATTCGACTTGATTCGAGAAATTAGCTAATGTTTTCCAATAAAGTACTTGCGACGCGACGCCGCGTGCCGCAACGTTCGAATTAACCCCGCCTGGTTCCAAGTTTTGTTTAATTTAAAATGTGCTTAAACAAGCACATTTTAAATTACTTTTCAGTTCAGCAAGTACTTTTCAGTTTATTCAGTCAGGTTTTTTACAATTTATTTTTATTACCAACTTTTTAGTTCTTTTGTGTTTGTTCTTTCCTTGGTCGCGTAAAATGTTTATAGGATTTGTCACTTTGAATTTCTTTTAAAAGTTGTTGCAGTGTTGGCAGCAGTTGGCGCAGTGGCTGAGCGATTGGACTGCTGCGCTGCGTGTCGCGGTTTCGATCCCCGCACGGAACAAATATATGTTTTTAGTATTTGTGTATGTTAGTTTATATGTTTGTGAACGCACCCACGATACACGAGAATTTCCTAGTCCCACACTAGGAAATTCAACGTTTTATATTAAAAAAAAGTGTTTTATATCTTTGTAATCTCCTTTTAAAACCCTTCATTTTGATACCCTACTCGATGGTGCTGGAGATTTTTTATTTTTCAACTCCGCGATTTATGGCCTCCAAAATCCGCAAATTTTGTTTGTTTTTTAATTTTAACGTAGCCAGTGACACTCGCGCCATCAAGACGAATCTAACGACGTATATTTTATACAAATCCCGTCATCCGTTTAGGAGTTATGAGGGAACAAAGAAATGGACATATGACATACATACACGTCAAACACTTAAGCATCTTTTTGGGATTCGCCGCAGTCGGATAAAAAGAGGCACCAGCAGTGGGTGAATTCCGGCTGTGGATGATGATGATGACTAGTGACGTAGTCGACATACGGTCATCATACAATTTTTTTTTGCTTTATCGTAATTAGAAATCGACACCCATCTCCTCTGCGGCGTCGAACTAGATAATTTATATGAACTCTGTATACTGGGCACAGTGGTGTGCCTTAGGGTCAACAACACGGCAAGCCCATAAATAAGGCAAGTACACTATTTAGAAACCCTAACAACATTTAGAGTAGTAAGTTATAAGAGCAAGCCAAGCTATTAGGTTTCTAGGCTAGTCTCTTACCTTTCCATTGACAATTTCGTCGATGGTCATCTCGGTGTAGAGCTCGTTCGGGTCCAACGTCTGCTTGGCGAGGTCGGTGGGAGCGCCCACGTCACGGCGCCACCAGAACTTCTCGCTGAGGCACGCGTTCCGTCTTTGTGCACGCTGCATGTTTTCGTCCACCTAGCAATTAAAAGTACAAAGCATACAGGATAAGGAATAATTTGTGGAATACTACCTCGTCGAAAATTACGCCCGTTTTTTATACTTTTAGTCTCGTCAAAAAGTGTAGAGGAAGATTAAAGAAATGATGGATGGATTGTGTAAAGGATGGTATGGCAAGAAAAGAAGTGTCTGATGAGATGAAATGACGAGTAATAGAGAAGTATGGAAGGAGAAGACACTGCGCCGACCTCAAATGAATTGGGATAAGAGCAAGAGAATGATGATAATAAATTGTCTATTCAAAAATCATGGCAGTTAAATATTTTGCGTGAAGATCATCTTTAATTATTTGAACGGAAAGATTACACAAATAAAAGGAAACCTACACATTTAGATTTCGAAATGCCCGTTCCAAAATTAGAACTTTTTCGGCGAAGCTGCGTTTATATGGCTCCCCTAATCTACAATGATTTGCCGAGGTCAATTACTCAGCTACCCTTTAATAAGTTTTGTATTGCGTTGCGGAAGTGGTTGTTGCAAAAGTGTTTTTATTCGCTAGATGAGTTTTTCCAAAAGTGTCCCTGTAAATTTTATACTCTAAAGCACCGACATATTTAACTGTATCATAAGTGTTAAAACTTGTATACTATTGCATGCTATATATTGGCCAAATGTGTGTTACCAAATATTTTATGTAATAAGAACTTCATGTACCTACCATATTTGATGCAATAAATTGATTGAATTGAATTGAATTTAAGTCATAGTAATAATCTTAAGAACTCAAAATCGGGGGCTTTTTACGTGTTGTGTACAGTCAGAATCCTTTGGGTTATAATAGCAATTATTAGGGAAATCCTAAGCATGAATACTTTCGTCGACCTTTGTGTACATAAGGAAAACCACATGAATGTGGGTGCTATCAATGGAAGTTCAACCACAAGGATTTTCTCACCACAGTTAGTTGTTGGTTTGAAATAATAGCATGTGTGACACATTAAAACTGGACCATATTCATATTTTATCAACTGATGATGAGCTCATGAAAAAACGCTTGCTCTCTTCGAAACAAGAAGAGACACTCCTGACAAATAATGTTGGAGGTAGATATGCTTTATGACATCAAAACCGCCTTATGTACATTCACGAGCACTGATAATATGTACACGTAGCGAACAATTATGTTCTACTACTTATGTTAATTCTACACTCGCTTTTTAAATATTGCTAAGAGTTCACATATTTTGGCTTGAGACTAAATATCTGCAATTTAAACTTAAGAGTGAACAGGCATCTTCTGGGGACGCTCGTTGCATCATATACCTCATCCATCAAGACCGTGAAGGAAGCCAAGAGCAGTCACTTCCATTTAGTAATAAACTAAAAGAATCCTCACCTTGCTGATAGGCATGACGAAGTTAAGTTTGTAGGACAGTATGACCCTGGTGAGCAGTACTACAAAGCAGACGTAGGCGGCGTTCTCGAAGTCGGTGAGCTGAGCCTCGCACGGACGGAACTCCACGCGCCAGCCGATCGGGGAGTTCGGCGGCGGCGGCTTGAAGCGCATCGTCTGCCAGTTTGTCGACTGGATGTTCTATACAAAAATATGGGGCTAGTTAGACACTCTCAATTTTAAAGGCTAAAAACAACTTAGTACTTTTTCACTGTGGCAAAGCCCAAAAAGATGGTATATAGCGTTTTAATCATTTCTCTCTTCTGATGCCAGTAAAGTAACCGGTTGATGAAGAACATCGTGGATTTTCGGAAACTAAATTGAGACCGAAAAGAATTCCCCACAATAGGAAAAGACAAAAGTGTGTGGAAAAGGTAAAAGGAGGTCTTCGCCCAGCAGCTCAGCACATATGACTACTAGGCCATCGTTGCATGTTAATTTATCCTGTCATTTGAGTCACAGGGTTTTAAGCTTTTTTTTCTTTATGTGTCGATGAACACAAATTGTCTTAGACCAGTACCTGCACAGTGAAAAGTACGAACAAAAGTCCACTTACTTCGAAATGATCAGTATCATTGAGGTCATCCTGATGCACCTTCTCGGAGAACAACGACACGGTGTCTCTGATGAAGAGGTGTGCGACGTGCAGCGCCAGCGGGTGGTCGATGCCGCCCTCTCGCAAGCGCCGGTACAACGCCTTGTCGTGCACTATGTTGATGTCGTTGTACCTGACACACGACACAATGTTAGTACCTACATTATTTTTTCGTAGATGTAACACCTTATGAACGAATAGGTACTGGCTGATGCAGATTTAGGAGGGTCGAATCATATTGCAAAAATCCGCCTACATCTTCCATTCACCATTGCAGTTGACATAATATTAAAATTTTGAAAAAACCGTGGCACAACGTGGTACTAAAGGGACCGCCTCATGCAATTTTGTATTGAAATGCCAAGGGCTGCAGCTTGTTGCGGTTGTATTATGCGCTTAACTTAAGCCTCCAATTGTGTTTTACGTACGGTATTCAATACCTTATCTTATCTACCGCTGCATATCCATTTAAATCAGCTGTTACTTATTTCAGCCCAAATTTTGCAAATAGTTTTGTGTCTCATACATTTCGGTTTTGAATTACCGACAAATGTTACCTATGGCGCCGCCCTATCTTATCTGACTCCTCAAATCACCAAAGCAGATAGCTAATTTAATAATTTGAAGATACGTTTAATCGGTTTTTTTCGTCGCGGGGTGCGGCGTAAATTATGTTTTAGTATACATAATTAATGTATATTCAGAGAAACAATACTGATAAGTGATAACATTTGTGGCTAATTGACCTATAGTTTAGTAATACCTACTAATTACTCGTTTAATCATCTTTTCTTAAGATATTGGCAATACAAAGATTACATTTCACTTTTTATCTCTTTTTACACAGAGAATTAATGAGTGCACTCTGCGGAGTTAATTGAAAGAAACGGATTACCTATATCCGGCTTGCTTCACTACCCATTGCCTATATCGGTGTGGAGATAAGGACTTTGAGATCATCACAACACAATTTTTTTGTCCGCATGTAGGTGTGCATCTAAGCAAGTGCCTTGGCCGAAGATTAATTGTTTTACACAAGAACTTAAAACGTAAAGACTAGCATGTAAAGTGCATTTTTTGACAACGTAGCCTAGCTGTGTAGTGTGTACCGAACCCTTCAATTTGTATCGCGACATATGACACTGCTAAGTTCCTCCACTGCGCTCGACATTACAAATACTTGAACGTGTTTTTTATTATCGCGTCCGATTAAAATCAGAATCCTATCTCTAAGGTCGTCACACACTCACTTGATGTGTGTTAACGAAGTGTCGCTACGATCACAAGGTTGGATATAACACTGATGAAAATTAATAAAAATATAAATATTAATCTAAACACAATTTAATTTTCAAGATGTAGTTACAAAAATTTAGAAGAGTATACTCGGAGAGTTTGGTCATGTTGAGAGAATGTATGAAAGGAGAAGAAAGTACTCTGGAAAGGACAGGTGAGTAGAGCAATCAGTCTGTGTATTTGACCAGATAATAAATAAGGTGAAACATGTTCAGTTTCAGTCCAAGAGACCACACGCGAGACGTCTTGTGTTTATTATGTTACACCCTGTTTAAGAACGTCGAAGAAGCAACAAAAATAACTAAGGTGTAATATACTTTTTGCCTACCCCTTTTTCCCACGGGAAAGAAGAGTAAAATGATAACTTACTTTTCATTTTCCGGCGAGATATACGACGAGATGGAGTCGTAGCGCGACTTGTTGATACGGAACTTGTTGTTCTTGAGTGGCTCGAGGCCGCGTTCCTCGCGCGTCCGGCAGTCCACGGAACCGGCGATCACATTCCAGCGACAGTCCACGTCGGTGAGGAAACCGCGGAAGATTGGAGAGGCTGCTGATAGAGCCAGCTACAGGGAAAAATGATCATCATTGTTAACTGCTCTTATGCCAATTTATATTAAAATTTTCTAGTCATGCAGCGCATGAGCATTATATGGCTTTGCAGATCCAATTTAAAAACGATTTTAAAAAGTTTTATGTTAAAAGTTTTAAACATAACATAACATCACGTCTGTAGTCCCCGTAGAGTTAGGCATAGGTGTATCTAATAGTAGGTACACCCACAAAAAAAAGGTAAACGGACAATGAAATAGGAATAACAGTTCCTCTAGTGAAAAAAGCCTACTACAAACTTAATCACAATGCAATTAGTGATTGCACTATTTCATACAAGCATTATTTTAATTTATAAAAAAATAAGCTTCGTGGACACACTAGGAATTTTTAGGCATAACAAAATATTTTGAGATTGAATAAGTATTTCTGATGACGATTAAATAGTTGTTTGTCATCTGTAAAGTATTACTTAATACAAAAATTAGTGTAATTAAAGCATGACGGATGTAATCGATCCAATAGTGACCTCTTTATTGCGGGGTCTAGATCGTACGTCATACCCATGGAAGTTATTATTTTTATAAAATCGTATTGATACTCCATGACTTGCACAGATAACACAAGGTCGTTTGCTATAGATAGATATTATTGATATAATTCTCGTGTAGGTTACTGATTTTCGATCACAAATTGTGAAGCGTATTTGTTATTCATTCCCAATAGGTGTATACCGTTTTAAACAAATACATAACATCACTCCTGTATACGCTGATCTGGCAGAGGTGGTCAACCATATTTTATTCGGTTATGTTTAAGTCCCACGTAAAAGAGGGCTGGCTATGGGTTGCTACGGAGAAATTCCAGATAAAATAAAGTCTTAAAACACATAGTATGATTAGGAAATCGAAGTCAGGCAGGTTCTCTCGGCTGCGGGTGTTCGCAGGCTGCGGGTGTTCGCAAGAGATACCGCAGCCTCGACATGAAGGGCTAAGAAGGAACATGGGTGGTTTTTAGTCAGTAGAAGTCTGACACTCCCTTCCGCTCTGCCCAAGAGCGGGAGGGGTCATTTGATGATATTCCACCCATCATAAAAAAAAGGCAGGTTCTCTCGTTCTCGCTTACGACCACTGAACATGAGGAAGTCCATGGATACTTTGAAAAATCTGACGATACACACTTAAACTACATTTTCTCAAACACCTGTCAATCCGAAGGTTTTAGATTAATCATACATTAAGGTAAAATGTTATTATTTAAATATGTATTGATATGTTATGAAGATACATAATAAACATTTAGATATCTCAATTCTAGGGGCACGAAACAAGTAAAAACGGATAACTCACCATGATGGGGCATAGAGGTGCGAGCTGGTCGTAGAGTGTGCGCGCTTCCGTAATGCAGCAAGCTTGGAAGGTAAGCTGCAGACAACAGCAGCCCATACCGAAACCCATGGCATCCATATACACGCAGTCAGGCTTCGCCACACCCGGTTCCATTACATGGGAATTATCCACCGGAATCTTCGTGTTTACATCTTTGAACACTAGGAAAAAATACAAAAATACATTTGCATGTGGGTAAAAACGTTACGCAGGTAAACTTTGTATAAGGAAAGGTGTGTAAGATTGTACGCACGTTTTATTGTAATTTTAAAACGGTTCATTCAATAATGGTTTAGTCATTAGGTACCTATATAAACTGCAATGTAATATATCAATGCATGACTGTTATATTCACCTAAGAATCATTTAGTATGCGTAATCATGTTCACGGAAGTCAGTAATAATATTATGTATTATGACACGATGGTTTTAGTATCTAGTAACATTTTATGCAACTCACCTGGCAAGTTAATGGCAACTTTTTCTCCACGCCTGTGTCGGATGTTTGAGGTCAAAGTTTTAAAGCGAGGGTGTCCAGGGAAGATGCCTTCGTCGGGAAAGAATAATGACTTCGAGACGCCATCTGTTGGGTTCGGAGGGAAAGGTGGACTTGTGAAATTTGGACAACCTAATCTGTAAGGAAATGACAGATATTAGTATAATCAGTCTGTAAATAAACGATGCTTAGTAAGGAATTCATACGGAAAACGGTTTTATAATCACTTTTACAGAGTTCGTAATCGCCTGGAGATTACAATTTGTATTTAGCCTGTGGCCAAATTCCTTGTCTGATCATCTGAGCATGTGGTTAATTACAGTTTAAAGCTATAACAATAGTTGTTATAGGATTGTAGCTTGTTTTCATATCTTCGTGGAATTCGACATAAAAACCGTCTGTTTGATTGGTTTTGTGCCTCGACTTAGCAAAAACGATCAGTCTAGCCTTTAGTTTATTGCAGCCTCAATATTTAATGTAGATGATCAAGCGACTGGATTTAGTTGTTGAAACTTATTTATGAGATAGAACACGCGGCCATTTAAAAAAGTACAAATTAAGTGGGCAAGTGTACGTAGTTTAGAATAGTAATATAAAGCTAAGGTAGACGATGTATGTATAGCGCAGACCTGGTACCTTTAAAATAAATGAATAGACCACACACATGTCCGGGTCGGCACATGCGTTTCGGGGGTATTTATAGAACAACAAAGCCGACTTACTGCCATACACATGTTCACTATTCATACTTCATTCGACGCACTATTCATACTTCATTCGACGCATGTCGATCGGCAAACTTCATTCGGCAATTGCCTGGCTTGATCATGTTCCGGTCGGCTGAAGACTACGAGCAACGCCGAGCGGATTTGTACCGAACATAATATTTAATTTAGCCGATCAACTCATTTTAATAAAGTAACTTTCTTCACTTCACACAGAGGAGACCTTTGCCCATCAGTGAGACAATATGGGTTAAAAAAAACTTTCTTTACCTTGGGAAATTCGTTATGCTCATGATGACTTCTCCAGGAGGTAATAAGTGTGTGACTTCGGCTCTTCGGTACTGCATGTTCGCCTCTACGATATTGAAATGTGCTAGAAGCCCGCCGTATGGCCGGCCAGGAGTGCCTTCCACCATGTATGATCCATACTCGGGACGCCACAGGGATTTAGCATCTAAAACAAAATTAATAACTTAGTAAAAACCTAAAATTCACTAACAGATAAAGCAAAGTCTTCTTTTTTATCTAAATCGCATTACATCTTCAAATGCCCGGCGCATCCTTGACAGCTAGCATTCGGAAACGCAGTCTAGATGACCGATACCGCCAGTCAGATCCTAAACTACAGGATCTAGAAGCATGAACATAAAATTCGTGACAAAGTTGTCACGAACCAAGTATTTTAGAAAAATCATCAACTCAAGGTGTTAAATACATGAGGAAAATCGTATTTTTTTCCGAAAAGAAATCCCATCGGCCACAGCTTGTGGTTACATACCTACTAATGAATATCGATGACCAAAACGCTATGTGAAGATATTAGCGTAACCTTCGTTTACACAGATCAGATTTACATCTCGTCATTGGCTGAGTACTTTCAGCTCTATTTGGCATTCTTCACTATCTGTGTTTTGTTTAACATCTGATGTTCTAGATTCTAACGTGATGGCAATAGTCTAAAGATAAGGATTGTGCAAATAATAATTATTTAATCTATGAGGTTGGGTAACTAGAATTAGCAGAAAACAAAGAACAATTTCCATAGGACTTCCTTCTATTCTTACTATTGTTATATGTAGATGAGACAGTAATTCTGCCTGTTTATTACCTTCTCGATGAATTCAAAAGGCTGTGTATCTGTCCACCATCTGGTAGTCAGCGAGAACTATTAAAAAAAAAAGTGTGTCTGTCTACCCCTGGTGCAAGGCTGTGGCGGACATCGGGAATCATCGCTAATACTTTCTTACACATGAACGGATTTGTATGGAAGGCACGTAGATAGCCATTGACCTGGGTTATAAGATAGGGCACATTTTAATCCCGGATTCCCGGTAGTTCCTACGTTCCCAATCAGGGGGTAATTTTCGACCTATGTGCGAACAAGCCGGCAAGGCCTTACTTGCATTTATGTACTTGTTTGCATGCTAAATAACTTTATGGCATTTCAATCAAACTGCATGATTAATGACCTAGTTGCGTTAAAAACATGCAGTTGCAAGCGGCCCTAATTTATGCAGTGCATAATAAATTTCGTATTCTACTACATAATGTAAAACATGTCAATAAGACGTATTGTGTTTACTATGACATATGGTAAGCATGCTAACTTGGTTGTTTTTTTTACTAATTGTTTTTTACTAGTATGGGTCACACGTGGAAAAAGCTGTGGTTTTTGTGGTTGGTAAGTATGTAGCTTAGGTGTACGAGCAAGTACTCTATTTGCTATATCTGACAAGGGGAAACGATCATAATACGCGCTTAGCAAAAGAAATTGGAGTCGCTGAAAAAGACACTGTTTGCTCATTATTAAAATTATACCAGTTCTGTATGTATACAGCACCCTAAGTGGGTTTATGGAGTACCTTATTATTGGATCAACATCATTGAATAGAAGTAGCAAGTCTACTGGTATGGTAATAACTTACCGTACTATCAAGCTATCTGGATTTCTATCAATTCTGATTATAATTAGGTGAAGAATAGACAGAAATACAGATAGTTAGTTTCAGTAAAATACAACAAAATTCAAGACAGTCACAATGATGTTGATCCGTTGTAAATAAGCACTGCACAGTTTATGAAACAAGCAACGCGACACTTCCGTCCTACGCATTACGAATCCATGCTAATATTATAAATGCGAAAGTAACTCTATCTGTTCGTTACGTTTCCATGCCTTTACGGCTGAACGGATATATAATGTAATTCGGCATAGAAATAGACCAAAACTTGGGTTTGAACATAGGATACTTATCATGGAGGTAGTAAGTTCCCATAGGATTATTTCCGACCTCCAAGCGGACGAAAACCGCGGTCAAAAACCTAATTAGTAAAATATTGACCAAATGTAGATATAGATGTAATTGCATGAACGGTGTAATCAGTCGTTATTATTGAAGTAAAATAAATGATGACGTTAAATTGTATAGGTCTTTGTAACTACATAACATTTTCCGTGAGCTATGGTTTCTGCATACAAATGTCCCCATTGATAGCATTACTAACGTCAGCTGATGAATGACTACTTACTAGGTACATATGAGAACAATTAGTTATTTTAGTAGGTACTATGAATGAGCTATGATGTAGACATGTGGTCAATGAAAGTCATTGTTAAGTATGCAGCTAGAAATTTTCCACGTGATTGTAATTTCTGTTTACCTTCCCCAAGTGAGGTACCCACCTTTATATTTATTTAATACCTATTAGTATTAAACTTTCAAACGTTAAGCTTTTTTCGGAAAGCATAGTAATTGAGTCCTACTTGACTCAATTACTATGCGTAAGAGTTGATGGGTGAACTAGAAGCTGAAATCGTGGCGCGTGCTGTCTACGTAGATCAATATCTAGAACTTTCGAGCTTTATAAAAATACGGTGTCAACGCAAATTATACGGAAGTATGTAGGCGATGAAGCACTCTTTAATCAGTCTAATCAGTCAAGATTACAGACAAACATGAGGAATATCTAAGCAATTCACCAATGATACAGGTTCTAATAGTAATGAAGTGTTCTAACATTTGAGTGCCTTATTGTGTTGACAACAACACTATAGATATTAAAATCTAGATACATAGTTATTACTGTTGTATTCCTTTATTATCACATGGTAGACATTAGTTCTTCACGGGAGGAGGCAGACAGTTTGCCCTATGTGGAGTGCATCTGAGTATAGGATCAAATGTCCTTTTATTGTTCCGGGAGAAAGATGCGCTAAAGAACTACAATAGATTAGCAAGTTTACTAATTAACCTACTTCTGCATTTAAGGGAAATATATTGATTGCCCTAGTCATATTTCATGACGTCATTTGACATCATTAGTTTTATGCTGTGTCATTGTAAGTACCGCGGATGGCATGACTACAGAAAAATAGTTTTTTTTTAATGATAACCTGTTATTTTCATTTATTACATGAATGAGTAATTTGGAGATGATCTTGCTAATGAATCGGCATTTTTTTTATAGATACCTATCATGCTTGCTGAATATTTGATCTAGATGCTCTTTTCACAAGAATTTGTTTTCTCGCAAGACTCGGCTTTTCGTTTTCAGGTCATAAAGATTTTTTTCTGAATGTGTGTAAATAATCAAAGCAAAGGAACAGCTGTAGGTGACTTGCGTCAATTTTATTCCAGCCGTTTATAGATACACATTGTAAAATGGAAGTGTCTGTCCTTAATTTCAAAATAACAGCTTTTTACAATGCATAATTATGAAAGTACTTGCACAATTTATATTTTTTTTGACTGTCTGTCGTGTTTGTTCCGTCTAACTTTCGAAACGGCTGGACCGATTTAGGCGAGACTTTTACTTCGACAGCTTTTATTAAAAAAATTATTATAGTTCTGTGAATAAAAATTAAAATCGTTGAAATTAATAAGAAAATTCTATTAAAATGTGGTAGTAATATTTTAATAATCATTTCACGCGGACGAAAGTCGCGTGGCTCAGCTAGTTTTAAATAAAGTGCTTTACCGATGGCATAATAATAATATATTGGCTAGACAAAATCGATATTTTGTGTTTAACGTTACTTAGGTATGAACACAAAAGTTATGACATAATGATCACTAAATAAATCGAAAGATTTAATTAGTAATCTGATCACGAATTATCTGATGATGCCATAATTATGATAAAAATAAATGGTATGATTAGGCAGATGTTATCATTTGTTAAGTTTTATGCTCGATCTACATAGTAACCATACAGTAACAGCTAAAAGAGGTGATACACATCTTGCGATTGCCGCGAACTAAGTCTCCTCTGAAATCAATTAAATCTTTTGGGCGGCATTTAAGATACATAATGTATTATTACTAGCTCATTGTGACCCACAGTAGGGTAAAAACCTCCTTTCCATCTTTCTTTAGCGATTTGAGCATAAAATCGTAATAAGCGCTAATGTTTCGTTACTAGTTTTCTCAAGGAACTGTTGTATGTCCCCCCTGATTCGACTAATCACCATCTGCATAGCCTTTTCTCAACTATGTTGGAATCGGCTTCCAGTCTACCCTAACCTGATGCAGCTAAATACCAGTACTTTACATGGAGCGACTGTCTATATGAGCTCCACAACCCAGTTACTACTGGGTAATACGATATCCCTTGATAAGATTGGTTATCTTTAACTTTAGGGCCCGAAAGTTAAAGATAACCGATAAACTGGCTACCTGTAACGAATGTCAAAGATTATACAGATTCCAGCATGCGAGGTACGGAGGAAACTCAATATTATGTAATGGGTGGTCATCCATGACAAGCGCGGCTTAACCTTAAGCCCACGAGCCAGATTCGAATAATACGAGACCTAAATGAATACGACCAAGAAACCTAGAAACTAAAAAGCCGCGTTTTCTTTTTTTAGTTATTACTAGCTGATTCACTGGCTTGCTGTTCGAAGGTAGCACTAATATATGTACATAAGCGACGTAAATAAGTTCAATAATGTTTGACCATTAGCCGCACAAAATATTAATTGTCTGTCATGTCTATCGTGATCGTGACTTCAAGGCCGCAACATAGTGGTTTTTTGCTGTGTCATAGTACCTAACTATTAAACTAACTCTAAACAGAAAGCATGACTTGAAAAAGTTTCGTTTATTTATTATCATATCTGAGTTTTTTCTAGAGTGTATGAGTCATTTGTATGTAATGTTGTAGCATCACGTAAAAAGTATTTGTTAAGTATGTGAAATGTAAAGTATGGTCAAAATTGGTACGGGTCTGTTATTTTTCTTATCATTTTATTTTCATAGGATTGTTTTTTTTTTAAGGCCTTCCCCAATTCCTTCCATGTGCTCTTTTCTCTTTTATTGCTGGTTTTTTCGTTCTAATTCCTCAGCAATAGAAATGTAATAATAAAAACACGAACAAAAAAACTAGCTTTTTTACTGTTTGCCGGAAAACGGCGCCGCCAAGGCCGGCCCAGAAAGAGGTGGCGAGACTAGCTGGACGGGCACCGCGAGGGCTGGTTAGAAGAGGCACGAAAAAAGAAGACATGGTAAGAATTGGGGAAGGCCTTTGCCCAGCAGTGGGACAGTTGTACAGGTTAATAAGAAAAAATCTAAAAGATTTGTAGAAAAGACCAAGTAAGGCAACCAGTACCTTTGTGCTCTTCTATTCTTTATGTTTTTATCCTTTTTTTGAATTTTATAAATAAATAAAAGATAAATAAGAAATAACTCAAGCTGAAGCTGTGTTTCAGTACAACTAAGTATTAATATATTTTCTTAGCATGCAATTGTCAGGTAATTATTTATTACAGTTATGTACTGTGGTGGGTGATAGTTAAGATTTATGTGAATCCATTTATGTCATGATAAAGATTTTAATTTACAGCAACAATACTTTTTTTTGTTGACTTTAAGGGTTTACTGTTAACATTGTTTTTTTATTGTCTAGTTTATTAAACATTAACTTTAATAACATTAATTTTAGTATTTCTTTTTAATTGTTTTGAAGTTATTTGTAGTCAATCCCAACATAGTTAAAATGAGTTGGCAGATAACAATGCTGATATATGTATAAATATTTTTGTTCAAGAATTTACTGTTTGTGTATGAAACAATATAATTAAATCTGAACCATGCACATAAATTCTGCACTTTTTTTCGTTTTAATATCATATTAATCAATAAAAAATACTTACTTAGGGGATCTTTTAATTCTGTCTCCTGCAGTTGAGGCAGTAGTTCATCGGCTCTGAGGCTCACTGTGGCTCGCTGCTTCTCATCATCAAACTTTACTATTATGTACTCCACCTGAAAGAGTTTACATCAATTAGCTTTTATCTAATACCTTTAATTCAATTCAAAATTTCAAATTCAATTCTTGTATAATATAATCTAAATCTAGAAACAGGTTCAAAGATTTTCATGAAATTTAGTAAGTATGGGGTTTCGGGGGTGATAAATCGATCTAGCTACGTTTCATTACCAAAAGAAAACAGAGCAAAGCTTGGTCATCCAAGTACTATTTATAATATAACATCACATAATTGAATGGGTAGGTAATGTACATAGCACACACAGAATCATCCAAGGAGGTTATTATTGACTCGTAAATAATAGTGGGCCTAACTGGGACAATCCAGACGCCTGGCAGGTACTGTAAGTTTCTTATTGGAATCAATTATAAAATAATTTGCTCTGGCTTGGGATAGTACCCAAGACTTCACTGCTATGAAAGTATACTTCTTCTATCACATGTTACAACATAATTTTCAGTATTATAAAATAGGGAGTGTGGCTCAGAATTTATTTTTATACAAATAGTAGAAATGGTCAGAAAGTTGCTTCCGTTTGTCATGCTGCTAAGGCTGGGGATTTTTTTGATGCCTGTCCAATAAAAATGAATCAGTGTTGAGTTTACATTTTCATAAAACAAAGTGTCTTGTTATATTTTTAATTAAGATTGAATTGAAATGAACAATTATATCTTATAGAAGAATGTCTTTGTTTATCAATATTTAAGAGTAATTTTAACATCTTTGTATCCACCCATGTGATAATAATCATATGTAGTCTACAATAATGATCTAAAAGCCATCCATTTGTCTAAAAGTAAAGGATCAATACTGAATGTAAACAAACCTCATCTCCCCACTTCAGTACATCTCCTGTGCGCTCCTGAAGTTTGAGGTACAGGTTGATGAACTGCTCAATGCCGTGCTGACGGACATGCTCCGCCAAAGCCTTCGTCTCGTCCCAAGACAGAGGACTTCCTTCACTTAATAAACCCATCTTAGCTACTTGGATATTACGAAAATTTACACGTGATCTGCACAAATTCCCAGCAAAAAATACACGACAAATAAACCCGCTGCCTTTAAAAACACTGTTCATGAAATATTAATCGGCTAGGAACATTGAATATAACCAGTTTATAAAAAATGCTACGTAAAATTTGTTTTACGACATTGGAAATAAAAAGTACACCACAGAAAAACTTGTAATCACGCCGAAATAGTTATAGGAACTTTTGATATCCTTCAACAAATTAAATTCAAAAGAAAACAACACACAATTTAACAATTCACTTTTTTAAAGTATCTTGATTCCGAGACCGAAAGACGTCCGATTACTTTATTTGTTCACTAAATATAGAGACAAAACCAGACAGAAATGAAGTTATATCAGCGTACAAGGCTGTTCTGTAATCACCACTAATTCAACATTTTTTTATCAATGGAACATCTATTGACGGCCCAGTAGATCTTGGAATGTGGCGAAATATGTAACTAAATTAAAATGTACCAAATTTGGCAGGATTTTGACATTACCATAAGCAACCAGCGCTGCCATGATGTACCAAGTTAACCTGGGTGATACCTGCTGTCAAACAGCCAATATTACGTTCCATTTCCTGAATGATCTCGTAAATTATAAAAACCCGATACTTTTTCTATTTGGTTAAACGAAAGCGTTAAATATTGTAGAGTCATTAATTAAGGTGAAAGCAAGGCTGAAAGCGCCAGGGTTGCACGTGGATTTAAATTAAAGTTTCTTAGGTTTTTTACAGGTTGCATTATGTTTTGTTTTTAAACAGTCTTACTGCCGCACTCAGAGAGCTTTAATGATTATTTAGGCCATCACTTAGTAAAGGTTTTGACAGTTTTGTCATACAAAAGAATGTCAAATCTATAAGTGACGGCCTAGGTAATCATTAAATATTTCTGAGTAAAGTCCATTTCACGAAAGAAGTCCCGCGGACAATTGTGGAACTAAATTTAACAGATCGGCCAGGTTGTCGTTTGTCGATGTTATCAAGGTGCGTTTGTTGTGGTAGATATTTTGTAAGTTTATTATTGGATTAGTGCGTTATAAGGTTTATTTACGATGCCAAAAAATGTGAAACAACATTATGTCGCGCGACATACAGCGCTGCGTCTGCGGGACTTCTTTCGTGAAATGGACTTTACCGCAGTTACTCGGATATGAATTTCGTGGCTGGAGCTTTCACCGCAAAACGGAACGTTGATTCTTTCATTCAATGTCCGCTGGCCGCTCATTCAGTACCACAGATGACAAATCCTCGGGGGCTCATAGCTAATAAATCAGAGTGAACGACTTCAGTTTCGGATCAATAGAAAATTCACAACATCTGATTTTCTTGTAAGTTATTAGGTATTTACTTTAACTATTCGAACATGAAAAGAGTTAAAATGAAAAAGTAGAAAGTCGATAGTCAATATTCCTATGTAAATGGTACGGTGCTTCAGGCATAATAAACAATAAATATTTTGTGTTTTTTGTCTCTTTTTTCCGTGCGGTTTTCTCCGGCCAATCTAACACAAAAGCTTCTAAGGCCGCAAATTCGGAACGGCGCGGCGGGGCGTGCAGTGGAGCGTTCCAGCGGGTATCGTCGCGTGCAGCGTCGCGTTCAGCGTGCACGCAACTAAGGCCTCATTTACGGAGTCGCGCGTCGCGCGGCGCGCTATGCGTTTTTAATTCGAGTTGTGTCCGTCTTCTTGTTTATTATTTGTTGTCAAATCCCCGAAATTCACCGCTTGTTTTTGAGTCATCCCCCACTTTCCTGAATTAATATTTTGAAATAAAAACACAGTCTAATTAAGATTTTATGCAGTCCTATCGGTTATTATTTCTCCGTTTCTCCGCTCCACAGCCTTTTTTTTTTTTTTTTGGGGGGTGGGAAATCATCAAATAACCCCACCCGCTCTTGGGCAGAGCGAAAGGGAGTGTCAGACTTCTACTGCTGACTAAAAACCACCCATGTTCCTTCTTCGCCCTTCATGTCTAGGCCGCGGTAGCCCTTGCGAACAACCCGCAGCCTCGACAGGCGTCGGCCCTTGCGGGCCCCTTCCATGTTGCTGACATCTCTTTGAGGCGCGCGTGGAACATGAACGCGCCGTCGACACGGCCTGTCGTCGTCATAAGACGGACGGACGGCGAGCTTACCCATCACTCACCGTCCACAGGCCCGCGTCTACGGTGGCCGGAAGCCATCACGTGGCCCCCGACGCCCGGAGCGCCTCCCGCGGCGGCTGGGACGAGAGGTTCTCTCCCTCTCACGTTCCGCCACCTCCTTCGCTAGCATCACTGATTCGCAAAAGGAGGCGACGGCGTCCCATTCCTCCTCGCCCCGGACCATGGCTTGCACCAGGGCCGGACGCGAGAGGTCGCCGCCGCCGATCGCCGCTACAAGAACACGGCGGGGCTCCGCCCAAGCGGGACACACCTCCACAGTATGCTCCACCGTGTCCTCCGGCCGATCCCCACAATGGTGGCATCCGGGCGTTTCCTCCCGCCTGATTCGGTGCAGGTACCTCCCGAAACAACCGTGTCCGGTGAGTACCTGCGTCAGACGGAAGGTGAGGGCGCTCTCTCCATGCCGCCATGAGATCGCACCGGAGGTCTGTCCGCTGCGCAGCAATTAGCCGCGGCAACGGAGTGACCCTCCGGTGCAGCGCCTCCGCGCGCCATTCATGCAGGTGCGCGAGGACTATCGCCTCCAGATCCCATGGCGGCAATCCGGCAAGGAGGTTCGCCACCTCGCGGGAGATCGTGCGGTACCCACGGACTAGCCTTACGGCCATCACCTTTTGGGGCGCGTTCAGGTAGTGGGCGGCCCGCTTCCTCAAAATACTCGCCCACACCGAGGCCCCGTAAAGGGCCATGGACCGCACGATCCCCGCATAGGAGGTGGGCCCAAATCAGTTTGGTCAATTAAATGATGCTAGGGAAAATAACAACATCTATAGCGTTAACCAGGACAGTCAATTTATTTGCGATGAGCAGAACAGGAATGTAACAGTTCGGAAAACGCAATCTAATCAAATCCGGAAAAGCACTGAACAACTATATGACGAATATATGCATCCGGATGAGACGTATCTAGACAATTTACGTGTTGTAATCCAAGAGGAATTTCAACATGCTATAAATGAACGCCTGACCAACATGATTAGCAATGCGGTGGCAAAACAAGTTGCTCTTATTGTGGGAAAATGCTTCTCTAAACTGAATGACCAAATCATGAGCCTTGAGAAACAACTTAAGTTGATAAGTTCGCGGTCTGTCTGTAGTTCAGCCAACTGCGAACAAAGTACTGGGAAGCTAGATGCCTCCAGTAATTTAGGTAACAGCCAAAATATGAGTCCAGAGCTAACAACTATTGTGCAGGGAAACACGGTTAAGCCTCAAGCAGCACCTAACTCAGAGAAAATTACAATAACTGTACCGGTGTCCAGTCTTGCCAAAAGCACCAGTCAACCTCTAAAAATGCCTACCATGGGAAAGTCTTCACTGCCTTCTGTAACACTGCGCGACCAACAGGTGGAACTCACCAGAAAAATGGCTAACTTGAATTCATCTGCTGTCAGCGTGCAAGACCGTCATGACAATTCTGACCACAGACACGGTGATTGGGTAGAGGTTACCAAAAAACGGCATAACAAATCGCCTAAAGACAAAGACATTGTAAGAGGTTCTGCTACTCCTGGTCTAACGCAACTGGAAGCAGCTGAGCGGGTCCGATATCTGCATCTCTACTATGTGAAGATTGGCACTACTGAAGAACAGGTACTCAATCACTTAAAATCAGTCTTTAATAGTGAAGGATACACAGTGGAAGGCCTGAAGGCACGTGGCAACTATGCTTCGTTTAAGCTGGGCGTACCTTCTAGGCTAGAAAACTGTGTAATGGATTCAGAAAACTGGCCAGAGAATGTCTGTATAAAACCATGGCGGCAGAATTTTCGTAACAAAAGTACCAAGCCATTTCAGGAGCAGGAAACAAACTAAGAAAATTGTAATCATCTACCAGAATGTACGAGGTCTCCGAACAAAAACTGCGACTTTTAGCCACAATGTAGCCCTCTGTTCTGGTGATCTAATAGCACTAACGGAAACTTTTCTTATTAGTTCTGTGAGTGATGCTGAACTTTTTCCTCGGGGTTACATTGTACTGCGAAAGGATCGACCTGGTGACGTCGGATGGGGCGGAGTTCTACTGGCTGTTAGGGATTGTTACACAGTCAAGAGAATTACAGATGTGGATGGGTTGACTGATGATAAAGAATTGTTGTGCGCATTGATAACATGGCGAAATGTGGTGGTTTTGATTTGTGTAGTCTATTTACCTCCCAGCTATAGTAATAAGCAATACCTGGATGTTTTAGAGTGTTTGGAGAATGTGATAAATAATTATTCGGAATATAGAATTGTGATAGTTGGCGACTTTAATCTAAAATCATGTACTAATAATGTTGTTACGCAATATAATTATTTTACTGACTATTGTAAACTACAGCAATTTAACAGAATTAGCAACAAATATGGCGGCATTTTGGATCTGGTGTTATCAACTTGTGACTCGGAAATCGTTAGTGTAGCATCTTATGTTGACCCTTTAGTTCCAATGGATGCGTATCATCCTGCCTTAGAGATAACGGTTACTTTGCCGCGAAGTGCAGTTGTCAGGGACCAACCATCTACATTACCCAACCGTCAAAGCTCTGAATGGAATTTTCGCAAGGCTAATCTCTATGGGTTATACATGGGTATTGCTGAGATAGACTGGACTGACCTGCTGCTACAGCAGGATGTAGATGTGGCAGTAGACATAATGTATAAAAACCTATACGGCGTCTTCAATGACAACGTCCCGAAAAAGAGGATTGCAGATTTCAATTCTAAATATGTTTATCCTACATGGTATACTTCTGAAATTAAGCACTATATTAAACTAAAATATTTTAACTTAAAAAAATTTAAGCAAAATGGCCTTCAATTCAACAGAGAATTATTTAGATACTATAGAACTAAAGTTAAAAATCTGACTGAAATTGCTTTTAAAAATTATGTTAATGCAATGGAGCAAACTATAAGTCGTGATCCTTCAAAGTTTTGGGACTATGTTAAAGATAAAAGAAAAAATCGCAATCAAAATAAAGAGTTCGTGTATGAGGACAAGGTTGTGAAAGGACAGGAAGCCGTTAACGCGTTTGCCGATTATTTCAGTTCTGTTTTTCATAGCGACTCACCAAAGTTGGATCCTGAGGCCGCTGAGCGTGATGCAACTGATAGAGGATGTTTGCCTATGATCAGTGTAGACCATATTAGTGCGTCAGAGTTGAGTCGAGCAGTCCGCAGGCTTAAAGCTTCTTCTGCTTATGGACCTGACGCTATACCAACTTTCATTTTGAAGGACTGTCTATCCGTATTGGAGGAGCCTCTTTTGTTTATATTTAATCTGTCATTGTTGCACAGCGTATACCCCACTGTCTGGAAGGTTTCTAGAGTCACGCCAGTCCCTAAAAATGGATCGTCAACTGATATCGCGAACTTCAGACCTATTGCTGTTCTGCCAGTCTTCGGTAAGATTTTCGAATCTGTTATAAACAGTTCTATCTCCAAGCAGGTCAGTGGTTTATTGGATGATTCTCAGCATGGGTTTCGTCGTGCACGATCTACTCTGACCAACCATATATGTTTTGCTGACTACTTGAGGACCAAGATGACCGCTGGTGGTCAGGTTGATGCAGCATATTTTGATTTCAAAAAGGCGTTCGACTTAGTCGACAATGATATTCTTCTGATGAAGTTTGCATCTCTCGGATTTGGACCTCAACTTCTCCGATTCCTGGCGGACTACCTCAGGGATCGGCGGCAGTTTGTAAAACTGAATGGGTACCAGTCACCGGAATACTTTACTCGATCGGGTGTCAGCCAGGGCAGTACGCTGGGACCTCCCCAATTCTTAATTATGATAAATGATCTGCCAGGAGTTCTATCTGCGGCAAAATGCCTCATGTTTGCAGATGATTTAAAACTGTTTCTGACGGTCACCGAAGAGGAGAACTGTTTGGAATTTCAGCGGGACATTGATGCAGTTGTGGATTGGAGTGTGAGGAACAGGCTGCCGCTTAACATGTCGAAATGTAAAGCCATCACATTTTCTAGGTCTCGCGCGCCAATTACTTTTCCCTACAAGCTGGCAGATGACTTGCTTGAGCGGGTCTCAACAATACGGGACCTGGGACTTACTTTAGACAGTGCCTTTAATTTCCACGAGCACATTAAAAAGGTGTGCAAAGACGCTAATAAAGCATTGGGTTTCGTCATCAGAACTTCCTCCCAATTTAAAAGTGTCAGGGTTGTAAAGCTGCTGTACAATGCATATGTGCGCAGTAAATTAGAGTATAATGCAATTGTCTGGGATCCTCCGGAGAAGTTATATACTCTAATGGTTGAAAAAATTCAGAGGAAGTTTTGCCGTTATATATATAAACGCACCTACGGATACTATCCATTTTTGTATCCTTCTTTATTTGTGTCAGGAATGGTCGGTCTGGACACTTTACAGATCAGGCGCAAATTAATGCATATTATACATTATTATTTGTTAATTAACAGTAGTATAGATAATCCATCGGTAAGAGAGCATATCCATCTGTTTGTTCCCCAGCAATACATGCGTGGTGTAGGACGGCGGCGGCATCAACTTCTCGCATACCCACCGGAATGGCGGACCCGTCAGGCTAATAACGGCCCAACCGCTAATGCAATTGGTCTCATTAATCGTTACCTTGACAGCAATCCAGATGCCGACATATTTGTGGATAATATTAGCACTTTGAAGAAAGGTGTATTGTCATTTTTAAATCATTGATTTGTACCTAGCCTTCTTGTAAATTTTATTTTAATTTATGTTAATTAAGACTGTATTCTTACCCACCGTATAACATGTAAAACTAGTGTATATATTAATTTTGACATCATCATCTACTGCCGTTTTCGTTAGGCTGCTAATATAACTGGACATTGCATTGCACATTATTTCTTGACATATTAATTTCCGATTTTATTTTAATCTACTTGTTTTATGTAAGACACTATTTGACATTTAAATTTATTTTATTTTTATTTCTGAATTATTGTGAATATAAGATGTAATTGACATTGTAATATGATTATTGTTAGCTTTTAAGCGTTTTGGTGAAAAACTGTGAGCTTAAATGTATTTCTGTAAATAAATAAACTAAGGTCCAAAATAAATAAACTAAGAGCCTCCGGCAGGAGGTGTTTGGCCCCCCCAGATTGGGCAGGAGCCATCTGAAGGCAGCCGCCGCCCGCTCCAGTCTGGGAGCCAAACGTCGGCAAAGTGCTCCACGAAGTTCCACCGGCTGTCGAGGACTAGTCCGAGGTACTTCAAAGTACACTCGACGCCGATGGGAACCCCTCCCACCGTTAGCTGGGATCCCGACGGTAGCACATTCCCACGTCCATGGAAGCCCATGGCCTCCGACTTGTGAAGTGCCACCTCGAGACCCAGCTGTCGGATCCTCTCTACGACTACCGCAACCCCGCGTGTCATGTTGTCGGCCGCCGCCTCGTGCGAACCCCCCTGTGCCAGCACAAGCGTGTCATCAGCGTAGCACATTACGCTGACACCGCTAGGGAGGTCGGCACGCAGCACCCAGTCGTAACCGATGTTCCACAGTTGCGGCCCCAGAACCGATCCCTGTGGAACACCGCACGACATCTCTCGCCGGTTCCATTCTCCGTCTTGACCGGGGTAGATGACAGCCCTGTCTGTCAAGTAGTCCCCGACTACACGACGAAGGTAGGCCGGCACCCGGTGATACCGGAGTGCCTCCCTATGGCAGCTCCAGGGCATAGTGTTGAAGGCGTTGGCGATGTCGAGAGACACCGCCAAGACCACACCACCCCAAGAGACCGCAACCCCCGTCGTGAGGGCTCTCACGCGCATGATGGCGTCCACCGTCGTGCGCCAAACCAAACTGGTGTTCCGCAAGATCCGGACCCATCCCCTCAAAGTGCTCGGCGAGGCGGTTTGCAATTACTCTTTCAAAGAGCTTGCCCACCTCGTCGAGCAGCACAATGGGCCGGTCCGCTCCACAGCCTCACTCCGCTTCTGTGGACAAGCAAACTTACCCTCATCCATACGTTCAGTAGTCGAGTGTGCACTCTCAAAACACCGCACCGCTGCACGCGCCGCCTCTCCGAATTTGCGGTCTAACTCGTCACGCCAGCGTTTTCTAGGCCTTGGCAAAGACGCCTGCCTTCTGGCACTTACTCGTGACAACTCTTGCCCATCGCCCATCGGTCGCCCCTGATGCATTCTATAGACATGGCCCGCTCAATCTCATTTCAGCCTAGCAGCGATTCCAGTATTTGAGCGCAATGCGAATTCTTCCGTTCCGTCGCGCTTAGGGCTTGTTTACGGAGAGGCGAGGCGACACGCGGCGCGTGCGGCGGCGCGGCCCGCACTAAACTCAAACGTATAGCGTTGTATGAGTGCGTTCACGGAGAAGCGATTTTACACGCGTTTGCTTGAATTGGAGGCGGTGCGCGGTACCCGCGGCAGGGCCCGCGGCGGCGCCCGCGGCGGGGCCCGCGGCGGCGCCCGCGGCGACGCTCGCAGTAGCGCCCGCGGCGGCGCTCGCAGCGGCAATTCTCGATGAAGCGATGCCCGCGGTAGAACTTTCTTGCAGTCTTATTTCGAATTCGATCAACCGTATAATTATTGTCTAAATGACCCATGTGAAACTCAGCCTATCTATAATAAAAACTTATTTATATTGTTTGATTTTACTTTGTAATCGATTATCCGAATTTTTAATTATACGCACTACCCTTACTAACCTTGGTTTTAATTGATTCGGATAAACGGATTCTACTGTATGAAACACATTGTCATTTAAATACCTACTAAGTACCAACATCTACTTACCATCCATATCCACAATTTCGGATACTTCCGTTCACTTTCGTTTCAAAATTACTCGGTTTTTGTGTTGTGAATGGCAAGCCATCCACAATTGGGGACGCTCCTGTATTGCAATTTGCAACAATAAATTCTTCTTGTTTGTCGCTATTCATTTTGTTGCGACACGTGCGCTCGCATCTCTCGCTATCATAAAACTAGTCGGTTTGATTGAGATCACCGCGTGCACCGCGGCGATACCCGCCGCGGGTGCCGCGGCGGGCACCACCACGCGTCCCACCCCACGTCTCTATGATCAACATCGTATATTGCCATACATTTGTGTTTACGCGTGTGATGATATCTGCCGCTGCACGTGCCGCCTCTCCTTAAACACAAAAAACGTTCGACGAGACGCAAAGACGCACGCGCCGCCCGACGCCCCGCGTGCGTGTAAACAAGCACTTAGGCAAACTTAAGTTTATATTGATACTTACTTATACAGGGTGTAAATCAACCAATCACACAGCCGTTAACCAAGCATTATGTACATCAAACTAAGTACCCCTACGCAAAAATTTTTGCTGTGAAACGATTTTTTTTTTGGGGTCGAAAATCATATTTTACGGTAAAACTCAATGTAGCACTCTTAAAACATTATGCTATTGGATGCTTTGAATAGTAAATGGGTCATGGAGGTAATTTAAGTAAAGTTAAAACCTGAAAAACTAGTATGTACAAAATCAGCTGTGAAAAATTTGGAACTTTGACCCCTAATATCTCCGTAACTAGAAGGTTCCCAGGTATGGTCTAGAACAAAAAAATGATTGCATGGGTGGGGAGAACAAGTGCCCTTCGTTTGCGTTAAGGCTACTTTTACACCCTATATTTGATTTGTAGGTATCATCGAAACCCAGCATCGATGTTTATCAATTTATCATTTGAAAATTTCGATATTTTTTCAATATCGAATAAGTACTTTCCGTTTGTACTTGATTTCATGTATGAATGTAGAAAGTGTTATAGGTAGCTATACAGGGTGTTAACGAACCCTTCACGCATCCGTCAACCAAGCATTCTGTACATCAAACTAAGTACCCCTACGCAAAAATTTTTGCTGGGAAATGACTTTTTTTTTTGGGGTCAAAAATCACATTTTACGGTAAAACTCAATGTAGCACTCTTAAAACATTGTGCTAGTGGATGCTTTGAATAGTAAACGGGTCATGGAGGTAATTTAAGTAAAGTTAAAACCTGAAATACTAGTATTTACAAAAACAGCTGTGAGAAATTTGGAAGTTTGACCCCCAATATCTCCGTAACTAGGAGGTTCCCAGGTATGGTCTGGAACAAAAAAATTATCGCAGTGGTGGGGAGAACGAATGCCTTTCGTTTGCGTTAAGGGTACTTTTACACCCTATATAAGTAGTGTATTAATAATCTTTTTTATTTGAATAATCTAAGATAGTGGTAAGTGGGCTGAACTTTTATACGTTAAATAAAAACGACAAATTAATGTATTTTTACGTTACTAATAAAATAACACAAAAAAACATTAATTTGTTGAATAAAACTAACTCTTGACTAACTGCCGCACTCAGAGAGCTTTAATGATTACTTAGGCCATCACTTAGTAAAGGTTTTGACAGTTTTGTCATACATTAATTAATGTATGACATATTAATGTCAAACCATTACTTAGTTTCGGCTTAAGTAATCATTAAATATCTCTGAGTACCGTAGTAAGAGTTAGTTTTATTCATAGATTGGACAAAAAAGAAACAAATTTTCTATCAAAATAACTATATTGAATGGTAAATTATTTGTCGAATAATTGAATCAATCCATTATGTGTATGACAATCATCGATGAAATTCGACTTATTGATGACTAGCTGTGCCCGCGACTTCGTTCGCGTGCTTGTCGGAAACTAAAATGCGTCGCTTAAATAAAAGTACATTAAATCATTGCCCTGCGTTAACTTACTGCCGCTGTAGAAAATAAGAAGAGGGTAATGCAAAGTCTGACTATGTCTAATACTAAAGTTTAGATGTATAGGTGTTTGTTAATCAACCACGTCAGAACGGCCGAACGGATCTTGAAGAAATTTGAAACAGGTACATTATAGTCGACAGGTACTGTCGTTGGCGCGTTCGTGTTCCACGCGCGCCTCAAAGATATGTCACCAACAATTAAGGGGTCCTTTGGGGCCCCTTAATTGTTGCTGCCGTCGTCTGCCGGGGCTGACGGTTGTCCGCAAGAGATACCACGGCCCCGAAACACAAAGAGCTAAGAAGAAACGTGGGTGGTTTTTAGTCAGTAGAAGTCTGAAACTTTCTTCCGCTCCGCCCAGAGCGGGATGAGTCATTTGATAATTTACGAACCACAAAAAAGGGGGGATTAGAGGCTGTTTCGAGAGGTACCTGTACCGAATCTGGGACATCGAATCTGAAATGGAACGCCGTCACCTCCTTCTGCGAAGCAGTAATGCTAGCGAAAGAGGTGAACGTAAGAGGGACACTAACCCTCTTCCCAGCCGCCGCGGGAGAAGCTCCGGGCATCGGGGACCACGTGATGGCTTCCGGCCACCGTAGGCGCGGGCCTGTGAACGGTGAGTAACGGGCTAGTTAATCGTTCGTCCGTCCTATGACGATGGAGGCGCGTTCGTGTTCCACGCGCGTCTCAAAGGGATGTCAGCAACATTGAAGGGGCCCCCAAAGACCTACGCCCGTCGGGGCTGCGAGTTGTTCTAAAGAAATACTGCGGCCTCGACACATAGGGCTAACAACACACCACATCTATATAAAGACATGTTTGGTGCAGTGGCTGGACGATTAACAGTAGCACTGCGTGTCGCAGGTTCAATTCCCACACGGTACAAAAAAAATATGTCGTGGGTTTTATCTAATTTTAATTTAGTTTAAAAAAAATAGTATTTTTATACTGTGTAATTGGTAAATCTTTATTTGTTGACTATTCACGAAACATATTATGTTTATTTAATAACACCGCGGTTCAGAAAATGACATCAAATGAATAACGCCATCATTCTGTCGAAGACGAAGATAAACTGCTAAAAAAGAGCGATCAAACACACTATAGGGTTTAGGTTATGTAGATTTTGAAAGCAGAAAAAATATGTCGTGGGATTTATCTAATTTTAATTTAGTTTAAAAAAAATTGTATTTTTATACTGTGTAATTGGTAAATGTTTATTTGTTGACTATTCACGAAACATATGTTTATTTAATAACACCGCGGTTCAGAAAATGACATCAAATGAATAACGCCATCATTCTGTCGAGGACGAAGATAAACTGCTAAAAAAGAGCGATCAAACACACTATAGGGTTTAGGTTATGTAGATTTTGAAAGCAGAAAAAATATGTCGTGGGTTTTATCTAATTTTAATTTAGTTTAAAAAAAATTGTATTTTTATACTGTGTAATTGGTAAATGTTTATTTGTTGACTATTCACGAAACATGTGTTTATTTAATAACACCGCGGTTCAGAAATGACATCAAATGAATAACGCCATCTGTCGAAGACGAAGATAAACTGCTAAAAATGAGCGATCAAACACACTATAGGGTTTATGCTATGTAGATTATGAAAGCAGCGTCATTTAGACTAATATCTACGTACCTTTTGCTATCATAACTTATTTAAAGTTATCTTGTGAAGGCATTAATAAGTACCATATTCGTTCAATAGATGTCGTTGCTTGTCTCATTCTCTTGACCATAATGATAAGTTCTTCTTGAAAACTATAAATGCATATATCTTTTGATAGAGAGCACCGATTACGATGAAACAAAGACTAAGTAATACCCCAAGTTACGCACAATATTTATGTATAAAAGTTACCTACATTCGTTTCGTAAATTTGACGTGATGCTTAGTCATCGAAACAGACAAACAGACAAAAATTCCAAAAATGCTGGAAATGTGTTCTGTTGGTTATACTTTAATACCCTGACCATTTTTTTTTTTAATATTTTCGATGTACAAAAAAGATTTTTCTACAGATTTATTATATGTATAGATAAGAATATCCATGGTTGATCTGAGATCCATGGAATATCCCTACAAGTAGTCAAGTACCAATATTTTACTGTACTCTGTCATCTGTGTGAACATAAGTAATAGTAATACTCACTCACTCATTCAATGGTGACAGTAAGAATGAAAAGTGTCGCGTTTTATTTTCGTATTTTACTTGTAAAAACATAAAATAAAAATGTGTGTTCATTCATAATTAGAGAGTAAACGAAAAATTATCGCATGAAGGTTTGGTTATTCCAGTAATCAACAACCAGCACAATGGTGCCTGTGGCAATAGAAGGATGCACCCAAGGTGCTGAAGGTGGAGGAGCCCGGGGCGGCTCCATATCTCTAGCATTACTTATAGATTTTATCGTTCAGAGAACTTACGATGAACTCACGGTATTGGCTGAGCTGTAAGTACCATAACATAGTCAACATTAACTGAAATCTCTGAACATGGTGTTAATGGTGCTTTCTGATTATAGTTTACCCCGTAAAACGGATATGGAGCGCAAAATTGAGATATACAAATTCAGCGCGCGAACACGGCAGTTGTTTGTACGCTTGTTGGCCCTCGTAAAGTGGGCAAGCAGTGCCACTAAAGTGGACCGTTCTGCACACATCATGGCATTTCTCGACAAGCAAGCCTTGCTGTTTGTTGAGACTGCTGATGTTCTGGCCAGAGTCGCCCGGGAGACCCTTGTTCATGCAAGGTATGGTTTTATACTTGGTGCTCTTAGAGACGTAGAGTCTGGCTCTAACTGAGAATCTAAGAGTCAATAACATTGCTGAAGTTAGTAAGCTGGTATACTCAGAGCTAGTTTTAGAGATGTGATAAGTGTTTCATTAATCACTTCTCAGATTTCTTCGTATTATACTCTAAATACAAGGTTCGAGTTCCTATAAGTTTCCAACAGTATACAATTAAATATTCCACTCCATTTCTCAAACTATGATAAATGTTTTGGATTAAAACTTTATCATAACCATAACAAAAGAAAATTGAAAAATCTCTGCAATGCATAATTGCAAAAAATTGTTATGAAACAAGATTTAATCAAATCTTTGTTATGTGTAAGCAGAAGAAGACACTGCTGGTTGTGCTGATTTTAATCCAGGGTATTCTTTTATTTATACACTAAACCCAGTACTAGCATTGTGGCAACACCAGTAAATCAATTATTTCATCGTCATTTCAATTATTTAATCATTATTGAACCCTGAAATCTATTTGAAAATGGTTGTTCTCATATGAGTGATGGGGAACTTTTACATCATTGTTTTCTATTCCTAGGCTACCAACTTTCCACATGGCTGCAGCAGTGGAAGTATTGACTTTGGGCACATACAGCAGATTGCCCGCTGTTATCAGGGAGCGGCTGGTCCCCCCTCCGTCGCTAACGGCCGGTGAACGCCGCACTACATTGCGTGCTCTTGCACATGTTGTACGCCAACGCCTCACTACTGCATCTTTACCTTGTGACATCAGGAACTTAAAGGTATGTTTGTGTGAGGTAAAAAAGAAAGCAGTTAACAATAGATAGTAGTATAATATTTGTTGTGAAGAAAACATAAAAAAATATGGTGCAATATGAGGTTGTATGACTAATTAAACATTATTTTTAACTTGAGTTTGAATTTATCTGGTAAAGAAGAATTAAACTTACACAAATATATTTTTATATTATAAATGTTTTAAAAACTGATTGAAAAATATTTACAGTAGTAAAACATCCTTTTGAAGGTGGAGAATGGGCGTGCTACATTTACCGTGGGCCAGGAATTTAGTGTTTCTCTCACTGTAATGGGAGATGCACCCACCTTGCCATGGAGATTGCTGGATATAGCAATATTGATACAAGACAGTGAAACTGGAGGTAATACTACATATTTATACACAAACATGCTATGAAATAATTTTTACTTAAATCTACACAGTTTCTACACATAGCCGTAAAATCATTAGTTAAGAAACAAAAATATCTTGATATTTTCTAAGCTTTTTCCAATGATGCATATTTGTGTCCGTGTGCGGCCCCTTGTCCTAAATCAAAAGTCATTTATTCAAACTAGGCTGCTAATCAGCACTTTTCGAACGTCAAAATTTACTTTACTTATTTACAAGAGATAGTCCCCCAAAACGCCCACCCTTCGACACTTCCTAGTGTTTTAGCTGGAAAGAAGAAGTGGCGGAACAAACTCACCAGCAACACATCCGTCTGTTAGGTTAGAAGAACCAGACTCGATACAATATTTAACTGCCATGATACAAATAAATTATAAAAAATAAAAAAAAACCTGACTGAAAAAAATTAAAAGCAAAAAACATCCATTCTATTTTCATTTCATTTCCTTATTTAATATTCAAATGAACTCTGCCTGCTTCATTTGAATATTGAAGTTTTGTTTAATTTAAAATGTGCTTGTTTTTTGCTTTTGAGATTTTTCAGTAGTGTTTTTAGTTTTTTAACTACTTACTTTTTTTTATTTCCAACTTTTTAGTTCTTTTGTGGTTGTTCTTTCCTTGGTCGCGTAAAATTCTTCGCAGCTGATTTAAATTTGTGTTTGTTTATAGGATTTGTCACTTTGAATTTCTTTTAAACATAATATAAGTGTTTACTTTTAAAACCCTTCATTTTGATACCCTACTCGATGGTACTGGAAAAAAAATGTTTTTCAACTCCGCGATATGGCCCCCAAAATCCGTATTTTTTCTTTGGTTTTTAATTTTAATGTAGCCAGTGACACTCGCGCCATCAAGACGAATCTGACAACGTATATTTCATTCAAATCCCTTCATCCGTTTAGGAGTTATGAGGGAACAAAGAAACGGATATACATACATACACGTCAAACACATAAATATATCCTTTTGGGCTTCGCCGCAGTCGGGTAAAATTACATGTAGGAAATTTACTTCTTGCTGTTTATTTTGGCTCGTTTGAAACAGTATATTTAAATTTTACTTCGTACGATGTCATTGTCGTTAGCAATCATCCGCCATTCTCCCCTTTTCTCTCTCATCTCTCACACTCACCTCTCATTCACTCATCTTTTTTTTTTTTTTGGGCGGGTGGAAAATCATCAAATAACGGCAAGAGCGGGAGGGGCTCTTGGGCAGAGCGAAAGGGAGTGTCAGACTTCTACTGACTTAAAACCACCCATGTTCCTTATTAGCCCTTCATGTCGAGGCCGCGGTATTTCTTGCGAACAACCCGCAGCCCCGACGGGCTTATTCACTCATCTTACGATCCATTCCAACAATGGATTTTCACATTTCATTTCACGGTTATTTTAACTTTAATTATAAGAAACTTAAATTAAATAGGCCATATATTATAGCCTATACCGCATACCAGTGACGAAGCGTCAATAATACAAAAAGGCAAGCCGAGGAAAAAAATGGGATTTTTATTCTATTATTTATTTAGTTATTTTAGGTTTTGTTCTCTGTTTGTTTTAACCTTATTTTCGATATCAGCGATTCCTAAAACCACGAAATTGACACTCACGTCGAATAATCCAATAAATTTCGTCGGTGCAATATTGAATTTTTAATTTTTGACTGTTGAGGAGTTCGTAATCAGCTCACCTGTATAACCCGAAAGAATAAAACTATGACTAGTGGGAAAAAAAATTCCCACTAGTTCTATCGTAGGACTGTTCAGCAGAACTAGTGGGAATGATCCATATATACGTCCGCATAATATTTTATTTAAGAATTATTTTCCTACTCCTAACCGTTAAGGAGTTATGCCTTTCATCATCAGCTCATCAACATGAAGTTATGACTGCCAGATGCGAATACTTGAATAACTTTATAAAAAAAAAAACACGAAACACATATACCTGCCTATAAAATTTGAGGGTTGCCCTCGATTACCCTGAGATTCCATCATCAGATCCTGACGAGGGGATAATGGGACCACCTCGGGAGTATATTCTTTCGAATAAAAAAATAATTTTGAAAATCGGTTCATAGATGACGGATAACTCCGTCATCTATGAACCGATTTTCAAAATTATTTTTTTATATAACGTTTCTCCCCTATAGTCTCGATTCCTACCTTGCTTGACATAACCCGATAATATTCGGCTTCCCTACTAAACGGTTCTGCGAGCAACAGAGGTCAAGTGAGCGTGCTCATACGAATTTAGTTTTGAATTCTGACACACGAGCACCGGCTTATTTGGCGCTGTCTGTTGCTTTCTTTGTTGAAGTGTAATTTTTCCGAAGGGAAGCCGGTGGGAATCGAGTTCTGGGCACGCTACGCCCCTGCCCCATACCCATATGCATATGCCCGTTGGCCATATGGCCTATGCATATTTAACATCAGTAAACTAATTTTGGAGAAAGAACATAAGTTACAAACATTGTCTTTTCCCGAAGGGAAGCCGGTGGGAATCGAGTTATGGGCACGCTACGTCCCTGCCCCAAACCCATATGCATATGGCCTATGCCTATATTTAACATATCAGTAAACTAATTTTGGAGAAAGAACATAAGTTACAAACATTGTCTTGTGTTCAACTCAGCGACCAACTATTCTTATCATTTAAGTAGTTGTTAATGGAATAGTAAGCTTTTAAACAAAGATTGTATTTTACTTTGGCTTTAAACGCATCAAATGGCAAGTCTAGAAAAGAAGATGGCAATTTGTTATATAATATGTTATACCGAGCCCTACGAATGAATTATGAACTTTGTGAAGCCGGTGAAAGTGCGTAGTTTATGCTTATTTCTAGTGTTAAAGTTATGAATATCACTGTTTTTAGTGTACACGTGGATATTTTGTTTAAAATATAAAATGTTGGCAAAGAGTCCAATTGCTCGTATTCACGCGGTACGCTGAGAGTTAGCGGATTTGTTACAGGCACGCGTGCTACATGCGTGCCACCCTCAAGCGACACTTCGATGGCAAATCTTTATCAATATGACAGCACGGTAACAAACACATGCGGGTGAGGTATGCACGCGAAAGCATTCGGCGTGACAAAAAAATGGCCTAATCCATTGCAAAAATGACTAGTGTCTAATGTGACAATTCCTTTCAGAGGGCAAGCCCCTAGTTCACACGTCCCAACTGGCATGGCTGCGCGGCGTGGCACAGGCGCGCTTGGCTGCGGCCGGTCTCAGCGGCGCGTTGACTGCGCTGCGCTTCTTCTGTCGCTCTCTCTCGCTTGAGCTGTTGTACACACAGACGCTAAGGCTATGTCGCGACCGCTTGTCTAAGCATCTGCAAGTTGATAGGTACACCCCCGGACAGAAACTGCAGGTTTCATATTGGAGGTATGTTGATATTGATTAGTATATTATGTTGCTGTAGAATTTGAATGAACAGGTTTAATGTTCTTTTAGGTGAGCCTTTTTTTTAAAATTATTTATATTCTTTGGTGATAATATCTTTTCAAATTACTATTTACACATCTTCTGTCATCATCTTTTCACAATGAACGAACACAAGTAGTCAGGGTATCTCATTTGAATGTACAGGGTGCATTTTTCAAGTGGGTGTCAAAAATACTCGGAGGATTCTGGAACTCGATTTCGATGTACACTGAAACTGCATCATTGGATTTCTGGAAAATCAATAGCCCTAGCCAGGAATCGAAGATGTTGATTTTGAAAAAAAAAAACTAATTTTAAACCATTCTGGGTCAAATTCTGGGAAGTAAAGATGTGAATGATGATGAAGAGGGTGCTATACCTAGCAGTAGACTGCGATTGCCTACCTAGATAGACAGATCTCTTGTCATGTAACGTCAGTATCCGTAGATACAAATCGCCTGGATCCGTGGCTAATTCAATCCGATCCCGGGATCCGTGGAGACAATCCCAACGAAACCATCACTTCTACACTAATATTATAAAGAGGAAAGATTTGTTTGTTTGTAACGAATAAGCTCCGAAACTACTGGACCGATTTCAAAAATTCTTTCACCGTTGGGAAGCTACACTATCCCCGGGTGACATAGGCTACTTTTTATCCCTGTATTCCCACGGGAACGGGAACTACGTGGGTGAAACCGCGTGACGTCCGCTAGTATTAAATATATTGATCTGTTCGACTAATAGTAAATAACGCAATTCTTTAGGGAGCTAGGCTGTGAGCTGGGGTACCGGCTCATCATCGGCGCGGAAGGCTCAGAGGGCTCGCAGCTGTGCGTGTGGCACGTGCCTGCGCTGGCGGGCGGCGAGCGCGTGGCCACGGCGCTCACGCCGCACGCGCCCTCAATGGAGCGCCTGCTCGCTCACACCGTGCATGTGCGCTCGCGACAGAGGCTGAATGACCTTAAAGTGCTGCTTAATGAAATGGGGGTAAGTTAAACTTGCTAAGTAGACATAATTATATTTATTAGGCTTAGTTAGGTTTATCTGTTATTGGAAAAACTTGTTTTAATTTCACCAGTCGGGAATACGCAATAAAAAAGATGGGGGAGTAGAAAAGCCGACCACTGTCTAATTGTTAAAAGTAGCGTGGGCGCTATGGTGACCCGACACTCCTTTTCCGTATTGGTAGTATGTGGTTTATGGTAGAAGTTAAAGTCTCGTATGGTATGTGAAATAGCTATATATTAAATCACTAAAACACTTATAATAAGACAACACAACTGGTAAAAGTTATGGTAAATGGTTATGGTAAATAGTAATGGTAAATGGTGATGGTTGAGTACGAGGTGTCTCTAATGAGATCTAATCGCGAACTGGCCCACATTTAGGTGAACGAGCGAACGCGCATACTTGCATTCGATGCAATTATGCGTTTTCGCTGAGTGTTCGATTAAAACTCGAACATATTCCCGAGAGCGAGAAGAAATGCGGGATGATAGCTAAAAACTACACAATGATACATAATATGGTGCGTACAAAATAATATGGTGCGTACAAATTATAAAACTACGTTAAACACATTCGTTTCTAGCAATCTTAACTGGTGAGTGTACAAAATAATGATCAAACAAAGTATAATCAAAATATTAAAGTCTTATTGGTCTACTTAAATATTATTACATAATGTTAACACCGATTTATGGTTACACTAGTGAGTCTTCCACAGTAAAAGCAATATTGTCATTGCCTGTGTGCATATTTTTGTCCCGTTTGATCGCACTATAGTTCGCGCTAGGCCAGCGTTTGGCATAATTTTGTAAACGAAAACTAGTTTCACTTTTATCTTTAAGATCACTGGCACTGAGCACTTCACTATATAATTCGTGTCTTCTGGTTGGTTTCGGTGTCAGCGGAGCTGCTGCAAGCTCCTGTTTGCAGCAACTCACGCTGCGGCGTCGAGGTTTCGGGGGCGGTGGAGTCACCGTCTGCTGGCGGTGAGATCCCTCGCCACGCTGCCCAGCTGTGGTTTTGCAGCACAGGCGGCAGCGCCTGGTCTGCCACAACCAGACTGCTGCTACGCATAGACCGATCGTCATCAATACGTAACATACTGCGTATTGGTGGATATCGTGTGGCGATATATCGTCTATTCCTGAATCACTTTTCTTCAGCTCTTCTATCGCTTCCCCCAGACTGGTCATGGATATGGTTAGGTTTCCGTCGTCACCAGTCTGTCTTTCATCAGGGATTTCGATGTTAATCAAGTGGTTAATTTGGTCGAATTCAGGCACATAAATGGTTGGCGTAATGTTCATTTGGTTGGATTGATGCCGTATTGAATATAACGAGAAGTCCTTTCCTTTGATGACGCACTCTTGACCTATGGTAATGACTCCGGCTTGGCTCAGCTGACGAACTGTTACATGATCGCCGCATATTATTTTTATTGTGTAGGTGTCACAACAAAAGTAAAAATGCTGAGAACTCAAATGTAATGCAAGCCATACGTTGGTGCAATTGGTTTTTTCTATTTTACATTTGTTTGTAGCCGAGTTCTTGTTGCAAAAACTTTCGTCATTTTGCACGTCTGTTATTGGCTTTAGCAGCTGACACATGTAGGTAGTTCCATGGTGCAGACATGCTGTTAGTTCCTGGGTGGTCATGCTGAAGAAAGAATCCTTCTTTAGATTGACGGCTACGTATTCGGAGACCGGTAGAATGGTGGTCTTAATGGTGTTCGTTTGGTGCGGTACAGGTATTATCTTGTACAATTTGAAATTGTCTCTGGATACTAGTGGTATAGTAACTTCAATTAAGACAAATTTTTGAGTCGCTCTGGCTTTGACTTTCAGTAGTTTGTAAAGATACTGAAGATCTGTGTCTAAATTGGTGATTGGTAAAGTGAGTTCGCTTGGCATCTGTCCATATATGGTTTGGAGCTCACGTTTAAGTTGCGTTGGTGGCAGTAAGTGTATGTTAATTTGACCATGGTAGATGTCTGTTAGTGCATTGAGTAACGTGTCTTGAAGTCGTCTTAATCCTTGCAGCAAGCTGTTTCCGGACGTCGCTGACATTGTGAAGTCATTGACGTATGATATATTTTGTATTTCGCGTTGGAGTGTGCTCGTGTTTTCTTGCAAGTTTGATAGCTTTTTGTTTATTATCTTGTGCTGTTTATTTACAGTGGTCTCCATCCTCTTCATAAGGTTGAACTCAGCTTCGATTATGGAGGTTTGGTTTTTCCATAGATTTGAAAGATGTTTTTCATTGTGGTGAATGGTTTCAATGTCTTTCTCGTACTGGTCAGCGAAACGTGAGTCTAACACACCAAATAAGTCATTCGCTAGATACCCGATACCGTTGATTTGACCTCGTCGGCGGCGGCGGCTGGTATTCCCTGCGACGCGACGCTGTCTGGCGTGGACATCAAAATGCTGTGTTAGCAAAAGTTCGTTGTAGTATTCGAGTTCCTGGTATTCGTGTCGGGCTTGCTGCACTATCATACTACAATGGCTTTGTGTTTCAATGGTTGTGCACAATTGTTCTTGATAATTTGCTATTTTGTTATAGGTGGTTATGCCTGTCCAATAGGGTCCCATATCGTAATACATGACTAATGTCCATTTATCCCTGATCAATTGCACCTTTGAAATAGGGTCAAAATAAAGCGTCTGGTTTTTTGGAAACGGTTTGGCGTCATGTAAGGCGTAAGATGGAAAAATCTGCATAAAGAAACACAGGAGAACAGTTGCTATGGTTGCAATATTTGGTTTCGGTTTTCCTTTCCTTTGTGGCAATCTGGTTGTTTGCTTTGTATCTGTTGGTTTTGGTGTCGTCACATTATTTTGATTAACAGGCAAAACGGAGAGTTTCACAATAGGGCGTTTCATGATTCCGTTTTTGGTTTTTAACGAAACCGCTCTGGTTAGGCCGTCATTTCCTGGGTGTGTGTCGACCACACGTCCAAGAGCCCATTTTCCTGGAGGCAGATTTTCATCATGAATAACCACTAGATCTCCAATTTCGAAATTTTTTTGTGGGTTCATCCATTTTCCTCTTGATGAAAGTTGTGTCAAGTATTCGGTCTTCCATCGTTTCCAAAGATCTTGGAATAATTTGCTGGTTAGATGCCATCTGGTTCTAGCATCTTGCTCTGTTTCAATAACAGTTGTTCCTGGTCTTCCCGATAAGAAATGAGCTGGTGTGAGGAAGTTCATATCGTCTGGATCCTCAGATAAGGCGCAAAGAGGTCGCGAGTTGAGGCACGCTTCTATTTTAGCTAACAATGTAGTGTACTCCTCGAAGGTTAGTCTTTGTTGACCAATGACCCTCTTCAGATGATGTTTTAGACTGCGTACTGCGCGCTCCCATAAGCCGCCGGCGTTGGGCCAGCTAGGTACATTGAAGTGCCATTCTATGCCCATTTCCGTTATTTCGGTTATGAAACTGTCACTGAAGCCCTTGTGCAGCTGGTTAATTTCTTCCTGTATCATCCTGTTTGCTCCCACGAAGTTAGTGCCGTTGTCGCTATACATATGTCGTGGCGCCCCTTTTCTGGCTGCCATTCTGGTTAGAGCTGCCAAAAAGGCGGAGCTGCTTAGGTCTGACACAAGTTCTAGGTGGACCGCTTTCGTGACCATACATATAAAAACAGCTATGTACCCTTTTGTGGTTTTGATACCCCTTCCTTTGTTTGCTTTCACCTCTACGAAGCCTGTGTAGTCTACGCCGCAGTGATAAAATGCATGTTCTGGATTCACTCTTGGTTCTGGTAAATCGCCCATGAGCTGGTGCTGCCGCATGGGATTTTGCTTTCTGCATATGACACATTTTCTTATAAACTTTTTTGTAGCCATATATCCGCCGATAATCCAGTACTGTTGTCGTAGATTTGCCAACGTTAAGCGCGCTCCGCCGTGCAAAGTCAGTTTATGAGCTTGATCGATGAGTAACGTGGTAAGCTGATGGTTGTGAGGTAAGATGATGGGATGTTTCATCTCCTGACTCATGTGGGCATTTTCCAATCTCCCCCCCACACGTAACATTCCACGTTCATCTATGGTTGGGTTTAGACTCAAAATTTTGCTTTTGCAGTGCACTCTTCCGTGTTTGTGTAATGCTTCTAGGTCATTTGCAAATTCTGCTTGCTGAACGTTTATGATTATCAGCTGTTTGGCGTGACGAAGCTCGTGTAATTCGAGGTATGGTCGGTGTAGTTTTTTCTTCAAAGTAGGCATTCGCATAATCCACGCAAAAATACGTACGATTTTTGTAATGGAGCTGTGTTTATTTATTAAGTCATTAATAATTGTGGTAGTCAGCGATTTTGTTGGTTGTTCAGTAACCACCGTGTTGATTTGGTTTAGTACGGACGGCTTTACTTCTAAATTCGTCTCAAAAATGGTATGGTGGTTTTCTTGGTTTGTGTATGATGGCAGCCATGACGGCCCTTGCCACCATAACTTGTGGTCTTTGAGTTGCTTGACAGTCAAACCACGACTTGCACAGTCCGCGGGATTATCTGTCGTCTTCACATATTGCCAATGTTTTGATGGTATGGTTTTGTTTATTGTTGTTACCCGATTTGCTACGAATGGTTTCCATCGGGATGGATCTCCTTGTATCCACCCTAGTACTGCAGTTGAATCGGTCCAGCAGTAGACATCAGTGGGGTAATCTGATAAGCAGCTTTGAACTTTTTGCATTAGCTGGGCTAACAGATGTGCGCCCATTAGCTCAAGTCTCGGTATAGATAAGACTTTACTTATGGGTGCCAACCTGGCCTTCCCCGCAACTAATGTAATGGTTGTCCCTTCTTGGTTCGTTACCTTGCAATAGATGACACAAGCGTATGCTTTATTAGAGGCGTCGCAGAAACCGTACAATTCAATATGTTGGTTTTCTCCCATACCTAACCATCTCTTGATTTTTATGGTGTTTATGTCCGGAAGTCCTCGCTTTAATGTAGACCATTCTGAGTTCATTGCCTCTGGTAGGGCGTCGTCCCATTTTATGTTAGATAACCAGACATTTTGGAACAGGAGTTTCATGGTAGTGCTCAGGGGGGTTAACCACCCTAATGGATCGAACAGCTTGGAAATGTCGGAAAGTAGAGCTCTTTTGGTAATAGTTGCTGTTGATTCTGGTTCTATTTTTGAGTTAAAGGTGAAATTATCTCTCTGTGGAGTCCAACGGAGACCCAAAGTTTTGGTAGAATCGGTCTGCTTGAACTCGTATGTTGACTGCTCACATTGCTCTCTCTCCAAATCGGTTAACAGCTCTGGTTTATTCGAAGTCCATTTTCTAAGGTTGAATCCTCCCAATCGGCATAATTTTATTAGATCGGATTTCAGTTTGTCTGCTGCTTCCATTGAATGACGTCCTCCGCAAAAATCATCCATATAAAAACTTTCTTCCAATTCTTTTGCTGCGTCAGGATATTTTTGCCGTTCATCAGATGCTAGTTGTTTTAAACACATCATCGCTAAGAAGCCTGCTGGTTTGGTTCCGTATGTTAGCGTGACGAGTTGAAACGATTGTATTGGTTGGTTTTTTGATTCTCGCCATAGTACCTTTTGGTAAGCTTGATCTTCTTGGTGCACTCGGATCATTCTATACATCTTCTCGATGTCGGATGTATAAACAAATTGGTATTGCCTCCATTTCAGGATAAGTTCTTGAAGATCCTTCTGTATATTTGGACCCCTGAACATGACGTCGTTTAGACTGTATCCTGATGAGGACTTTGCTGAGGCGTTGAAAACTACCCTCAGTTTGGTAGTGGTAGATTCAGCCCGAATGACTGCATGGTGTGGTAAGTAGTATTCGGGCGTCTGGTTGGTACTGCATGGTGTCATGTGGTTTAATGCGAAATATTCGTCCATGAATTTTTTGTACTCTTTTTTCATTTCGCTGCTTTTCTCAAATTTCTTTTCTAAATTTCTAAATTGAGCTAATGCTTGTGGTTTGGTTTGACCTAACTTGTCAATGTAGTCCGGTTTTAGTGGTAGTCGGACTTCATATCTTCCGTCCTCAAGTCTCTTGGTGGTCTTGATAAAGAACTGAAGACATTCATGGTCATCGTTGGTCATATCTATCTTCTGGTTAATATCTTCGTTCTCCCAATATTTCAGAAGGTCTTCTGTGTTGTTGAGAATCACGTTGCATTGGTAGTACGGTTTTATAGAACCACAGAGTAGCCATCCTAGTTGCGTCTGTTGAGCGATTGGTTGCTTGTCGTCGTCCCCTCTTAAGATTCCTCCTTGCATTATTTTGCTGTAAACATTAGCGCCGAGAAGTATATCTACAGGTCTGCTTATATGGTACTCTGGATCGGCCAATTGTATTCCTTGGATATGGTTCCACGATGTTGGTTTGGTAAACGTGTTGTTTGGTAGTCGCTTAATCAAGTTGTTCATAACAATAACGTTCGTGTCACAAGTAAAATCACTATTTGTAGACTGTAGTGTTACCTGTAACATTCCCTTCGCATTGTTTTCTTTTTCACCAACACCATAGATTTGTCCTTTGAAGTGATCCCTTTTTATTCCCAATGTTTGCGCTGCGTTTTCGGTGATTAACGACAGTTGAGAACCCTGGTCAACTAATGCTCTCATCTTGTGCTGTGTTCCATCTGCTCCTTTAACTTTTATAATAGCGGTGGCTAAAAGTACCTCAGACATGTCATCCCAAGATACGTGAGATGACCTAGATGATTTTTTGGTTGCAACACTCTTGTTGTTGGTGTTATCTGCTGACGAAGTTGGACTTTGTTTTGCAAATGCTTCGTGAAGAAGCGTGTTGTGCGTGCCTAAGCATTTACGACACCGTTTGCTCGATTGACATGGTTTGTTGCTATGACTGCATAGACAGTTTTGACAGTAATTAAGTTGCTCAATTTTATTTGCCTTTTGCTCATGCGTCATTTGCAAAAAATCAGGGCAACGCCACAATCCGTGCTCTGAATTACACAATGCACAGGTCATCGATTGCGACACATGTAGCGCGTTCATGTTAGACTTTGAATTGTCTTTGTTGCCTGATTGATGGTTATTGTTTTTATGAAAACTTTTCTTGTGGTTTGGGTTATGGTACTTGTTTGATTGATGCGGCGTGGTATTTTGGTTAGCTGGTTCCTGCTTGCGACGAGAAGCTTCTAAGGCTGTGAATTTCGTTTCCAAAAATTCCAGGAACTCTTGCAGTTCGGGTAGCTCTCTAGGATTTTTGACCGACTCTATATAATCGGTAAAGGTATTGTCATCTAGCTTTTGCGCTAAGAGGTGCACTAAAAGTGGATCCCAAGTTGTTATATCTACTCCCAGATTCTGTATAGCGTGTAACGTCTCCTTGGTTGTATCATGCAGCTTCTTTATCGTGCTTAGCGACTGTTGTTGTATGTTGGGAAGCCCGAGCAGTATTTTAATATGGGTTGTGAAAATTAATTTCTTGTTACCATACCTGTGGCTTAAAATCTTCCAACATACATGGTAATTGTCGGAGCTAATCTGTAAATGGTGAATCAGACGCTCTGCTTCTCCCGTCACCTTGCTTTTAAGAACCTGCATTTTTTGTGCATTAGACATTGACGGGTTTTTATCGACTGCTTCGCTAAACAAGTCTTTGAATGGAACCCATTGGTTATAAGTCCCATTAAACACGGGGATGTCCATTTTCGGAGCTGACTTTTCACGGTGCCTTACTGCCCACATCTTTTGGTTGATGTCGTTTGTCAGCTCGTTGTACTTTTCCTCGTGCTTGCAGAATTCGCTTTGGTACGTAATATCGTCGCCTCCATCCTCACTTTCAATTTCCCAATGAAGTTTGTCGATCTCCCCCCATCGGCTGTCCAGTGATTTAAGAGCGTTCTCGAATTGCCATTGATTCTCAAAGCTATCCACGTCGATATTACTCACGGTTCTCATGAACGCTTTGAAATTGATATTCTGCTTCTTTTTCAACCCGTTTAGATGCTGGAGTCTCTATCTATATAAGGAAAAGTGTCTCGCCGTGAGAACTCCTCATAGCGGGACGACGACATACCTGGTTGGGGCTGCGCCGCTTCTCCTTCCTGGTCTGCGCCTAGCTGTTGTTTAGCCTGGTTACCTGGTAATGGTTGAACCTCTTCCGCTTCGTGTTTACGGGGAGTTTTATCTTTCAGCTGCGTCGCACCTAGCTGCGCCATGGTTTTGTCTAAAATTTCCTTAATTTTCAAATACACTCCCTGGGCTGTTTCGAAACAACCCTTTTTGAAGTAAATATGGTCGTAATTTCCAAACTCGCATATTTTCTTATGGTTTTCGTGGTAATCGTGCCAGTATGCTTCTAACATGCCAGCCTTGCGTTTGTAATTATCGATGGTCTTCCTCTCAGATCCATCTTTTTTAAGATTGGTCAAAAACTTGTTCAGGATTTCATAGAGCTCAGTTTGGTTCATGAACAGAGAATCGGAATCCATTTTTTAAGTTATCTTTTAATATATTTGGTAATGGTATAAATAAATGGTTCGATCTGACCTTATGTGCTCCAACTAACCGCCTCTGCAATCTCAGGTTCTTCAAATTGCAGCGATCTTCTGGTTCGTGTGGCACTGTTTCACTTGGTAGTCACTGGTAATTAAATGCTCGAAGGACCATGTTAAAAGTAGCGTGGGCGCTATGGTGACCCGACACTCCTTTTCCGTATTGGTAGTATGTGGTTTATGGTAGAAGTTAAAGTCTCGTATGGTATGTGAAATAGCTATATATTAAATCACTAAAACACTTATAATAAGACAACACAACTGGTAAAAGTTATGGTAAATGGTTATGGTAAATAGTAATGGTAAATGGTGATGGTTGAGTACGAGGTGTCTCTAATGAGATCTAATCGCGAACTGGCCCACATTTAGGTGAACGAGCGAACGCGCATACTTGCATTCGATGCAATTATGCGTTTTCGCTGAGTGTTCGATTAAAACTCGAACACTAATTTTCTTTTTTCTTTTAATGCTTCTTCAACTTCTAGTGATTGTAAATAAGGCAGTGGTCAAATTAACATTATGTGTACTATACCCAAATCTTTCTGCCAGTTTGATAGTTATCTGTTTAGTCAGACATAAATCTCAAGTTTATTATTATATCATGTTCACCAGGTGGAGTGCAGCGTGAGTGGCTGGCCCTGCGTGCTGGCGTGCTCGGTAGTGTCCCCGTGCTTGCGCGCGGAGCAGCTGCTGGTGTGTGTGGGCGCGCACGGCGGGCGGCTGCGCGCGCGCGTGCCGGCCTACCCCGCCACGCCGCGCATGCCCGAGCTTGCCAACGCGCTCGGTGCTACCAACGTCACGCAAATCAAGAAGCTGCTCACGCAACTAAGGTGATTTTTAAAGAGATTTATGACTGCTGGAACGTCCCCCGTGCTACGTCAATATTATAATTAAAACTAACAACTAATAACAATTACTTCGAAATCCAGACTTGTTCTGATAAGGACAAGATAACATCACACCCCCGAACATCTTAAAAGTCAGATAAGAACCGTCCAAAATCCCTTGTTTTTCAAAGCCTGGACATGTTTTCACAACGACTATAAATCTTGACTGTCTGGTTTTTAAGTCCAGTTTTTCAGAGTACAAGTTAGTGTACGACACGCGGTTGGCGCGGTGGCTCAAGTAATTGATTGCTGCGCTGCGTGTAAAAAAGCGGAACTTTATAAAATGAATATTATGTTCCCCAGGTTCTGGCTAGTAGCTCGCCGTTGCGAGAAGACGCTGCAGCACCTCCCCGCGAGCGTGTGCGAACACCTGCCGTTCCTGCACGGCCCCGACCATCCGCTCACCAAGCTGTCGACTGACAGACTCTACGTCACGCTGCACAGACATACTGATCATATACTGGTGAGTATTAAAATAAAGATGTAATCATTGAATAACAAGGACATTATAAACAGCCTTGAAAGATCCCATAGCTGATGAACTTGTAATGGCACTGTATTTTGCGCACTGTTTGTTGCGGAGGAATGAGGAAAATGTTGTGTATGAATGTAGATCGATAGATGGCTATAAGAGTAGAGGAAGACCGAAGAAAGGATGGATGGACTGTGTGAAGGATGATATGATAGGCTACGTTATAGGATTTGTCACTTTAAATTTCTTTTAAACATAATATAAGTATTATATATTTATGTAATGTCCTTTTAAAGTCCTTCCGCGATATGGCCCCCAAAACCCGCAATTTTTCCTTTGTTTTTTCATTTTAATGTAGCCAGTGGTCACTCGTGCCATCAAGACGAATCTAACGACGTATATTTTATTCAAATTCCTTCATCCGTTTAGGAGTTATAAGGGAACAAAGAAACGGACATACAAACATACATACACTTCAAACACATAACCCTCCTTTTGGGCTTCGCCGCAGTCCTGCGGCAAAGCAGTCAATACCGTCAGTAAAAAGCCAGTACCGTCCCGCAACGTGTTAAATCCTGTTATGTATGGTTCAGATAGTGGAGATGAAGGAGGTAGCAGCCGGCAGCACAGCTACGACCAGTAACAGCTCCAACAGTGGCAGCGCTTGCTCCGTAGCGCTGTCCTTCCACCTGGCCGGCGCCAAGCGGTGCACGCCTGAGGAGTGTGAGGACGAGGTACATCCACAATAAAATACACTTTTTTCGTTAGTGTCTTAAAGTGCAAAATTGGCTATTTGGCGATCAAGAAATGGCTTACTTTTAACTGATTTTAAATGACATGCTCAACAAAGACAGCGCTACAGATATATGACGTCACATTTCATACCGCCGTAGTTACGTAGTACAAATGGCCGTTTCGCGCGACAAGGATAGAAAGTGCTCCCACCAAAAACTTCTAAAGCATTCTAAAGATTTAATTGTTTTTTTCACACATCGTGTTATTTATGTTAGTTCTTTCGTATTTTCGTATTTTTTTAACAATAGTCAAATAGCCAAGTGTACGAACATTGCTGCAGTCAAATACATAAGGTGGCTGTGCTCGGGCGTTCTCGATCGTTTCAGCTTCGCTCAAACAAGCTGTTTTGCACTTGATACTGATCATATGGTTTATTATTTAATACAATAAAATATTCTTCAAATTGGCTACTTGACTACTATTAAAAATTCACGGAAATGTTATGTTATTTCAAAGAACTAACAGAAATAATACGATGTGTGAAAAAAGTAATAAAATCGATCAGAAAATGGCTTAGTTTTAACTGATTTTAAATGTTGTGTTAGACAAAGACAGCGCTATACAAAACGTGACGGCATAGTTCATACCGCCGTAGTAACATCACGGCTACATAGTACAAATGGCCGTTTCGCGCGACAAGGATAGAAAGTGCCCCACCAAAAATTTCTAAAGCATGTAACTACTCCTTTGTTTATCAATATTATTACTTTTTTCAAACATCGTGTTATTTCTGTTAGTTCTTTGAAATAACATAACATTTTATTGAATTTTTAACAGTAGTCAAATAGCCAATTACCATTAAACAAATAATATTCACTGACCAGTGACCATCTCAATGTACTACTGTAATAATATATTTTGAATACTATAGAGCTCCGCCAGCGCTCAATCGACGCCGGCGAATGCACCGCGTGCCTACTTGAAACTGAATTCTTTGGTTGAACTGGACACATTCACGCTCACACATGGGCCGTTCACACCGCTCGATACTCCCGGTAAGTAAAACTTTGATATTAAGACTGTTGTTTGAACTCTAAATGTGAGTCATTGCATGCATCTAGAATAATGTTTCAAGCCAAATACGCGGTGGAGGGACATCGAGGCGCTAAATGTTACTATCAATAATTTAACACAGGATTCCAGACTCACTACTGTGGAATTTTTTCGGCTACCAAGCAAAAAATCTGCTGTTTTATATCAAGTGCAAGACATACATGGATAAAAAGTGTGAAACACTTAATTGTTTGAACAATTGTGTACTGTATAACAACATCACGCCTGTGATCCCTGAAGGGTTAGGCAGAGGTATATCTCAACTACACTCACATTTCGCCAGTCATGCTTAATCCCATATAATAGGGGACGACCTTATTGCCATCAACTGGGCGCAAATCCAGATTCCGTGGGTAAAACCTAAACCCAATAACCCCAGAAATCGAAACCAGGATCATGCTCAGTCAGTCAGCGCTAGACCAACAAGGCAGTATTTTGTGTACTGAATTCGGTATAATAATTGTATTTTTATTAAACTACATCATCAAACTTCCATGCAGGTATGCAGCCGGGCAAGCGCAAGTTGTCGGTGGGTTCGCAGCGCGCCGTGCGTGTGCGTCAGCCGGCGTACTTCATACCGGAGCTCGCGCACGTTGTAGCCGCCGCCGACGAGCGGGTGCCCTTCGTCAACCTTGCACAGGAGGTAAGAAATATAATTTGTGAGACCCGTGCATCAGTTCGTAAAGTTGGTGGCAAATAAGTCAATATAACAAACAAAGTTACGGACTTCCGAAAGCTAATTTATTTTAGACAATGTGAGTTTTTTGGTTGGAAGTACAAAAAATTACTTCCAACAAATAATAATAAATGTAAAATATTTTGTCTTTTTACACCAATTCTTGTCATGAACCAATCTTACAGATATCAACATAGGCCAACAAGAAAAAACTTGAACTTGAACTAATATTGATGAAATTGGCTACTTGACTACTGTTAAAAATTCACGGAAATGGTATGTTATTTCAAAGAACTAACAGAAATAACACGATGTGTGAAAAAAGTAATAAAATCGATCAGAAAATTTTAACTGATTTTAAATGACGTGCTAGACAAAGACAGCGCTATATAAACGTGACGTCATATTTCATACCGCCGTAGTAACGTCACGGTAAAAAAAAATGAAGACAATACAGTGCTTCGAAAAGTCGTGTGGCGTCATAGTTTGGTACATTTTTAACCAGAAAGTGTAAACACTTTTTTTTTTCGATTTTTTTTATCAATTTGGTTAAACAAAAAATACGTAGCCAATATTTTTCGATAATCTAACTGACTGAATAAACAGAATCATAATTTTTTGTTTAGTGGACTGTATGACGATTGACTTACATAGCTATAGTTAGGTGCACATTACGAACGCAAGCATTCGTTCGTACGTTTAAACAACTTTTGAAAAAAATCGTGTTCCACCCAGTTGGCAAGTCGCGGCGTGACGCACGGCGGCGTGCAGCCGGAGTGGAGCGGCTCAGCGCTGGGCATGCGCGTGGTGGCACTGCCGCGCCCGGACGGCGCCTGCGCACGCGCCGCCGCCGCACTGCGCGAGCGACTGCTGGCCGCCACCATACGCCTCACCACCAAGAACCAGACGCGAGTCTGGACCGCTGAGATTGTGTTCCACGGCTCACCCGTGCGCACTACTAACCCACGGGAACAAGGTCACTAACTTACCTAACTTGTTTCTTCTTATTAGCGTGTCGATGACAAAATTCATCATTTCATTCATTTTTCATTCATTCATTTTTTTAGGTTCCGTGCCTCAAAAGGAACCCTTGTAGGATCACTCGTGTCTGTCTGTCTGCCCGACCATTCCCACCCCCTTATCTCCGAAACTACTGAGCCTAAAATTTTGAAAAAAATACTGAAATTAGTTCAACCCTTATAGATTACAGGAAAACCTTTAAGAAGTCTATGGTGCTAAAATAACATGGAAAATCTCTCAATATCTACTACAATGGTATGTAATGTGCAAGTCAACAACCGACTTGCACTTGGCCTGTTTTTTTTTAGTCGTGTCGAAATTTGTGAAAATTTGGCGACGAGTTTTGGACTTGCAATAGCGTCCATCAACTCTTGTGATGTGCAAGCAACAGGACAGGCAGGATGTCTTTCTAATTGCCCTCGAAGTAAAATTCAAAACTGAAGGAGCTAAGTCTTTATTCTCATTTCATGAATGGCTATTTAAAACAGTCTGGTCACTACTCATTCGCCACTAGCTAGTCTAAACCAGATGTTTATCAACTCATAACTTTTCTAATTAAACTTACGATGAATAAATTAATAGTGGCAATGTAAATTATGGGTATCTTATTGTGAATATAAACATGACAATACCAATGCCAATATTTCCTGTGACAATATTTTTTATTCATGCTGAAATAAATATTTAAAATATCCAGATTTATTAAACAACTATACAACTTTTGAAACAAAGTAGCTCTGTCGTTGATTGCCTCTTAGGATGTGTTTCGTTAATTTCCACAAATTTCTAAACCACTCTCATTTCCATTTGTCTATGTCCGTGTATCAGGTGAGCGTCGCTGCGTGTACCTGCAGTACGACCTGGGTACCGACGCCGGACGTACGGCAGACGCGTTCCTGGCTGACTGGGCCGCCATCGTACACCTACACACCTTGTTACACGACTACATGCTCAGACCGGCGCAGGGTATGTATTGGTTCTTTAGTAATAGAATAAATTTTGCCATTTTGCTTGTGCGTAGCTTTAGAACCCTATAACGTTTGCGTTGTTGAAATACAAGCCTTCCTCTTCTGAGATAAGTATCCTACGGTAGCGACTACTAGGATAAAAACAATCCTATGTCCTAACTAGAAGAGGCGGCGAGAAGACCTAATATCGTGCCGCGAGAGCTTGTTCGAGGTGGCGCGAGAAAAGAGCTTCTGGAAGGCATTGGGGTTGTTATTTGCCCAGCAGTGGGGCAGTATGTGCTAACCAAAGATAAAGGCCACTTAAACTACGGTCAACGGTCATGATCATTCCCTGTGCCAAATTTCATCCAAATCCGCTGAGACGTAGAGCTCACTTTCACAATAAATGATTTTTATAACCACGTGCGCAGAACGCGAGACCCTGTGGTCAGGCGTGTGCATCCGCTCGTACACATACCGCTCACTGGTGGTCGGGTTCGGCACAGCGCAGCGCGCCACGGCCGTGCTGCAGTGGTCGGCCAGCTCGCAGCGCTACACGCTGGCCACGCCCGCGCACCAGCCCGCCGCCAACGCGCACCATCTGCTGCATCACCATCTCGACCATTACATCAACAGGTACTGTGTTACACACACCTTTAGCGTTCGGCACCGCACGGCCGTGCTGCAGCGGTCGGCCAGCTCGAACGGACGCTTCTTGTCAGCATGATCGGCCTCTAATAGGTACTCGTACCATTCGGGGTTCGGGCTTCCTCTTTACAAATGGAGTGGGTTGTAAGCAACCACCCCTTACTTATTCTATAACTTCTACCTGTCCTTGTCTTTTCACGTCAATGTCTTTATTTATTTTGTTTTTCGTTTAATTGTTGTCATGTGTAATCATGGGCGCATTTTATTTATTTTTGTATCTTATCACTAAGTTGTCCTATTCCACCCAAATGTTAACTCGTAGAGAATGACCACCTATAGGAAGTGACATTAAGTCCACCTTTGTATCACTTCTGGTTGAATTAATCAATAAATATATTTGGTGACAGTCACAAAGACCTGATGTCGTTCGGCGTGGTTCTCCGCGAGACGTACGGGCCGCTGCTGGCGCTGTCACGACTGCCGACCCTGCCGCAGCTCGGGCTGCACCACGTGCGCACACTCATGCCCACGCCCACCTTCACGCTGCTGGCGCACTCCTGGAGGAAGGTCAGTAACTTTAGCAAATGGTAGGCCAGAGATTGTGCCATTACTTCGAAGTAAGATTAAAATAAAATTGCTATAAGAGGTACCACCAAGTAGCAACTTAGTGATCGAACTACATTGAAGTTATTCGACGTAGAAAGAAGAAAACGTAATATTGTCAATAATTTGATGTTGAAGTCGGCTTATGTCGATGTGTTGTTGTGTATGTGTTGTGTGTATGTTGGCTTATGTTGTGTTTTGTATGTGTGTTTGTGTGTTGTGTAGTTGCTGATGTTTAAAGCACTGACATGTTTGTTAGAATCAGGAGAAATACCTCTTTGGAGATTTCAGGCGTGAGGTTCTCTGTGGTAGAATCGTGTAATAAAATTAATTGCATGAATAGGGTAAAATGAAATGAACTTTATTTGCTAGAATTGTAGTACAATATTGATGGTCAGGTTTTGTAACAGAAGCTCACAATTCGCTAAAACTAGCATGCACTATTAAATAATAGGTACATTAGAAGTAAAGATAATAATATTGGCATGTTGTAAAATTAAGAATGTCAACAGTAATATGTCAATAGTAAAAATATAAGTTCTTAAACAGCGCCGAAATATCGGGAACTCGAAACAAAAGAAAACATGATAAATATTCCGGTTTCAGCATTAATAATAATAGTAAAAATACACAGAATAAAATATTTTATCAATAAGCCATCTGAATAATGCCGTTTTATAGACCATAGGTAGTCGTTTACAAACTTTTGTGAATAGTGTGGCGGGCTTGTCACAAAAAAAATCGTGTACAACTATAGCAACTATAGCTGATTGCCCGCGGCTTCGCCCGAGTCAAATTATATACTAAAACCTTCCTCGAGAACCACTCTATCCATTGGTGAAAACAGCATGAAATCGGTGCAGTAGTTTTTGAGTTAATCGCGAACAGACAGACAGACGCGGCGGAGGACTTTGTTTTATAATATGTAGTGATTATGTTCAATATTTCACATATTCCACCATATATACCTTTTCATGTCTGGTGTTAGATTCGCATAGTGTACGCAGGCGCGTATTCACTAGAAGTGGGCATTCGCGGCGGCGGCATCATCACGATACGCGACGGATCTTACTCCAAGTTCGAGCGCAACACTATCGTCGACGAGTTCGCTCCTGCTCTCGGATTGAAGGTAACTAACAATACAACTTGTTACTTTGTTTTTTGACTGTATGGAGGAATGAAGAACTCTTTTTTTGGAGCGTAGGAAATCATCAAATGATCCCACTCTGGGCGGAGCAGAAGGGAATGTCAGACTGCTACTGACTAAAAACCACCCATGTTCCTTCTTAGCCCTTTGTGTCCGGGGACGCGGTATATCTTTTGAACAACCCGCAACTTCGGCAGGAATGAAGAACTCTAAATGCGTAACATATACAACAACATACATTACAATTCCATTCTGAAGGTTTTTGAAGAAATTTTGCATCACATATTTGAACACCTCTCCCTAACCCTGCGGGGATTACAGACGTGATGTTGTGATATATTTGGAAAATTCGTCTGCTGGACAGGATAACAAACATCTACAACAAAATTGACACGGGAATGCAAGACGTGTGTTACGCAATTACCCAGATGTATTCCAACTGTATGGAAGTAACCGTTATTTGTTAGCCGACTTTCCTAAATGGAGGAGGTTCTCAACTCGGTTGTATTTTTTTTGGAAATAACCGTTATTACTTAACCGACTTTCCTAAATGGAGGAGGTTCTCAACTCGGTTGTATTTTTTTTGGAAACAACCGTTATTACTTAACCGACTTTCCTAAATGGAGGAGGTTCTCAACTCGGTTGTATTTTTTTTGGAAATAACCGTTATTACTTAACCGACTTTCCTAAAAGGAGGAGGTTCTCAATTCGGTCGTATTTTTTGTATTCCATTAATAAATACCTTTAAACTGTTTCGCAGGCGTTTTTGTCCCGCTACGTTGAAGACAATATGAGCGCTAGACTGCTAGCTGAAGACGACAACCCGCCTTCACCCATGTCACCAATGCCGCCAGGTACGAATTGAAATACATACCCTTCAAAGATCTAGTAAAAAGTAGAAGAGCTAGTCCATGTTCTAACGCCTTGTCTTCCTTTTTTGTTTTGTTATTTTACATGGCATTGAGGAAAATGCTTTTTGCGTCCGATATATTTTATTGTTAATGATATTTCTGTTATTTGTAGCTTGTATAAATCTTAGTATGCTATTCAATCTCGATAACTTTCTGCCTCTCTGGTCTAGTGGTCGCAAGCACGACTGCTTAGCATGAGGACCTGGGCTCGATTCCCGGGTGGGGCAAAGTATTATTCAGTTTTTCCATCAGGAATTTCTGGGTAGCAGCCATGGAGTCTGAATTCGTGCGCGGTTGATGGCAATAGACTCGCCCCCGATTACATAGAACCATACATAACTGGTAAAATGTGGGTGTACTATTAGGTTCACCTCTTCTTAACCCTTCGGGGATTACGGGCGTGATGTTATGTTATGTAATCTATGAATGTATAACAAAGTGAAGACTGCATTCACTCAACATGTTACAATGTATGTGTTGAGCAATACAGTTGAGAATGTAATGTGTACCAGGAGGGCTGAGGTTCCCGGCGCCGCTGACGCCGCCGCAGCCACACACGCCGCACTCGGCGCCCGTCACACCACACCCTGCCTCGCCCGCGCAGCATCAGGTCACTTAGCTCTCAGTATAATTACACTTTGATTCCATTCACTTGTCATATTATTAAAATACGATATTTTTATATACTAGAACGTTACAGAAATATTGAAGGTCATAGTAACCCCCTGACTCTGACCTGTATTGTTGCATGCACACGTAAGTTAACAAGTTAGTATGCTCCACCTTAGACCGCATCATCGTTTCACGGCCAAAAGCAAGCTTAACAGTAAAAATAAGTTTAATCCGTTTTTTTATAAAAGACGTATATCATTAAATATTGGGTTCATTTTAGATGGGAGGCGGATCGTTCAACCTGACATCTCCGCCGGGAGGTGCGGGTGGAGCGGGTGGTGGCGCGGGGGGCGGGGTGTCGGCGTCGCCCGCGTCTCCCATGGCGCCGTCCCCGCACGCCGCGCCCGCCGCCTCCCCGCACCCGCCCCCCACGTCGCCATTCACCGCGTGGCCGGCCTCACCCTCGCTGCCGCGACCCTCGCCTGGACACCATCCGTCTCCCAGACATCATATAGATCACAAAGGTAAAAAGCTGTTATTATTGATAGTACAAGAAAACTCTCTCAATTTTATTGATAGAAATATTTGATAAAAAATGTTTTTGAGAACCAAATTTCTTAAAATGCTATTGCATAATTATCCGACTTGGGTAGTCTGTTGAAAACAAAAATATAATGTTTACTATAATAAGGACTTTATGTATACAATTACGCAAAGAACTTATAAAAGAACTAAAATTTGTGTAACACGTAACCTCGCCTATAAGAAAGAAACTGACCCTTTTTTGGAGGGTAGCAAATCAACAAATGGCTCCTACTCTGCTCGGAACGGAAGGGAGTGTCAGTACTGACTAAAAACCACCCGTGTTCCTTCTTAGCCCTTTATATCCGGGCCACGGTATCTCTTTCGAACAACCCGCAGCCTCGACAGGCGTCGGCCAAGACCGTACCTCATGTATTGATAATAATAATAAAAAAAAAAACGATAAAAAGGCTATGTAATATAAACAAGGTATGACACTAGTACACTTTGGAACGCCAAATCCGCAGGTCCTCAAGCCAGCTCCTCCAGTTCCCGCGCGTCAGGTGGCGGCGCGCGCGGCTGGTCGGGTGCCACGGCCACTCCGCTGGCGGTGTGCAAGCTAGAGACGCTGTGCACGCCATCCGAGCCGCCGCCCGGCGCGCCGCCCGGGCCTGCGCTGGCGCCCGTGCAACGCTTCCTCGCCTGCGTCTATATGAAGCGCACGCTGCAACGATTCGTGCAGCAGGAGGAATTTGTGAGTGCTGCTTGTTTTATGCGATTGAATTGGGTTTATTGGAGTTTTCCCTAAACATCACAAATCAGATAGAAATCGAACAGATGTATGGCTTATTGTCTCTTAGACAGATTGGCAAGTTGCAGATAAAACAAAAAAAAAAATGGATTTTCCGTAATGCCCGGGACACACGAGGCCAGTTTTTCAAGCCAGAATAGTAAGCTAGTGTCAGTAAGCTAGTGCTTCTGGCTTCGTGTAGACAAAACTAGCTTAATTTCTAGCATGTTCCGAGCCAGGGCAGTAAGACAGCAGGACCAGTTTAGTAGAGAACTAGCTTGCTGTCCTGGCTTGAAAACTGGCCTCATGTATTCAGGGCATTAGGGATTTGTGACAGATAGCAGTCTGTATTTGTATCCGGTTAATGGGAATAGAATCGCACTCTGTTTTATGGGACTTAAAAATAACTAGCAAAATGTAGATCATTGATACATTTCTGTCTTACCCATCGGGAAGTACAAGAGTGAAGTTTAACGCAGAAACTATAGCTTACTACATCTTAACTGTAATGCAGGATGTATGGCGATCAATAACGTAGCGCCTCTGCCGCTGCAATAAACGTATACAAACCGTATAATATGGGAGTACAATCGACACGATAAGAAGAGGAAGTAACGTAAAACTACAAAAACTCCAAATGAAGTACCAAAAGTAATATCAAATATTTCGTTCATTCCTCACATATCAAATCTATGACGTTTCAATGATTGTATGTGTGCGTAGCTAACATTGGTGTCGGTGGAGGCGACGAGCCTGACGTTCCGGTGCGAGAGCGCGGGGCTGGCGGGCCGCGTGGCGCTGCACCCGCAGCACATGCAGTCGCTGCACCTGCAGCTCACGCCGCTGCCCGACCACAACAAGGAGGCCTGGTCCGCGGACGACTTGCAGGTACCTGATACACTCTATTAATGTAACGGGCGAAACGTCATCACCTCGAACTAGTCTAGTTAAACTTCGTGTTGAAATGCATGCTTAATCAGTATAGTAAGTACTGTCAGCGACAACATAAAGATAACTCTTGGTAATATTAAAGTATCATTACTTGGCAATAATATTGTAATATTTTGTAGTGGCAACACTGTGACACTTCCTCTTCCTTTAGCCAACTTACAGCTAACTTTGCACGGTCACGTATTTTTCCTCTAGTTAGTTATCACACTTCACACTAATATTATAAAGGCGAAAGTTGGTGTGTGAGTGTGTATGTTTGTTACTCTTTCACGCAAAAATTACTGAACGGATTTGGATAAAATTTGGTTCGCAGATAGTTTATAAATTGGATTAACATAAAGGATAGTTTTTATCTCGATTTTATCTTCCCGTAGGATAATTTTCGAGTTGTAGCGGGGGAAGCTTACCCCTTACCTCGGCCCTTAAAAAGTATTTCCTGGCGTGCATAGCTAGCCGCGTGCCCACCAGTACTTAAAAACACCTTCAATAAACTATGACGAAATTATAAAATCATATTGAAGCATGCTATGATTGTAATCGACACGAATGTTTGTGTCAGGTGATGGAGAAATTCTTCGAGCAGCGCGTGGCGATAGCGCCGTACCGCGCGACGGCGCTGCAGGGCTGGACGCGCACGTGGGGCGCGCCGGGCGCGGCGCTGGGCTCGCTGGTGGCACTGATGCGGGCCGAGCTGGCGCCCGCCGCGCCCGCGCTGTGGGCGCTGCACTGGGCGCTGCGCATCCCGCCCGCCGCGCCGCCCATCGTGCCGGCCGGCCAGCCCGCCGTGCTGCTGGCTAAGCACAAGATACTCTTCTTTGTGAGTACTGATATTAAGTTAGAGTGCACTATCTCCAGTCTAGATAATATTAATTACTATTGGCATATAGTGGTTTTGATAAAAAAAAAAACTTGAAAGTGAACTCAACACGATTAATAAGACACGCATCTCAGATTTTTGGGATTCATGTGTGTATTGTATAATTATCACTTGCTTTGGTGAAGGAAACCAGCCTGCCTGAGAGATTGACGGCACGGTTGGCGCAGTGGCTGAGCGATTGGACTGCTGCGCTCCGTGTCGCGGGTTCGATCCCCGCACGGAACAAATATTTGTATGGCCTACAGATAGTTGTTTCGGGTCTGGGTGTGTTTGTGTATGTGAGTTTAAATGTTTTGTAAACGCACCCACGATACAGGAGAAATTCCTAGTGTGGGGCAACGTTTTTTTAAAAAAGAAAGAAAGAAGAAGATATATCTCAACGGTATATAAACCTCTGACACCAGGTTACGCACTAGCCACATGATACAAAAACATAACCCTTTCCTTGCAGGCGGGTAAAAAGTGAGTTGGCTCTAGATAACAGGTTACCTGTGTATAAGTCGGGGCTATCCTATTAATAAACAGGGTTCTGTTGTATGTGTTTACTGCAATGTAACAATAACTTTAGTTGAGATGGCTTTCAGTTTACATAAATCATCATCATATCAGCCCGGAATCACCCACTGCTGGGTATAGGCCTCCCCTTTCTTCCGCCACATGTCTCGATCCTGTGCGTCTGATCTAGGTGTTTCCCGCGACTTTGACGATGTCGTCAACCCAACGAGCTTTAGGACGGCCCTGGTTCCTATGGCCTAACCTTGGCCACCACTCGGTCAAAGCCTTGCTCCATCGGCCATCTCCGCGTCTAGCCAGATGTCCTGCCCAGGTCCACTTGAGGCGCACCGCCCGGTCCCCGACATCGTAGACTTTCGTCCGACGGCGGATTTCGGTGTTACGCACTCGATCTAATAGGGTTATGCCGAGCATGGCTCGCTCCATGGCCCTTTGTGCCACTCGTACTCGGTGGACAGTCTCCTTTGTGAGCGTCCACGTCTCGGCACCGTAGGTAATTGTTGGTAGAACACATTGATTAAAAAGGCGAGTTTTTAGGCACTGAGGGATCTTTTTGGACCGAAAAATATGTTCTAGTTTACCAAAAGCCGCCCAGCCGAGTTGTATTCTTCTAGAACTTACATAAACGACATAGTTATTTTATTAATTTATTGGAACGAAGTTCCTTATCGCGCGTTGCCTACCCCCTGGTAGGCAGAAAAAATTAAGACAAAGTTGTAACGACACTTTTTGCTATATTTCTCTCTCTCTCTCTCATAGAAAGCAAGCCAGTTATTTTCAGAACTTCGTTCCATCCGGGTATCCCTTGACACCTCTCAAGTTTTTTAATACATGAAGGACTTACAGCTATATTATTGGTTATCTTTATACTGTACTAGCTTACAGTATAATGTCTGAATTACAGTATACACACAAAACTTAAAAATCAACAACAGCCCGGCAGACAAATGAACAGTTCTAACCCGACATTGATGCCGTATACGTATGTGTGTACAGATCTGCCTGACGCGCGGCGACACGCAGCTGGTGCTGCCGCTGGTGTACGACATGCAACTCAACGTGACGCAGCTGGCCGACAAACAGAACGCGCAGCCGCACCTCATCGCCGTCAGCCTGCATCTCAAACGGTAACAACTATACATTACTCACGGATGCATACTCAACTCTGCTTTTTTTTTGGTGGTTGGGGAATCATCAATCATCAAATGACCCCTCCTGCTCTGGGCGGAGCGGAAGGGAGTCCGACTTCTTAAAAACCACCCCTTTTGCTTCTTAGTCCTTTGCGTTCCATGGCCGCGGTAATAGGGTAGTTGACAAAAAAAATTGAATTAGTCCGTCAGATAGGTTTCCAAAAAATATTGGACATATATTTTTTCCTTTTTTTACATAAACAAACAATGAAGACGATACAGTGCTTCGAAGTCTCGTGTGATGTCACATCGCACTACATTTTTAACCACGTAGTGACGTCACAAGCCCCCACTCCTGATCTTTGACGCGTTTTATCTTTGTAATTTTTTATTAATTTGAAAAAACAAAAAACACGTATCGAATATTTTTCGATAATCTAACTGACGGACTAAACAGAATCATAGTTTTTTAGTCAGGAAACATGCCTATTCGTTCGAACAAATTCCGCAACCCTGGCTAGATCATATAATTATCCGCACCCTACGCCACCTGCTATGATCCTTGCCAATTGATTTGCTTCGTTCACATTCATAAATCTGATCATACGCGAAAGCTCTTCAACTCACGCCTTTTTCCTATGTGGCTAAGCAGAAATATTACTGCTACGATCCTTACATAATTTGGTTTCGTCCACGTTTTTCCGGTCATACACGCGCACACCGGTTGCGAGCAATACACGCCTGAACTACCCCTTTTTTTAACGATGAGAAATCATCCATTGACTCCTCCCACTCTAGGCGGAGCGGAAGGGAGTGCCACACTCTTACTCACTAAAACCTATCCGTGTTCCTTCTTATGCCTTTTGCGTTCCAAGGCCGCGGTAACTCTTTTGAAAAAATTCCGCATAACCTGAACTACCCCTACTACGTTTCACTAACTGCCGCACTCAGAAAGCTTTAATGATTACTTAGGCCATCACTTAGTAAAGATTTTGACAGTTTTGTCATACATAAGTATGTCAAACCTTTACTAAGTGACGGCTTAAGTAATTATTAAAATATATCTCTGAGTACCGCAGTTAGTGTGTCTTTCCGCCCGGTTACTTGGTTACGGTTACTTAAATTCTTAAGTTAGCGTTACTCGGTTTGTTTGAAGTTCGTCAAAGTCATTAATTTCACTGTTATCAATCGATATTGCGCTGCTGACCATATACCAGCGTACTCACAATAGGTAGGTCAGTTTCACTCACTTGTCTTGAAGTATTCGTATACTAATTGATCTTCTGCATCAAATGCTATTCACCCCTCCTCATCACATATTATGTGTATCCCAATATAAATGCAACGGTAACAGAAGACGTATGTATCCAGGTTCAACGAGTTCAACCAGTCTCACTCGGAGTGCACGCTGTGGCCGGCGGTGCGCGACCTGCTGACGAACTTCTCGTTGCCGCAGGAGGCGCCGCAGCCGGCCGCGGCGCCGCCGCCCTAGCACCACGCGTACGACGCCATATAACATCAGGCCTCCGCCCGGACTGACAGCACCAAGTACAGTGCCACTGACTTGTGGGACAAACTCATGCTGTGAACTCCTCGATGCAGTGATCGCCGGAACGTGGCGTCAAGTGTTGACTTTGTGTGTGACTGTGACTATGTTTTGGGAAACTGACGAAAATACGTATGGCAATTTTTCGCACATGCGTTAAAAACACTTAATCAATTATCGACTATAATTTTGTAAATAAAGTTTATTTGGTTTTCGCTGCTCGTGCTCGATGCTGTCTCAAGATGCACATCGCAATGAGTGTTCGTTTCGTGGCCCTCCGGTTGAGGCACCATTTAGAAAATCAGCTTGATTGCGAAATACTTTGCAATATGATTTAATACGATTGCTTTTTTGCCGCCTGAGGCTGTAAGTGTACGCCACAGTTCACCGCTATCGCCTGCCACACAGCTGCAAATGGTATCGTTAGCGGCGCTTACAGCGTGTGACGTGTTACAACAACGCTACATTGCACACTGATAGTGCCTATGTCGAGATACACGAATCTTTTGTCAAACTTATGTTTGCACAACACTCTAAAGTTAAGTTAAGCTAGTCACCGCTAATTGTTATAGATTCAACTAACGAGCGCGGTTCATGTGAATCTTATGTCAAAAGGTGGTAAGGTGTAAATTTGAATAATTGATACGTTTGTACATTAGCGGGAGCTTCATCCTGACTAGTGATAGTGGGATATCATGAATTAGCAAGTAAGATCTAAATGAGATAAACCTTGTTCAAGAACCTGTATGTAAATTATTATTTAATAAACGAATAATATCTATTACTTTGTTTTTTTTTCATCATTCCGGCCTATCGCAAGGTATTATTTATTCATCTCAATCAGCTTCGCAACACACAATTTTTTCTGTCTAGATGGAAGATATAGATAGATAAAATAGATTAACAAAATTAAAACAAAATTATAACATAAAGGACGTACAAAATGCCGTAAATATGGCAATTTTGATGCCCCTCCAACACCGAGCAAATCTACGGGCTATCATATTCGCACGAACAGACAGCGCCCTACATTCCCTTTTAATGTCCGCGTCGTCTTCTTTGTCAGAGGAATATCCAAAGTATTTAAACGATCTCTATTATGTGGGCATCCGTTGACCTTAATTTCTTTTTTTTACTCAGTAATGTATCTGGACACCTCTTGGCCCAAAAGACCATGCACTCGCTTTGGCTCGTAATTATAGGACGCAATCTCAATTGGTTCGGTAATTGTAACCAACTGAAGTTTTTTTTTTGTTTTTAACTCGAGTATGGCTACCTCGAGCAGCTTATCACTTGTGATTTTTTCTGCAGTTTCCCTGATATATTTTACCCAGTGAACCTCTACAGTCTACTAAGTTCATCTCGTGCACAATGCTTTGGCTCTCTTTCCAACGACAATATTTACGGGACAAGAATACCTCATTAAATTCAAATTATCCTCAACTTTTTGATGCAACATGTCACGATGAGAGTCTGACGCAATTAAGTAATCTACTCTTTGTTGTGACATTTCTACGCCAAATTTTCAACACATGAAATTATAGTTGGCTTGAATTTTATATTTTGTTATTGAACGACTTTCAAATTAATAGTAATCATGGCTTCGCCAGGCAAACTTTCAATGGAAACGATTCTCACATTTGACAATAGAGATACGGTATGGACTTTATGTAATTCTAGGTTTATTTGCAAGCCGTAATAAGTTTGCACGGGTGTTATGTACTTATACGATGGCAGAAAATAATCCGTTTAGACCGCATGACGTCATGCGGACTTCTGGATTGGCGCTATCTTTCTCTGCGGATGAATTCACTTGCCCCGCGTGAGGTCGTTCAGCTCATGCAAAGTTAGTGGATACAGCTCTGAAAGAAACCAGCCGGATAATCACTGGCTGCCTCAAGCCGACCCCGGTATAAATTCTGTATTCACTGGCGTGGAAGTTCGCAGAGCGGTGGCGAGCTCTAGTGAAAGAGCAAAGGTGGTCTCCACACAACACAGCAATATCTTAGTGCCGCAAAGGCTGAGAAACCGCAACAGCTTCTTGAAGTGTGTATCGCTCACTGGCGATCGCTCCAAGGAAAGACTCAAGCTGTAGCGAGAAAGCGTTTCTCTTCCAAACCCATTTGTGCCACTTACCGAAAATCTTCCCTCTGCACACGAGTTGCACACAGGTAGGCCGAAGCAAGGAAAACATGTTCAGGTGGAGATTCATAGATGACTCTGCCCTGGAGTGTAAATGTGGTGTTGCCCCACTAACTATAGGGCACTTAATATCGTGTCCTGCCTGTCCTGTTACTTGCACATCACAGGAGCTGATGGAGGCTACTGAAATTGCCAAACTCGTCGCCAAAGTTTCGGCCGACTTAATTTGTATTGTCATTGACACGCTAAGAAGAAGATCCGCGTAGTAATAACTTGAAACCTGCAATATCAGTTTATTTAGTACTAGCTGATGGCCGCGGCTTCGTCCGCGTGAATGTCGGATATCGCGACTGGTGTCGGTTATCGCGACCAAAAGTAATTTTTTCATACCCGCTTTTCAACCCCTTACAAACCTTTATTCGCTTTAAAAAGTAGCCTATGTCCTTTCTGAGGCTCCAGACTATCGGTGCACCAAATTTTATTTAAATCGGTGCTGTAGTTTTGACGTGAAAGCGCGACAGACAAACAGACAGAGTTACTTTCGCAGTTATAATATTAAGTAAGGATATGGAGGGTTTACAGATAATAAAATAAAAACAGACTAAAAGAAACCAGTCCCCAGAAAGCCAGTTACCAATAATTAGTGGATAAACCTAAAAACATTCAGTTTAAAAACAGAACCCTGCCCGGGGGAGAGCACACTCCGCAAGGCCCAGTCTTAGCCTATGTTCCACAAGGGATGTCCCAAAATCGACCCCTGTGGAACACCGCACGTGATGGCCCTGCGCACAACTAAGCCGTCGCTTCCCTCGTAACAGACGAACTGTTCCTGCAGGTAGTCAGCTACTAGCTGCTTCAGGTAGACGGGCACCTGATGGTAGCGGAGCCCCTCCCCAATGCAGTCGAATGGCAGGGTGTTGAACGCGTTGGCGATATCTAAAGAAACCGCCAACAACACCCCACCCTAAGCGACCGCATCCTTCGCCTCGGCCTTGAGGCGCAGGCAGGATGGCGTCTATTGTCGAACGCCCTGCTCGAAAGCCGGACTGGGTATCAAGTACTCAAGTTAGGGCCGACCGCTTCCAAGTGCCGGACGATGCGGGCAGCGAGAATCTTCTCAAGCATCTTACCCGCCGCATCCAGCAATCGGCCTGTACGCCGATGGAGACCTTCCTTCCAAGCCGGGTAAAAGCCTGCCCCAAGGACTTCCATTTTTCTCTGTCGATAGTTGTAGATCACTACAATTAGGCCGCTCAAACACACTTTTTTGTCGTGAAACTATAAGGAATGTAAGGAAAGACTCGTCAACCAACTTCCATCGTGACCCAACACGATATCACGGCAAATCATCCATAGATTTTCATCCGTACGGCTAACAAAGTAGTGTTATTGGTTAGTATAGCAGAGTCAGTGGTCGATGGTGTGGTCCACAACGCATCTCGCGGAGATGGACCACGCGTCGGCCCGAACTGCCAGGAGGCGACGGCGCGGCCGACGCCGTCTGCGCATCGGCTCGCTCGCGCTCAGCGCGCTGATGACCATGCACTGCCGCCTACCAGCGGCAGCACTTACTGGCGAATTATGTAAGTTTTTGTAATGTTGCGATTCCACCAAAAATTGTTCGCGCTCATTTCATGCTGCACAGAATTTTTGCGCAAGGTGGTGTTCTTTAAACATACCTTTGTTTTTTATGATTTTCAGTTTTTTTTATGGTGTACTTGGTTACCGCTGTGGTAATTCTCGCTAACCCTGTGCGACACTTTGAAGTGTACCTTGGACAATGGAGTATAAGCGGGCCTGGTCGTGCTTTCCGAATGATTCCCATGTTTGAAGGTAAGTTAAAATAATAAATTATCATCATTCATGAATATGGGGTCGGCGAACAATGTCTTCTGCTTCCATGCCTTCCATCATCATCTTCCTGCCCTTATGCCATTATATTTGGGATCGGTGCAACACGTTTTCTTCTTCCATTCTTCCCTGTTACACTTCAAGGTGGCATTTACTCCTTTCTCATTCATATCATTCCTCACACAATCCATCCATCTTTTCTTTGACCTTCCTCTGCCTCTCTATCCATCAATATTTATATCCATCACTTATTTAGTCACATGCGTTTCATCCCTCCTCATTACATGACCATACCAAGATACAACTATTTTCTGCTTCCATACTTCTTTATTACTCGTCATCTCAGCAGTTCTTTCCTAGCCATAATTCTGTATGATCATTCACACGGTCTACATCCATCGTTTCTATTCTTATATTTCACACCATAAAAAGCACAATAGAGGACTTCTAGTAATCTATGTTTTGCATTGTACAGGAATTGGAATTGCAATGGGCATTAACGCCGTAGTGCGCGCAATCACTTGCTGTACCGTGGCTTCCGTAGCTGCGTCGTATGTCTACCATTCGGTGTCCGATTTAGCGCTACCCTACACATACTGTCGGTGAGCACATTTATGGCATACAACATAATTATATTTGCGTGAAGTCAACCAATTTTCAAAGTGTAACTGATTGAAAACGATTTCTTAGCAAAATGAAATTACACACCCATTGAGTAACCTAATAAGATAATAAATGTTCTGAGACTACAGTCACAGTATATTTATACTGTGTTACAGTATTGTGCATCGCCATTTTTTTATTTAGGTATTTAAATTCAACCCTTACTGGTGGTTGATCGGCAAATAAAAATTATAAATGAATCGTTTCAGGAATTTTGATTCAGAAACATATTATCCGGTGAAAGATGATATTAATATTTTACAAATTCGGGTAAGAGTTTATAAATTAGAGTACAATTACATACATAGAGAGAATACAATGACGAACACTATAATATATTGTATGTTAACTACAGTGGCGAGCACATTACAAATATGTATATTATATTATAGTTTTAGTTAACATTTACGTTTAGATTGCGGTCATAGTTTGTTCTTTTCCAACCACTAATTTTATTTTTTATAAATATAAACCATTAACTTGGTATGTCTAGTTGTTGTACCAAACCAATATTGACAGTAAAAAATGCTTTGCGCCGGCCATAAGGAATTTGCCTATTAGAACCTAGTGGCAAAGAGCTCTTCATTTATTTCAACCTCTTTCGAATATTACCGATCGAACATGCCAAAATGAAATAGGCACCAAAAGGCAAATTATTTTTTGCAAGGTCCGTAATTGGGACTTACGGAACGCGTATTTTGGTGTAGGTATAGAAAGTAATTTTGTAGCGGTATTACGAGAACATAGCTCATAATTCTACGCTTACATAATTGTATTGTGTTCTTACTTACTCTGTGAAGGCGGGGAAAAAAATACACAAGCACCCAGCACATGGGTCGAACAATAATTCGTATGTGTGCCAACCCGCCTCAGAGTCGTCATCTAAATAATAGGAGCGAGTGGGTACGTATTCGTTTTTTAAGACATTACCGTATTATGTTCTAGTTCGGACACGCAAAAATAAAAAATGTTATTGAGAATGATGAAAAAGTCGTTGGGTTGGATATGAAACATAAATTATGGTGGAAGAATGATTCTTTTCCCAGGTATTGCACGTAAGCTTTGTCAAGGTTTTAGGGTCCGTTCACACAGATAAGTTCGGAGAGCATCGGCCAGCGATCGCTGGCGATCGCGGCGCGGCGCGAAGACGCAATATCGGCTGCGCGAGCGCAGTATGTCATCAGAGGCAGCCGGTCGGCTCCTCTTATTATTTCACACTAAGCGCGTTGGGTTTGCTCTCAAGAAGTCTCATTTAATAAAAGAAGTGACATGTAAAATAAACCTTTTTATAATGATTCATAACACTGTTTTAAACGTGATAAAAATCTGCTCTCCTCTCCGATCCCGCCGGTCTGTGTGCACGGTCCCTTAATCATTTAGTACCCAATCATCCCGTCGTAATTTTATATCCGACCTATGCTGGTCGAAATCACAAGCTCGGATTATAAAACCACTCACGTATAAAACGTGCTAGTTTTATTGTCCCCTGTAGTTCGAAAAACCAACATTTATGTATTAACTATTGTATTCAGAAAAATGTTTTCAATTTAAGTATTGTTTTAGACAACGTCTTGCGCCGGTTGAGTTTCCTTCAAAGGTAAAAGTGTGCAAAGAAATGTATGCTGGAACATATCCTCCGATGTACGACACTCCTGCATATAACTATTTCTAGTACGTTACAAAATTTTGGTATAGTAGAAGTTTTTTTTTTAATTCATTCAGCATTGGTTCAAGAGTAGTTTCAGTTCTATTACCTAATGTATTCCCACGGTATTGTCTTTCGCAGTGTGCAACTGGTTCAGTACCGCGATATGGAGAAGCTTTTTGGGAACTTTAACATACCACTTGGAGCGACCATTATTGTTGCCTGGCTTATCTTGTGGATCTTTATGGTTAAGGAAAAAATAATGTATAGTAGGGTAGGTATAAATATTGCATTAACGTCTTCAGTCCGCCACATTCCATTTGACCGTTTTTCCCCTTCGAGCTTGCCACCGGGGAGGTGGTATTTTTAATATTACTACATTGTTTTAGCTCATTTATAACAACATCGAGCCGTGGTTTGTACTGGTACCTTGGATATGGAGTATAGTGCTACTCGCTCACTGTGCCTCGAACCTGACGTTGTCTCAGACTTTAGATCGACTTTTCAAGATCAGTAATCGGAAAACATCGGCGGTATGGATGGTTATCTATTTAGCCTGATGGGTTCCCTCTATCTGGAAATATTTTGTTGTTTTGAATTTTATTTGTTGGGATAAATCATCTTCTTAAGGCATAAAAAATATTTAATAGAATTGTTGTTTGGCCGAATGTTTAATGTCCGCATTTAAAACAGCATACTTTTAAGATGGCAGAATATTATTTTGTAGAATTTCACTTTGCATACTATGAAGATGGCATAATTTAATTTGAAATATTTTTATTTGACATACTGCCATTACTATAAAACATCATTTTTAATCTAAAATTAAAATATTGTCTTAAAAAGTCTATACACAAGTTAGTTAGTCTGTTGTTGTACTACAAAAGTTAGTGACAGAAACATCGCTGCAAAACCGACTTCACGTAGTCTGGTCTGTCCTACTCCGAGAGTGTAATTTAAATCCGCAGAGGGGCGGAGGGGCGAGTCGGCCCGCAAGCTGAGGTGTTTGTAACGCCCGCCACCGCGGCTGAAGCTCGCCGGCTTCGCCGAGCCGAAGCTGCGGTGGTGAGCGTTAAAAGCATCTGCGACGAGAAGCTCGCGTGGGACCGCCGAAGACCCGCAGCACCGGAGCCGTGACAGAAACCATGCCTGCTGCATGTTTGCTTGCTTGCATGCCTACGTACATGCTTGCTTCCATGTTTGCTAGTTTGCATGGTTGCTGCATACATGGTTCTTACAAGGAAATAAAAACCATATGCTGCCACTGTCAACTGATGTATGCCAAAATACGATTCTGGCTGTGAACTTTCTGCGATATGATGACTTTATGATTTCTATGGATATAAAATTTATGGATGTTTCTGACTTACACAATAATGAATTTTGAATGTAATTATGATAAATGAGTAGTATGCCAAAGGGTTTTCTGCTAAATGAGGTTTATGCTGTCCGTTGTTGTGCAATACATAATTCTGAGTTATAAAGTTCTGCTATAAAGGGTAGACCATTGTCTGATGTTTAATTATAAAGATTGAATTTGTTGTGCCAACCACTCTAAATGTTTGATTATAATTTATAGACTCTGGCAGATGCCTGTGAGCTAGCACTTTATATACATTCTGTCGGTGTCGGAACCGAGCTGATACATGGCAAAGCGTTACATAATTATGGTACGTACATACTCCTGCCGTTATCGGTCGGTTAACTCGCTGAATATTGCGTACCTAAGTGTATTAAAAAAAGATTTTATCAACACATCGAGTGAGACAGAGATTATATTTAGTGAAGTGTTCAAAAAATTAAAAAATGCACATTTTTACAAGCTTTTATTTTTATTAAATACGCTTCCTCTTGACCTCAGTCTTGTCAAATAGAAATTGGCATACGTAGCGACGCAAATATAGTATTACAACTCACGCCCTTTTCCCATGGGGGTAGGCAGAAACCATAGAATGCCACCTGCTGCGATCCTTACATACTCCCAATCGTACGAGTAATCCTTAATTACCGTAGCAAATGAAATAAACTTGTGATTTTGGTGCAGCATTTTATTTTATTTTCTTCGGGTGGCTTACAGCTAACAATACATAAATTAATAATGAAATGTTACACGACAAGCCATCATCGTTAATTTTCTTATCACAGCTTTATACGCAATATTGTTTTTTTAAGAGTTATGTGCCGCCCATGAAAGGATAAAGTTTACATCATTTCCTTTTCCTTTATTAGCAATATTGCAAGAGGATTGATTTTTAATTTTATTAAAAAAAACAGCAAGGGTGTCGAGAATTAGTGGGCTATCAAACTGTCAACAATAGGTGTGTTTACTCTTTGTTGTGTTTGTAGCGTCCGGTCACATAGACCCGCTCTTAGGGGATGAGAACATATGGCACTCGGGGATCCTGCTGATGTTGGCGATGGTGCATACGTGCGGCGCCGCCATGTGCGCACTAATCGACAACAAGCACTTCAACCCGTTACATCAAAACCAAAACATGCATGAGAGTATGTATCATGAATATTGTCATCTACCTAACAATAAAACATACACTAATGATACAATCTTTTCACATTAGGTTCATTATGGATACTGCCAATGTACTCAAATTGTACATCGATGGGTAATTACTCCCATTTTGTGTGAGTTTAACTTTTTTCAATAATTTGGTTTTTGGTAAATCATCAATATTTTTTTTTGTTAACAATAATGAAATATTTACTCATTACGTCTCGCATTAACTACCGTTGACCCCAATGTTTAATTTCTTATTCTAGGACGACTCTCATATTTGGTGGCTTGGTGTTTGCTTACATGGCTGTAGCGTTTGTTAATTTAAAAACGGCATTGCATACAATATTCGAGTACCGAGTCAAATTAGTGTAAGTAGATAAACGAAATCCTTACTATGTAACGTAAGTAGGTTGTATGTTGATCGAAATCTGATTCGCGTTCGTAACACGTATGTATGTAGTTACAGAATTATAATCATTAAAATCATCAATACATGTTTCAAAAATTTCTTAGAATTTGGGGCAATTTCCTGCATTTGAAAATTCACTAGTATTTTTATTTTCTTGAATATTTTGTAGCGCGTTTTTGTGGCGTGGCGTGTTTTGTTTTGTAAATACAATTAGAATATTGTATTTGATAATGTAATTGGTAAAACTGTATGCCCCTTTCAGGCAGGACAGGGTTTTTTTTTTAACATATAGGGTGTAAACGTACCCTTCACGAAGCCGATTAACAAGCAAGTACCTACATCAAATAAGTAACTCTACGCAAAAATTATTGCTGCGAAACAACCGTTTTTATGGGTGAAAAATCACGATTTACGGTAAAACTTAATGTAGCACACTCAAAACATAAAGTGTTCAGTGGTGTTTTGCGATTGTGTTTAAGTGTTTTGTGAGTAATAAATGAGTTAATTCGTGTGTTTAATTGGTAGTGTTTTTATTCATCCCATACCCAGCTCGTAACATTATTATCTTCGGGAAGTTGCGCGGTATCTTGTCGTCCAACTTACCGCAGTGTCTCAAAACGTCTATGACCAGTGTGTGTTGCCAGTGATTACATACGGGACCGAATCATAATCGCTCACAATAGTCCTCATTAGAAAGCTCAAAGTCACCCAAAGGGCAATGGAGAGGGCTATGCACGGAGTCCCCTTGCGGGATCGCATCAGAAATGAAGACATCGCAAGAAAACCAAGGTTACCGAAGAATTGCCTATTTTAAGTGGCAGTGGGCAGGGCACATTGCTTGCAGAACGGATGGCCGATGGGGCCGAAAAGTTCTGGAGTGGCGACCGCGAACCGGAAGACGTGCCTTGGAAGGCCTCCCACTAGGTGGACCGATGACCTGGTGAAGGTTGCGGGGACCTGGATGCGAGACGCACGGGACCGGTCAATGTGGCGACACCTGGGGAGGGCCTATGTCCAGCAGTGGACGTCTTTTGGCTGAAATGATGAATGATGATTACATTAAAAATTATTGTTTAAAAAAAACGGAACTTTGACCTCCAATATTCCCATAACTAGGTTCCCTGGTACGGTCTAGAACACAAAGTTATCGTAATGACGGGAAGAACAAGTACCTTTCGGCTTCGTTCAGGGTACTTTTACAACCTTTATGTTACTATAATATGTCTCTATGTTTCAGATATTGGGACCAATATGTCGTTGCTTGTTTGATTTTATTCTGTATGACATTTAGTATGTTGTATGCAACTACTGTAAGTACTCCATAAATCATGTACATTTCAACCGCGCGGCCAACTCATAAAATTTGATGAAAGTTTGCCAGGAATTAGTGGTAATTTGTTACTATTCATACTACCTCTTTTCCTGAATTTGTTATCAAATCAATAAAAATTGACGAAGATAAAACGCGTCAAAAATTTGGGTGGGGGTTTGTGACGTCACACGAGTTTTCAAAGCACTGTATCGTCTTCATTGTTTGTTTACGTGAAATAAGAAAAAATACGTGTCCAATATTTTTTGGTAATCTATCTGACGGAGTAATGAGATTTTTTTGTTAACTACCGTATTGTTTAGAGCTAGTGACCAACTATTTTTGGTTCTAGCGTTTTAGTCTTTTTTTTAACAAATTCAGGAAAAGAGGTATGACTAATAACAAATGACCACTAATTCCTGGCAAAGTTTCATCAAATTTTTTGATTTGGTCGCGCGGTTGTAATGTACAGTCGCGGTCTTTTCCGCTTGCCCAGTTAAATTTTTTTTCGCATAAATCATGCGTAGGCGCCAAACCCCGCCCCCTCAAAGTTTAGGCCTATTAGAGAAGCGTCAACGTAATTAGTTGCAATCTGCACTGCGCACCTTAGTGACGTATCCTCTGTACACCTTTTGCGAATTTTACGGACGAACTTTGGCGCGCTTACCGGACCTTTTGAACATTGACCATTGGTCTGCTTACCTGACCTTTGATTGACTAAACGTTAACCTGTGCAATAATATTAGACTCCTAAGAACCTGTGCTAGAACATTTTGTGCATAATGTCTTCCAGAAATCTCATACACGAAGAACAAAATGAAACAAGACAAAGAACTCGAAAGACGAGTACAAAATGCCTGGAAGACCTTCTGGGCCCTGAAAGAACATATGAAGGGAAACCTTCCAGTATCACTGAAAAGAAAACTCGTTGACATGTGCATCCTGCCCGTCCTAACCTACGGTGCACAAAGTTGGTCACTTACTGAACAACAGAAGTCCAAACTCAAGATTTGCCAGCGAGCAATGGAGCGCAGCATAATAGGTGTTAGGCGAACAGATCGCGTTAGAAACACCACCCTGCGCTCCATAACTCAAATAGCTGATGTTGGAGAAAAAACAGCCAGGCTGAAGTGGGAGTGGGCAGGCCACGTAGCACGGATGCACCCGGAGAGATGGGCAAAGGTCGTCACACACTGGACGCCTGAGGCAGGACAGCGCCGTCGAGGTCGACCGCGGCGAAGGTGGCGTGACGATCTGATCATGTTTGCGGGGCTAACATGGCCAGAGATCGCACATGACAGAAAGGTATGGAAGGAGAAAGGGGAGGCCTTTGCTCAGCAGTGGGACACAACGTAGGCTAACAAAAAAAAAAAAAAAAAAAAAAAAGGATTTAACATCAGTCAAATCGCTGAGCTGAGTCCCAAAATAAAAAAAAAATATGAATCACGTTAAAATGTTTAAATTCTTAAAATGGACTTCATAGTCATAAACATACAAGTCCATTTTAAGAATTTTAAATTTTTAACGTGATTCATATTATGTTCTGAAAAAGCGGCTATTTTAGGCCCGCTGGCTAGATCAACGTTTCACCCCCCTAAAGCCCCATTATTTCAAATTTTATCGAAATCGTTTAAGCCGATTTAGAGAACACGCTTACAATTGCCTGTTAAATAGCATGGGATTTCATAAGATTCCTATAATAAATTTAAAATTACACACAGAAATCATTGCGTTTTTAATTTACAATTACCAAACCAACACACACGCACCATTAGTAACGAAAGTCAAATTCAGTTTAAGTTTTTTTTCTAATAATGGCAGTTTGAAAATAACAATAACTCTCGTTCGGCGTGCGTCGGACTCGTCAGTGCGGTGGAACGGTATTGTATTTCATTCATTATTTCTATACAAAGGCGGGGCGGAGCTAGAGAGCGCTTCATGTTGTAAGTGCAAGCAAATATGAGCTTAGTGGTGGTCAGGCGGGAGTGTCCACGATAGTACATGATAAATCAAGGCGAAGGAGAACACTTGGTATGCACTGGAGATTAAAAACGTTTGTTGTTCTGGACAGGGCGGCGTAGCGTTGCTGGAGAGTGTTGATGCGATAACGTCAGGGTGTTCATTGATGTTTGTGGCATTCTTGGAGGTGGTCTGTCTCATCTACGTGTACCGAGGTCATGACTTCATGTCTGACATGGATGTGGCCACTGAAGAAAACGCGTGCTCTACACGAATAGGAATACAGTGGCACATTTTTCCACTCGCGGCACTGGTATGCATGTTTAGAATAAGGCCGTTCCCTTATAGCGCTCGTCACACACTAAAACTCGATTGTTTGACCTATTTTGTTCAGTACGCGTCGACGCACCCGCCAGAGGTCACGTTCAGATATTCCAATCTAACTAGAGACAAATGATCACGACGACTGCATATTCGCGATCATTTGGTTAGGACAGGGCCGTTGTCTAGTCGATTTATTTAAATTTAATTTAATTAATTTTAATGAAGGTTTGGCGAAATAAAAAATAAATTGGTGTGTAAACTTCTTTACAGGCGGCTCTTGGTATGAGAATATCAGCGCTACGTACTGCCGAGATGCCTTCAAAGTATATGATATTAGGTACATTACCGATAGCAGTAGTGGTTTTAAGTTTGGCACTGCGCGCCGTTAAAAACGCGTGCGCGTTCAAGCGACACCCGGAAACAACACGTCCACCACCCACCTGACTACACTATACCCAGGTATTACCGGAATATTCTTTTGTTTGCTGCACTAACGTTTTAAGGCTGCTAAAACTAAATAAATATTTTATTTCTCTAAGAAATGGTTTTCATTTAGTAGGTTAGTTGAAAAAAACAAAAAACACAACTGATTGAAAATAAATGTTTATTTTATCAATCATTTAAAATATTTATAAATATTGTTCTTTTGTACAATGTAGCAACATGTGTACACATGATTGATGACAGTAGCCTAAGTGAGACTCTCATAAAACTTACAGACGCGAATTAATATATTTAAAAGATACATTCGAGGGCGCCTAGTTTACATAAGCTGCTCATGTTCCGTACACTATTTACACAACACCTATCTACCCAGCCTGAACGATTCAAAGGTTTGAGTAATTCATTGTCCATTAGCAAATCATAATGCAAACATTAGGAAAACTTTGAATCAGCATCAGATTGATATCATGGGTATTCTACTATGATCTAGTGTATGCTATGATCTATTTCACAATATATTTAAAATATCACATATGTACAAATTATTTGCAAAACTAAATCTCAATAATATCAGCAATGTTTCTGTGACATGTTGACAGATGAATAAATTCGTAAGTTAGCTAAACTTAGGCCATCGATTGCATCGTCTTTCATTCATATTGTATGGCTATATTTGCATATTCACAAAAAAATCACGAATCAACAAATCAATAAGTATATTTCTGTGCAAGATTGACAACATCTATGCAATGATAATATCAAATATGTAATAGAATTGTGCAAAATCGGTTACGTTAACAACTACTGAAACAGCCTGAAAGTGAAGAAATGGGATGTTTAGGTGAATCAGCATTTATTGAGCTTGCAAGTGAAGGTATTGATTTGTTGATGTGAAACGTTTTGGCAAGTTGGCTAAGCCACAAATAGGCCAAAGTTATAACGAGAATAGTTAGATTTAGTTATAAGTTCATAAAGCTACAAGATTCATTAAAGTAGTGGAGTTTCACTGGTAGCAGCCGAGTATTCAGTTCGATATGCGTATTCACAATCAATCTTGTATAATTATGAATTTATACATTTAAATGACAACATCTAAGCACACTTTGATTAACGATCGACTCTTATTCGATCTCGATAGGCCGTCGGTCGACTGCAACTTATTAATACTTTCGAATAATTTACTAAACCTGCACAATCAATTCCATTCAAACCCCGTCACGGTTCAATTCGAAGGCACTCGTCGCACCACGTCCGCGAGCGAGCCTCGCCCGCCCGCGCATTGACAAAATAAATTCCAATGAAATAGCTACGTCCCTGCGGTAGTGCAGTGCGCACTGTGGCGTCAGGCTTGCGCGCTACGGCGTCAGAAGCGCCGCAGCGCGCCGGGCTGCGCCTTGCGCGTGGGCTGCACCGACAGCGGCGCCACCAGCAGCTCCGCGCCGCCCGCCGCGCCGCCACCGCTGGCGCCCATCTCCTGCGGGGATTACTCGTTAATATACCTCGCGTGTATCTGCGCCAAACGACAACATCTACTGCGAGCATTAGCCAATATTACGGTCCGCGACAAAAGCGTGATAAACACTAGTACTTTACACATAGTTTAAATTTACTTAAAATTGTACATATTTAGTATTTTAATTTTACTTCCGACTAAAAGTTTAGTGCTTACTTAAATACTAACATTAAAAAAGATTTGAATGTTCATGTCTAGTGTCGCTAACTGTAAATTCTAATTGGCAAACAAAAAGCTTTTCACTACGGAAGTTGCTGCTGATGCTATTGGCTTATAGCGCCTTACCGATAACATAGCTATGCTGTTTGTATTAGTAACTAGCTTTTACCGATATTTTCGCTCCCTTGGTCTATCCCACAGGAAACAAGCATGTATACTAGATAAAAAGCTTATTTCACTGTGTTGCGCATAAACAGCCTCTATGAAAAAAATTACGTCGTTCCGTTGTTCCGTTGCTGCGTGAAAGGACAAACAAATCAGTCAAAATACATGGTTATATTATTCCTTTATAATATTAGTATAGAGAAATAGATAATACTCACGTTGATGTTATTGCAGCTGGCGAGCCTCATCTGCGCGAGCTGCGAGGCCGGTGTGAGGTTCGACGTGGAGCCGAACGGCGAGATCATTGATGACATCGCGCGCTTCAGTTTCGACGGCGTTTTGTTAAACGAAAACGCACGACCCACCTGCATATTATTATCATACGTTAACGATTATTTTATGAACATACAGAATGTAACCAAACTGATTTATGTACTTCTTATTAGGGCCAAATAAAAAAAAAACTATTTACGAAACATGCTAAAAAAAGTAAGTTCAATAAATTGCAAAATCATCTTATTGATCATTTAAATTCATTCAAGAGAAAATTTAAACTTAACACATTATAAACAAGATTTAATTAAACAATGTTATCACAAGACAAAACCATGCCCATTTTAAGAAAGAACACAACATGTTTTTAGCAACATTATAGAGTAATGAATATGTATGTATGGATGACATGTTAAAACACCACTGGTATGGCACGCTCACGAGACAGTTAATCACAAAGGATTTGAAGCCAAGCATTAAAGAAGACATTCACTCCATCGACCCTCGCTCTCTCCGGGAAGAAATTGAGGTATTTACTATGCAAGATACTGAGATACATTTGCAGGACAAATTACAATACAATCGATTTAGTAAGCTTTACTGACAAAACATTGTCGCTGAATGATGTAACTCGCGACTGTTGACTGTACGTGCACACTGATTCCTGTGCGTTAGCTTGTAGAACCGACACCTACTTACGCGGTAGCTCGCGTCACTGCCTCACAAGCTAACCGTTCCAAACAGCTAAATATGTCACATTATCACTAAAGCGATGTCCCTCTACTTATATTATATTTATTAAATGAATAATGCTCCTTAAGGTGGATGTGTCAACCGACCCTCCATACATTTTTGAAATACACCTTTACACGACACACAGAGACTTTTTCTTTAAAATTTATCATTTTATCACTTCTCAACAATGGAAAGTGTCCGCAATCGACCTTTTTGGGCATTATCTTACATTATTTAGCGAGAAAAACAATAGTGAAATCCCGGCAAAATTTGACACTTCTTTAGTAGTGTGCGTGACTTTTGACAAATAATGACAAGTAAACTTGTTTAGACTATGGCACGCTAGATGGCGTGCAGGTGCAGACGATCTTATAATAATTCTGTTAAATCAATAATTAGTTTTAATTATTTCCTTTCCAACCGTTCAAAAAAATAACAATATAAAATAACATAAAACTGATGACATCAATGTTATGTTTTTTTTTTTAATGTAAACAATTTTATTGTTGTATGGCAACATAAATACCAGTAGTCGGAGGAAGGTTTTATGCAACGATGCCGTTCTTCGTAACCTTGACCTACATGCAATATGTGGACGAAAAAAAGGCGTTGCCAAACTTCGTTCACTTGTTTGACTGTTAGAAACTTAGAAAATACATTCCTAGCTCGGTTGTCCCGCGCTATATGATTTGCGCGCGGAAGTTCTTGCGTACTTATTATTTTGTATGCTATGCATTTTCATTGATTTAATTGCAATATTTCTCCAGTATACATTTGATTCATATTATCTATTATACTGTATTATTGTAATTCTAATTTATCGTAGGTATAATAGTTAAATATTCTAAAAACACAATTCTATTTTCGGTGGTATTAGAAACATCAAGTTGGCCCGTGATTTTTATGAAATCTCGTCACAATACTAATTACCTACGTCATACGTGTCAGTGATGAGTACAAAGTCAGTGTTTCTTAGTATTATTTGAATAATATGTTTTTGGTCAACAATAAATAAAATTATTTTAAATCGGTAAACTACCAAAGTAGGTAATCACAAAATTAAACTTGCTAACATTTGCAAAATATGGTTTTGCCGGATTACGTCACCTTTTACGCATTTTGCAAACAGTTTCAAACAGACACACATATTTAAATATATATAGTTTGTTTTATTTTGTCGTAGATACCTATCAAGCTTTTTCACGTCGAAATTTGTTATGGTGCGTTCAGAAACAAATATAATTCAGTTACAATCTGTTTTTTTTCTGTTCCGTGCTTTATTTTGAACAAGTTATTATAATCTGTTTTTTTTTTCTTATTCGTTGACCAGTTCTACGAGGAATCTAAAGGTAACATTGAAATATAAAGATAAGTAAAATTTTATTACGTACTATAGCGGAAAACGTTTCCGAACGCTCCCATTTCCCTGGCCGTAAGAGGGCCAATAGAGGACAGCCGCCTCAAAGATATTCACCAACGCGCTAGCATGTTTGCTCCCGCGCGTCGCGCCGACCAATCACTGATCTGTCGTCGCGCCGCTACTCGGCCGCTGATTGGCTTTCGTAGCGTTATAGTTTTAAGTTCTTAGGATAATGTTGTTTTGAATGTTATAACTTATAATGTTGGCACTGGGTAAGAGAGATACTTTTGAGATGGCAGAGTTTTAATTTGTGTAATGTGTTTATTCCTGAGTTTTAATTAAAGTTTAAACCGTGAACAAGGCTTTATTTTAAGAACTGACCCACCCCGACTATAGTATATCTTTTGAACGCAACCCAATTGACATTGAGAGTTGAAGGAAAATCCGTCTGCACTTCTCCTGCACTTGCGATCATTTTCAATTGATTGTGGAAGCTGGTCCAAATAAAGGCTTATCTGAGATATCTGGGTATCGCATAGTGGACTTGAAGCATGTAATAGAGTGGGCATTTCTTCTGGAAAGACATTGAAATATGTGTGAATCTTCACAAATTGAATTTGTTAGTGAAAGACATGATGGATTTCGAAGTGAATTAATTTTCAAGTGCTGTGATCGAGCGTGGAAACATTGGTAGCAGTAATAAAATAAAAACTGCATTTGTGTGGGCAACTGTGACTTCTGGTAGCTTTTACACTCAAGCAGCTCACCTAACAAGTCTTATGGATATTCCAACAATGTCAGCCAATAAATTTCGTCGAGTTGAAAGAAAATAAGGCAGTGTGTGGTTAGAACATTTGACAGAGGAAATTAAAATTGCTGGTGAACAAGAAAGATCAATTGCTATTCAAAAAGGTCATACGGGCATAACTTTGACTCGTCATCTGGTATGGTAAGTTAATATTTTACTAAAAACAAATTTGGTTCTTTATGACTTTTTTATTATGTGAGTGGTAATGCCGGGAGGGGACGCCCTAGAAAGACATACACTGATCATATTGGTGCCGTTCTTCTGAAAGGACAGGTGCGTAGTACTCGTAACCGGCGTGCGTGTATGACCAGATGTATGAATGTGGACGAGGCAAAAGGAGTATGTAAGGATCGTAGCAAGCGGCGTTCTGTGGTTTCTGCCTACCCCCATGGGAAAAGGGCGTGAGTTTATGTATGTATGTATGTATGTTATTATGTGCATTATTTACAAGTGTTGCTTTTCATTTCCAGGCCTGCTTCTTGGTGTTAGAAACAAAATAATATTGTTATACATGTCAATATTATGGGAGGAGAAACATGGATATGAAAGCACATAATTGCTGCAAAAATTTTACTGGACCATCTACAGCAATGGAATCGGAAATTATTGTGGAAGGCTTTCAAAAGAGTGAAGAAATACATCAACTTCGCTATTTGAGTTTTATTGGTGACGGAGACTCCTCTGTTTGCAAAATTGATAGAGAAAGTGTCATATGGGAACATCATAAAAAAAAATTAATGCAAGAATGACGTAATCAAAAACTATACCAGTGCACTCTACAAGGTAAATGAATAAATCAAATTTGTAAGTCATCCCAGGATCCCAGTGAAGCATATTATTCTGTATTTATATTTTGTTCTTTTTAGATCTTGGCCAACACTAAGCTCCTTCTTTCTGGGCGAAATATTTTGAAGCCAAAGATTATTACTGCAATGTAAATAAAACATAGACAGATGGAACTGAAAAGAAGGAAGAAGATCTCGTAGAAAGTTTGAAAATACTGCTCCAGAAGTGTGGGCTCTCATTTATGCAGCCAATGAAAAAATTGCTTTGAAGGCTTCAAATCCTTCTGCAACATCAACATCAGTTAGAAATTCAAGCAAATAAGAGAAGTAAAGTTTTATTTCAGAGCAGCTTTGGAGATTGACGGTAAATAATATTTTGAAGTGAATGGTAAATAATATTGGTCAAAAAGTAAGAATTATATGCTAAGTATGTTTTCTTTGTTGCAGCAGCAGTGTAGCAGTTGGTTCAAAGAAAGTTTCAAGGCAGAGGGCGAAATCAACAAATCAAATGATTTTTGTTCTAATTGTATTATGGTAGTAGTTTGTTTAGAATCTACATTATCATTGTATATTTCTTTTTATTTTGTATCAAAAGGTGAAATAATACTTCTTAGGTATACTTACTTCATATAAAGAGCTTTATATTTTCGTTTTATTATATGCTTTTGTTGAGTGCTTCCAAATTAGGAAATATTTTTTTCACCTTCCTTGTTATTATCTCATAATAAATCGTTTTAGATTTGTAGCTCTTGTCTAGGAATTATAGTTTCTTACGTGTTATGAAATGTATAATTATTGTAATAATTGGTACTGTTACTAATCATAAGTGTTATTAGTTTTGAGTGATTATGCATGTATCAGCATTTAATTATGTTACTTCAAATTCTTCTGGTTTGATAAAAAAATCAATAGTGTACCTAATGTAGTTTGTTCAAAAGCTTACTATTCCATTAACAACTACTAAAATGATAAGAATAGCTGGTCGTTGAGTTGAACACAAGACAATGTTTGTAATTTATGTTCTTTCTCCTAAATTAGTTTACTGATAATATGTTATGTCTTTTTTATGTTTTATTTTTATATACCTTTTATTATTGATTGTAGTCAATCGTAATATTAACTTACACCATAGTATTGTATCGAGTCTGGTTCTTCTAACCAAACAGACAGATGTGTTGCTGGAGAGTTTGTTCCGCCACTTCTTCTTTCCAGCAAAAACACTAGGAAGTGTCGAAGGGTGGGCGTTTTGGGGGACTGTCACTTGTAAATAAGTAAAGTAAAGTAAATTTTGACGTTCGAAAAGTGCTGATTATCAGCCTAGTTTGAATAAATGAGTTTTGATTTAGATTTTTTTGAGTAAAATAAAACTGCGTTTTATTGTAATTATTGTTGACATAATTTATTTCCCAAAATTAAATAGTTTACACCAACAAATATACCTTTTATTTTTTAACAATCGTACATTATAAAATATACCGACTCACGAACAGTAAGTCGTGGGTTCAAATCCAGACAGGCGCATTACTTTGTGGAATGTATTGCATCACCACATGCTCTCAATAAATATGAAGCAAATCATGGTGAGATGTCCTAGAACCAAAAATTTGAAGACGTGACATCTACCCCACTGGGCCCGCGTGGTGGCCGTGTCCCAGCAGTGGGAACATTATAGGCTGATGATGATATACCGTAGCAGGTGGCGTTCTGTAGTTCTGCCAACCCAATCTACCCATAAAGAAAAATGAAAAACATTTTTTTTCATTCACGCCATCTAGTGTTCAATCTTCGTAAATGTACTCGCTCACGTCTACGTCTGTGTGTGTAAACGACGCTATATTCAATGGCAGATTTTAAATTACACCTTTGTGTCGAATTAGGTGGATATTATGACAATGATGTGACCCAGTTCGATAAGACGTAATGTCCGATAACCGCAATTGCTACTCCTACGACTTAATAGTTTTCCAATTACACAAAAACACAAATAAACTAAAAATGTTGACTTCAACGCCATCTAGCGGGAAAATGGCTGGGAGCAGCCTGTATGATTCACCTTAACCCAACATGAGTATTCGATAATGAGTATGTAATGATATGTTCAAATAGAAGTGTATCAGACAGAGAGTAGAGTGGCATCAATTTAAACGTCCGCTGTTAGAAATGCAATTGTTCCATACAATTTTAATCACATCATACGGATCGTTTAAATAGAACCCAAAGACCAGATAAGTAGGTCTATGAAAGTCAGCAAAAGACCAAGACACATCTAAATGCCGTGAGCAAGGCAGACGTCAGGCGAATGTTAAAGTAAACATACACAGGAAGCAGTGTGCGGATGAAGGTATTAGTTGGGAACGGAGCGAGAGGAGTGTGGCAGAGCCGCGTCAGACCTGTGCGAGTAAGTGAGCGCGCAATACCCATGTGTCTAGCAGGCCGGAGCCCGGCTCGGGCCGCAGCAGCCCCGTCAGCCCCGCCAGCGCCTCCAGCTACAACACAACCACGGTCCACTCCATGTTTGTTTAACTGGACTATCACCGCTACACTAACTGTACCGCTACGTCTACACTACCACATTGTACACAACTTGCTGCTTATCGCTAATTGCAACCACAGATTAACAAATACTGGTTCAAGCGTGCCCTCATTCCCATTTCATATAATTGGCCAAACAGCTCAAGTATGGTGGCTGTCTGAGACATGGTCAGCATCATGGTAGAATATTTTTGTAGTATTTACACAATCTTTTTTAATAATCAGTAATCACCCTCGCAGGCTCGCACCAGTGATATACTGGTGCGAGCCTGCTTTGTCAGACAAACACATAATTATATACACACTCCATCGCTACTCTATGGTCGCAACTGAGTGAGTCCCTTTTCAACTCTTTTATTCGTATTTACATTACACTTATTTACAAATTATCTGCAGCATTTGGATTGATATATTGATAATTTAACATAATTCCCAAGTTATATTAAATTTCGAAGTTCGGCGAGTAGATGAGTATATGACTATTGTTACAACACGTTGACATAATCGAATGCAAACGACTGCAGACTACAATATCATGCCTTAGTTACATATAAATGCTTGTGACGAACTTCTCATTCTGACATTTCGTAGAACTTACCACTATAACAGTTATGTGCTTGTTATTTATATGTCCAAGCTAAGCTAATCTGAATCATCTAATCCATGCTTTATTCATTTACACATATTTTAAAAAGGATTTCGAGAGCCAAGAGGTTAACAATTCCACTTGTTTTGGGTTGGTGTATTGTTAGCCTATGGTTCTCGTCAAGATATCATTCAATTTCAAATTAAAAGTTATGTTTTATGATAAGGACTTGTAAATGATTCGTACCTTGATCCTGGTGCGCGCTGCGAATTTAGACACTTTCGATAGTGTGCTGAGCGCGAGTTCGCTCGTGTCGATGTCGAGCTGGTGCGACTCTAGGCACGCCAGAAATTTATCCTGTAAACAGTTTCATTTTCAATTTTGTACTCGGAACCAGCGTGGCCTGCGATGAACCCTTAAATCATTATTATTTTAATCTTACTGCAGTAATGGAGCAGCACAGGACGTCTGGCTCCATCTTTTTACCGCGTCGAAGTTTAAAGATTAAAGTAATACTGCCATAAAAGGTAGTACGGACCCTGTGTACATACGGCAATACATCAAGCTATACATATCCAGTATGAAGTATCATCGCTTTGGAATGTGCAATTCTGAGTGTATCTGTACTTGTACTGACGATACGGCCTGCCAATGCATAACCTGACCTCGCTTTTTATAAAGTCCCCGAACGATGAGAGATCAGCTTAATTTGGTTTTGCATAGCGTGATTGGTCGTTGTGCGTAACCATTAAAAAAAGTGATCATATTTCTCGAGTGTCGGGGCTGCAGGTTGTTCAAAAGAGATACCGAGGCCCTCGGCACAAAGGCCTAAGAAGGAACATGGGTGGTTTTTAGTCAGTAGAAGTCTGACACTCCCTACCGCTCTGCCGGGAGCCACTGAGCGGGAGGAGTCATTTGATGATTTCCGAATCTCCAAAAAAAAAGAAAGGCAATCAATGACTAAAAGTTTGTAAAAAGGGACTTACGGCATCAGCTTTGCAGACGGTATTGGCCATTTGTCTACAAAGTTGTCGAAGAAAGTGTGACTTGTCTACGGTTTCGTCGGTAATCATGAACGAGAAGAGCTTTTCTTTCAGCTCCTGGTTGTTGCGGCACATCAGCGCGAATACGTTGTGACAGTCTGCAAATTAATATACATTTGTTAAGAGGTGCTATTTGCACAATTATTTTCCCTGCCATATATCCAGCGGAATTTCCTAATATGAGATGATTAGAGTAGATGAGAGACTAGAGTCACTTTTCGTGACTGAATGAACGTTTTTTTTTAATACTCACCGGTTTTCGTGACATTTTATCGAGACATCATCATCTGCCTAGCCTTTTCCCAACTATGTTGGTGTCAGCTTCCAGTCTAACCGGATGCAGCAGAATTTATCGAGACACAAATTATTCATGAAGGTTTATGTGTGGTATAGATTAATATTAACTTACATACAGGGTGTAAACGTACCCTTTACGCAGCCGTTAACCAAGCATTATGTAAATCAAACTAAGTACCCCCATGCAAAATTGGGGTTTTAAATTTAATTTTTTTGCTGTTCAAAAACACATTTTCTGGTATATCTCAATGAAGCACTCTTTAAACATTGTGCTAATGAATGCTTTGAATAGTAAACGGGTCATGGAGGTAATTTAAACTAAAGTATGTAAAAGAGTGTAAAATTTGGAACTTTGAACCCCAATATATCCGTAACCAGAGGGTTCCCAGGTATGGTCTAGAACAAAAAAATGATCGCAGTGACGGGGAGAACAAGTACCTTTCGGCTGGTGAGTGGTCGAGTGGTGAAACCATGCGATGCCCTTGCATCGCATGGTTCCAACAACAATCCTTATTGTTCGCTAGTATGTAACAACTAAAAGCGCGTTGGATCGACCATATTGTCAGGAGCGCGGGAAACGGATGAATGAGGGACGCACAGAACAGAAAAGAGTGGCAGAAGAAAGGGGAGGCCTATTCCCAACAGTGGGTGATTCCGAGCTGAAATGATGATGATCAAGTAAATGCGCTCACCTTCAGCTTCCCTAATATCGACGACGCGCTTGACCGTGCTAAGTGGCATCAGTGATATATGCCTGTAGGGCTTGCTCGAGCCTATCCGCATCGTGCCGGTGCCGTTCGTTGGACTTTTACTGTTAAAAGCCTGAAACAAACAATTAGAAGGTGGTTCAAGTCTTTACTTTAAAGATTAATATACAAGCCGATGCTTCAAGTACAAATTAGAATGAAATCAATTTAGTTTTAGAAGTAAGCATCTATGTATTCATATTGTTAGAAAGATGACAGCAATAAAGGCTATTTTATTTTTATTTATTTATTTTATACAAGACATAAGAAAAAAATATTCAATGAAAAACTTTATCCGAAAAGAAAAGAAAAGGGTGAGCATACTGCAGCTTGGAGTTCTAAGTCCAGAAAACAGTAAGTAGTTGAGGCCAACAAAAGAAGAAGGCTATACAAGCCTTTTTCTTCTTTCGTTAGCACCAACTCTGCCACTTCCACGTCGGTGGCAGCGCTGAGGTCACTTTAGTTGCATGTTTTTGGGCTATGAGGGCAGGGAGCATAGTTTGTAATAGCGTATACCCGTTGAACTAGGCTAAGTAGTAGATACATAGGCTGCACTAAAAGTATCGGGAATGGAATATTTCCACTGTTCCTGTCATATTAAAATCTTTTTAATTGAAAACTCCTTGGTTTTAAAAATCGAATACCATTTATTTATTTAAAAAAAGATTCTCGGTCTTGTTACAAGGTTTTGTCAAACTTGTTTAGTCGTTAAGAAAATGGAATTGACTCGAGAAAATTCAAGAGCGATGATTTATTATGACTTTCGAAGTGGTTTAACACAAAAACAGTGTGTTGACCGGATGATTTCTGCATTTGGTGATGAAGCCCCATCCAAAACCACAATTTATCGCTGGTTTGCTGAATTTCAACGTGGACGTGTCAAGCTCAGTGATGATCCCCGTCAAAGTCGTGCAAAAACTGCAGTTACCCAAGAAAACGTTGATGCTGTGCGTAAGCTGATTGAGGAAGATCGACATGTGACATACCGCGAAATTCAGGCAACTTTAGACATTGGCATGAGTCAAATACAAATAATCTTGCATGAACAATTACGTGTAAAAAAGTTGTTTTCCCGATGGATACCGCATTCGCTCTGTGAAGAGCAAAAAGCGCCTCGCGTTACTTGGTGCGTCAGAACTCTCGAAAGATTCCACGCAGGATTCTCAAATGCTGTATACAACATCGTATCAGGTGACGAATCCTGGATATATATACGCGTACGAACCCGAAACAAAAAACCAGTCACGAGTTTGGGTGTTCGAAAATGAGTTAAAGCCAACAAAAATTGTTCGTTCGCGGAGTATTGCAAAAAAAATGGTGGCCACGTTTGTCTCCAAAACCGGCCATGTTACGACTATTCCTCTTGAGGGACAAAGAACGGTTAATGCAGAATGGTATGCTAGCATTTGTTTGCCACAGGTCGTTTCTGAACTCCGTAAAGAGAACTGCAACCGCCGCATCATCCTCCATCACGACAATGCGAGTTCTCACACCGCGCACAGAACAAAAGAGTTTTTAGAGCAAGAAAACATAGAATTATTAGACCATCCGGCGTACAGCCCTGACCTAAGCCCTAATGATTTCTATACTTTCCCTAAAATAAAGAATAAATTGCGTGGACAGAGATTTTCATCACCTGAAGAAGCTGTTGACGCCTACAAAACGGCCATTTTGGAACTTCCGAATGGAATGGTTGCTTCAATGATTGGTTCCATCGTATGGAAAAATGTGTCAAATTTCGCGGAGAATACTTCGAAAAGCAATAAATACATTTTTAAATAGTAATATTGTGTCACTTCCTTGATTCTCGAAATTTTCAGAGCCGCCCTCGTACAAAACGTAAAAAGACTGAAAACTGCTACACTATCACACGTTTTTAGGAAGCAATGAAGAATAGTAGCTGTCAACATACTCACTTTGGATCTTTTCTTGCAGACCTCCATCGTGTCGGTGAAGAGGAACAGCACGAGGTGGTCGCCGCGACCTGACAACTCCTTGGACAGCTCCACCACCTCGCAGCGCGACACGAACGAGCGGTGAGACGACACTAAGTGGGCCTGCAACAGACAATGATGATGACGGATGTTATTACAGGTGGATGTTTATGATCAGACAAAACAGGCTGGTTCAACTGTGTTAAAACCAAAAAAGGTGACCAAAAAAAATCGCGTGAGTTTCGTGTCGAGAACAGAATCGAGTTGTGAGTGAAAGTGGTAGTGGTACCGAGCGCCAAAAACGAACAAGAAAGAGGGTAGACCGTTTTGTCTCCTAATAAACATCAATCCGCAATAACATCAGTTTATCCGTTACAATGGTGCTTGCAATAACGTTCAAATATCGGAAACTCGAAACAAATAGTAAACATGGTAAATATACCGTTACAAGTGTTAATAATAATTATCTTAAGTTTTACAGATTTTACTAGCTTAACGTGCTGGCTAAGTTATTAGTAAAATGACTTTATTGAAACGATTTTAAAGCTGAATTATTGAGTGAATTGAATTTAAAATGAACCTTATCTTAACCTAAATTAAGATCACTATCATACCGGGCACTGGTCGATGTCGTTGTAGATGTCGAACATCTGCAGCTGCCCCTCAGTCTTCCGCTTGTCCTCATTGATGTGCGACATAACCTCGCGCAGACCTGCCAGCGCCTGCACCAGGGCGCTGTGGTCAGGGTTGTTCTTGTGCGTGTGTTTTAATATATCTGTAACAAGACTCATATTATACAGGTTTTGATGATTTCTAGAATACATTGCTTTGGTAATGTTGGTACATTTCACGACAGCGCCGTGAACGTAAATAACGAACGTCAATGTCATAGAACAACATTGACAACTTAGCTCAGTATGCTTCTATTCTTGAGTTAGTAAAATAGTGCACATACATCATGAGGATTCAGGCCTAGCGTTACTATTTTTTTTTTTGGAGGGTGGGAAATCATTAAATAACTCCTCCGAGCTCTGGACGAGTGTTAAAACTTCTACTGACTAAAAACCACCCATGTTCATTCTTAGCCCTTTGTCCGGGGCCGCGGTATCTCTTTCAAAGAACCCGCAGCCTGGACAGGCGTCCGCCCCGGCAATGTTGCGGACATCTCTTTGAGGCGCGCGTAGAACATGAACGCTCCGTCGACACGGCAAGGCCTGGACAATAATTTCGCAAAGAAAACTAGACCGTAATGTGTAGTAAAGTAAAGGTGTGAAACTTACCGTCGAGTAATAAACTTATACTAGGTAACCGCTGCACTGGTCTTATTAGTAGCTCCTGTAAACTTTGTCTGCCACACTCTGGCCTGGTTTGACAGATTTTCAGGAATGCATGAAATCTGAAAGAAGGACAATAAATTTCTTATATTCTGAATTTGTTGAAGATTAATTTATGTGTGAAATAATAACAAAAATAGTCCTAACCTTGGGTTCTCACGGTCGCACTGTTGCAGCATCTCCTTGGTATTTTCAAAGAAGTTGACGAAGGGCGGGTAGGCCTTCACCATGTCGGGCGTATAGCGCAGCACCAGCCGGCCAATACTCGTCTCCTCGCTCCAGTGCGCTTGAGCGTAGCGCAGCTCCTCTAACATTCGCCTGAGAATTGTAGCACAACTTACTAATGTGTCGCCAACTTTATAGTCATAAAGAGGATACAAGACTAGGCGAAAAGTGGGGCAACCACAACAGAACAATAACTTTGGATGTAGAGCTGTGTTGCAATACATGCTCTTCCTGCCCTCTAAGCCTTAAAATTTGCTAAATAGACCTTCGCGCTGACACCGATGAGGCCGTGGAAGAACGCCAAGTTGTGTCAATAAAATATAATATGATAGCGACACGAAGAAGAAAGTCCAACAATAGAATAAACCCTTGCTACTTACTGGTGTAATTCATAAATAGGCGGTAAGTTTCCAAATATAATTTTGAGTTCAGTATTATTGAGCAATGGTTGGTTTTTGCCAGTACTGTTGTCATCCTCAGACTTCTCCAACGGTTCCTTGAACATCTGAAACAAGGTAGGCGAACAAATTGTTATTAATGTCTTTATCATAAAATAATAGTTAGACCAGTAAAAAAACAGTTTCACCAGCGAATTCGACCGAGAAACTGTATTATACTTATACTTTGTTGCAACAATTTATAACCCATTTGCTATTCTGGGCGTGTGTGACCATTTAGGAAAATATGTAGATCATAATAGGAAAATAATATGAATAAAGATGTTTCCTGACTAAAAAAAATATGATTCTAATTAGTCCGTCTGTTAGATTATCGAAAAATATTGGATACGTATTTTTGGTTTTATCCAATCAATAAAAATTGACGAAGATAAAACGCGTCAAAAATTTGAGTGGGGGTTTGTGACGTCACTCACGGGTAAAAAATGTTATACTGTACTAATGTCTTAGAATATGATGTCACACGAGTTTTCAAAGCATTGTATCGTCTTAATTGTTTGTTTACGTGAAAAACGAAAAAATACATGTTCAATATTTTTTGGAAATCTATCTGACGGACTAATTAGATTTTTTTTTTGTTAACTACCCTATTGCGTTATAATTCGTAAAATGGTCACAAACGCAGTTACTATTATAAAAGGTCCATTTTACGCTTTCTAACGTAATTCGTATTGTGATCTGCTAAAGTGGTAATTTTAGACCCCCTGACGTGTAAGCTATGTTTCTGTACAGTTTCGTAAAAACCCATTCAGTAGCATTTGCGTAAAAGGGTAACACACCCACTACATACATCCTTTCTCACAAAATTTCGCGTTTATAATAGTAACTATAGGATGTAGTATGATATTATATAGGATCGATATAGGATGTTATATAACCAACTCACCGTAACTATCGTATGCAATATCCCAACGTAATTGGACTCTGTTTGTAGGAGCTCCATAAACACTTGCTGCCGTGGCGACAACAGTTTCCGGACAACCGTATCAGGAACCTCAGACTCTATAGCCACAAAAACGACCGTTATTAGTTATTACGGACAAGGCACAGGCAATAATAACATACTATTCTCGTTATTAGTAAAAAAATATATTGGTGGTAATAAAACAGATGCTGTTGAAGATGTTGTTGTCTTCACAACAACATCTGCAATGCATTGTGTATGTCGACGCATCGGTATTCTATGAATGGCAAATATTTTTCTTTTTCACTCTTATTAAGGATTAATTTTAAGCTATGGGGATAGATTTTTGATGCAATCTGGAACCTAAATTTTTATGCAATATAAGGTATTTGAATTTAATCAAGGACTTTGCGACACAAACGTTTACTCAAAAATTAGCTTTGAAAAGTACTCTTGTTACCCTCGAGTAGCTGCTTGCCGTCGGGCGAGGGCGTGCAGTCCAGCAGGTTGCCGGACAGACTGAGCAGCACGGCGTCTCCCACAGACGAGCGCCGCTTGTGCAGCGCGGAGTCCCCGCCGCGCAGCTTGCGCTTGCGCAGTCGCTGCAGATGTCCCGGCGTGCCCGCGTCGCTGCCCATCGCGACCGTGCCCGCCTCCTCCGCGCACGGCGTGGCGCCCGCACCGCCCACTCCCACTGACGAGCGCCGTGATACCTCATCTAGGTACTATAAATAATGAATCTTTTTACAATTTTGTCATAATTATAAAGGCTAACGTAGCTTAAAAAGACAATCTCTGAAAATATTGTTATAATTGCAAACACCTTTTCACTGGTAGAAAACAATTATAATCAGTAGAAACCGGATCATGCAAATACATATTTTCAGATGCATTTATTAGAATTCGAAATCAGGACCTGCGATTATATTAGATTGCATAGATTAAATAGTGATTGGCATTGGGCATCCACTGCTATGAGGAACAGGATATTATGTGCCACACAGTTCCTATGAGAATTACTATGAAAGTAAAACAGCGGACATATAAATATTACTTACGTCTTTGAACAGGTAATCTCGCTCGTCCTGCGCCTCCTCGTTTTGTACGGAGGCCCAGAACCACTCGGCTTTAACAACGTGCACCCGCGTCGAGCAATCTGGCGCTACTCCCGTATTGTGCTCGTCGACGACCTGCATACACACAGCTGCATATTAGAAATCATACACAGAACACTAGACGTTCTCATCCTCCACCAATACCCACTAGACCCGTCGAACGGGATTCCTACGTAAATCTCGTGAAGGCGTACTCATGTGCGCACGCCCCCTTAAGCGTCTAAAGTTTTCAAGGTGCAAATATTGTATATGACATGCATACCAGCGAGAACCGCTTCGAGGCCGAGGGGGGTCTCTCCGCGGATACAACACAGACCAATGACCGCTGATGTTCGATGGCATGACAAGCTACTATATTTTTAGTAGTATTGAATAAAATAGTGTTAGTACCGGCAGCGATATTCCATGGCATTGCGATATGGTGTGGGCGTCGCGGATGGGGGGCGTCGAGGCGGGCGGCGGCTGGTCGCGGGCGGGGCGGGGGGCGGGAGGGGCGAGGGGGGCGCGGCCGGGCCGGGGCGAGCCCGATGGCAGGCTCAGCGCGCTGCCGACGTGCAGCTCGGAGCCGCCACAGATCGAATGACGATGAGTTCGGAGCCATACGCTTTGGGGCGTTTTGAAAATGGTGGAATCGTCAAGTTCGTCTACATCGGCGTCTCGGTCTCTAACCGGCGTGGCTAAGTCGGTGCTGTCCACGGTATCCACTTGAACTGGTGAAATATCTAAGTTCATTCCATCGAATAACCTCTTTGGTGTTGATATGTTTTTGAGATCTGGAGGTAGGTGACATGCGTCTACTTCTACTGTATTACGTTCAGCTCGTTTTTCATACTTCTTTTTCCTTTCGCTCCTAAACGAAGCTGTGAACGATTTAACACTCCGTCGTAATTTCGAGGCGGATTTGACGGTTTTTGAACTCCTAATTGAAGCAAATGAGATATCGAAGAACCCCGACTGTTTACTTGTATTCATGGAGCATATCGATGCGTTATCATCTTCTTTGATAGGTGAAGATGTGGAAGCTACGAACTCCCCGGCCGGATCAGTCGGCTTGACGCTCTCGGGACTCACTGGCTCTACTACGATTTCTCCAGTTGGTTTGGAAACGGAGTCTTTTTTTGTCCTTTTGAATATTGTGGGTCTGTTTTTAAACTTAAAAGAGTCTTTTATTTTGAGCCTTTTAATGGACTTCCAGTTGCTCTCCTCACATTTGTCAGGGGATAAATTAGCGTCAACTGTGCTGACTTGGAAATTAGAATCTGTAGAGTTACGACTCCTTTTTTTGCCGGAGGAAATTGTAGTTGTTGATTGTTGCAAATCTTTTCCGCCAGTTGAGCTGGCTAATAGAAATACCGGCTCATCTTTAGAGTCGAGGTCACACAGGCTCTTCGTAAGAGACGAGTGTAAAGATCCCGCTTCAGTTAGACAATCGACTAAGTTGAATACATTCATGGACTTATTTCGAAATACCTCTCTCTTATCTTTGTTAATTCTATCAGATCCGTGGACGAGCTGAGATAAGTTTCTGTTATTTTCTTTATCACAAATACTGTATTGTTTGCCCAATTCCACACGTTCAACGTGCGGGGGAGTTTTGGTGTTGTCATAATTGAAACACAAATCGTCAGTGAAGGATTTCCCTACAAAACTAATAGTGCAGTTATCTGTTTGATCTTGGCTAGCAGCTTTGGCTTGTTTTTCTCTAATACTGTTTCGTGCGCACTGCAGGCGCTGGTCCCGCTCGTGGTGCGCCAGGTCCGGGCTGGCGCGCCGGCCCGACAGACGTGCCGACAGACGGCGGTACAGGGAGCTCTTGGGAGTGGACTGGGAACGATTGGGAGTGGCGCGGGACGGCTTTGCAGAGTTAGGTGTACTCGGATGGGGTGAAAGGATAAGCGAACGACCGAAAGTCTCCCCATTGGCCATTACCTGAAACATGTGTGAAACACACCACGCAATGATGTAATGAAGCCATTCCAATACAAACATGCACGACGATAATAATATATTATTATCGTGATAGAGGTAGTTAAACACAGAAAGCGACTGCCTAGCGAAGATTTTATTTTATTCTTTTACAGTTTTAGTTTACAAAACAAGTGTTCTTGATCGTTTTTGATATGTATGAATAGAGATGTTTGAAAATGAGATTTATGGAACTGATTTGTACGTGAAATTACATCTACAACAAAAAAGGTGTTTAATAAGTCTATGTCTAGTGCATTAGAGTGGATAGTAAGAAAGCAAGTCGACACTGTACAAACATGTAACGAATGTAAACAACACTAGAAGTATGTAGGTGTGATTACATGGACGTCGTGTAATATACACATAAGCTGAATGAGGTATGTGCGCAATTATTGTACAACAGCTAATGTGAGTGAACAAACAATACTATGAAACTCGTGATAACATCAAAATGTTAATAAAATAATGAAAACAAAACAATGGGTCGACTTTGCGTCGTGCGGTGTGGGATGCGGAAGTGGTTCCAATGTTGGGCAGTCCCGAGAGGCGGAACACCCAATCGGGATAAAGGAGAAACAACCAAAAAAACAAAGGAATCGCGCAAGAGTTTCTAATATTGAAATAATCGTGTGCACATAAAATACGCAACGCTAGTAGTGACATTGAGTTCGCTCTCATCTGGTCGTTGTTTGTACTGATAAATTGTTAATCAAACACCTGCTGGCATTGAAGGCATTGCTAATAAATACGCAGTCAACGGAAGAAGTTAAGAGGTGTAAAAATGTGTCAACATAACAACTGAAGTGTGCTACTGGCTAATTTAGATTGTCTACAATGTTTCTAACTAAGAGTGATATGTGTACCCAAGTATATCTACGTGCATGCTGACTTCATAACGCTAAAATTAGTTACTAATAATGTGTAATGTGGCATGAAGTATATAAATAAACAGGTATGCATGTTATGCAGAGGTAAACGTTCTGTGGGACATTAAGTGCCATTTGGGAGGTTCTAAAATGATCATTACAGTGTTAACAAACTGAGTACATTACTCAGATTCTCGACAGACTGGGTAAACAAAACACTAGGAGGCTTTTTGCTGAAGTAAATTGTAATATGATTAACATTGACGGGTGGTCTACTGCATTGTTCAAGGTGCGACTGCACCGCAGCTTCAAATTGTTTATAAACATTTTGCTTTCGTCGTAGGGAGACAATTGAAAGTAGTGCTAGCTATAAAGTGCTATCAGTTTTATAATGTTTATAAAGATTTATCGGCTGCAATGTGCACACCATTTAGAAAATCACGAAGAGATTAGGGTTAGATTATTGTGTATATGTGTGTGTGTAATATAGTAGGTTTGCAGTACTCACAACGTGCGTGCAGTCGGGGTCGTCGAGTTGACAGGTGCCGCCGCCATTGCTGGCCAGCACCTCGGCCATGTGCTGAGTCTCATCCTCAGGGAAACCCACGAAGCAGACGCGAGCGCCAGCGAACACTTTCAGCTTGTGTTCTTTCTGTAATTTTTGACATATTGCATGAAATGGTTTGCACTGATGAAAGCGGGAACGAAGATTAGGATGTAAACTAAGGTGGAAGTTTTAAGACAACTGCTGCTTCACTATCCTATGTCAATAACACAAAATTCATCCGTATTGTAGCTTATTAAAATGTTTATAATAATTTATTTATTGACTGCCTCGTTGGCATAGTGGTCGCAAGCGGGACTGTTAAGCACGAGGTCCTGGGTTCGATTCCCGGGGCGAGTAAAGTGATATTAGGTTTTTACATGAGTTATTTCTTAGTAGCAGCCACGTCTGAATTTGTGCCCGGTTGTTGGTAAAGGGCTCCCCCTATTACATGGGACTTAAACAACTGGGCGAATATGGGTGTACTATTAATTACACCTCTGCCTAACCCTTTGGGGATTAAAGGCGTGATATGTTATTAGAAGAAGTAACGCCCATTATAATATTATTACACTTTGTAATCTATTACATGATTATCAAAATTGAATTTGGAATAAATTATCATAATAAAAATAAAGTACGGCCCTGTCCTTCCAAAAGGTCAGGGTGCGTAGTACTCGCAACCGGCGCGTGTACGCCCACATGTGTGACCGTGGCCCGTAGACGAAGCAAAAGGAGTAAGTATGTAAAAATCGTAGCAGGTGGCGTTCGTCGTCCATGGGTATAGGCGTGAGTTTATTTATGTATTGTGTGTAGGCATAATATACTTACAATGACGTCATCATCGGTGGCTAGGCAGGCGGGGTCGCCGCGGCGCTCCCAGCAGGCGTCGACCCAGGAACGCGCGAGCACGGGCAGGCCGAACCCTGACGCGTAGCGGTACTTGTCGCCCGTGGCCGCCGCCGCGATCAGGTGCGTCACTTTACTGGACATGTCCTTGCGGATTGACCCACCCATGTAGTGGATCAGGGTTATCAGGTACGTCTGCCAAATAATATAACCATTGTACACGCGGAACTCATTCATATTTGACCTACACGCATTTCATCATCATGCCGTTATCGAGTGAACACAAAATATCAACTTGTGTATCTTTAAAATTATGACCATAAATATAACTGAGCTGTAACTGTGCTCATGCACATGACGTCAAATTAAACAATCATGATTCGTGTCAAATGCCAACACATTTGCTGAAATTAGTTTTGACATGTTGATCGATATCGTCATCCGGCAGCAAGTGTTAAATTTTTTCCTTGTGTATATGTACTGGTTGGTAGACGAAACGATATGCACGAAATTGTTTTCAAAGTGTCTCTGATTGCTTTTCACTGTAGAATTATTTAACGAACGTACGCCAAATATATATTTGAACACAAGTTTTGTGATATTTGATCACAGTTTACTTTCGACACACAGCCGACTAACCATCACCGACTTATATACAAAGTAGTTGATACTAACAAGTTCATCCTTTTTCCGGAATCCTGAGAAACATATGACGGCGCCGCGCATCGCCAGCGAGTAGAGGGGACGCGCGGTCGCCGGCGGCGACTCATCGCGCTCCGACAACTGTAGGACTGCTGTTGGACCCAGCACCCTGTAACGCACAAATAAAAAGCATTAATTACAGTAAGGCATCTCTCCCTAGGTGGATAAAGCAGTTGGAAAACTCTGAAGTATTTTAAACTCAAGACGAAGAAAGTCTATGATAAGTGTGTGTTGCCAGTGATTACATACGGGACCGAAACGTGGTCGCTTACAATGGGCCTCATCAGAAGTTTTAAGTCCCCAAAGGGTAATGGAGAGTGCTATGTTCGGAATTTCCTTGCGTGATCGAATCAGAAATGAAGACATTCGCGTGAGAACCAAGGTTACCGACGTAGCCCGAAGAATCGCTAGACTTAAGTGGCAATGGGCAGGGCACATTGCTCGCAGAACGGATGGCCGATGAGGCACTAACAGTTCTGGATCCGACAGTCAAAGACATCGAGACAGTAAAAGTTCTGGAGTGGCGACCGCGAACCGGAAGACGTTGCGTTGGAAGGCCTCCCACTCACTAGGTGGACCGATGACCTGGTGAAGGTTGCGCGAATCCGCTGAATGCGAGACGCACGGGACCTCTCTATGCGGCGACACTTGGGGGAGGCCTATGTCCAGCAGTGGACGTCTTTCGGCTGAAATGATGATGGCTCAATTTTGAGACGTGGTCGTAGTTAAGTACATATCTATGTCATCACAAATCTTTGTTAGACTGGCCTAGTAAATCCTCATTTAGTGGCCAAATGGTATATACAGGTGTGATTTATGCCATTTGGTAGGCTGAATTGATGCGCTTAGTATTTCTTTTGTTTGTATGAATATGCAGTATGTCATTGTGCTGGTACATCCGCGATAAAAACGAATACCTATTACCATAATGCCTATTTACTCGTATAGCTATAAAAAGCGGTTACTGTTTGGTATCCGACCATTTCATTTATTTATTTATTAAGGAAAAACAAACAGTAACATATTACAGGTTAAAACAAGGCTTAAATACTAAAATATAATAAATATGTTACCCACTACGTTTTCCACAGATTACTTTAAATGATTAATAACTAGAGAGACATTTATGTATATGATATAAACTAAAATAACAGCAATAGCAATTTCATTGCTAAATGATAAATATAAACCGCGAATAATTTTGAATCATTTGATGATATGTTATCACTTTTGGAGTGAACCACCCCTCGTGACAGCATACTTCCTTATTCAGAACTTCCTGCCAGTTTTTCGTGATACAGAAATCAGTCAACAAGTCAAAATTAGAATACTCATTCAAATACTTGGTGAAATATAATAATTAACTACACAATAACAGTGAGTATGACATTTAGTATAATTGAATTAATTACGAAAGTCGTCTAGCAGCTGTAATAAAATCAAACAGAATCTGTTCATGAGTAGTCGCTGGTGCCAATACAAACAGTCACTATATTGACGCAACTGACAGTCAACATGTTCAATAAATCATTTATACATACTAGCTCTGCCACTATAAATATGTACATACTTGTATCAATATCAATGTTATATAAAGATGTAAAAGAAAATGATTGCCATATGCATTATTTCACGGAGAAAAAACTCTATGGATCGTAAAACTCTTATTTACTGCTACGTGGTGTACTCATGTGTTTTATGTATTTATTATTGTGGTTTGTTTCCAGGTCAAGCCGACATTACAGTACAGTTTTTATGAGTTGAAATATCATAAATGCCTTAAAAATATGGTAATAGCGGAATACATTATGGATAAGCATAAAATTCCGTTTTTATGAATGAACATAAGGTTCATCAGTCTACTTTTGAAGTGAGCGCAATAGAAAATCTAGTTTCAGACAAACTATCTATCAAAATTATATAAGTTTAATTGAATGCATATCAATTATTATAGTTCACCGGTCAAACTGATAGTGGCACATTGATACAGTTAGCAATTTGCTTACATCCGACTAATTAGTTGTCCTTATCTGTGAGTGCGAAAACATTATCAAGTCAAGTCACGGCGGCATGTCCTTTTATGTTAGTTTGTAGTTCAAAATTTGGACAACACACAATACAACATCTCCTTTTATAAATTAAACTAGCGGTGCATGTCCGGTGTTACCTCGCACTGAATATTAATGATTTCCGATTAAATTTTACGCCTGTCCTTTAATTATTGGGTTACCTATTATTAGCTTTACTTAGGCACTTTTGAGAGCTAAATCTCGCCGGAAGACTTCACGATTTCACACATTGCCAGAAAAGCTTTTCAAAATGCTTTAATACTGATCCGATGAATATTATACTGTTCTGACAAATTGTACAGATGACCCAAGAAACCTAACGAAAAGCCCTTTGGCTTCAGGGAAATTTTATCAGTGCTTTAAGTTCTTTAATGAATGGCAACGCCACTCTGTATAACATAATATGTCATCGTGTAATACATACGAGTGAGTGATAAAGCGAAGAGTTGAAGTGCTTGAATGAAACTGTCATTATTATTTAGTACATATTGAAGATAAGGAGACTACCCTCATCTAGCGTTCAAGTGGAAAGAGAAACGCATGGGGTTGTAGATGGAACTCTTGGATGAAATGCAGTATAACCATTAATAACCTGGTGGTTCAGTCTTGGAAAGACTGTAGACGACACTTTTTGACCTACTCTAAATAGAGAGAAAGGCACTGTATGTTTTTAAAGGTATGTCTGTTCTGTTGGTGCAAAGCAGGGAATCAGTTGGTTGGAAGCATTTTCCAAACTAAATGGTCCTGTTCTCTCGATTCCTATACTGTTTTTTTTTAATAGCCTGCTCTCTCCCACTGCTGGGCAAAGGCGGGAGGCCTTTGCCAGAGAACGATACTTAAAGAAAAACGTTTTCATCCAGTCCTCCACCAGTTGCAGTTGTTGTTGGCATCTGGTGCCGAATACAACAAACTTGGAGGTTTTTTTTTTCAAGAATAAGTCATCACCTCTCTCATACCGATTCATCAATCTTTCGACAGACATAGTTACTGCCAATCCACTGCCACTGAAGATTGTTAACAAATATAGTATCGTCGTAAATAGCATGGGAAGGCCCAGCTTATATTTTGCTAAATAACTTCAAAAGTTAAAGAACCCAAGCCTGCTTATTAATATTTTCCTTTAGTCATGAAATATTCTATGTTTGCGTCTATTGTGAGTATTTAATGTTATGCAGTGAGGCACAGAACATGTTATGGTGTACCGCTTGATCCGCATAACAATCGTTAAGCTAATAGTTACACATATATTCGCGTGGCCTTCGTTGTTAGTTCTTTATAAACATCCCGGCAACGCCAAACCTACAATTTGTGTAAAACGCAATAGAATAAACCACCTAAGTTCATGTGAAACAAATTCTTTAATAAATGATTAGTTCATTATTATTATTGCGCGGAACGCGAGAAATGGAAATAGTGGAGGGAGGTCTTTCCCCAGGAGTGGGATAACGGAGACTAGAAAAAAGATAATTATTTTTCAGAAAGATAGCTAGTACCACCGTCCACGTGGAGTTCGATAATTGTCCCACGGGATTATACTACCGGGATAAGAAGTATCCTATGTGTTAATACAGGTTATAAACGATCTGTGTTCTAAATTTCATCCACATCCGTTCAATAGTTTTTGCGTGAAAGAGTAACAAACATCTATCCATACATTCTCATAAACTTTCGGATTTATGATATTAGTAGGATGTAAGAAGTAAGAACGTGGACGAGGTTAAAGCAGTATGTGTGATCTGTGTTTTCTGCCTCCCCCATAGGAAAAGGGCGTGAGTTCATGTATGTATCAAAATAAACATAGCACCAAAGCGAGGTTGTCGGTTTTAAATTTATTTCAAGTAGTTCTATTGAGTATCTTGGCTACAATACAAGATGAAGCGTTTACTTCCACAGATCCAGCAAATTAAACCGACATTGTCCTTCCCTTCCATAAGCCCATCATATAGCACAAACATTAATCGCGATAAATATTTTGTTTGAACGTTCTGCGTCAGTTAGTCATCATGAATTAATTATAGAATTCGTTTTATTCAGATGTATGTCATTGTAGAAAAAATATTAATAGGGCAAGAAGTTTATCCGCGAAGATGTGAATTAAAATTGTTGTTGGATGTGGTGGGCGTCGGTGGCGGTGTGACGCGCGCTCTTTGAAAGAAAAGTGCGTTCTGACGGCGAGTCGGTCGCTGCTATTGGGACTGTGTATGCCGACGTCACAGGATGCCGCATACACCGCTACTATATCTACGTGTCGCTATAGAAATAGTTGATGAGTTACATTCGAATTCCACGAATTTATAAACAATCATTGCGATTCAATTAAATATCAAAATTTCAGAATATTTTTGCACTGAAAATTACTCATACACTAAAACGATTCAGTGAAAACTTAAAATAGTAAATTATAGTGAGTGTTGTGAAATAAATGCCATTAGAATGAGTTGGCCGGAGCTCTCTGCGATTCATTCAAGCAACCGTGTGTAAATGTTTGGAAAGTATGCAGCTACACCTGCTTGCTCACCCTCGTGTTAATTCAACGGTATCGGGGGGAGCGCACTGTGCTACTTTGTTATTAAACATCTACGGTTGTCGCCTCGATACAAATTCAATACATGCAGCACTTAATTTGACACAATAATTTCAAATGTATTGTTGATGCTATATAGATAGCTGCTCTTCACCGCAGATAAGGAAGGAAAAGTGAGAGGTCCATGGGACCATGTTACATTTTGATCATTTACTTTATGTTAATTTTTTTTTAAATAATTGCATTGAAATGTTAGCACTGTTATCAGAAACAATGCCCTTTTGAATATACAATCATTAAAGGGTTTCGTAATGCGGAAGATGAGCAGGATAAAATAATTTATTCCTAATAACTTGCAGTTTGTTTTCAAACATTACAATATTAACATACAAATAGTAATGTTATTTGTTATTTATTACAAATATAAATGTAATAGCACTTTTTGTGGCAATTATACATGTAGGTGTTACAGTTACTAGTTAGAGCAATTCGCTGCCGGTACATTAACACGATAATTCAGAAGTAGAACTAGAGCACACTCTGCTCAAATAAACTCTTACACATCGCAACTGGGCTGAACATTATCCAAAAGTTTTGAATCGGCGCGAGTGACGAGATGTGGAGGATCCTCTTCCTCGGGTGTAGGAGGAAGCCGCGTGGGCCCCATCACTGTCACACACTGGCTAATCAGGCAATCAGGCACTAGTCCGACGTGCTCTCGACACTATCGCTTCGCTCTGGACCCACTCACTAGCACTCTTTATCATCGTCACGGAGCCAACCTCATTCACTTTTAACAGAAATCTCAGCATACAAGTTTTCGTATTGATTTCGCGTAATCGTTTACTATTAATTCGTGCTAATTCGAGAAAATTAACAGTTTAATAGTTTATCGCGGCAGCCGCGAAAACAAAGACTCAAGCGGCGTGCGCGTTATGCGTTTCACGTTAGATTGAAAAACAGTCGAGAGGAATGTGAGGCCGAAAATAGCAAGGAGCGTCGCGCGGCCACAAGGGCGACCCTCGCGCTACGTCGAGCGTCGCCGCGCGCCCGCGCACTCTAAACGCACCTTTATTTACATCCATCCTTCTATGAAACAGTCACCAAACGTACGACCGCTTTATGAGTGGAAGGTCCCGTGTTTATAAACAACCCCGACATTGTATGCTGGGTGGAGTTATGTGTTAAGCATACCTATTTAATTATACGCAAGAAGACAACACTTTATGAGACTAACAAGAAATCGTTTATTTTTGTGAAATTTCAGATTGTTTTAATTCGATTCGTGTTAGCTTATGATTATTGAGAATAATTCTACAAAATTTCACAATTTATTATATCCCGGAAAAACTCGATGCTAACTAAAATTTTCTCTTTATAACTTCCATGAATCAGCAAAATAATAGAAACTTAATCAAAGTTAAATGTTTGTAGCGTGTGCATACGTGGAGCCAGGGAGGGAGGCAAGAAACAATAAACAATTAATTCTCATCAGAGTCGCCTAAACAGTAACGTGGCAGCTGTAGCACTTCAAAAGGAATGAAATTCATCCACATTCAGCTCAAGGAACGGTGCAGGAATTACAAGAATAGCATTATTAATATACCACTATTGTAACAGCGGCGCCGCGCTGATGCTGTCCAGCCGAATGTAACCGCGGCTGTATTTAATGAATACAAGTGAACACATTGAATGATAAGGGGCAGCCAAATTGCCACTCATAAATCAAACTCAGACAGATCATAGTTTCGATGCAAACAAAATACAGCTTGAAGGAAACTAGGGTTGTTGAACTGACAATAATATGTTTTCAGCTATTCTAATGCACGAAAATAATGACACGACGAAACATGGGTGTAACTAGCAAAAATTGGGTATATTGAAATCAATGATTCATAATTAGGGACCGAGGCTATACGTAGGCGATGCGATGCGAGGCAAGGTTGCTTACACAGTGGTCGTAAATTAGCAATAAGACAAGCACCATCCACAGCACTGCGAGCCCCGGCTTCGCGGCTGCGAGCGTCATCACACGCATGCTCATTGTGCATTTGGTCATACTCATTACACGATAACTTACTGAGTCAGAGAAAGTAAAAAATAAAACTGCCACAATGTTAATATTTATTTCTAAAGAAAGTCTAATAGTTGTACGAGGAGTTTGATGTTGTTATCATTGTATGTGCCGATAAGTATCTCCAGTTGTTTGTCACTTAATAACAAGGTGCTTCGGTGACATTGGTATATTGTACGGTTGTGGATACGTATATCGAGAAAGTTATTTCGCCCTTTTTAATAGTGTTGATAAATTAACTTTGTTGAATGAACTGAAAACTACAATAAATAAAAGAGGGTTTTGCCGAGTATCAAGCAGTTGTGTCCATACTTTTTACGATGATACAAGTATCCGGGAACTGTAATATCTTACTAGGTATTCATAAAGAGCGAGGTTTATCGTACGTAACGTTCATCTTAATGAGCACTATTTTAGGCTGACTGAACGTCACCAGAGACGTATCCACGGTTACGTTTACACGAACAAAAGCGTAGGTGAGTGTAAGACAAAAAGACGTTAATGTAAACGCGCAACAAAGCATTCGTCGCGCTTATTAGTAGTCTGGTCTAGCAATCAACCGTACGTGTTGCCAAAATATATGTCAATAACGAATTGTTCATGTTAATTCTAAGTTTCTAACATTTGCTTAATTTCATGGGATGCCATTTAAGTATTTTTCAGATTCCATGAACTGCGTATCGGCAAATTCATAAAAGTAATGTCAAATGTTTCTTCTCGATCGTCTGGTAATTGGTATGCTACGGCCAGTTTGTCTTCATTCATATAAAGTTTACTTTCACTTGTGGAATTTCCAACTAGTACTCAAGTTATAGGACATAGCAAACGTTTATAGCTGCAAGTTTTCTTATCAGAAATTGGAATAACCACTGACCTGTATTTTGCTCTATGTGCAGTGTCAAACAGATCGCCATCGAACGGTGAGGTGATGACGTAAGAAGGCGGGGCGGGGGGCTGCTGAGACGGCGGCAGAGCTTCTGGGCTTGGAGCGACCGCCACCGTGCCCAGCCGCTCGCAAGCCGAGCGCACCCTCTCACACTCCAAGCACGTCTCATTCACGTACACTATTGGAGTCGACGAGCCTGCTAAATGATCACAATGATAATGGAAGTTGTTCATTTGTTCTAAAAGTAAAATTGCTCTAGTAACTATTGGAAGTAAATCACTGTCATTTTATTTTAAAATTTCAACAGGTATTTACTAGGAGTTAACAAAGCCAACCCTAGCCTGCTGGTGCGATAATAAAATTATGTGCTCCTTTAAAATAGTAAAACTAAAGATTAAATAAGCATAAAAAACAGCCATCATGATTTTAGTAGCTGCAGGATTCTTTCTCAGAACCATAACATAACGTATTACGTCGTAATAGAACAAAATTACGAGAGGCATTGCAGATTGGTTTTGTTTAGTTGGATTAAACTCTCGACCAATAAAATTGCTATGATGATATATGTGCGCACATTTTCTGATTTAAAATAGTACAGACTGGGGCTCAGACAGATTACGACTAAACTCGAATATTTATTGCATTCCATAGTGTAAATATTTCAATACATGGCAGGCTGCGAAGTACAAAATCATTATGAATCCGTTTCCGATCGTTCATATTATGTGGTGTGGTCATCATCAGCCTATAATGTTCCCACTGCAGGGACTCGAGCCTCCTCTCTAGGACAGGGATGGGCTATGATCCACCACGCGGGCCCAGTGCGGATTGGTAGATGTCACATGTCTTCAAATTTTTTGGTTCTAAGACATGCCGGTTTCCTCGCGATGTTTTCCTTCACCGTTTTGAGAGCAGTGGTGATGAAATAAATTACACAAAGTAATGCGCCTGGCTGGGTTCAAACCCACGACTCACTGTTCGTAAGTCGGGGCCGCTACCACTGAGCCACCACTGCTCCTGTGGTGTGGTACCCAATGCTCATTTCTTAAACATTAAGATCCAATTTTGACTAGGTACTTCTGGAATTTGGCAAAGATGTGCAATGTGAGTTTATGTAGGTATTAGATACATGTTTATGATCTTGCTCGCAGATCAATTTCCTTAACATCCTGCAGACAAGGGAAAACTGCGTCTCGTTAGTTTCATATCTTGAGGTGCATAGGAAATATGGACTTGGTGGACAAAATGTACCACAGAATTTAACTTGAAGTATAGTAGCATTGACTATAAGTACCGACATCATCAATTCTTGTTTATAAGCTAAGTCCCTAGCCAGAAGTTATAAGAGATTCGTATTTTATAATATCAACGCTGTTTCCTCAACGCATTAGCGAGATGTTGCAAAAAAGTATGTTAGCGGTAGCAAGATTTGGTGTAGGTGTTTCACAGGGCATGGCATATGACCCTCTCTTGTCGGATCGCTGGCGATAGCGTCAGTGTCGTCCGGCAAGTACAATGTTAACTTTGCTAAATATGTACCCTGAGGCAAGCACTAAGCTTGCTTCGCTATGGGTGCAAAAAAAGTGTCATACTGCTAGTAAAGTATAGTGATCAGTGCTCTACCTATTCGACTCTCACCCTGCAAAGCATTGTCGAAGTCTATCTTCGCAAAACGGAAATAATGAAATGTTTAGCACAGCAAGAGCAGTTGTGGCGTTCTACAGGGTTTCGTCTCTGGCCCCTTTTTAAGTATTCCATATAAGATGCGTACAGGCGTCAATTTCGCTACTTGTGTCAAAATGGTTTGTTAAGTCTGCGATACTTTAAATGATATCTCCTGTATCTAAGCACAAGAAGAAGGCTCTTGGATGTACCCAGTGTGCCAATAGCCCTTGACAAAAACGAAACATTTCACAATCTTGGAAGAATAGGTTCTTTCTGTATCATAAGATGCTATGACGGTCTTGCAAGTATTTTTCGTAACAGTTGCGGCCATTCTCAAGTATCTAATATATAAATGAACATGACGTGTTATTCTACAATTTCAAAACCTTATTTTGTACATTATATTGTGAAACTTGCTATTGTAAAATTACATAACTTTGGCATAGCAAATCTTATTGGTTGTCGATATGTCGTATAAGAGTTTAAGTTGGATTTAATACATATAGTTGTTGCTTTCGACCGATAGGAAAATGGAAAAGTAACTGTCTTATTTCTAATAGGCGGTGTTTTATATAGAACATTCTGCAAATGTTGGTACTGAATGCCTAATGGCATGAAGAATGAAGAACGACTAATGATGGATCATTTTAAAAGGCCTATTTTAGAGAAGAAACAACATTTTTGTTTAACATATTGAGGTGAGATCCATCCCAAAGAAGAGCACTTAATATTATTCGCGTAAGGAAGTCGTGAGGCATGAGCACGATTTATCTGATTACGACAAATCCCCCTTGAAAAGAAACAGATGCTGACAACCAGCGCTTCCTTTGATCCTTCAAGAATTCACAGCAAAGGTATGCCGATCGAGTTCCAACTCTTGTAAACATCGGTCATCGGCACACATTATTGTTATTTCGGTCACAATTTAACGCTTTAATGTCAAGTGAATTATGGCCTTTCTCTATAATAAATCATCTACACCATTTATATAAGCATGTAGACAGTATCAGACGTGATTGAAGAGGTGTGATAAGCAGCATTATGAATAATAGTCCACTTGTGTAGGTAGAGCTACAATTTTTTTTACCAAGCACGGAAATATCACTAACGATGTTCTTTTACTGAATGAAGTCGGTTAAAAAGGAAAACGCCCTCGATTGATAATTTGATTAGTGGGTGGAAACGTATGAACAAAAATACAAAATAACGAGAAATGTGACCTTTCGGGACACGTTTTCTAACGTTAATGGTTCAGGGCCGCTGAGTCACGCTTGCGACACAGGGAACACCCGGCACTCTTGGCATGCAACACCACGCAAACGCAAAATGCTGTTGCCAGTACCTCATACATTGGGTAGGTGGAACATTAAAGTATCCAATCATACAAAACAACACACTCAAGATGAGTGCGTCAGCAACTTAGCTGAGATAGTGCTATCAAAAAGGTGATAATAGATTCTATAGATGAATAAGCACTCATAAATACACTTCATATACCATGTCTTTAGAGTAGGTTCTATGGTTGTTTATTCAGCAAAACATGCACAAAATTACGCATTAGGTATTCTGCATAAAATTAACTAAAAACGGTGCATGACAGATAGGTACGTACCGTACAGACGGCGATGATTACCGCCTTACTTCATTATAATGTAAGCAAAAACATGAGAAATATAATGGAAATGATTCACTGAACATAACAATAGCTAGTGACTGCTAACTTTGTCAATGAGCTAGACAATTTAACTAAATGTTCTATTCCACAATCCCCAAATAGGCCGTCTTGTACAATATACGACGGGAAGCGTCGATAATATTAGGGTCATTTCAAAATAAATTATCATCATGAAAGAAATGATTTAAAGGAGTATTGATGTTAAGGGAATGACTAAGTTTCTTTTAATATGAGGATTGGTGGTATTACACAATGATCATGGGACATTGTTGAGAACACGCCATGCTACAAACGCATTCGCACTCACATCCTCCACCGAGGTATGACCGTAGTTGTTCTACCAACGCTAGCATAGTTGGCGTGCGTGCCGCAAACCACGCTTTACGCCATCTGCAAAAGCAGTGCTCTTCAACAATCTTGGGCGTAAAATGGCAGTGACTGTTGGATACAGAAATTCTACACAAATTGAAAACCAAAGCTATGGTATTAACACAAAGCTCAAATACACACAATAATCAACTATTGCTCACTTTTAAGAATATTTTATGAACTCATTGAGAGTACTGATACAATATCTGACAAATTCAATGAATGCAAATGAAGTAGACAAGCTATAGTAATATTAAGGTCAGCAGTAGATTAAACAACACTGTTAGTATTTTCGAAGTTATTGACTTCAGCTTTCACATTCAAGGTGGTTAAAGACAATCTCCAAATCTTAAAGGATATTTATCACATAATCATTCTTTATATTTTTTTTTGCTGATATGTTTGAGGGTTAAAAATGTGTTTGTTGTTAAGACTAATTGCAACGTGGTTTGGAAAAATGCAGTTGAAGCAGAATTGGATTGAAATAAAAAAAATTGCTGACTATTGTTAATGCTTTTGACATAGTTATGAAGATTCTGACGAAAACAAGAAATTACCCATGTATCTTATAGTATAGTCGAACATTCTAATAAGTATACAGGTAGAGATCTTTATAATTCTAGAACACTGAAAATATTGATTGTAATTTTGTTTTATAAAGTGTTTCGCATTAAACAACTCATGTCAAATGCTGTATGGTTTGACATCAGCCTCTAAACGTCTCTGTATAATGTTAAAAGTAATTACAAGTTAGCTGGCTGTATACTTATTAGCTTGTTAGACTGTACCAGATAGTGTAGAAAAATTGAAGATCTAAAGGAGATAGGGTCAATGTTTTGCAAGTGATAACAAAATCTACTAGGTTGTGGTACTTGGGTAATGTTTACTAAGCTATGTACCTACTTCATGTTATTGCAGTTAAAAAGTCATCAGCGAATCTGTAGATATCTATTTATCACTATTAATTTTATGCGAGGTTGTTAGTGTTATCGCAACAGGGTCAAGACTTTTATAGTTTAATTACTTTTGTAAGCTACTTGTTTGTATTAGACACATTTACAATAACACCTTGACTGCTCAGGTTCAGAAGTTGAGGTGTAATGCCTAACGGTTTTGATTTAAACTAATAGTTAATCATTTGGGTAGGGATTCTAATATCATCATTCCTGCCCTTATACCAATTTATTTGGAAAGTTATCATTTTATTCTTTATTCTAAAATTAAGCCAAATATGTACGAAAATTACCAATAATTTACCTATTTTGATTTCCTACTCCACATTAATATTAATAATATTTACAAAATATTTATGGAACAAAGTACAAACAAAAATACACTGTCAAAATATATCCCTGTTTACCATAGTGTAATCTGTAATGACTTTCCTTAAAGTACCTATCATTAATTTTATTTATGAAGAGGATGGCATTGAAAAGACATTTGAAAATCAATTAAATTGGGTTACTACATTGGCTTCAAGGATCTCTGTTACAGTTGAGGCCTGATTATTTACAATATATTTTCATATAGCAGTATTATTTTTCTTTAAACATTGATGGCTTGTTTTGATGTTTTTAAATATAAATAAATAAACATTATACCTACATGAAATTCTGTAAATATCAAGAGTTATTACTTCTATTTATTCATCACCTTCCACTATTGTGATTTTGTGAATCTAACATATTAGATTAATAAATCATAAAAAGCATTGAGTTTGTGGCTGGGTGAGAATGGTCGTAGAAAGCAGAAGTTTGGATGTTGTGCTTGAGCGAGTCCAGCAGTGGACTGTGATAAGCAGAGTGGATTAAAATTTATTATTATATTTAAACAATATGAATAGTAATTGATAACCTCCTCCTTTTAGAAGTTGGTTAATAAGGGTGTTGACATGCATGAAAACATACAAATGAGTAGATATTACTATCAACAAAACATAGGAGAACTCAATACAGACTTAGAATAATTATTTTTAACTGAATTTACAAGTAATCGTCATTCATATGTAAAGTACTGATTTGTTTGACACTTAGATTGCTCAGTAAATTGAATTATTTGAAGGAGAATCATCATGTTTGTAATTTAGTAAATACTGTTATGTTATCGGGTAGACAACAAAAATGAAAAAAAATATATACACAAGATTTATGTACACACCTAACGAAGCTCAACATCTTTATTCAGATTACAAGAAAATTGCTTTAGCCTCTACAGCGCCGTAAAAACAGTTGCCTTGAAAAGTTTTTTTTTTATGTTTAGGCTCACGTAAGGTGATAGAATACTACAAAAATTAATAGTTTTTTGAAAATTTGAGTTTTGTTTACCAATATATTTATTTTAGAAACAAGCACATTTCTAGTAAACCACTGCAGGTAACCATAACACAGATATTGTAGGAGTAGGCAAAAACATCGCAATATTTACCATCATCATTTTCTTGAATTTTGTCAGTTGTAGCGGTGTTTCCTGTTTGTGTCATGCCCTTAGACAATTCGTCCATCTTGCCGTACACTGGTTCGTTACATCAATCATTAAAATCACAACACAAATTACAATAAACTAAAGGGGCACATATTGTACTATAACTCACTACGTAAAAAACTCAGTCTTTTTTGAATATAATTAGTTTTATCCATTTCAAACACATTTCTAAAACTCAGTTGCAATAGCTACGAACCAAATTGAAGTCCGTCAGACAAACCATAAACAAGACAGACAGACAGAGGTAAAAAAGCTTGCAAGCATTCTCATGATGAATTTGGTTTATGGCACTGTGTGCTGTTGACTGTGAGTGTTGACCATTTTTACGTAGACTCTTAATTTGTTAATCGACTAAAAAGATTGTCATTTACTTTTACTGCTTAATTTGCTTTTCTTTTTTTAATATAACGTCCTTTTCATGCTAAGGCAAGAAAGTATTTGGTTTCCTTCTATTTTCGATATTTTATTGTTGGTTTTCTGTTGTTGGCACAGAAGAGGGGGAATGTCATTGTGTATGTATTTATTTTACAACAATATTTTTGATATCTAATCTGTGATTCAATTTATGTCTTTGTCGCAAGAATAGATAGTTTTTGATAAGATAATTAATACTGTTATAATTGTATTTGCATAATGATAAAACAATACAATGGGCTAAGACTGTAGCAAATGCGAATCGTAGCTAGTCGTTTTATACGTGTCGCTGGTTTATTTATTTTCTGGTTGCAGTCACAGAATGGATCATTTTGGCCTCTCACACATTTTGCTCGAACCAGATAAATATAATCCAGATACTTTGGACTTGGTAGTCGACGAAGAAGCAAGAGAGTACTGGCTTAATACTTGTGAAAAACTGACTGAAAAATATGTAAATTTCGCACTTTTGAATAATGAAGATCCGACAGTAGAAATACGCGCACTTAAATTTAAAACTTGTTACGTAGAAGCATTGAAGGAACTCAGGATTAATCCTCTGTAAGTAATTTTAATTATATTCAAATCACTTCCATGTTAAGATCATTATGTCGTACATCATCTAATCACAGTGGTTGTCTGCTTCTGCTTTTCCATAAAAAAAAAATGAAATAACACAAAATTTTAAGCTATCCACAATAGTCATTTCAATTGCCTTCTCTAAGGATACCATAAAAAAAATCGGAACGTATTGAATGTTAATTTAAACTTTTTTAATTTTAGTGCTCATGGGCAGTTGACCATACGATTACTCCTTGACATCAACGAAACATGCCTTCGTTCCCAGGGTTTCTTTGATTTATGGAAGCAACAGAAGAAATATGAAAATGAGGGAGCATTGTCTACACTCGGTTCACGGTTGGCAGAAATTGATGCAATACCAGATGATCGACAGAGGTGGATAGAACTAAGCAGAGGAGTATTAGCTGGTAACCCTAGAATAGATTTATAAACACAGATTATTTGAATTATATTGTTCAGATGTAATTACTATATAGACCACAACCACTGGTTGTTATATTTTGTGCAACCATGAGGCTGCCCTAATGTGGTAGGTAAACAGTTATGGCTAGTGCCAAAGCACTACCCAATGCAACTTTTGGCATGTTACTATACTAGTCATTACAAATAATAGCTATACTATAGAGGATAGTATGTGGTAGACTAGTTGCCAGCCAAATATTTATGAACTTACATCTTTTGTTAATAATAGATAAACTTCAATACTTACAAAATACTGAGTAATGAAAGTATGAATAGTTGAAAAGGGCTGCTAATCTTAATTCATTAATTTTCTTTAGGCAACATGTTTGATTGGGGAGCACAGGCAGTAACCAGTATTCTAGATAGTGGACTTTATGAAGCACTAGAAAAAATCCAGAAGAGGCCATGGCTATATGACTGCTTAGATAAATGGATTGATAAACTGGAGGTGAGGCCTGATTATTGTATTTAATATTTGCTTGACAAATGAAATGCAGTGATACAAAAAAAGAAAACAACTATGTTTGAAAAATGAACCTTATTGTTACAGAAAACTGTTCACCATTGTGCAGCAGTGTTTGTTGACAATAGTGGAGTGGATATAATTCTTGGTATTTTGCCATTTGTGAGAGCATTACTACTGAGAGGTACTGGAGTCATATTATGTGCTAATGAATGGCCAGCCCTAAATGATGTTACCAATGTTGAATTAGAAGAGGTTTTACAGCAAGCCGCCCAAATTTGTCCTGTCCTCTCAGCAGCCCTCTCCACTGGAGATTTAATAGTAAGATCAAGTGGACAAAGAGGTCCATGTTTGGACCTTAGGACAATTAGTGTAGGTAAGTTGCTGAAATTCAAAATCATTGATGTAAGTAAGCATTGTTGATAACATAATGTTCTTTGCAGGATTATGCACTGAAATGAAGACTCGCGGAGTTGACTTGATCATACTAGAAGGAATGGGCAGAGCCCTACATACAAACCTTAATGCTCGTCTTGCTGTAGATTCTTTGAAAATAGCAGTTGTCAAGAATGCATGGTTAGCACAGAAACTTGGCGGGCCACTTTTTTCTGTCATTTTTATTTATGAAGAAAAACAGTGTAAAACATAAGAGATACAATAAGCCAAGATTATAACAAAATACAATGATTATGTGACTGTCCCCAGTATTCATTTAGGATTTGTAAGCCATTGATCTTTTGACACCATTTCTATGTAGTAATATCTCCGTAATTGAGCATTCATATTTTAGAATGCCCAATCTTATTGTGTTGATGTTCTTATAGTAATTTTCGGAATATATTGAGTGTTATCCTGAATTAATAGTTTTATTTTCTATAATATGAGCGTAATAATCGAAAAAAAGGTATGCTATTTTATATTATTGAGAACTAGGTTTTCAGTTTCAGAGATCATTGCATGCAACAAATAAACATCTATTTATCATATTGTTAATAAGGAAACGCATGGGATTTTAGACATTTCAAACTAAAGTATGTGAACTCGTATCGTTTATTCAAATAAAAAATGACCCAGTTCAGACATCTATACACTAAAAGGAAGGGTCATAACTTCTCAACAATTCATTAAAAGTAGATGAATGTAAGAAAAGTTATCAATATCATGTGAGAATTCACTGTACAAGTTACAGAATCGTACAACATATCATATAAAAAAAGTGTTACCTAAATGCTAAGAAATAATAATCTTTGATGAACTATAACACTTCCACCTTTACTACAATCAGAAAGTGACATTTCTACATAATATGCCTCTTTGAACAAACAATCCAGTGATTCAAATTTCATAACGTCAACAATACATTGGTAGGACTTCATCTTACATTTTAATGATGCTGTTCCTAACATTGCTTAGGATCTATTCAGCCAAGCAATAACTTTGAACAACAAGTAGGCTATACCGAAAGCATAGGCAATCTTTTCTTTCTGCTGCCGCTGCAGTTGATCAGCCTCTATTGACATTACACGACGATTCAGTTTGACAATCTGACGCCGCAGGTGTACCATCTCTTCAGAAGTAGATAGACCTTCACCATTGCCCATTGGAGGGGTTGGGTCTCTGAAAAGATTATGTTTCATTGATGTCAAGAATTCTCATTATGTTGGACGTAATGCAAAGAGATGCAGAGAAGCAATGTAGGTAGGTATAGTAAATATCGTAGTTGAAGTAGTTAGTACTTCAACTACGATATTTCACGTTAGTCAAAAAAAAAACCTGAAAAGCAAAAAAACAAGCACATTTTAAATAAACAAAACTTGGAAGCAGGTGGGTCTATTCTATTTTCATTTAATTTCATAATTTAATATTCAAATGAATCCTGCCTGCTTCCAAGTTTTGTTAATTTAAAATGTGCTTGTTTTTTGCTTTTCAGTTTTTTCAGTCGGGTTTTTTAACTAGGTACTTTTTTTTTCCAACTTTTTAGTTCTTTTGTGTTTGTTCTTTCCTTGGTCGCGTAAAATTCTTCACAGATGATTTAACTTTTGTGTTTGTTTAAAGGATTTGTCACTTAGAATTTTTTTATGTGTGTTACATATTTTTGTAATCTCCTTTTAAAACCCTTCATTTTGAGAACCTACTCGATGGTAGTGTAAATATTTTTTTTTTACTCCGCGGTATGGCCCCCAAAATCCGCTTTCTTTGTTTTCTAATTTTAATGTAGCCAGTGCCACTCGCGCCATCAAGGTGAATCTAACGACGTATATTTTATTCAAATTCCTTCATCCGTTTAGGACTTATGAGGGAACAAAGAAACGGACATACAAACATACATACACGTCAAACACATAACCCTCCTTTTGGGCTTCGCCGCAGTCGGGTAAAAAGAAACTACAAGAGATGAGTTGACGTTGCTTGTTTTTAAGATTCGCTGAAACAATGCGTCTTCCGATTCTCAAGCAAACAGCATCAAAAATCAAAATGCCAAAACCACCTAAATTATTTATAGCCAAGAAATTGAATTTTGTTATTTTGATTGAATATCTAGTTTCCTTACCTCAGTACCAAACGTGATTCAGTCATTGTAGATTCATTGAAGTTATCAGGACGGGGGGTGGTTGAGCGAGCACCATCTCCTTGAGAGCGGTAAGGTCTTGAATTCTTAGGAGGAGAGTTGTTTGGCATTCTCTGTGGGAAATCATCAGCTGATGGAAAGTAGTGCTGATCAAGTGTGATCACACGAGGTGGTGTGCTGACCCGAATCATTCCAGGATCTGTTGGCAGCACTGCATTATCCAGCTGAATTTCACGTGGTGTTGCTTTTGCACCTAAAACAGTTAAAATTTAAACCATGAAAGAGTAAACCAGTCTGAATAAAACCTCGCATTTGATTCAAGTTAGAACAAGGACATCAAATTATAGGAATAGGTACACTAAGAAGTGGAAAAACCAGTGTCTTGAAATTATAAAGTCACTTGTAAATAGGTTTCCATTTGGTAAGCAACCACTAACTTGAACTCATAATTCTTTAGCACTGTTTGGCAAAGGTATTCCCTAAATCTTTCTAGCTAGGAATTCCTCCCCCCACCACTTTAAACCAGATAATGTGGTTTAAAAAACGCAAGGCATTCCGATCGGTGATAAAATGCTATGAAAAGATTTGCAGACGATATTGTTCTTTTTGCGTCTGATGCAAATCGTCTGCAACAAATGCTCCAAGACCTGAGCACTGCAAGCCTTGAGGTTGAACTGACGAAGAATGAAGTCAAGGACTAAAGTTATGACCAATGCCGCTAAACATAGGATCTAGGTCGAAGGGCAGGAAATACACTATGTCGACGAATAGGTATATATGTATACCTGGGTCAGTTAGTTTCCTTCAACAACAGACAAGACAAAGAGATCGACCATCGCGTTGAAAATGCTTGGAGGAGCTACTGGTCCATGAAGTCTTAGGTAGGTATGAAGTGTTTATGAAGGGTGACCTTCCTACCTCACTGAAACGCAAGCTCGTCGACATGTGTATCCTGCCTATCCTAACCTATGGCGCACATACTTGGTCTTTGACGGAAGCTCAGAAGCCCAAATTCAAGGTTGGCCAAAGAGCGATGGAGCGTAGCATTTTAAACATCAAAATCACCGATCGAATTCGTAACACCATAATGCTCCAAGACAGGCAGGGTCAGGACAGATGTGCCAGAATCGTCACACACTGGATGCCTGAAGACAGTCGTCATCAACGAGGCAGACCCAAGAAACGTTGGCGTGACAATTTGGACTCGTCCGTGACTGTGTGGCCAGAGGAGGCACAACACCGGGAGAGTTGGAACGGAATGGGGAGGCCTTTGCCCAGCAGTGGGACACAAGAGCCAACAGGCTAATAAAAAAAAAAACTAAATGATTGAAACAAGTCAAATTGACCTGATTCAAATATGAAACACATAGGGTGGGTTGCACCATATTACTATAACGATAACCAAACCGTAACAAGCCCTCAAATACCCGGTTAAGTAACATTTGCGTTGCACCATTTTAACAACGGTTGTAATGACGTCATAACTTAACGCTAACGTTAACAGCTCGATTTTGGCCGGTTTTTGCTATTGTTATGGTCAAGTCTCAAGTCAACTGTCAAGTTTACGACAGGTATCCTATAAATTGTGTGGAAAAGAGAATTGTTTACATTATAAAAACGTATTATGGCTTTAATTCGAGAAATTCTGTGGGAATCCAGTTCTTCTGATGACGACAATGATAACAATATATCTGAATTGCGAAAGAGAAAAGTATATCAACCTCGCATTGATCGATTTCGAAAATGGGATGATCTTGAATTCTTGGACAGATTTCGGATTTCCAAGGGCTTTGCTAGGGCGCTGGCTGCTTATTGAGCCCCCTTGCTAAAAACTAGGACCATGAGGCAAGTTTCTATTGTAGATACCTACTATAATACCTATACCTAACATATTAAACTGATGTGTGAAAACTTGATAAGAGCTGCTATATAATACGGCGTGTTCGTGTTCCACACGCGCCTCAAAGAGATGTCAGCAACATGGAAGGGGCCCGCAAGGGCCGACGCCCGTCGGGGCTGCGGGTTGTTCGCAAGAGATACCGCGGCCTTGACATGAAGGGCTAAGAAGGACCATGGGTGGTTTTTAGTCAGTAGAAGTCTGACCTCCCTTTCGCTCTGCCCAAGAGCGGGAGGGGTTATTTGATGATTTTCCACCCAACTCATCATCTGTTGATGCTTTGATATTGTTTTTATTAGATTTGTTTTTTTAGGAACTTCGCAATTACACCAGAACAACAGCTAGTGATGGCTCTAGAGTTCTATGCATGTGGCTCATTCCAACGTTGCATCGGGGATGCTGCAGGTGTCCATAAATCCAGTGTGTGTCGAATAATACATCGAGTGAGCAGAGCTATTGCCGGGCTAAGGTCAGAGTGTGTGTCAATGCCTCAAAATATAGAAGAAATGGAAACTGAGGCCAAACATTTTTATGAAATAAGTGCCTTTCCAAAGGTAATTGGAACTATAGACTGCACTCAAAAATATTGTAGCACGATGGCCTGGAAGCAGTCACGACAGCCATATTTTTAATAGCAGTGTATTTAAAGGACGGTTAGAAGATGGTGAGTTTGCAGGTTTCTGGTTACTGGGGGATAAAGGCTATGCTGTGAAACCATATCTGCTCACACCTTTGCGTAATCCTGTAACAGAAGCAGAACAGCTCTACAATGAAAGCCATATACGAACCAGAAATGTTGTAGAAAGAACATTTGGCTGCTGGAAAAAAAGATTTCCTGCTTTAGCTTGGAAACTGCGTACAAACCCAAGAAGGGCTCAATGTGCTATCGTTGCAATGGCTGTGCTTCATAATTTGTCTAAGAAAATCAGAGACCCAATGCCATCACCACCTATTGATGCCGATGATTCCTCAGATTCATCTTCATCTGATGATGAATTGTATATTCATAGGACAAACAGCACAAACAACGAGCATAATAGACATATCTTAATGAATAACTATTTTGGTAGATTGCAGTAAATATAAGTGGCATTATGCTTGCGTTTGTGCTACAGTAGGTATACAATTTCTTCATCAGATGAAAACAAGAACACAAGACAGAAAACTGCTGACATTAGTACATATGAAGTGCATGTAAATGAATAAATAAACACCCAATTTAGTAAAAAAATCGGTTTTATTAAAAAAAAAATCTACAAAGCTCTTAATGTGCACTCGTACTCGCACTTGACCCCCTTTTTTTTTCTTCGAGTAAAGCTATTTCTAGCTGTATTTTTTCATCTCGAGCTTATGTTTTTCTTCATTGTGTCGCATAAGCTGTTCGTGAAGTTCTGTTTGTTGCCTCATGGTCTGTCTTATTTTGTCTAACTGCGAGCTTTTTTTCGTTCAAAGCTTGGTTTACGATGTTTTCGTTGCCTTTACTTTGTTTTTTCTTCATTATACCTGAAATTGAGAATAGAGCATAACAATAGGCACATTCAAAGTTTTCTTCAGATGAAAGATTTTTAAAGAAGAAGAAGATAATTAAACCAAATTACTATAACTTATATTTTAACAATATTACTAATAACTTATTATGTACCTACTTACACCAAGATGTAAATAATAATTATTAAACATAATAAAAATATAAGTTTTTAAATTGACATGGTCACTGACACCACGTATTAATACTGAAAACGGGATATTTACCATGTTTACTGTTTGTTTCGACTTCCCGATATTTCGGCGTTGTTATAAGCACCATGATCACGTATCAGTGCGTCCACTCGCGAACTTTTTTCCGCACTTTTTCGGTTTTTACTCTCGACAGGTGAAACCCATCCTCCCGGTTAAAGTTCTTATATTTTGTCATTTCAATGGCCTCTCTAACCAGACGAGGTACGACGAGGGACGAGGGTTCAACTCAATCCAGTGGTTCGATCCCGATTCAAAGATGTTCAGCTATGACCGGTTTCTTAAAACCGAAATATTTCGTGTGTGGACACAGTGATTTTTGTGTGTCGGGAGCAGAATCGTGTAGTGAGTGACCATGGTAGTGGTACCGAACGCAAAAAAACGAACAAGAAAGAAGGTAGAACGATTTGTCTTCTCATAAACATCCACCCGCAATGACTTCAGTTCATCCGTCATCATGGTGCTTGTAACAGCGCCGAAATATCGGGAACTCGAAACAAATAGTAAACATGGTAAAAATCCCGTTTTCAGTATTAATAGTAGTAAACATAATTAATAGAATTAACACAAAATATTGCATTACCTTTTTGCACATCTCTTCATATTTTCAAATTTGTATTTTAATTGTTTGTGTTTGGCCAATGGCATTGAAATCTTTTTCTACGGAGCACCATGCAGCGTCTTTTTGTTTGGCGCTACTTCCATCAGTTTTCTTGCACATTAACACATTTTTGTGTTTGTCCACAAGTAGTTGAAATCTATTCTTCTCCTCTTTGCTAAAATTGCTACTACTTCTTTCCCTGGAAAACAAAAATGTGATATTATGAGTGCGTCAGTCACCTAGGTATTAGATGGTGGATTGTAGAAACTACCTATTTTTATCTAAAATTGTATTGATAAAGCTCGTCTAGTTCTATTCATAATAAATTATCGAGGCTAAAGCTCATAAGTAAAAAACAACAAGGGTAAACTTACTTTAAACGATAGTCTTCCATTCTAGTTCCAGCACAGTACCCTATTTTGTTAAATATAAAGAATAAACAAGCTTTATTTATTTCCAAAAACACTTTAAATTAACCGCACAATCTTTTCGTCAATCCAAAACGTCAGACATGTTGACAGCTAGCTATACGTTTTGCCATATCAAAATATATTACCCATATACTTTTAAGGGAAAATAGGTATCCATCAATTTGCAACCCTATTAACATCAACGATGACAAACAACGTTATGGTGCAACCATATTTTTTTAAATACTACGGTCACCGTTATTGTTACCGTTAAAGTTAACTTTGACGAAAACTATAACAAAGCCTACGGTGCAACTCACTCATAATTTGCTAAAATAATGACAATGTGTTTATTTATGAAAATTGTAGCAAACTAGGTATGTAGGAATGTCCTATAAAGTATATTTTCTATACAACTGAAAAATGATTGAAAAAACATGAGTGTAGAAAGTCATTGCTTTTCAATAGACATGTTTAGTATTGGATAAGCTAATCTTATCATGGTAGGTGGCATTTAGTTAATCAGTGTTTTATGTTGTAGTATTTTTGTCCCCTGTACTACATAGAATATGAGAAAATACATATTGAAGATTTTTCTGAAAATTGTAAAATTTTCAGTACAATTACTATGCTATAATAAAACCCTTGATAAAAAGTGACATACCTACCCTGCAATAATATTAAATTGCTTAATACAGTGAAGCATTGCATCTAATGTGTTGTCTTTTCATCACCCTAGTTGACTAGCAGAGAATGGCTAGGGCTGCTAAATGTCCTGGTCAGTAAGTCCAGGATCTGTTGGTCTATCAGAAAAGAATAGTGCAATTTCACGCTCCATCCAGTTGTGTATTCCATTTGTGTTTCGTGAAGTCTCTTACAATGCTTTTACTACAATTTAAAAATGAGGCTGGTCTACTAGCTAACTAACCTCAGCCTGGCACTGCTCTCCTCCATACACAAATCCTGTTGGCGCCCTGTTAAGTATAAACACTAAAATTGTCTAGTATTTACCCCCATAAAACTGTCAATTATTTTGACGCCACGGTTGGCGCAGTGGCTCAGGGATTGGACTGTTGCGCTGCGTGTCGCGGGTTCGAACCCCGCACGGAACAGATATTCTTATTAATAGTCTGGGTATTTGTGTATGTGAGTTTAAATGTTTATAAACGCACCCACGATACAGGAGAAATTCCTAGTATGGGGCAATGTTTAAATAAATAAAAAGGTTCTATGATTTGATTCTTCACTTACTGCCGTACTCAGAGACATTTAATGACTACCCTAGTAAAGATTTTGACACTTTTGGTGCCACTGAAGGTTTTGTATGTCAAATCTTTACTAAGTGATGGCTAAAGTAATCATTAAATATCTCTGAGTACGGCAGTTAGTGCTTAAAGTGGACCATTGTATGTGAGCCATTACTTCAACCAGCCCAACTCCCTCCAGAAGCAGATCAATTTTGTCAGTCTTCTCAGGTCATCAGCAATCTAGTGATGTTATTGCACTGAATTATATTACCCTACCTCTATTATTAAATTCCGGTCGGCATTTTAGCATTTATGGCAGCCCTACACTATACCCCAGTAATACTACCCTATACTTTTACTTATATACTTTTTTGGTAGGAAATGATATAAACTGCCTTACCAACATGTTGATCTTGTCCAACAACAAGTATTCTTTCGGGTACTTTCATGTCAAACTTTTCATTATCATAGTCCCAGCCAGAGACCACTCCATTATGAGCATTGTCATCATCCACTATGTCACCAGTAGCCTGAAAATAATAATAAGGTAATTTGAAAGTAAATACTACTAGTCTTGTGATTTACAGGGTTTTCATCTTTTATTTAGGTCTCTAAGTTGTTTTCAGATAACAAAGAGAAACCGAGTCATTCTTGATTTTTATATTGTTTTCTATTCTATTCATGCCATAAAAAAACTATTGGAAAAGTACATTACATTGGAGTGATTATATTAATATAAACACAGTAGTTAGGGTTGTTGATCAGAATTGGCTAATGGTTATGGAAAGAGAAAAGTTTGATGATATTATTATATTTTATTACCTTGATCCTTTGCGGTACAGTCATGTGGTGACTGATAAGCCGCGCATAGGCTTCATCGGATGTGTACTGCATTGTGGCGGTATAAACCTAATAAGGAAGACAATAGGAGTATTATATAGTAAGCACTGCAAAACGTTTAATTTACTTGGTCAGACATAAATACCAACTCAAATTGTACACCAAAACCAATGTAATAACAGAACTCTACACACAGGAGCAAAAACGACCCTTACCGCGAACAAAAACAGTTATTAAATTGAAATGCAAGTGCAGTAACTCTTTCTTTATCAGTATTCGTAACCCAATCGGATATTTTCTGGCTGAATTAAACTAAAATCCGAAGCATGTTTTGGATATCTGCAACGATTTAATGGTAACTGTACAGCTGACATACTTACTGTTTTTTTTATTTTATTTCGAACAGTTTATTCCATCTGAGTAAATAAGAAAATAATAAGACACAATCGAAATTTATTACACGGGCAGTCGATTTGACAACTTTGACAGAAGTAATCTAAAGAAAGTAAGGTAGCGAGTAGACCATAGAATTTACGAGTGAGGTGAGTAAGATTTGAACTTTTTCGCAAAAAACACCTAAAAGTAGTAAATAAAGAAAAATTAGGAATCCATCTGATAAAACATCACATCACGCGTGTAATCTCCGAAGGGCCAGGCAGAGGTGTAGCCATTAGTACATTTACATTTCACTAGTTTCATTTCGCGACCCTATCTATAGGCATCAACCGAGGACAAATTCAGACTACGGAGCCGTTACAGAAAAATGCCTGATGGAAACCCCGACAACACTTTGCCCAACCTGAGAATCGAACCAGAACTTCATGCACAGCAGTTGCGTTAAACCTAAACTAATTAAAGTATTATATTATTTTGAATTGATCAATCTCTGGTTCAAACGCAGAGATTGCCGCAATAGTTCGGCGGCCACAGACATTTAGCATCGCATCTGTCTACGTTATTATGTACTGGCCTAGAGTTCTCAATAATAATTACGGAAATATGAATTACCGCAGGGCCAATATGACTAAGCAGAATGTGAAATTAATGCCAAATGAAAACGAATGTCAAACTGCCAAGTAAAAATATTTTAGATCTGTGAAACACCGTGTCTAGCTGTCATTGGTGAATTAGTGGTTGTGTTGTCTCGTCCCCAAGATGAGTTTTATTATTCGAAATCTATGAAGTTTTCGTATTATTTCACTAATAGAACTTGAAAAGTATGACCACATATAAAGTGTTGTTTATATGTGGCATTTGTAGATAATTTAATTAATAATTCTTCAATTAGTAGTACAGGTAGAACCTGAACACAATGAGAGCCACCGGCTTTAGAGTGCCCGTGATTATTTTGACTTACGTTTTAGTTAATTTAGTTTCTAGTGATGATACTGCTAAATCTTATGAGAAAAAGTCTAAATCTGTAACATCGTTTGTAAGTGCAAAATGGGAAGCTACCCCGATAGTGTTGGAGCTCGCCGAATATCTGGCGGGCGAGAGTACCGATTTATTCTGGTCCTTTTTTGATGGTATAAATTCATTGAAAGCTACTCTTGACACCTTAGGTAAGTTAATAACCAATATCATGTTTTGTCAATTAAACATTGAAGCAAATATTGTGCCTTTGGTTTTGACTTAGTTGGCCTAGCAATGATATCCATCATTCATCACAATCTGTCTGAAAAAAGCAGGTCGATAAGCTTAAATTATAAATAACGATATCTCTATAACGATATATCCCACGTAGTATGGTTGAAAAGTAGTCAACCTTCAGTGAACTCAGTAGTACAGCACTAAATGTATATTTCTGAGTTCTTTATTATAGCTACTCTCTTACTTAGTAACTACTTCTGAGGCTTCCAAACTGTTGTCAGTCGCACAAAATGTTGGCTTTTAAGTTTACATAATATTTCAAAATTTTATCATGTGCTTAGCATACCCATTTAACCCATTTAAATTTTTGGTCAATACAAAATAATTACAAAGCTTAGAGCAATATTTCTCCTTGAGTATAACACCTTTCAGAATATCAATACATATTACAGTTGAAATTCAATCTTAAGTAATCTCCTTTTGAGCCTGATTCTGATCTAATATTTTATGCCAGAAAACTTGCATATTCTTTTATTAGTATTTATTTTGTATAATTTATCTTCAAACTGATGGCAAGTATGTTAATTGCTTGTATGAAATATATTTTCTTTAAACAGTCATTAGGGACAATAAAAAGAATTTTATCCTTGACAACACATTTTAGTTGTTCATGAGTAGCAACCATACCATCATACCATTGTATTAATATAAAAAAATACTTTTCAGAGACTGACAAACAAGTATATGATGCCTGCATTGGTGTTGCCAGTACACTGCTGGCACCAGCACAGCTCCGTATGGCCAAACTTGCCCTTTCCATGCATCTCACATCTCCTACCGTCCGCATGTTTGATCAGATTGCCACCCAAAGTGGGGCAAAGGAAGTCACATGTGATGCATTTGTGTCAATAGCTTCAAGGAAAATATGTGATAATGATGCTTTAAAAGATATTCTGAAATCATATAATCAATATGATGTGGCAAGTATTTCTTTCTACCCAAATCCTATTACTAATTACCTTTCATAAATAATTATTGATGCACAGTATGGTTTCTCTTAATCTCATTACCAAAAGTCTGTATTTGTTTGACTAAACAAACATTTATGTTGTGTCAGTTGGTTGGTATAGCTTCAATTACTTGAATGATAGAAATCAGCCTTGAAATCTGTATTCTACTAATTACTGATGTGCTGTAGTTACAGTCCATATAAGTACCGGATATAATGTAGTGTTTCTTGATTACCATTAACAGAAATAACATTAATAATATAATGCGTTTCAAGTGAAACATGGTTTTATTACAACAATATAAATAATGTAATTCTTTACCTATTTCACAACTCCAATTACTATATCTAGCCCAATAAGCCTATGTTTTAACTGATAGTATTATAGTATTAGGTATGCCATGTGAATTCATAAGCATGCTAAATGAAGCATGCAAGTACCTACTTGAATAACTAAGATATCAAAAACCAACTGTTAAAATATTATTATGAGTCCAGTAGGAACAGTCGTTTTCTATAGTCTTTTTAGGCAGGGAGCTCCCAAAATGACTACACAACACTAGCTGTACGGGTTGTAGTAGTTAACTCTGTACACCGATTTGTCATGAAGCATAAAAATGTATGGCGGTGAGACCGTACACTAGCATTGTCTTGTAATGTAACAATCTAAGTTTCGATTTACTACAGTAACAAATAATGGTAACAAATTGTATTATTAAAGGTTGTGCACTTGAATATTTGGTTTGCCTAACTTCACTGATTTAATAAATAAACAAAGATCATTTTGTTATCTATCAGTTTATCAGGCAACAGGTCCAAAGAGACAAAGATACAGACATAAAACTATTGTGTACAAAATAATCTATAATTATATTTTATCTTTTCTGCTTTTTCTTAATGCTCGAATCTGAATTGTTACATTACAGGCGAATGCTCAGTCAGGGAGCGCTTTTTCACAGCTATTCTAATTTCTGATTTTTGCAGAGATAAAATTTAAATCCACTTTTCTGTTAAATTTCTTACTCATAAACAGAATATTTATACTTACTTATCTTTTAGGAAGAACATAAGCTGGAGACATATCTTTTGGACCATTCATACCCAAGCAGTGATAATAAGAGCCTCACTGCTATTCTGTATGGAGAGCTGGGAATGAAAGATTTCACAACAAAGCACAAGATACTCACTTCATATGCTGATAGTGGTGCTATTAACTATGTTGTGAGATGGAATGTTAAGGTAAGGTGAACTAGATAGATAAAGTTTAAATTGTGACTTTATGTATCAGTATTATTATCTGAATTTATCTGTATAAATAGATTTGTAGTACGAAAATTAAAGCCATAAAGATATTACACATTCATTAAAGAATTATGGGATAAAACTGTCTTCTTTTATCAAATTTTATTCTTACAGCCACGAGGCAAGCCCAAGTTACGCCTATCAGGCTATGGAGTAGAATTACAACTAAAAAGCACAGAGTACAAGAGTCAGGATGACTCAACACCTAAGGAATCAGAAGGTGGAGAGTCATCTACTCAACCCTCCGAAGAAGAAGATGAAAATGATCCTCAGAACCAAATTGATGGATTCAATTTTGGAAAGCTCAAGTAAGGGATAAATGCTTTTTAAATTAGCAGGAAAGGGAAGTAGGTTTATTAGTGGCATTCAAGTAGGTTGCATACCATTTCGAAAGTTACTGGCTGGAACCTATGGGTAAATAAACCCAGCTCAAATAAAACCTCTTTTGTGCAGGAATCTATTCCCTGGTCTACGATCACCTCTGGAACGGTTCCGCCGTCACTTGTCTGAATCAAATGAAGAGTTGGAACCGTTGAAAGTATGGCAGATGCAGGCGCTAAGTATGCAAGCAGCTGTGGCCGTGGTTGATGCTAACGACGCGGGAGGAGACGAGTCGCTCAAAGTGCTTACATCTATCGCTCAGAATTTCCCTATGCAGGTAAATAAGATTTCTGTATAAATTAAAATGGGGTTCAGTTACTTTTATGGTCTTAAAGAACTTCATATCCAAAAGATGTCACTAGTCTCGTTTTTTGTTGCGATAACTCGACTTGAGACTGCTCTGAACAATATGCAACAAGTGTTGTGATACCTCGGTTTAAATAAGTTAAAGTCAAGTTATTAAAAACTTTGGGAAACTGATGAAGAAGGGGAAATAGGCAAATTATAACATCTCCTTTCGTAATGCTAGGCAGTAAATAAGAAGGCTCCATCTTTTGTTTTAGACCAAATCACTAATCCACGTGAATGTCCCTCGTGCTTTCCGTGAAGAGGTGTTATACAACCAAGATCTGTGGGCGTCGTCCCTAGGCCTTCGCCCTGCGGAGCCTCTGCTGCTTGTATCAGGAGCGCAGTATGATGCCGAGGAAGTCGATGTTATGGCCCTGTTAGTCGCGCTGAAAGAAGATATTGGGCCTATGAATACTTTACATGCACTTGGTAAGTTCATTCCTAGAGTTAATCGTTTTGCCTACCAGCACCCCGATCTTGTCACATATTTTCAATCATCATCTGCAGGATTTAGAAGGAAATTCACAATAAATAAATAACAAGTTTATTTAGGAACAATAAATAACACGAGACATAATAAAACATGTAAGACGATGGGAGCTGCAAAAGTATAAACTGTAGCGCAGCTTCCAACGCCGTTCTCCAGTACAGACAAAAAGTACTTAATCGGTATAACTTAATTTAGTATTAAAATTTATATAATTAATGATACAAACAGAAATGAGATTAAAATGAAAATAAAAATCTGATTAATAATTAAAATTAAATTCAACATGATTAAAGTAAAAGTATTTATTATATTCTTAATAAAGGCAAAATGCTCGATATGTTTAAAAATTTAACTGATGTTGTTGAATTTTCAAAATTCAAAGAATTGTAATTGTAAGTTTGTTACGATGAGTCGTGTTCTTATTCCGGGGTAACTAACCGAAATAAGAAACGATCACTTGTATCTATTCAATACCGCTTCTTTACGCCAGAAATTTCGAGGTGTAATAAAATTGAGTTGAATTTAATTCGAATTAATTTTAATTGTGTATCAATTCGCCTCGATTCATTGCATGTTCTAATATCCCGCAGCTTATTCGAACGCAAGAATACGCTCTGTTTACATAACGTAACTGATGACGACTTATGAGTCGCTACATGTGCTTCGAAGCGCGCGTCTTATTTTTTGTCATGGGAATCAGGCTTATGTGCGACAGTCACATGTTGTGATTACACCTTTTTGTTAACCGACTTCCGAAAAGGAGGAGGTTATCAATTCATCTGTGTTTTTTTTTTTTTTTTGTATGTTTGGTATCGCATATCTCCGTCATTAATGAACCGATTTTCAAAATTCTTTTTGTGTTCGAAAAGGTATACTCCCGAGGTGGTCCCATTGTCACCAAATCCCATGTATAGGCATGTATCACGTGTTTCGTGGTTTTTCTAAAGTTTTTTAAGTATTTGCATCTAGCAGTCATCACTTCATGTTGATGAGTTGATGATGGAAGGTATAACTCCTCAACGGTTAGGAGTTGGAGCATAATTCTTTAGTAAAATATTATGGGGACGTATATATGGTTGTATTCTTTCAAGTTATCTAGGTGAGCTGATTCTGGAAGGTGCTACTCCTAAACGGTTAGGAGTTGAAAGCAATAATAAGGGAATCTTGAAGGTTAAGGGTTAGGGTTCTTGGTTGAATATTAAATGTATAGTAAATATTTGTATAGGATATTACAACTAAAAATTGTAAAATAAAAAACTTTTTTGCAAAAAAAAACCGACTTCAAAAACACAAAAAGTAAAAAACACAAAAAAGTGAAAAATAAACTTCACAAGAAAAAGCAGCTTCTGAAGTCTTTAGCAAAAAAAAATCGTTTTTGTGTTTATCACTTTTTTGTGTTTTGTACACATTTATGATTTCCTGTCTATTTTAAATAATGAAAACAGTTCACTGTATTTAAATAAACGGCCTTCCTCCTATACGCCGAGGAAGCAGGCCTATACATCATCACTATCACTACATAGTATAAAACAAAGTCGCCTATTCTGTCCCTATATCCCTATGTGCGCTTAAATCTTTAAAACTACGCAACGGATTTTGATGCGGTTTTTTCCAATAGATAGAGTGATTCAAGAGGAAGGTTTATATGTATAATACATGCATCATATACTAAGGCAACATTGCTAATTTTAGAGGTTTCTAACGTGATGTCGTAAATTAACCTATTTTTTTGAGCTTATTTAGCAATTTAGCAAAAACGCTGCCTAAACCCTACGAGTTAGATCAAATTAATGTACTACAGTATTGTACACCATAAAAAGGTCTACCAAAAAGTCCGCGATGGTACCTATATGTTTATATTTTAGGGATAACCCACATTAACCATTTTTATTGTTTACTTTTTACGTGAAAAAATGGCTTATTTACGAAGCTATTTTAAGCAATACGGCATTAATCCTTATCGAATTAAGTACCTTAAATACAGTGTGCAATTAATATAGATCAATATGGTTGGGTAAAAATATGGTACACGGCCCTTGCGGGACTTTAAATCCGAATTCTCCATGTATGCGAGATTCTAAATGCAGCAAAAAATTTCCGAAGTCATTCCAAACTCAAACAATCACTAGCGATGACGGATATCCCAAATATCGTCGACGATCGCCAGAACAAGGCGGGAAAAGTGCTACCGTCCGAAACCGTGATATTGAAAACCGATGGTTCACATGGCCAACTGTATGTCGCTCTTTCAAGAGTAACCTCAAGAGAAAACATGTTTGTATTGTATAATGACAAGAAAGCTGTGAACGTTGTGTATAAAGACATCCTGTAATATATTAATTGTTGTAAAAATAAAATAAATACCTAGGTAAAAATGTAAAAAGTAAATAAGTAAAAATGTGTAATGTAATAAAAATTGTATGAATTTAGATATTCCAAAGATAGCAGGAAATCTTCATAGTAAGTATAGGGAAAGAGGAATTGTTTTACTCCAAATTTAATGCGTGCAGGCCAAGGGCAGTAATGAATGAATCAAAAATACTGGATCGATTTTAATCATGTTTTCATTGAGTGACATAGGCATGTATATTTTATGCCCGTGCGAAGCCGGGGCGGGTCGCTAGTTGACCTATAAGCACATACTCTGTTGATGGTGATGTTCTTTCTGACGTCTAACCAGATGAAGCAAAAGGCGTGTTATAACGAATGTATTGGATTCCCTATTCAGGCTTATCTAAAAAGCTGATCAACAAGCTTATGTCCCTGGAGCTGGGTGAGGCGTACACGTGGGAGGAGTACGGCCTGGATATCCGCGACTCGTCCATCACGTGGCTCAATGACTTGGAGTCCGACGAACGGTATCGCCGCTGGCCTGCGTCCTTCATGGAACTGCTCCGACCTACGTACCCTGGCATGCTGAGGAACTTGAGGAGAAATATTTATAATTATGTAAGTTGTTCACAGTAATGGCGTTATTATTTTAGGTAATGATCGTTAGTAGCTAATATTTAAATTACGGTAAACGCCTTTAACGCTACAAAATAAAGTCTCTTCCAATTTTCATTTCCATGTGATATTTTCATTATGAACGTAGTCGAAGCCATGGATAAAAGTTACTTGAATATAAAATAAACTACTTCATCAGCTGTTCTTCAGGTCTGCTTCAACATTTTCATTTGTTAGTGTAACACTTTAACCGTCATAGACTGTTTTATAACTTTGATAGTTATTTTATTAATAATTGATCTTTCGGATAGGGTCTGCTTTCGCGTAATGCTACGTAAACTAACTGCATGGCGTAGTACCATACATGTAGTCCGGTCTGTCTGATTCTTAACGATTCGGCACAGCCGGGTGGCAAAATGTTATTAAAACTTACCGACTTACTCTTTCAACAGGTAATCGTGGTAGACCCAACTTCCCTGTCCTCCGGGCCTCCCCTGAAGCTAGGTGAAACACTACTGAAGCACGCGACCCCAGTGCGAGTAGGTCTAGTGCTAGCGCCCAGCGCTGACAACCCAGTTCTTGAGGCCGCCGTACGCTCCGCCTTCAACTATGTTGCACAAGAGAAGAACTCTAACAGGGAAGCTTTTTATTTCCTCACACAAGTAAGTTCTTTCTTTTTTTCCTATATCATCGTTGATAATCCAATTCTGCGTAACTAACATTGTCAATACAGTCTGTGCCCAGTATTACCTGACACTTCTTCTCCCACCACTTCGCCTCTATTAGGGGTCAGGTAATACTTGGACAATGTTAGTTTGAACGCGTGGAATTGAACTATCAACGACGAAATAGCAGTATAGTCTACCAAAAAGTATCGTGTTGCCCTGTATTAACTTGGTTTTTGAGGTCAGATGGGCAGTCGCTCCATGTAAAATACTAATAGCTGAATGACTAGCTGCATCGGGTAAGACTGGAAGCCGACCCCAACATAGATGAGAAAAGGTTAGGCAGATGATGATGAGTCTAGTGGAGTACCCGTCGGACTGCCAAGTCATACGTCTTGAGTTCGAACCCAAGACACGCATCTCGGATTTTTCGAATTCATGTGCGTATTGTATAGGTATCACTTACTTCGGTGAAGGAAAACATCGTGAGGTACCCAACTTTCTTGAGAGATAGATCTCGATGGCATGTAAAGTCAAGTCAGAGGGCCATTGGCGGCATAAAAAGTTTTGACAGCAGGTTAGGCACTAACCATAATTATGATAAAAAAGAAAGGCTGAAAATCCTAGGATTTTTTTAAATTTAAATCTACCAATTATTATTTAAATCATTTGCGAATTATTTACTACCATAGAACTTTTTAGGGTTCCGTACCTCAAAAGGAAAAAACGGAACCCTTATAGGATCACTCGTGTGTCTGTCTGTCTGTCCGACCATTCCCTTATCTCCGAATTTACTGAGCCTAAAATTTAGAAAAAAATACAGAAATTAGTTCAATACTTATAGATTACAGAAAAACCTATAAGGTTAGATTTAGAGATTTTCTATTATATTTTAGCACCATAGGGTGATAAAATATAATGGAAAATCTCTCAATATCTACTACAATAGTACGGAACCCTTTTTTTTTTTTTTGGGGGTGGGAAATCATCAAATAACCCCTCTCGCTCTTGGGCAGAGCGAAAGGGAGTGTCAGACTTCTACTGACTAAAAACCACCCATGTTCCTTCTTAGCCCTTCATGTCGAGGCCGCGGTATCTGCGAACAACCCGCACCCCGACGGGCAAAACTAGCATCTTGGCCTTTATTAGACAATTTCGTCTTAGTACGGAACCCTTCATGTGCAAGTCCGACTGCACTTGGCCAGTTTTTTTGCGTTCTCTTCTCTTCGAATTGGTAACAGTCTAAACCTACTCTTATTAAACATTATTTTCGTACACACAGCTATTACACCCACCTCAAGATGAAAAACTGTCGATAGAATACGTGAAGAAACAGCTGGCCAAATATACCAGTTCCAATACTAATATTGACGATATACTCTCTGAAGACTCGGAGTATAACTTCGGAAGACAGCTGGCTGATGAGTTTGTATCGAAAATCGGTACCAACAAGTATCCTCAGGTATGAACATCTGTTTTAAGATTAATTTATGTATAACTTTTCTTCAATTTTTTTTAATGACTGTAAGGCACGTTTGAATCTATAAGAACGTAAAATTTGGCATCTACGACGCGTTTAAATTACGCCGTGTGCTATGGGCCTTAAGTACAAGTAAAGAATTTCACTCAAGATTCGAACGATATTTAAAACTAGATTCATGCCAATAAGTTGGTTGAAACTACATAATTTATACTTGCGTCTAGGGTGACGTTCTGTTATACAGGCGTCAAGCCTTAAGGCTAATCTTTATTGCTATGAATGAGTTTGGTATGGCTTTTAATGAGTTCTGAAAAAATATTTTCACATTTTACCTGTCATTTCATGATGTTACATTTAAATTTAGATGAATCAACAAACGCCAAAACTAAACAAAGTTCTTCTAGGTATTGATAAACGGCGTTCCTCTGGTCGAAGAAGGCCTCACCCCCGTGACGTCATCAGTGGAGCTGCTCGAGGAGGCGCTGGTGACGGCGCTGTCACGTCACACGGGACGACTGCAGCGCGCCGTCTTCCGCGGTGAACTGTCCGACACTGACGATGCGCTCGACTACCTTATGAAGCAGGCGCATATTATGCCCAGGTAACTTACTGACCCTAGCGACCCTGCCTGGGCTTCGGGACTCCTGCCGGGGCTGCGGGACTGTTCGAAAGAGACACCGCGGCCCCGGAACCCAAAGGTCTAAGAAGGAACATGGTGGGTTTGAGTCAGTACAAGGCATTTGAATTTCCCATACGCAAAATAAAAAGTAACTAACTGACAAGCAGAATTACGAACATCTTTGACGATTACCTACCCCTCACGCTCACTGAGAGGAGGCATGTGAGGCTAAAAATGCGAAATGATTGTCTGTTCGGAAACTGTGGTGATTTGAAACGGAAACTGCTTCAACTGTATGTAAAGGTCTTAAAGTTGACTTTCAACTGTCGATTACTTTGACAATTCGACATTATCGCTGTGATGAGCTTGGGACCCGCTCAGATTAGTGGAGCCAAGACGATAATGTTCATTCTATAACCGAACCTACTCTTAACAACGTACAATTTTAGTCGTCAATGCAATTTCGAACCTAAAAGTAAAGTTTTAAAGTCTAGTATCCGTCATGTTTTAAAGCAGTATTGTTTATGTGTATGCAGCTTTAAGGAATACTCAAAGCGAACGCCAAACCCTCAATATAAGGTGTATAAGACGCTTGTCCAAACCATCACTGGGAAATTTTGGAGGTATCTGGTTTACAACCAACAATATTCAGTTTGGAGTTGACTGTTGCAAAATGACTAGATAGACAGCTAGTTTAAAATAAAACACAAAATATGCAATTAATATCATTTTACAACAGCTAATTATAAGAATGTCTGGGTCGGCCTAACTTGGCACATGCCACCCGAACATGTTTTTACATGCCTGACATATTCAATCAGTTTAATTCTATGTAGGTCTAACGTAAAAGTTTTCTTTTCTCTCAGCACGAATTCCAGACCATCTCTTAATTATTATTTCAATCGCACTATCTTCTAAATGGTTGGAGATGAAAGCCAGTAAACTGCAGTAGCCAGTGAACACAACAACATTCACTATAATATTAGACCCACTACTTATTATTTCATACGCACCGTTTGGTATCTGATCTGTTTTGATAACCCCTCTTCTAGATATGAACTAGCTAAAATATTCTTACTAAACTCGAAGTAACTCTATCGATCTGTTAACTATTTCCGCCTTTATTCATTGATTAATTAACTATTTAATTGATTTCCAAACAGACTACAGTCAGCATTAATATATGTTTTTCTTCCAACAGGCTAAACCGTCGTATTTTGTTCTCGGAACCGTCACAGTACTTAGACTTGTCAGGAGTTGCATCGTCCAACGACTTATTTTCCGAAGACAAAATACATAAACTTATGCATTTAACAGGTAAATAACGAATGATTGATCGACAGATTCGAAATCGAAATAAATATCGAAATAGGTGTAGTATACTTGCCTTAACTTCAAATAAGTAAGTAACTTGTCGGTAAATTTTCTCTCTCTAAAATCCTGCAATATGTTAATATCTGTAATTAATGTATCAGGACCGATGGGCCAAACTCATCACGCAATGGGTGCCAGAAGACGGGCGACGTCGCCGAGGGAGGCCGTAGAGGCTTTTGTGAGAGTTTGACTGGAAAAACCGCACGGAGAGAAGAGTGGAAGGCTATGGGGAGGCTTTTACCCAGCAGTGGGACAATATAGGCTAACTAAACACCTCATTTATAAAAATCCGTTCAGTAGTTTAGGCTCTATGGTGGAACACACAAACATACATAGACTGCCAAAATCATTACCCTTCCTTTTGGCTTCGCCGTAGTCGGGTAAAAATAAAAAATCAGAATGTCATGTGGAAAGTTTTGAGTATGAATGTGGGTATGAGAGTAGAGGAAGACCAAAGAAACGATGAATGGACTGTGAAGGATGATGTGGCTGGGAACGATGTGTATGATGAGATGCCTAGTAATAGAGAAGTATTGAAGAAACAGACATACTGCACCTACCCTAAATAATTTGGTAAAAGGCCAGTAGAATGATGATGATGAGTTTTTAAGCTCCGTAATAAAACTGTTAATAATGTAGTGGGAAGTATTGTTCACATGATACGGCCTTCCTAGGATTTAAGGCTAATATACTCTACCTATTCCGATATCTGGTTTCAATCCACAATAATAACTGTATATATATAATATTGATTTGAAAATTTGTCTTTAGGGCGAGACGCGCTTGCAACGGCTCTGCCTCTCCTCAAATACTTCACAAAGTCCGGAAAGGTTGAGAAGTATTCTCAGACTATTTGGGTAGCTGCAGATCTTAACAACAAGGAGTCCAGGGAGCTGCTGAAGAATGCTTTGACCTTCATGGTAAAAAATCCTTAATTATAATTCATCGAAAAGGTAGATCCATATTATTGATCTTCATAAATGATTCAAGGGAATGTCCAGGGGCTTGTAAGTGTTATCTACATTCGTCAAAGTTCATAGTAATAGTAGTATATAAAGTCAACATCATAGTTTCAGTGTGAGAAAGAGACATTCAGGATTCTAGTTTTTTCCACAACGAAGTTATAGGAGGTCGAAAATGGCCTCAACTGTTTCGAGAAAAGGATGGTACGGCTGTGCCGCTTTGTTGCTCGACTTGGCAGATAGACTTACAGAACGAAAAGCGCCATGCCTTTTTTCGCAACACTGATGGGTTTTATTAACCCATATTTTAAATAGTTAATAGTTAAAAGCTATACAAAGGTGCTAGGCTATCCTAGCACCCTTGTATAGCTTTTTAGATTGTGTATAATTACATGATTGTGTACACTGATGGGTTTTATTAGCCCATATTTTAAATAGTTAAAATATGGGTTAGTAAAACCCATCAGTGTGCTAGGATAGCCTAGCACCTTTGTCTAGCTTTTTAGATTGTGTATAATTACGACATTTCAGTTTGATTAAGGGAAATAGACGTTATCTGTAGACTAACAAAATTAATTTTCCAACAACAGCTATTACATAAACATACATAACATCAATCATCCAAACTCCGTGGCTTATACTAAAAATTCCAGGTGGAAAACCCAATAACACTTTGCCTGACCGGGAATCGAACCCAGGACGTCATAGTCAGTAGACGAGCTGACGACCACTAGACTAACGAGGCAGTCACAGCTATTAACATAATCCTGTTTTACTAACAGAAAGATTCCCGCGGCGTCCGTGTGGCATTCATTCCCAACGTCGACGGTGCATCCAATGCGGACCAGTCGCTGAACAAGGTGGTGTTGGCTGCATTGACCACGCTGGAGCCGGCTGAGGCTACTAAATATACCATGCGGTTGTTAGAAGACGAGGGATGCCACGAGACGCAGACCTGTGATATCTTGGTGAGTATAATACGAATAATGAAGCCGAAAGGCACTTATTGTCTCCATCATTGAAATCATTTGTTTGTTCTGGACCATACCTGTGAGTGAAGCTTCTAGTTACAGAGATACTGGAGGTCGAATTTCAAATTTGTTTACTGAATGGCACTAAATTATCATTTAGTAAAGAAATCGATATTATAGACATAAAAGGCTACCAACGTTCATGACACCTCTGAACGAAACATTACTGAAATTCTCGCTCAATCGTAATGTACAGCTTATTTTTTTCAAAAATAAATTTTCTCTATACAGCCCGAGATAGTGCCCGCACTGAACAAATACGAGTGGGTGTTGAAAGCGTCCCGCGTCCTCTGCGCACGCAGTCTGAGGATGCGGGCGGGTGCGCGCTCGCTTATCTACAACGCGCGGCAGATCGGACCACTGCACCCGCACGAACGGTTCACGCTTGACGACTTCACACTGCTAGAGAGGTAATGTGATATTTTGTATAAATTGGATTAATTTGTTATTAAATTAACTCAACCTAAGCCAAGTTTTCTAGGTTTACCAATTAAATAGTAAACCCATATTTCGCCAGTTATAGGGGCGAGCCTCTATTACCATCAACTGGCCACAAATCATGACTTCGGGTTGCTACTGAGAATTTTTTTTATGGAAAAATCCACAGTAACACTTAACCTGACCTGGAAATCACTCGGTAGCGCATGCGAAGAAATCCAACGAGGAAATCAAATCCTATTTAAGTCAGATAAAATGTGTTTTACTTCGTGGACCACAAATAAATTATTATGGTGACCCTACGTTAATGGAATTTGTTTGTTTTACAGGTATAGCAACCAAATGTACGCCGATAAATTATCAGAAGCTTTGGATAAGAAGAGAAAACCACAAGACCCGGATAACCTTGTCTTCGATGATGATGATGAAGGTACAACGACCCTACCTTATATTAAACTAGCTGCTACCCGCGACTTCGTTGGCGTGGGATTTGTTTTTCAGGGTTCAAAAGTAGCCTATGCCTTTCTCAGGATATAATGTGTTTTATTACCTTGGAATCAACCGTTTCGTCGTAAAAATGTAACAAACAGATTTACTTTCGCATTTATAATTAATACTAGTATGGATGGTTTGACTAATGATACCGAAAAGTTTCTGCCAATCCGGTTGACGACCGTTGTATAATACGAAAAGCTTTGGAAACTAGTCCTTCAAGTTATTCAACAATGGTTTGTTTCAGACGTCGACACCAAGGAGTTGAACTCTGAAGATCGGCTGAAGATAGTGTCAGTAGTGGCGGCGCGCAGTCCGCGCGTGCGCACTGCGCTGCCGGCGGGGTTGAAGACTGAACACTCGGTCGTAGACCTGGCACCTCTGAAGGAAGATGAGGCGGCTGTTGAGGTAACAAAATAACGGAATAAATTGTATTGTGAATCCTGATTGGCCCATAGAGCTCACAGATGATGCAACTCCTCATTGTTACAGTACTATAGTGGAGAATTTTTTTTTTCAATAAGGTTGTTGGCAAAAAAAAATTAACTCTATTTTAATTAATTTGATGAAACAAATGGACTAATTAGAATATTTTTTTTGTCAGGAAACATCCCTATTGAATTACTTGTTCAAGTGGGCGCTGTTATTTTTATTAGTTCCGACTATGGCCACAGGCCAAAATGACCGTGCAACCTCCGTATTTTCAAACGCTTAATTCGATAAGTCGTATGTCCATTTTTTTTGGCATTATGAAAGTGAGCGAGATAGACATAACTTTCCGAATCAAAACGTTTGTGAATACGGGGGCAGCACTATATCTGTCTCTCGGTTGTACGTTACCTAACCATGTTATAATGCGACATGAACCTCAGACACATTCTACTTGCTGTCCTAAATTTCACAATAGACAACAATTTATTTTCATCTGACAGCTTGAGCTTTTTAGCATGCCAACTGCATAAATGTTGTACACATAACTGTTCAACAATGAAGGGTGTTAATGAGACAACATTGCTCCAACAGATAGTAGCAGTTCTAGACCCGGCATCGACTGCGGCGCAGCGCCTCGCACCTTTACTTCTTGTGCTACGACGCGTTGTCAACTGTCGCATCCAGTTGTTCGTCAACCCGCAAGATAAGAACTCTGATATGCCGCTTAAGAGGTAAATACATTATTTAATACATTAGCAATACATAAGAATTGGTTTTGAGATTTAGGTTTTGACCGTTTCGGTTTAAAGAAACTTTAATGTCATAAATATGTACATATAATATGTCACTTACTTGAGAATAATACTAAAAACATACATTTAAATTACAATAATCTCGTCATCAGTATAAGAAGTTCCCATCCAATGCATTCATTTCTCCAGAAGTGATCGATTCGCAATGTGTTGGCTAAGTTGAGTTTTGAATGCGTTGAATTGTATACAGGACGGTATTTTTTTATGAAGTCGAGCTCCTTCAAAAGTTATCATTTTTTTGACATAGTTAGTTCTTGTTTTAGGTAAAACTAGCAAACTTCACTAGCTTGTTTATATTGAGTGTCTTGTAGTCTGTTTGCATATTGTAAATTAATTACAGAACGAACAACATAATTTACATTGATGTATTTTTCAAACAGTTTCTACCGCTACGTCCTGGAACCAGAGCTACAGTTCACATCATCAGGAGCCCTCACGGGTGGCGCCCTCGCGCGTTTCGCCCGTCTCCCGCACGCGCCGCTCTTGTCTATGGAACTGCGCACGCCGCCCAACTGGCTCGTCGAGTGCGTCAAGTCCGTGTACGACCTCGACAACATACGACTGGCTGATGTCGATACCTTGGTTCACAGGTAAGGATAGGTTTCAAAGAATAGATATTACGTCCTCAAGATAAGGTTATTTCTAGTCTCTGGGAAAGGGAGTGGTTACCGTGGGAGTTCGTTAAACTAATTATAACTACTAAAGATCGTCATTCGAACAGTTCACAATCACAGCTGCATCCAACTTAAGACAAATGTTTATTTTTCTTTTAAATTACTGACATTAATTATGCAGAAATATTAAAAATGAAAAAAGAAAGGGACTTGCAGTTTTTTGAAAGAACTTGGGTGTCTCGATTTATTTTTATGGCGGCATGTTTGTATTACGTATATTGGAAACTATTTATATTATGAATGCCGATCACGTGTGATGCTGGAGATATTAAGGTGTTATGAACACGAGCAACAGTCGTTTTGAGAAACTGACTTTTCAACCTCATTTTAATACATGATTCGATATTTCATGTAGGTATATATTTATTTATTCAACAGTGAATTCGAGTTAGAATACCTTCTCTTAGAAGGCCACGCATGGGACACAACGCTGGGCACACCTCCTCGCGGTCTGCAACTAGTGCTGGGCACTCGCGACAACCCCGAGCGTATGGACACCATCGTGATGGCCAACCTGGGTTACTTCCAGCTGAAGGCCAACCCTGGCGCCTGGTTGCTGAGGCTCAGACCTGGACGGTCTGATGATATCTATGAGATTGTTGGGTGAGTTACACTTGTCTATTGTGTTTTAGGAAGAGGATCTTCCTAAAACACAATAGTTTTATTAATTTGAATATTACCGTATAAATTATTTAGCTTAAATCGCTCTTATATTACAAAACGCGGTTTATTAAATGTCATTTCTACAATAGACCACCAAACTTCTATTATATCCTTCATGTAGGTGCTGTTTGGTGCAGCCGTGAGATACACACTCTCTTTTTTTCTTGTTTAGATTTTAGCTGTGTATGTATATGGCATGTCTTATTTTCTACCTCAATCACACATATCCATCTATTAACCTCACGCGTGTCAAAAGTACAGCATAATAGGTACATGAAACTGATAAGTATGCGGACACAAGTAAAACAACGGATAGCTGGTAGCACACTAGTTTATTTGGACAAGCGACACGACTTATTTACGAGTGGATTGTGTCTATAAACTAGACATGCGATGGGTTAATTAACACTGGAACACTATTAAATATATTAAAATCCTCCACAGCCATGAGAACACAGACACTCCCGCAGACAGCGAAGACATTCAAGTGCTGATGAGTTCGTTCCGAAGCCACGTTATCAAGCTGCGAGTCAGCAAGAAACCCGACAAGCAAAACCTCGACTTACTCGTGGAGAATGACGACAAGAACTCCGGCGGAATATGGAACTCTATTGCTAGGTGAATAGCGAACAAAATACATAAAGTAAATAGGGTAGTTAACAAAAAAATCTAATTAGTCCGTCAGATAGATTTCCAAAAAATATTGAACACATATTTTTTCTTTTTTCACGTAAACAAACAACGAAGACGATACAGTGCTTTGAAAACTCGTGTGACGTCATATTCTAAGACATTTTTTACCGGTGAGTGACGTCACAACCCCCCACTCAAATCTTTGATGCGTTTTATCGTCGTCAATTTTTATTGATTTGATAAAGCAAAAAATACGTATCCAATATTTTGCGATAATCTAATAGACGGACTAATTAGAATCATATTTTTTTAGTCACGAAACATTCCTATTGCTAAGCGAGCTTATAGCGAAGGGTTTAACAATCTGAGTGAGTGAAACAGTTTGGCCAACTTGGCTGTTGATTGGTTATAGTCGGATCGATAAGAATCGGAATACAATCAAACAACAACAACAACTCGTTGGTAATCCAAATAATTAAATAAATAAACTAAAGTATTCGGTATCCACGGAAAGTCTTAGTTGCTTCCTAGTAGAAAGTGAATGCTTTCTGCTAAGAACAAATAAAGGTTGAGTGTGCTTCAAATTTGTTTTGGGGCAACCACAAAAATTAAAACTTTTTAGAAAAACAGGGTCATTATGTGGTGGTCACTCCCACAAAAATTGGCCAACAAATACGCCACGAGAATGCTTCGCAATACTTCGCAAGACTGATGAATGACATGTGCATGGAACTTTAGCCGTCTCAACTATGACTATTTTAAATAATACAACATAATTTCCCTTGCCCTCGTCACAAAGTCAACAAATGAAACGCATTCTCAGTTCATTCGGCGGCGGCGAAGAGCAGGAGTCTCAGGACGAGACCATCAACGTGTTCTCCGTGGCGTCCGGACATCTGTACGAGCGGTTCTTGCGTATCATGATGTTGTCCGTACTCAAGAACACCAAGTCTCCCGTCAAGTTCTGGTTCTTGAAGAATTATCTTAGTCCTTCGCTTAAGGTAAGACGTGAGAAAAGAGTTTATAAAAGAATTGCGCAATTATTTTTTAGCTGTAAACGCGCTTTTCGAAGTTTAAACAGTTAGTGCTAAAAACTTGTTTGCAAAAAAAGAAAAAAAAACATACATACGAATTGAGAACCTTTTCACCTTTTTGGAAGTCGGTTGAAAATAGTATAAATGATACATTTCTTGATCAAGTAACTTGTTTAATAAAACTCAAAAAAATAACACTTCGCAAACGCAAACTTAATTCGAAAATTAAAAAAATAATGACCTCTATAACATATTCTCAGAAACAGGCAGTACTGTCGAACCATGAAAAGATTTTGAGTGGTGAACGAGCCAAGAAAATATAGTATCTATTTTTATTTGTGTGTTTAGACCATTTCTCATTATAAACTGCCTTCTTTAGGACATCCTACCCTACATGGCGCAAGAGTACGGGTTCCAGTACGAGCTGGTGCAGTACCAGTGGCCGCGCTGGCTGCAGCGCCAGCGGGACCGGCAGCGCACCATCTGGGGCTACAAGATCCTGTTCCTTGATGTACTGTTCCCGCTGCACGTCAAGAAGATTATCTTCGTGGATGCTGACCAGGTGATTATGAAAAAGTGGTTAAAAAGGGCCTATCTGAGCCCGTTGATGTCGTAAGAGACGACTAAAGCCCATGTTTATGTTAACGGTTATAAGTACAAAAAACAATACCACTGTAATTATTAACCGTTGACATTGAAATGACAACTTTATTTCCATAAAATTATGTTATATTTTTATTTGTCGCCTAAAAATACCTTGCCATGCTGTGCCACCAATGGGCGCCGAGCCTAAGTGAGTTTAAGACCCAGTGCATACAATTAAGCACCCTGGGGTCACCCGTCTCCTGACGGGTAAACCAAGAACAGCATTCCCAAAGAGGTTTGGTACCTGGTACGCGGGTGACTCAAGACTAGTGCCGAAACCAGTGCAAAAATGAAACGGTAGGTGTCAGTTTAAGCGACTACCTATTCAGAAATTTTGTGATAGATCGATATAGTCTAGGGTTCTGTGTGAAAACGTAGTGTAGGTCTTCAGGGGTGTCCCATATCTTTGTAATATCATTTTTTGTATGAAACATTGTTTTAGAAAAATAGCGACGTGCATTACGATCGATTCCTCTGGCCCATTAATGTATGATTCGTAACATTTAATTATAACGTCCTTATATTAGTTTAAATATTCAACATGACATTGGACATTGTACAGATTGTTCGCGCCGACTTGAAAGAACTGGTTGAATTGGACTTGGGCGGCGCGCCTTACGGATACACGCCGTTCTGTGACAGCCGACGAGAGATGGAAGGTTTCAGGTAAGAGTTACCTAAGTGAGAAACACTAAGTTACTACTAGAAACGTATGCATATTGCTATCTTTTGATTTACCTCATCTACACTGGAAATTCTCCAGTGGGGACTTCTGCCAAGTAAATCTATACCAACGTTGTTTGTTTGGTTGAACTCGCTTATCTAAGTAAATACTGGCTGGATTTTTTTTTTGGATAGTTTATTTGTCGAGGAAGGCTTTAGGGCCTAAAGCCCAAAGTCGAAGTCGCAAGCAAAAGCTAGTATAAACGATCAAAGGCAAGGTGGCAAAACAAAGAGACTGGCTTTGAACGTGACGAAATTTTTTTGTATTACCAGGTTCTGGAAGACCGGCTACTGGCGCAACCACCTGCAGGGCCGCAGCTACCACATCAGCGCACTGTACGTGGTGGACCTCAAGAGGTTCCGTCGCATCGCCGCCGGGGACCGACTGCGAGGGCAGTACCAGGCGCTCAGCCAGGATCCTAATAGCTTGTCTAACTTAGGTCAGTTATTCATAAAAAATAATTGTAATCAATACTCAGTTTTTCACGTGACATTTAAATTATGTTTTAAAATTAATTGAGTTTCACCGAAACAAAATGAGAACTTCAATAGGTGTCGAAAAAGTCGGTATTATATGTACCTACTATCTTGACTGGGTTAGGACCATTATCGACTTTCAGTATATTCGGATTCTTCTCCTTTCTCGTTTTCTCATGACTGAGGGTCGTGACCACATGGGGTAGTTGCCTTCTACACCAACGCTCTTTTATAGCTGGACGGTTTTGCCATGCGGAAAAATGCCTGGAAATTCAATATTTGGATATGAGCGATAATTTCCAATATGGCGGCTGACCAGTTAAAAGTGGATCAGGGTACTTACATTCCAAAAGTGGCAATAGGATATTATTCATTTGGTCTAGCTAGGTGATATTTAACCTTTCGAATGCCGGAACGTAGATCTACGCGAGACACAATGACTTTTTAATTGTGTCTAATTACACGGCATACGAAAGGTTAATCTACAATATAATATGTTGTTACAGATCAAGATTTGCCGAATAACATGATTCATCAAGTAGCCATTAAGTCGTTGCCTCAGGAGTGGCTGTGGTGCGAGACGTGGTGCGATAATGACTCCAAGGGTTACGCCAAGACCATCGATTTGGTAAGTTATTGTGAATTTTGTACAAATATTTCATTTGTAGGGATATCATTATCATCTGCCTCGCCTTTGCCAACTATGATGGGGTCGGCTGAATACCAGTATTCTACATGGAGCGACTGGCTATCCTATCCTTTCTAACATATCTTATTAATTATAGGGATATAATGTAACAAAATCAGACACAACAGCTAGCAAAAATTTACTGATCAGTTGTACTTGTACATACTTACAACATAAACAAACGGAATGGTATCTCGTTCCATTGAAGACTGTTAAATAGCACTAAAAACTTTAGATCACTATGATAATTATGAAAGTGCATCTACACTGAAGTATCTTTATGTTGGGCAACATAACATAACATCACGCCTATAATCCCCGAAGGGCTAGGCAGAGGTGTACCTAATAGTACACCCACATTTCGCCAGTTATGTTTAAGTCACATGTAATAGGGGGCGAGCCTGTTGCCATCAACCGGGTACAAATCCAGACTCCGTGGCTGTTACTGATAAATTCCTGATGGAAAAAGCCAATATCAGTTTGCCCGACCCGGGAATCGAACCCAGGACCTCATGCTCAGCAGTCGCGCTTGCGACCACTAGACCAACGAGGCAGTCTAGTCGAGGGAGGCTTTATGTTGGGCAACGTCATAACGTAATCTAACACAATGGGTATAACTATGCTAAAACTTTTTTTGTTATCCGTTGCTGTCAAAGTGTCAACAACTTTTATTTATAATTGTGGATGGACGTTCAAATGTCTGATCATCAGGAAATAAGCAAAGAAGACTATGAAATTCACCGTTAGACAAGTCCTCAACGCACTGTCACGAATTGATGTTTCTAAGGGAGCTGGACCCGACGGGATACCTCCTATATTCATTAAAAAATGCGCTCGCTATCTGTCTCTGCCATTAACACTCATATATAACAGGTCAATTGAAACTTCCCAGTTTCCCCTAGAATGGAAAAAGGCTAACGTCATGCCTGTTTTTAAAAAGGGAGACAACACTGACGCGAAGAACTATCGCCCTATATCGCTGTTATCCTTATTTTCAAAGATATTCGAATCCTTGGTCGTTCCCATCTTGACTTCACATCTCAAACTACATATAGCTCCACAGCAACACGGTTTCTGCTGCAACAAGTCAACTGTCACGAACTTATCATCATATCTCAATGACATCTCCGTCCACGTTGACGCGGGCCAGCAGGTCGATGCATTGTATACTGACTTCAGTAGTGCGTTCGATAAAGTCGACCACCAGATACTACTCACCAAATTAGAGGGATATGGTATTCATGGGAGCCTTGTGGAATGGTTTAGATCATACTTATGCGATCGGAAACTAAAAGTAGTGGTAAACGGTTTCCAATCTTCATATTATTGCGCTACTTCCGGTGTGCCTCAGGGCTCCCATGCCGGCCCGATACTTTTCATTGTGTTTATCAATGACATAATAAACCATATCAAGCACAGCCAATGTTCACTCTTTGCAGACGATCTTAAAATGTATCGGCCAATCAAATCCCAATCAGACGTCGTCCTGCTGCAGTCTGACTTGGACTCCCTTCAGGAATGGTGTATTGCAAACAAGATGGTGCTCAACGTCAGTAAATGCCAGCACATTACATTTACCCGCAAAAAGCGAATAGTGCAATCTTCTTACTTACTCAATGGATCAATACTGCAAAAAGTCGACATCATAAGGGATTTGGGAGTTTTACTGAGTAGTAACCTGTCGTTCACTCCTCACATAGATAAAATGTTGACCAAGGCTGGAAAGATGGTCGGATTCATAAAAAGGATCGGGCACGACTTCAAAGGAACACATGCATTGAAAGTACTTTTTAACTCCTTCGTGAGGAGTACCCTTGAATACGCTTCTCCGGTCTGGAGTCCAATGTATAAAGTAGACATTAATCGTATTGAACGCATCCAAAAAATCTTCACCAGATTCCTTCGATATAAAGATCGCAACTGTCCTTACAGAGCTGACTACTCACAGCGATTGTCTCACTTTGGTTGGCATTCCCTTGAACAGCGACGCGTGTTGGCTGACATCACGACTCTCTTTAAAATTCTTAATGGTCAAATATCCGCACCCGACCTTCTCGTTAATCTGCACCTGAGCGTGCCCCGTCAATGTCCAGTCAGAACAGTACGAAAGTCCCAAATGTTTGCTGTAAAATCATCTCGCACAAATCTCGTTCGATCGGCACCATTAAACCGAATGATGGACACCACCAACAGGGTCATCTCCATCAATACTGGAATCGACATTTTCCACGATAGTATACAGAGTCTCAAGCAAAAATTGTTGGAAATTCATTTGTAGTCGGCTTTTAACACAGTATTGTTTGATATTCCATTTCTCATTCTTTTTTTTTTTTTTTCTTGTCCTGTATGCTCATCATATCGCTTGCAAAATGAGTTGTATAATACCCTTAAAATTTATGTTAGGAATTTAATCGTATATTATTTTTAATTTATATCTGTGTTATTTATAGGATTGTTTTATTTTATTTCAATTTTTTTGTCATAATCTATGTCAATATTAATAATTTTATTTATTTTTCTCTGTTTGTATAATCTACCAATTTTTAATGCCCAAATGTAATTTTTAGTATTGTAATTTTTTTTAATTGTTAGGGGCTCAATTTGTTAAAATTATTGTGAATGTTGTGGTCTCCTATAAGTGAAGGAGTACACCTACCTGATACTTTGTGATCTACATGATCTAGAATTTCTTTGTGTATTCTTTTGTTGGAGATCCTTAAATAAATAAATAAATAAGCAAGGTAACGGATAATTATTTTATTTCTCTTTTCTCTAGTGCAATAATCCGCAAACGAAAGAAGCAAAACTGTCAGCTGCCATGCGTATAGTACCGGAGTGGAGCGAGTACGACGATGAGGTCAAGGGGCTGCAAGCGCGCGTGCGTCGCGGACTGTACCAAGCCGCTGATCATGAACAGGTGAGCCATTGAAACCCCATTGTTAGACATTATAAATGCTAGTGTGGGTGGAGTTGTGTTGCGTGTTATTTCATTATTTAGTTTGTCAATGAAACAGTGAACTGGGAAACTACTAAAAATGTCGATAGTAATGAAGGGCTGTTACTATATCATCGATAGTATCGACTTTATCAAAACAATCAGAAAAAAACATTGAACCCAAATGTATTGGGCGTTTCATTTGGTTTTTGCGACTTCAGACTTGCACCTAATCAAATTCATAGTTGTTCATAATCATGGGTACCTTGGTAAACAAAAAAAGAGTGTGTGCAAGACCGCACGGCAGAAGCGAAAACTTCATAAAATAATTATTATTACGTACCAATAATAACTATTAAATGAACAAAGACAATTATTAGGTATGAATTGAATATGCTAAACAGCGACACAACAGTGAAGAGCAGCTGACTGTATCTTTGTCGCTCGGGTACACTCTGCGGTTCCGAGTTCACCCGATCGAGCCTTTAACCTCAGAGCGTGACGGATCAGCCTAACTTACTACCTACGGAAAAATCTGTGTGCGGTGCGCCAAAAGAAGTTTTCACTTCGAAAACTAAGTTTGTCTAAAGCAATGTACTTGGTGATGTGTCCCTACTTGCGAGCCGTGAAGCGTCGTGAGACTGACCGTAACTGCCGTGCTTATGGCGACATACCAATAACATTATGTCAATTCATTTATGTCATTATAATAATTGTTGCAGGAGATCGAGAGTACTGATCATGTGGAAACTCCAGCTGAAAGTTCATCAAGTAAGTTATTTTTATTAACATTTATCCCTATTTTTTCCTACTGCATGGCCTACCTTCCCTTTTTCCACCTTTCGCAATCTAATGCGATAATAAGCCAATCTTAAGAAAATTTACCATTGAGTAAGTGTCAATAAATCAAGAGTATTTCGATGTTAAGTAATCGTATTATTTATGAACAATATTTTAATTTATAAAACTCTGTTGTTTCAGAACACGACGAGCACTCCGAGTTATGATGAACTAAAGCGTGAATATTATTAGTTTATTCCAATTTTGTTGAATGCCGAGTTCGAGTGAATGTGTCAGTAGGTAAATGCTCACTGTTTATGTACCGGTCAACGCTATGTAGCTGAATTATTCAATTATTACATGTACTCTACTACAATCATTAAATATTGTCACAATTTTTTTTTAATTACAAGCTTTTTAGCGAAACATTTGGCGTTTCCTTATATAGGAAATACTAAAAGTTAGTTTTCTTTTGTTTTCTCTATGCTACGAATATTATTATTAGTTAAAAAAAGTTACTAAATTATATCCTTGATTTGTTTAGTCAACCTACTGCAATTTGCGATGCCATATTGCGATATTTATCGTCCTGTAAATTGTCGTAATTTTTAATATTTCACACAAACTATATATGTGACTTCTCTGTGCTGTAATATTATAGTTACTTTTCACGTTTCCTACTTAACTAAGCGTTTTACCACCATTTATATGAAATAAGTAAAAATGATGTGATTTTTAGTTCATAAGTGAAGGGATTTTTCTGTTGAACTGAAATCCCATGTTAGCTAGAGTTTATTTTTTATATTTCCAGAAACAAATTCCAAAATTCTGTATAGTTATAGTGAATAAAGTAAATAACTACTGTTTATATATAAGGTTAATGAATGAAGCAGTCTCGAGATCTCACAAGATTACATTATCCAGTGAATGTCTTTAGATTGGTCGTAGGTACATATTCCTTCAATTTTGTTATTTCAGCATTGCTCAGTATCTTTAATTGGCAACACATTGCTAAAACACAATACTAGTGTAAATAAACTTACGTCACATTTATACTGTGTTTTATTGATATTTTCCCTATCAAATTATCAAGTAACAAAAAACCGAATAATGCAATTATCAAACATACGCACCTAGAATATTTTCAAGTTGCAGTTTAGCTCATTTGCGGCATGTGTCCATCAAGCATTTGTTCTTCCAGTGTCCCAATTAGTGAATTAAATCAAAATAAAACGCATATTTCTTCTAAGTACGACTTTTATTTACAAGAATTCTTAACATCACTATGTAATAAAATTATCATTTGACATGAAACGACTAAAGATAGTACGACTAAAACTACATCTTATTGAAATAACTTTGACAGAGAAAAAACAGCTAAATCTACCAGTTTATTTGAGTTCAATAAATACTTCAGAATTATGTACAACAACGTAAGTAGTAAGGTACTCTATGAATAAAATATTATACAGTTAATTTTCTGCAATGTTATACCTGCAATGATTTTGGATATTATATCAATGGTACGGATCTACTACATGAGTAGGTTTGTAAGCCATATAATAGGAAACATCAATAATACTGTTGAAGCTGAATATACAGCGTTGATAAGCTACATTAAACATATTAATTCACTTTATTGTCAAAATATTAGAAAATACACATCCTAAGTTACTTTATAACTATGTACTTGAATATAATTATCGATATGTAACAAAATAACAGACAGTTTAAATAAACAAAATAAAATGTCTATATTCTAAGTACTGTGGATACTTCTGAAAATATGATGCTACTGTTAAATTATTAATACTTTACTTTCTACTTCAACACGAGATTTTTACTCAATGAGATTACAAGTGCAGTGCAGCTACTTCCATTACGTGCCTCTCGCTCGCACATACTACACTCCGAACATGAAAGGCATATAGCGTAACTGCCTAATCTAATCCAATTCGAAGACGGATAGTACGTCGGGAGTCTTATACACAAGTTACTTACGAAGGTATAGTGACTAGTCAAATTGTATTTTTAATCTTTGGTTTAAAAGGGAAATTTTGTGCATAAAGTTTTAATAATAAAACTTTCAGTAGTTTAATCATAATCTTTTTGTAATTTTTCAATGAATTGTTTTTCTATGGGAACATCTAGAAAGTACACAGCCGTAGCTAGGCCCAAGTAAATTTTCGGTGATTACTTGAAAAACAATTGAAATTCTTCCACTAATTAAATATAGGCCAAGGATTCGTTAACCGAGTAAGTATTCATTTTTGAAACTATTTGATCGAAAATATTTAAACTATTAAAAAGGGGCAAAGCAAATCCTAGCTGAACAGCATATTACGTTGTGTAAAAATATCAAATTCTTAGTGGGATCCACCCTCATGCATAACATAACATGACGCTTGGTAATCCCCGAAGGGTTAGGCAGAGGTGTACCCTCATCTATTCGTGGAAATCCTGTTGCCAGTGTCAGATTTATAGATACATAATCGCAGCAGATGTATAATGCACGTTGCATACATCGCGTCGTATGAAGTGTCAACATAAGATGCGCTGCTGGTGCTTATTACCAACATAGCAGTTCAGCGTGGCCACACTGGGCACAAAGTACAGTTAACACGAAAAGAAGAAAACTGTTCAGTTGAAATAACGAGCGAGTAAGAAGGTTCAGTTGCAGTAGTGTTCCTCGGTGGTAAGTCGGCAGAGCTGGCAGTCGACGCGGCAGCACCAGTGGTAGCGGCAGTGGCAGCGCTCGAGCCGGCTGGAGCGCACGCCGCGCCGCCCGCGCCCGCAACACAACCGCCCGCACCCGCCCGGCGCACTGCCCAGCGTTGCGTTGCATATTCTGTTAACATGCATCCTTGGTAAGTACCTATATTCACCTGTCGGGGCTGCGGGCTTTTCGATAGAGATACCGCGACCTCGACACAAAGGGCTTAGAAGGAACATGGGTGGTTTTTAGTCAGTAGAAGTCTGACACTCCCTACCGCTCTGCCCAGAGCGGGAGGAGTCATTTGATGATTTCCCACTCTCCAAACACAACTATATCCCCATTATACTTCCCAAAGAGCAACAAACATTAGGTTTTATAAAAATGTCTGGATTAGGAAGTTTGTGGATTTCCACTGGAAATTCATAAAAGAATGAATTAGGCTTCGAACACCTTTAACTAACTTGTATGTGTATGTCGAAGCGAAGGAGAGAAGATAAAGTTTTCCTTCTGATGGACTAAAGAGCTGAAGAACAGTCCAAGTAGGTGTCTGTCTCAACAACACATACCAAACAGGTCCGGTTTAGACTGATGAGGAGAGCTAATTCGAAATCAGATCGTGTATCTAGGCAGAGGAAGTTAGAGAGTAAAAAAAGAAACAGTAATCTTTAGTCCGTGGTTACGTTACAAAAACAGTTCAAACTTCTTACCTGCCACGTGTCCCAAGGGATCCTGCAGCTGGATCAGGCTCGCAGTAGTCTGGGCTAGGCGTGACGTAGCGCAGCCGGGGCCGAGCGCGCCTGGCGTGACGTGCGTGCGGGCGTAGCGGGCCAGCGCGCGCCGCTTCCCCCGCCAGCGCGGCCGCCACGCGCGCCAGCGGCGGCAGCGCGCGCCAGCACGTGCGTACGGAGCACGAGCCCGACACGCCGTGACACGTGCACTTCGTGCGCATGCCTGATGACACCGCCTGGACCACAAACGTGTATAGGTAAGTCATCATCATCATGCCTATTCCCAATTATTTTGAGGTCGACTTCCAGTCTAACCAGATGCAGCTATTCTACTTGGAAGTGACTGCCTATATGACCGCCACAACTCAAATACTGGGTAATACGGTACCCCTTGATACGACTGATTGTCAGTCTTTCGGATTCTAACTACGCGTAACAACAGTTTGCATATTATTGAACTCTGAAATCGCATCCCCGGATCGACCTCGGCACGCTTAGCTAACTTACGATCATTTCTCTCATGAATCGGGTTACTAAGACGTATGACGTTCTTAAAGCAATTGATTAATTTTGGTATGTCTTGCAGGAACTAGGGAATCCGAAACTGAAAAGGTTCTATCGCTATTTACCTTCCGTCCAAATCGTCCGTTCATTAGGTTAGCAGATGCAATCAGCTCTCGCAGCCGTTCGAGACGAGTTCGCAGGTCCACTTGAGGGTCGAACCTTGGGTCGTCAGCCGCCATACGGTATTCAATGTTGCGGTATCTGGATCCTCTGTCTTCATATTCGTACCTGGACATTGAAAATAAAATTTTATTGTAAAATTAAATAACTACCATTTTCTAAAACAGAAGGGCGATAAAAGTTCCAATTAATTTGCGTTTTGCTGGAAAATAGTCCCAATTACATCCTGAAAATGCGTTCAATACACCTCTGCCCTAATCCATCGATTTGGTGAGCATCGTGCAAAAACGCTTGCATATACGCTAACCTCGGTCTAGATCTGAACCTTTTCCGTGTTGGTCTTCCTCGTCGCGGTGAGCGCGGGAGACGCTTCCGCCCGCGACGTCCCTTCTTCCTCGTCTTAGGAGCCACGCTGGTGTTGCCTGGCGCTGGTTGGTCGTCCACTAAGATGACCACGGGAGGCATCGTTGTTGGCTCCATGGTTGTTGTAGTAGTAGGTAATTCCGTGGTTGTCGTCTCTATTTCCAGAATATTTTCCACCTTTCCCTCTCGGACGTCGATTTCATGCGCATCCAGAAACTGCTTCGCGAATCTAAAAATACGAGTTTGTTTTAAAAAGGGCAATCAGTTTTGCCTAGGAGGTGAAATGTGTGCAATTTATATTGGATAAATTAATAATAATAAAAGCAATTCATACCTTTCCGCCCACTGAAAGTTGTCTCCACATCCGCCCCACTTGAACCTCGCATGTGGTTCCGCAGGCGTGATCTGCGCCTGGCGCGGAGGCCGAGGGGGCGCACGGGGCGGGGCGGCGCACGAGCAGGCCGGCAGCGAGCCCGCCGCGCATGCGCGAGCCAGGGACCACGTCAGCGCCGCCGCAGACATCGCGTACACATACGCTTGCTCACGCGTACCTGGACATATCGAGAACTTCAAGTGGAAACACAGCCGCACAGGCCACAGGTATTTAATTTATCTAATTACCATTTATGTTACATATTTGCAAATTACAACTCCTTCAACTGTGCTAATATACGAGATACCTACACTAGCATTCACCCGCCTGTTTTGATCTTGTTATGGTCGCAAATAATCCCACGGGGACGTTTTTAATAAAACCTATATCACACTCTTGAATAAAGTAGCTTCCCATTAGTGAAATCATTTCCGGGTTTGGAGCAGTAATTCCGAAGATTACCCCCTACATCTAAGCTAACAAACTTTACCTCACTTTACAATATTAGCAGAAAGAAGCAACAGCCCACCACCTGCTACAATATTTACATACATACTTCTTTCCTTTTGCTTCGTTGTACGTATACGCTACGTTCCCTCACGCCGATTGCAAGGCAGGTACTATACTAAGCACCTAAATGTTTTTTCTGAAATACATTATATTGTTCGCAAGTTCTTCATGGAAACTAGGGCCGTCCTAAAGCTCGTTGGGTTGACGACATCGTCAAAGTCGCGGGAAACGCCTGTATGGGAGACGCACAGGATCGGGACATATGGCAGAAAAAAGGGGAGGCCTATACCCAGCAGTGGGTGATTACGGGCTGATATGATGATGATGAAGTCCTACATTTAATGCAACACGTCAGAAATGCACTAAGTGCGATTAGACCTGTCGCTTGCTTTCAGCTGCTTGTAATTGCAGATTGTATCTGTATTGCTTATTGAACTAGAATGCTGGATAACGGCATCTGCCGAAGCGGTATTTGTAGGTCAACCTCAAACTATTGTTAGGGCACAATGGGTGCCGAATTTCAAAGATAGATCTCTGATATTGGTCCCACTGGAATCGTCCATGCAGTTCACCAGTCGATATCGAAAAAAGTTAGAATAGGTTGATGTTTAGGTAATAGTGGTTGTAGTACAGGTCTTCAAGTACATAATTATATCATCTAAATACTATCTAACTGCTGTCGGACCCTTGTCGACTTCGAAGTGTAGAAGTTTTCAGTAAACTGCGGTTTGGTTTTTGGCACCCGCGCCCGCCTGTATAAAACTTTCGGACAAGCAGTCGACACTTCGCGACGCTTGCAAAGTAAATCTTTTACAAGTTTTGTCCCGTTGCTTTTATAACTTACCTCGTTGTATAGGTATATTGGTATAAGTAGATATTCTGATTTATGTGTCTAGGTCTAATATCTAGGTCTGATTCAAACTTAGTAGGTATAGAGTTAATTAATCAAACAATTTGTGCTATTACAACTGTAGATATATTAAATGAACTGACGACCGATATAATAAATGAAATACCGACGTATCAATATCACAGATTCACTAAGCCGACAAATATCCGGCTCAAAGAGCGTGAGATTTGGAAAGTGATAACTGGAATATCGTGACGCAAAGTTTCAAGTTGCAAAAGGCAAATTAGCAAAGATACAGATACATAAACTGCTAAAAAGTACTACAAACTAAAGCCAAGCAAAATTAACCCGAGAGAAAATACCTAGTTTAGTCCGAACCCTTATACAAGTCTTGTACCGATACGTACTTTCCATCAAGAGAATCGTTTTTAATTACAAACGATATCAGCGCGATAAAGCCCGCACGTCCTTAGAGGAGTTGAACAATGGCATCTGACGGGCTTATCACACAGCACATCGGCAGCGCAGACCGCGCGTGAGTGCACAGCTCACGGTTATCGCTGAATGACGTCCCTCCCCCTCCCACTGCTACCCTCACTTGCCGCCCCCCGCGCCCTGCACGCTTGATTCATGCGTGTAATTAAATCTTTTGTCCGTCTCGCTGTACCTCGACCCTAAACCCTCACCGCTGATCGCATTGTAAGACGAGCTTTCGATCGTCTTTCTAATTTAACAGACTAAAGATAACTTTCATGCTTTTCAGAAGAAAAGCTTCATCTCATCAATAAGGATTCGCGAGATTGATTTATATTCTTAACTTTGTTCGTTTTCCCACTGAAACTGCCCTGAAGCGCTTTAAGATATTGTTTAATTTCGAAAGTTCTGATCCCTCGGTAGTTGCAGTTTGCAGACATGAAGTTTCATGGAGTATATCTATTAACAATGTAGGTAATTGAATCCCTACTTGAAAGCTTGAGAAAATAGAAACTGTGAAAAGGCATTTATGAATCATTTACATGATAAGTAAATATACAACTGGATAAGTTAATCATCATAATCATTCTAGTAACAATAGTACACGTCGAAGACTAGAATGATGAAAGCTCTTCAGTTTAAGAAGTACATATACTTATATCTTTTTTACGAATGTGTTAACAATAAAATTCATTGTTTAGGTACCTACTTATCTATGTACATCAACATAATATTATTCAAAAAAAATATAGGCACCAAAGGTAATAAATCTATCTACCTATCGAGATGTAGATTTTGTCATCATAACTTTATGCTTTTGCAAGCTGCAATTTGAAGACGATAAAAATCGCCCGAGTTGTGAGCCCCTTTATTGGCGTTCCGATTCCGAACCGCCTTAGATACTCGTAGCACTGATATTATGTCGTTTAGTTGAGAATACTAATGCACCAGAGTTTCATGTAGGTCTTGTAGATTTATTTGTTGGTTAGCATTAAGAAAGCCTATGACATCATGAGATTTGAAATAAGTAAAAGTTTGAATTGCGTGAAGTTTCAAAAACTAAAGATTTACGTAAAGTCAAAGCGTAAAGTATTTCTCAATATCTGTATGTAAACGGTTCTGTTTACCCCTACTGAAAGCCAACTTCGGATTCGAAATAATAACTATCTACGTAGATTATGATAATTGAGTTAAATTGAGTGACGTCGAAGTTGTAAGATGAGAAGAATTAAACAGTTATTATTCATAGGCCCATAAATCTTTAGCGAAGCGACCTTATGCAAAATTAGACGGACACCTATCTAAGTAGACACCTCGGCTCTTAATGAAAAGTTATTCTTTGTTCATTGCCACAGCGGCCGCAGACTTTATTCGCTCCGTAAAACTTTTAATTAAAATGTATCAAGCCGGGAGCACTCCAAAGATTCCTAACGGTTTTGTTTGTAGTCGACAACGTTCCGTGTCAATTAATTTCCTAAAGTGGGCAGACGGACGCCGAAATGGTGACCAAAAACAATGCTCCGTATTTCGCAGTAGTCGACCGTCGGCATCCGGGCCGCACTCGCTGCCAACTACACAATGTCGCCGACCATGCTAAAACTAGAAAAACTTCCCCATTGTTTGTCTTCTTTTCTATTCCTAACTTTTAGATAGTTGTTTTTTTAACGTCTCTCTTGGAACACTGATTGTTAGAGAGCGACACAAAAAGAGATTGGATAGCGTTAACGTCAACGGAAAAGCTTGTTCCTCTACGAACTGTTATGAAAAATTCAGCGACGACGAACATTTCCTGACCGATATACCTATATATTATGTCTGTGCGTTTATCTCTTATTCATTTATTAGATCAATATTTACCTACTTACTATGCAGTCGCGTCACGCTATGAGAGCCAACGTGTTGTACCGCTCGCTCAACGAGTTTCGTGCTGGCATAGAGTTATGAAGACATCGCGTGACGTCTTCTGTTATTTAATAAGGTTCCTGCGCCGGCCGGCAGCCGTACGATCGGCATCGGAACGATTGCTCTTTACTACTCTACTCGTTCAGCTCTATTAGGGGGTAATTAACAATAGCGCATTCAAATTAAATTGAAACAATGGTGTAATCTGAAAATTAATTACCCGAGAAGTGATAAATATGTTCACGTGTCATGTAAATAAAAAGAATGGTCGGAGCGGAACGGTACCCGCGCACCGTTGCTGAAAGGGCGCTGTCGTCACGCCGGTCGCGCTCGCACAATACATCCACGGTGATTTAAAAGACTCGACAAACTTGTCTCCCTTATCTTACATTAGTGATGGAAGTTGCAGCTTTTTTCTAATAAAGACTAAAATGGGTTCTTGCAAGGCGTGGAAACAAAGAGGACTGAAAATGTAGGTACCTACTGACAGTGACAATTAATTACGAGTTCATAGAAATAGGTGCTGGGCTGGTAGAAGTCCTTAGTTTGAATAAAAATAATAAAAACATAGGTAAAAGATACGCACCTGTGAGCAGGTCAGGGGTGAACCTGGGTGCAAGTTCGATGGAGGAGCAGTTCCAGCGCTCGCCGTGGTGCGCGGCAAGGCAGGCGGCGCGAGCCAGGCGCGCGGCGCCCGCCACGTGCGCCATGGCGGAGGGCTGGCGCCGGCACGCGCGCGCCTGCCCGCCCCACAGCCAGCCCGCGCGCCGTGCCTCCAAGCATTCGATCTCCGTCCAGTTGCCTTCGCTCTCATGCAACGCTCTGTATCAAAATAATGTTATCGTAACGGGTGTACTTTATTGCAATTAATTTCAGTCCTTTAAAAAATATGGGGTGAGACAACCCTTTTAATTAAAGCATTGATTTATTCCACAAATAAAACAGCCCAATTTTTCATTTAAAGTATTTATTTGAAAAACATTTTAACTTTCATGACCTAATTAAATTATTTGATGGCAGTCGACGACACGGCTGGCGCAGTGGCTGAGCAATTGGACTGCTGCGCAGTGTGTCGCGGGTTCGATTCCCGCACGGAACAAATATTTGTATGATCTACAGATAATTGTTTCGGGTCTGGGTGTTTGGTTGTGTATGTGAGTTTAAATGTTTGTGAACGCACCCACGATACAGGAGAAATTCCTAGTGTGGGGCAACGTTTTTTTAAAAAAAGAAAAAAAGAAAGAAAAAGTGACTTGTTCGTAATACATATAATATTGGTGCAATGCAAAACTATTTGTTTAATTTCTTTTCCTGTTCGAAATTGTAGGAGGATGATGATCCATCACCACGCCTCGCTGATTCGGGTCTCTGACCTCGTTGAAACGCTTCACACATTTCATACAGATAATTTGGTAGAAAATCGGAACCTTCACCCTCTCTACGCCGTAGCACATGGTATGCTTCGCGTAGCGTTGGTTTTGGTGCAAGACGTAGCTCGAGCTCTACGGCAGTTGGAAAATGCGCTGCTAGGGAGTAAACTATTTCCAAATCCGACGGCGGTGGCGTCAAATGTCGATAATTCGATACTTTGTGCAAAAAATATTCTGACATACTGACTCTTGGGTTTCTGTCGTCATATTTTCCAAGTTTCATATCGTATAATACTGCCTTTTGTCTGTCCGGGCCCCAGAATTCTTGTTCGAAAGCCATGTAGAATGTTTCTACATCTTTGAACTCGCTCCTGAAGCAACGGGCCCACATAAGCGGTACTCCTTCTAAACATGATATTATAAATGGTAGTCGTTTCTCCTCGGCCATTTTTAATTCGGATATGTAGTACTGAATAGTTTCTAAGAAATCCATGGGGTGCGTGTCTCCAACGTCGTCAAAATGTGGTCTTTTATTAATGGACGCAGTAATCCAATCACTGAGATTTTCCGATGACAAATGTATGCACGTTTTATTTCTATCCTGTCTATCTTCGTCGAGTTCCACAATTTTCGGCCTGTCTTCCTGTCGTGACGCGGACGGTTTTTCGAACACATTTTCAGCTTTCCCCAAATTAGGCAGTGACATGTGACTGCGTAGCCTAGACGAAGGCATAGGCAGGCTTTGGTAAACGTCCTCTTGGCTGGAAAAACGAACTCCGAAGCCCAATGTTGTTGGTTTGTGGATGGAACTGCTGTACATTGAACTACTGTATATCATGTCATCTTTCTTCGGACGTTCTTCTGTTTTCTTTTCTTTTGATACAGAGGAAGATATCTTGTCAACCATCTCCGACAGGTTTGTTACTGAAGATTTAATTTGACGTAAATCAACGAACAAACTCATTGTAAAGTTTTCAAACTTTTAGTTTTCTAAATCCATTTTCAGGTATTACGACGTGAATTCATGGGCTGTAACAAAATAAAACCAGGTATTATGATCCGCAAAGAAGCAAGATAAAAAGAAAAGTGTAGGTACTTGTAGGTGCCATTACCAAAGTGCATTTCATTAATACTCAAATCTAAATAAAACTACTAAACTACTCACTCGTTTCGTGTAAACTCTACAAATCATAGTACTTATGTACAAATATCGACGTGAGCCACATTTCACCGTTCATTGATGGATTTTAAACTCTATTTGATATTTTGATTGATGATTGTTTTACACGGATGGAATGATGGTAGAAGTGTGTCCAACATGGGCCATTGTGTACAGACAGCGTCAGAGTTAACCATGTGAAACGTTGGTGTGCTTGTGAGCGGTTACAATGGGGGCGATTCGTCACTGTTTGTGCACCATTGCGCCGGCTAATTCAACACGTTGTTGTATGTGCAGTAGGCAGGGCAGACTAAGGGTACATAGAACTAAGGCAAGTACTAAACGGTGTAAACAGTCAGGGTAACAAACTTTTATAAGGTTCGTTCACTCCATTATAAGTCGCGCATAAAATAATACATCTTCAATTTATAAAGCATTATTTTATTACCAGAATGAATATGATACTACGATAATTAAGTAACTATTGGTATAGTGCTTTATTTAATTTTGCCAATAGTAAAACTGTGTGCCTTTCAACGGTGCGCTGGGCGGCTAAAGCGTGCGTAGCAAAGTTCGTAGCAGAAGGAGCTTACGTGCGACGGCGGCGGGCGGGCACTCCGTACTAGCCTACCCGCTGGCTACGCTGTCTACCGAGGGATGCGGCAGGCGTACTTCCACTTTTTATATACAGCTTACGTTACGATAACTGGGTTATCGTAGACGGTATATTAAATTTCATTGACATTTCGTCGTGCCTGCCAAGGACACGCGTTGCCGATGGTACCGTTTCCAATATTGTGAGGGGAACACGCTTTGTTCGAATATCTAGGTTGAATTTGTGCCATAGTTGTGAAACTAACCGATTTGTTACGCTCGTAAAGTCGGCGGCATTATTCGTACCTAACTTGAATGCTAATCAAGGTAATGATAAAAATAAAGTTTTCGTTAGGGTAGTATTTTATGAAAAACGACTTAATCGATATGGGCAAGTAGGTAAGCTTTTGCAGAAATAGGTACCTATTTGAACAAAATTGAATGCCGCGTATTAAGGTACCTATATGAACGATTGCAACTTGACGGAATAGGGTTGGGGACCGAGGTAATTATGGCTTCAAAGCTATGGTTTGCCGTAAGTTATTACCAAGTATAGTGCAAGTTCATTATTGATGCATTAGTTCCGCGGCCGGCCGCCGCTCGGTTGCGCATATCTTTGCGACCGAGCGAACAATAAACAACCGGCCGCCCTTCCTTCCATCCTTTTTAGCTTAACACTGGCCCTACGTCCGCGATAATATGTGTGGCGAATATGTACTATGTTCTACACAACGTGAAACTTTTCACATTTTGTTTAAGAAATCTTTCAGCGAATTTATGTTTTTCCCAACGGGCGTTGTTAAAGTATAAGAAACCTTTTTTTTATTGGGTTCAACAAAATAACAATTACTTCACTATCCTCTTGATTTTAGTCAGCCCATTTTCGACTATAGGTTCATCTCTATCAACATCATTTCAAAACATGAAATGAGCAGCTATATCATAATTATAATAACATCTGCCGAGCCTTTCCCAACTAAGTATATTGGGGTCGGCTTCCAGTCTAACCGGATGCAGTCAAGATCTTAGGTACCTACTATTGACAGCCGAGACCAATATCTAACGTGCTTTCCGAGGCATTTGGTAATCAGTGGTCACCCATTCACAGACCAGCCCAGGCAAGCACGGCTTACCTTGCTGATCGTTCTGAGCAGCTGTTATTATTGAGCAACGAGATCCTCTAACCGTAGTTAATTCTTAACAAAATTTGGCCCAGAAATGCTAATATTTTTTTATCGTAAGTAGTCACTTTAGGCACTTGTATTTTTGACCATGTAAAGGCTCCTATAACAAAATCCTCAACAACATCGTAAACAAAAACTTTTGATGATAGTCGGACTTAATTCAAATCTAGAACTGCGGAAAGATAATGTAAGAAATTTATGTAACTCGAGGATTTTGCTACTGAGGTTATTTTTCATTCAACTATGATTTATGTGAAATGTAGACAGAGACACATTTATGAGCTTTCGTTTTTGGTGAGATATATTTTATTCGTGGGACTTAAAACACAGATAGTTACAGTAATTTATTATATGCATAGCTAGAACATTTCTATCTTATAATCTTATCAAGAGCATACCTTCTCACAAAATATCGTCCTAATTAAAAGTTATTTCCGTAACTGAAAACGAAGACAACAACAAAGTTTAATCAATAGAAAAACATAATGCCGCGAAAAGATTACACGATGTTGCTTACAACGGTTACAAAAAAGTTGTTAAAGAAGGCCGTTTTAATATTTGCATAGTATCCCTTGGAAAGTCGATATCCGTGTAATGTTGTGGGGGACAGCGCAGAGCGCACGCGACGTCACCACTCACGGCAGCCATCATGACGGCGACGGGCGACGGGCCACGTCACTCGCTCCGCATGCAACAATACTGTATGTAATAGCTACTCTTGCCAACTTGGAAACAGCTACGCAGCACGCATCCGCAGAATAGCGCACCACGCCACCACCAATTGACTCCGGACATCGAGTCACGGTGCTACGAGCCCAAAGCTTCCGTAATCCTGCTATTATGGTTAATTCATGTGGAATGTAATTGTTCCGTTGTTGGACTCCGGCCGGGAACATTATCGCATTCGTCACGGCGCGCACGTGTACGTTTGATCTAATAAAATAATTCCCGTATCAAATTTTACGCGCCTATCTCGATCTGGTAGACAAAGAACCGTGCAGAGGGGCACGGGGCTTCGCTTTGTCATAACTGGTCGTCGGCACAAAAGACCACCCAGCATTTTTCGGGTAGATCTCTTTGTGTTGTGCATGTAGATAAAATAGGCCGTCAAGTTACAATGTCATTTTTCTAATACCGAAAAGGGTCACATGTATGCGCAATCACAGGACTATAGTATTATTAAAAATGGCTAATATTACAGTGGGCTTGTCATTGGATTAAAAAGGGGTATATAAATCGTGCATTTCTGCGTACAACATTTTCTAATATTCTGCTACGCACGTATTTGTGATTTGATTTCCCCAGGCAATAACTTCACAAACTGAAACACGTTGTTGTATATTTTTATTTAGATAGGTACCGGCATTTTATAAACGCTTTTTGTATCAAGCTTAAAAAAAACAAAGCCGCGACAGCCCAAACAACAAACAAAGCCAATTTACCTAATGAAACATAAAAACACCATTGAATTTTTGCAATGTCTGCGCAGTCTGGTAATTTTAAAATTGTTAAAAAAAAAACATTTTAAAACATCGTCTAAAATCCGCGATGAAGCAAAAAACCCGTTTGGGGCGCAATACAGCTGACGCGGCTGCAGCGGCGCGTCGCTGATTCCGCTTTAATGATGATTAAATGCTGTATGATTGTCGTGGCGTGTGTAGCCGCCCCTGCCGCCTGCGGCTACCGGCCTGCATCGCGCAAGGGAACTTCCAAAGAAACTTTAACCGTATCGAACTTCTAAATGCGAGTTTAACTAGCGCTACACAATTATTTCCCACGAAAAGCTCCTAAAAAGCACTGCAGCTGTCGGAACTTCTGAACCCATATGCTTCCAAATGCTTACCTGCTTATGTGCTTACATAATATTTTGAATACCTACACATAGGTACAGACCTACCAGCAGTTTAGTGAGATCATTTATGATCCAATCATTCTGTACACGGTTACGGTAGATTCCATTTATTCCTCGGTTCCCCCTTACGAACTTTAAATGACATTTGCTACGGCAATACATGCAACAAAGTGTGTAACTGTCGAATCATTTCCAAGCCCACATCTACTGCGGATACTTACACCACTCAACATTGCATTCAATCAACAATTACTTAGGCAATGTGAGCGAAAGATCACAATTTGTAACAATCACTTACAAGGGCTGGCTTTCCTCCCAGTCTCTGTTAACTTCCTCGCTCCATTACACACGGGACAATGATACCCTAATTATGAACCATTTGACACACGCACTCACATAGAAAGTGCCTAATAACTATCCGTAATCAAGATGTCCAATTCCCATTTGGCAAATGCGCGCGTATAAATGAAAATATTCATGTGAAATTCACGCTCGAGAATAGTAATAGCACATTAATATGAGGGATATGACAAACGTTATAAAATGGATATTGTACGGGAACATCGCGGCATCGGTGTAATTATGTAGTATTCAACGAGTTTATATGCCGAGCACGTGTCAGAGAAAGCCATTAGATTTAAATGTAGGTAAGTGGCCATCAAGTAGGAAGCCGGAATAATTGAAACAAATGCAGGGATTACTCAACAAATTGTCCAATACAACGGCTATTTATCTAAGTCAGCGCGCTGAAACGAACAATTGTTTCATTTTATTGGTATGACATTGTGGACGTGGAGCATTTATAAAAAATAATAACGACAGACCATACCTAACGCGACAACGTCGGGTATCTTGATGTATAGGTAATGTAAAATCTTATTTAAATTAGACTTTAAGAAAGTAAGGGCACAGAATACATAATAGTACTACGGTAAGGGGATGAAGGGTAAAATTGTAACCGTTCACACTAGCGACTATGGCAACGAAATATATTTTAAGAAAGGACGCAAAATTAATATTTATTTTCAAATAATAAATTAAGATAAATTAATAATTAAACTTGATTGATTACAAAACACTTGGTTACAACATGGCTTGTTAACATTTCCCAAATGTTTTCTTATTTTAATGACTTCATAATAATATATCTCGGAAAAGAGATATAAATTAAGGGTTGTGCCTTAACTGTCGCTTAATAGCCAAACATGTGATATTTCGAGACGAGTTTCGACACTCATTCAGAAACTGCAGCTGTGGCCGGCGTTATTTTAGATGTTAACACGAGGATGTGGTTGTATGCCAGTCAAAAAGTAAAAAACATCGGTCAATAAATCTTGTCGACTAATCCTGCAAGAGAAATGAAGCAGATTATACAAGTGTTTTTTGCAAGTTATGAGAGGGAACAGAGTGCCGAGACGTGCCTTATCTTTATAGAGAAAAAAGCTTGCAGCGCGCTGGACAAAACGACATATTAAAATTGTGATACCCCCGTACTTATATGTGAGTTTTTAACAGAATTATTTTGTTGTCATTTGTATCGTTTTATTTTTCTGTGTTGTTTGTGCTGGTAATGTAACTTTAATGTTCTGCACATGATTCACAGTCACGTGTAATTAAATACACAAAAACAAAATTTCATTTTTTTATTTAGTATTAAATCATGAACATCGCTTTGCATAAGCGTTCTTCAGCGACAAGCAAAGTCGGAAAATCGCATAGCTCAGACTACAGAGCTTTTTGTCGGTGCGTTGGGCGGCGCGGGAAGTACGCGCGTGAGTCAACCTCAGCCAGACAGCGTGCCGCCCCCTCCCATCCCCCCCCCCTCTCACAGCCGGCCACCTTGCTCGGCTATGAGCGCTAATTACTGGTATTGCCACCTCTTACCTACGACTGACTTACATTTTCTTTGTCGTTGCTTGTTCTTTTGTAGTAAGTAATTGGTAAAGCGGTGTGTCGGTTTAGATTTTTATATTTGTGACAGACAACTCAGTAACTTCTTTTATTTGGCAATCCTGTGTGGTCCCCCGACAAACTTCTCGGGTTTTTCATAAATAAAAATAATTGTTTCATTTGTAGGGAAAAATATGCGATACTACCAACAATATCAACTGAATTCCAAGTCAGCTTAGTCCTACGTTGAAAATATTATACCGTATCGGATACAATTGATTAATGAAGCATACATCAAAAAGGTTGCCGTCGATACGGCCGAACAAGAAATGTGTGACAAAAATAAAAGGCGAACAAATACGGCGGTGAGGATGTCGGTAATTTATGAATTTGTCAGGACAAACTGAACAACGTCGTCGGTGTAAATAAAGAGCACCGCGGCGAGGATAAATTTGTGTCAGATCAAATGAATCGTGCACACAACGATTTGTTGCACTTATTGCCCGCTCCACCCTCGAGCGACCAACAAAAACAATCTTTCGAGATGTTGAGGAATTAAGTCGTTTGTTCTCTGCTAAGATAAATTGGAGAGCTTCCATGTACCACTCGATAGTACAGATGAATAAAATCTATTTTTAAACGATCAAAGTCTGTGCGCCCTCCAGTCTCTGAAGTAGCGTTTACTATGTATCTAACTATCCGATAATATTATGGAGCAACATTATAAGCACTAGCCAATTTTGTAGTGAAGTATACTATTCAGTACAAGTTGTGAAGTCGAGTAGCAGCACAAAGTTGGGCCCCTGCGAAGCCCTTCACATTTTGGCCTGTACAGTGTAGCAGTGTACCTACTAACTTCGTACCCCCAGCCTTTGTAGGCTTTCGAGGAAGTTGAGAGATTTAATTAAATAACGTTACCTACAAGTACCCACCTGACTATAGTAGGTTTCTATCATCATCTTAAAACCTACCTATTATTAAGCTGTGACTCAGGTTAGTAGTGGGTTTTAATATCGTGCCTTTTATACGTTACACGCTGACTCTTGAAAACTTAAGTTAAAGTTAATTAACAAGCATCAACTAGTAAAGTTGTAAGGAACGTCACTGATTTATAGCCTTTCGATCAAGGTAGTAGTCGATGACATAAATCCTTCTTTTATGTGGAAAATAAAATTGGTAGAACGTGTGTCCAGCACAGTGCAATAAAATAAATCTTGTACTAAGTGGCTCATATTTTACCTTCGTCCGTACTCGGCAGGCATACGTCGGCCACCTACATACGTTACGCTGAAGGGGGAATTCAATAAAAATCACAATCGTAAAAACTAAGACGGCAGCCATATAAAAATACCTAAGAAAGCATTAAGAGCCGTCCCCTAATAATAGGTCCCGCCAGATGCACGGGACGGCCGCCTGGAAAAGTCACAGTGGGAACTCGAGCGAAGGAAATTATTTTTTTCGGTCTGCCACACACGGCCCTTGCTAACTCAGCGAAAACTGAGACCGCTCCTCTCACCGGAATCACTTACACGAGGACATTTTACTGTAAAACTTTGGATATAAAGTATATTACGAGGACGTTGGAATTGATCCCGGAAATATTCAATATTGCTACGTGACTCCGAATGAACAAATTAGAAAATGTCTTTTGCTGGGGTTGCGGATTTGAAATTACAAGAGAATTTCTGTTATCTCTTTAATATGGCTACAAGATCGGAATTGCCGAGTTGCTTTTTTAACATAAAAAACTGGCCAAGTGCGAGTCGTACTCGCACATGAAGGGCTCGTACCAAGTAGTAGTAGGGAAGACCCTTTTAAATTGTATTTTTTGTTGTTATAGTGGCAACTGAAATATACATTTAATGACAAGTTTGTTTTTCATAGTGTTTGTATGAATGACAAAGATATATTTTCGGTTTTTTAAATGTGTTATATCTCAAAAACAACTAACTATATCTTGTTCAAAGCAATTTCGGTTGAAAGTTTTCATTACGATCTACAGCATACATATATTTTTTTGATTTTTAACTCTATTAGTTTAAGTTAGAGGGGACGGTACACATTTAACCACTTTGGAAGTGTCTATCTTCGAAACGATTGACTTTGAGGGAAAATGGTTTTAGAAACCTCAGTGTCATTTTTATAGACCTATCCCACATACACCCCACACAATATAGTTTATTTTTTAGTTTCAGTTCCATGTACTCCCCTTAATCTTATTTTATCTACCTACCAATTTTCAACTGTGATAGTCTTAATAGTTTCCGAATAAAGTGGCTGTGACATACGCACGCACAAACAGACATGACAAATTTGCCATTCGGCTACGGAACCCCAAAAAGACTTCTTCTTCGTTCCATCTCAATGAATCACACTATCCCAGTTCATTAAGAGGTACTTTTGTTTGTTTATAAATGAACTTGTTAACCTAGCTAGATGTCAGTGGTTAGCTATTTGTAAATCATGATTCAAACACTGAGCGATCGACTGGTGCCCTGCATGTTGCGGATTCGATTCCCGCACTGAAAATATATTTGTGTGACCCACAGGTAGTTGTTTCGGGTCTGGCTGTTTGTGTATGTTTGTTTAAATATTTGTAAACACCCACGATATAGCGAAGATTCGTAGTGTGGCGTAACGCTTTAAAAAAAAAGGGAATTCTAACTTTTTCAATGTTTTGGGTTCAGCAGTAAATTAACAATAAATATTTCAGCATAGTAGGTACCTAATAATAATAAACGTGACAAATTTTCTTCGTAAAAGTCATTGTAGGTACTCTGTAGAGACTCTTTATAGAGGACTCAGAATTAGTCCCTGTGGTACTCACTAAACAATTTTTTTTCTCTGGATAGTGCTGTTTGCAACTAGACCGATTTTGAGAATATATTTCATTTATTTTTCGACTCCACCTGTACACATCCCACTATACAATTAGCAAAGCAAAGGGAAACGAAACTGTTTCATATGTCTTAGTCAAGTCGAATACTCATAATTAATATAAATCTATTTATTACCAAAAATTTTCTCCCACACCTCAACAGTACAATACCGAACCATTACTACACACATCTCTGGACATCATTTACAACATTATACAAATTTTATAAGCTAATGATAATTATCTTGATGACATTTTCGGTGTAAGATAACGCTAGCTTATTGCGGACTAAAGCACTAAAGTATGTACCTAAATTAATAAAATTAATCTTCATTTCATACGTATCAAGTTTTACGAGGCGCCAGAGGACATTAACTTAGCAATTAACATAAACACGACCAACCGTAATATTGAAATAATTAGATACTTAGAGCTTTGCCGAAAATCGTGTTCGTAGCAAAGCTCACATTTCCCGGGATATTACCGGGTGTAATCTCGGGGGCGAATAATTGCGGGTTGCAACTGAACAACGGTGCTCATTAGTGCAATGTTCAATTAGGGAGCGCCGATGGACGGGGAGCCGACCCGTTACAACCGCTTTAAATCCTGTGGATGTTTCAAATGGTAAAATAACAATGTTATTTCGTACCGTTTTGTACTGTTGTGATGGCTGTACTGATTAATTCGCTTTAAGCATTCGTTAATTATGTGGAGCTCGTAATGGTTTGGCCTTTGTTGTTTGATTCACGTAAATAATGATGTTAATCTGTATTGGTTTTATTTGCACGTTAATCCGCTACAGTAAGTTTTAATCTGCAATGTTGGACCTCGTTTTTCTGTATGTATTGTAACATTAATTAATGAGTTCATTAAAATTACTGGCATATTAACTTTAAATATTTGTAGGTACATGGTAGGTAATTAATAATTATGTACATTTTTGTTTGCCCAACTTCGACCTTAATCGCTCCTGTTTGCCGAAACCTGCCTACAGAGGCTTTTATAAATAACTATTCCGATATCTATGTAGGTACCTACATCCATATTTTTGTACCGCCACATTGTACATCATATTCATGACGTAAGCTTGAGGTATCTACATAACTATCCGCGGAAATGTGACCAACACTGGACCTGTGACTTTTATTAGAAAATTAGGTTTATCTAACAATACTGAACGCGCGAACAAAGTTTCGTGCGTGCCCATGCTATTATCTGTTGAGGAGTTCTCTTGTGAGGAGGCGATCCTGGCTGAAGGATCGAGCCAAATTGGTCTCAAAATTGAATTGTCACCAGAACCAATGTACTCGTAGTATGCAAAATGTCAACTCAAACAGTTGGGGGGAACTGGTCTGAAATACAGTTGCTAGATTTGACGAATACATACTAACAAACTAACACGGCAAGTTAAATAAAAGCTAGGGCACACCACGACAGTGGCGGTAAGTCCCCTCTTTGAGGAGTGGCTGGAGAGGCGCCACGGCGCCCTAACCTTCCATCTGACGCAGGTACTCACCGGACATGGTTGTTTCGGGAGGTACCTGCACCGAATCAGGCCGGAGGACACGGTGGAGCACACCGTGGAGGTGTGTCCCGCTTGGGCGGAGCCCCGCCGTGTTCTCGTAGCGGCGATCGGCGGCGGTGACCTCTCGCGTCCTGCTTTGGTGCAAGCCATGGTCCGGGGCGAGGAGGAATGGGACGCCGCACTATGGGAAAGCCCCATACAAGGCCGTCTCAAAACCGTTTCACGTGAAAGTCGTTGTTATGGAGTAAAACTAATTAATTAATTTAGTCTTATAAATAAGCTTTCTTTTCTATATTTTTTTAATTATTTTTTGGTAACCATAATGTATATAAAAAGGCATCAAAGCTAACTCATGTTCAATGATGTGATTTTGGCACAATACATTACTACAATTCAACGCCACATTACTCGAAAGTTTTTGATGTAAATGTATAAGTATTATACATTTTTGAAATGCTTATAATTTCCTCATAACGTTTCTTAAATAATATTATGTAAAATAAATAAACAAATTAAAATTAACCAATATAGTTTAAGATGGTATAATTTTCGGGTTACTTTTTTTTTAACGAGACTGTTACCCGTTGCCGCTGTTTGCCGATGTCGAGATATTTGTTGTATTACGATCTTTATACATTAGTTTACACAAGGAGAAAAAAAAAAGTTGCGCATACTTGCACCTTTTCTGACACGGTGCCAAAACATATCGCGAGACAAAAAAAAATTTTTTTTCCAATATCTTTTTACTTCTCACATAATCATCTGTTAATATTCTGTCATTACAGTGATGAGTATTATTAATAGTTATTTGTGATTTTGGTATAGTTTTGACTACCTTATTTGATAAAATATGGTCACTTTATCTATTAGGGTCAAATTAAAAACAGGTTGGTTATGGGAAGAGTGCAAATATTAGTTTCTCATCTTTTTGCACATAGCACTATTTCATTGGCCTATAAAAGAAAGGCGAACCCTGAAACATCCACAGTTGTTCGTCAGAAATTCAGTTGCCTTAAAAAAGCAGTTAATACCTATTTTCAAATATTCACAGAAGTTATCTGTTCTTTGTTTGTAGTAAACGAGAGTGGTGCAATTTGTTGATAAATGGGAATAATATAGAAGACTACTTGCAAGAAAATTTCAATTTGTCACCAGAGGATATGGCTACTGTGATCTCCTACATTCAACCAACTGTACGTAAATATTTATAATTGGTATTATATGCCTTCCTCCGTACATAAAATACTTATTCACGGAGAAAAAATCATTGAGTACTATGCTATTTTACCTATCGGACAATTGTCCGAAGACGCTCAAGAATCCCGCAACAAGGATTACAAAAAGTTTAGACTTCATCATTCTAGAAAGTGTTCAAGAGCGGCTACCAATACAGACGTGTTCCATACCTTATTGTACACTTCTGATCCATATATATCAAGTTTGAGAAATACCTCAGAAACAATTTCGAAAGAACTTTTCGATGAAGCCCTGTCCCTTCTTGCTGTCAACGAAAATCTGCAGGAGCTTGTTGAATTTTGTACATTATTTTTTTCTCGTTAGACACTGTTTATACAATGATATTAAATTCTATTTTATGTAAGTAAATTACAAAAAAAAGTATTTTTTCTTATAAATGCATGTATTTTTTTAAGTTTTATTTTTTAAATAAATTAATAAACATAATTTTCAAAATTATTATTTTTTATATTAAACCTTATACTTTCACGTATATGTGTGCAAAATTACAGATAATTTAGTTTTGAAATAACTGAGATACGGAGTTTTGAGACGAAACATACGCGATTTTCCCATAGTGCGCCGTCGCCTCCTTCTGCGAAGCAGTGATGCTAGCAAAGGAGGTGGCGGAACGTGAGAGGGAGAAAACCTCTCGTCCCAGCCGCCGCGGGAGGCGCTCCGAGCGTCGGGGGCCACGTGATGGCTTCCGGCCACCGTAGACGCGGGCCTGTGGACGGTGAGTGATGGGTAAGCTCGCAGTCCGTCCGTCTTATGACGACGACAGGCCGTGTCGACAGCGCGTTCGTGTTCCACGCGCGCCTCAAAGAGATGTCAGCAACATGGAAGGGGCCCGCAAGGGCCGACGCCCGTCGGCGCTGCGGGTTGTTCGCAAGAGATACCGCGGCCTCGACATGAAGGGCTAAGAAGGAACATGGGTGGTTTTTAGTCAGTAGAAGTCTGACACTCCCTTCCGCCCAAGACCGGGAGGGGTTATTTGATGATTTTCCACCCACCATAAAAAAAAAAGTTAAATAAAAGCTTTTTCTTCATAGCATGTCGATGACCATCTAAATTAAGTTGGCCCATAATTTGGCGACGAGTTTGGCACTTTCAGTAGCCTTTCATCAGCTCCTGTGGTGTACAAATAACAGGTGAGGCAGGACACGATATCAAGTACCCTATCATCATCATCATCATCATTTCAGCCGAAAGACGTCTACTGCTGGACATAGGCCTTCCCAGTACCCCAAGTGACGCCACTTTAACCCATACTTTCCACGAAAAACTCAAACGAGACTAAAATGATTATAAAAACAATCTGACCGATCACTGGTAATGAGAGTAAGACATTACGCCTGATCTGCGGCTGGTTCCCGAATTCCAAATGCTTTAGAGCTCAAAGAAAAGAATCTGACCTAGAATTACTTTTGATTAAGAATCCAGAAGAACTAATTTGCAAACCTAAGAAAGAGACCGTCAAGCCTAATCTCTTATTACTTTTAGAATGCTGTTGAGAGATTGCCCGTATACGGTGCAACAATGAGGCCGCCCTCATGCTCATGATGGTTTACAAGCGATCAATCTGAGCTTCCAAACACAATATTCCGCAACAATATCTTAAGAACATGTGCCCTACAAGTACAATATAATTATGTTCTGAGTAATTATGGCACTGAGTATAGCTGATCCACAGGACACGATACGTGTATACTGCCTATACACGAAACATAGTGTACTTCACTTTTTTTTTTTTTGGCGGGTGGAAAGTCATCAAATAACGGGGTCCCGCTCTTGGGCAGAGCGAAAGGGAGTGTCAGACTTCTACTGACTAAAAACCACCCATGTTCATTCTTAGCCTTTCATGTCGAGGCTGCGGTATTTCTTGCGAACAACCCGCAGCCCCGACGGGAGTGTACTTCACCTCACTCGTGCACCGTTTAAACCTGCGAGCCAGTTTGTTTCCATGGGCAGCTAACGCCCTACGTTCCCTCTCAACGTCCACGTCATCAGCGAGATCCTCGGTGACCCAGTAGTCCAGGTACTTAACCTACTTCAGACACAGCGACACACAGTGTCTACTGTGAGATTCTGTGGTTGAAATACTAGCATCTCAGTTTCCTCGCATTGTAGGTACCTGAGCCCATGAGCTACGGCGTACTCTTCACATCTCGTAATGAGTTTCTGTACACCGCTCATTGAAGGACTCAACAGCACCATATTTTTCACATGGCTTCAATTGTTAATACAGGTGCCATCAATAGTACAGCCGACTGCGGTGTCACTGAAACTCTCAATCAACCCATTGATGTGCAGGTGGAAGAGCCGAGGAGATGTTATGCCACCTTGTCTCACACCACACTCCAACCGGTACTCATCGGACGAAATGTTAGCCCACATCACAACATTGACTTGATTGCTAGACCAGTAATATATAAGTAAAGGGGTGTGAGGTGGACCTGTTTCTCTCAGATACTTGATACAGGTGTATATGATGTATATCATCAGTACATATTATAAAACAAAGTCTTCCGCCGCGTCTATCTGTCTGTCCATTCGCGATAAACTCAAAAACTACTGCACCGATTTTCATGCTGTTTTCACCATTGGATGGAATGATCATTGGCAGCCCTGCAGCAGATATTATCGCAATGCATTTGTCTTGTCATCTTTGCCTCCATTATCTCTGGGCTACTCGACCATTGCCTATGCTGAAACAGCTAAGGACCTTGGTGTGATAATTGACAGCAATCTTTCTTGGCGAGCTCAAGTGAATGAGGTTAGTCGGAAGGTGCACTTTTCTTTCCACTCGCTTAAATCCTTACAGAGCTTCTTACCTCTTAAAACCAAAATTTACCTAGCTCAAACCCTGATCCAGCCGATCATTGATTAAGCTGATGCCTGCTATTTGGATGCCACCGAGGAGCTGTTAAATAAGCTTGAGCGCCTGCAAAACCTTTGTATCCGTTTTGTGTTGGTTGGCCTGAGGAAAATGACCATGGTTCTCACTTCCGCAAGCATCTCAAGAGGCTCTCTATCCGTCTTCGCCGGAACACTCGGATATTATGTCTGCTCTACAACATCCTTCATAATCACGATCGTTTTTCCTTTACCCGTCCCTCTGATGCTACTATGTAGATCCCACCTTAGGCATCATCTTAATTTCCCATCCCATAAAACTAATTTCTTTTCTTACTCTTTGTTCACGCAGTAATTTTGTGGATCTCATTTCCGCCTAAAATTCTAGACTCTAAATCTTTATACATTTTCAAAAAACAAGTCAAAGAGCATTCATTACCTCTTCTCTATACCGTAATATTCTGTACATATGTTTATATACGATATAATAAAAAACCCGGCCAAGTGCGAGTCGGACTCTTGCATGAGGGTTCCGTACCATCGTGGTTGGGAAGCCCTTGAGGGAATTTCGGCTCATGAGATACAGCCCGCTGACAGACCAGACGGATGGACGGAGGCTTAAGTAATTGGGTCTCGTTTGGGTACCCTTTATTTTTTTGGAGGGGGGGGGGGTTGGAAATCATCCCACTCTGGGCAGAGCAAAAGGGAGTGACTTCTACTGACTAAAAACCACCCATGTTCCTTCTTAGCCCTCGCGCCGAGGCCGCGGTATCTCTTTCGAACAACCCGCAGCCTCGACGGGCCGTTGGGTACCGTTCGAGTACGGAACTCTAAAAAGGGTGCTTTCATTTATTTCGCGAAGGATTTATGGTAGATTGGAAAATCACGCGAGTGACCAATATGATGGCTACCTCCTTAGTTCTGTGATCAGAGCTGATCTTGCTTACCCAGACCACCTAAAAAGCTACGATTATGAAGTTCACGAAGAGTTTTATTTCAGAAAGTGTGACCTGCTCTTGGCAACTTATGTTATTACACGACTGCCCCAAAAAAAAAGAGTGTTATGTTTTTTTAAGGAGGAGGTTCCACTCTGTGTTGACTGGTCGCCGCCCGCCGGACTCGCACTCGTTTTCTATGCCGTTAGGTCTCCGCCTATGCTTTTTGCGATTAATTTTGTGGGTCATAATTATGTAATTATATCAAGAAGCTTCGGTAGCAAACTTTTGTTTATGACTGTTCGAAAAATTTCGTCGCGACTTAGGTAGATCACACTGCCGTAAAGTTTTAAATCGGAATAATAAATTATTTCGCGCTAATGCAACGGAAATACAAAAAATACCTGATTATTAGAATTATTAGAGAAAAGCTTGTTGAAACAAACATGCCAAGAGGCATGTATACCTAGTATCTGAATTATTATTAACACTACTATCAAACCTCGAAAACTTATTGTTTTCATTTTCAGAGTTAGCCATTACAAATTACCTATTGTGGTGTCAAATCGTAATTCTTAAAAAGAGCCGTTGTATTTTCACAAAACGTCGAATTTTAGTAAAATAATACTGTTAACTTTCAGTACCTATTTTATACAATCTTAAGCTGTTAAAGTTTTTATTTAAAAAAAACACTATCGGTTACTTTGATGTGTAAATAAATTCATCAATCTGCAAACGCATTATTTTTTTATTAATATCGTTTGAGGTGAAAATTAGATTTCACAAGTTTCTTCTTGTCACTCCGAATAATTTTGTAATGTGCGATTAAGTAAACAAAAAAGGTAAACTATTAAAAGGGAAAACCAAACATTACTTACAGCCATCGTATCGCCTTCGTTGACTTCGGCAAAAACACAAAGAACAAAATGAACGCAATATAAGAACGCATCACAAAGTAAAATCGATCACTGCATTACATGAAAATGGTTTTTTTTTATTTAAAAAAGAAAAAAAGCAAAAGTGCGCGAAATATTTTGGCGGGAAAACGTCGAGTGTCGCGGTGGGTGTCGGGCAGCGAGCGGTGCGGGATGAGCGCTCTCGAGCTGCGACTGCGACAGAATGCACGACTGCGACCACCTCTGCCACTCTCGGCCAGTGGTCAGGCAGACAAAACGCGCCGCCGCCGCAACTGGCAAGAATCGCCAAAGATTAAAAGGCTATTCTCAGATGGGACATATTTTGTTACAGTAGAGTGTAACTAAATTCGGAGAGAATTATGGTCGTGAAACTCAAGAAAAATGGTTTGAATGCAAAAAAGTTGGTTCAGATTTGCATAGTCAGTGCTTTTAACTTGATTCAGGAAGTTTATGAAGCTCTTCTCACATTGTGAGTTATTTTATTAGAGTTCACCTTTATTGTATTTGTTGGCGACCTTTTTCTTTATTAATTGTTTTTTTTTTATAGACCATCATTCAAAAACCTAAATAGGATATTGGTATTTCCACACACCGAAGCGTTCATAATCTATTTCTCCTTTGCATCATCTTCATTACTCCCACATTGATTACTCTATGAGAGCCGGTTCTCATAGGCACAAATATGCGACCGGTTCACATTCCCCTGAGAGTGGCGCGCGGCGAATCGGGCGGGCGGGCGGACACACGCTCCCCACGCAAGCGGTACAACCCACTTATCAATTCAGTCGAGTGGGCATTCATTCATTGTGAAGCATTGTGCCTATTATGCGCGGATTCGGTGCTTATTTACCCGTTCACATGCCACTAGAGTATATATAGTCGTCACAGTATCTATCTCTTGGAGCCCTCATATCTTTTTATTAAATTACTGTCTTCTGCTTCGAAAAACTGGTCTCGGAAAAGTTTCTGGCTGTTTGACTAAGGATGAAACCCTAATAAAGCATACCTACCTCTTGGTACAGTAACCACAATGTTTTAGCGAAATTTCCATGGGATTCTATCTCGTAATTTTTAGATAATTCTGCTTTTACCTCAGAAAATTCGTAGATGGGAGTAGATTTGAAGGCTTATTTGCAAAATAACTGTTATCTTTTTCGGCAAACTCTATAATATCTATACTTAATATAATATTATAAAGAGGAAAGATTATTTATTATTAGAATTTTTGTAAGTAACGAATAAACTTAGAAACTACTGGACCGATTTGAAGAATTCTCAACACACCAAAAATTCACCGTTGGGAAGCTACACTATCCCCGGGTGACATACTAGGCTACTTTTATCCCTGTAATCACACGGGTGAAACCGCGTAACGTCCGCTAGTTATCCATAAAATCCCGCTAGTAATACCATAACACAATTTTAATGGAATTATCTGTTTAATGACCACATGAGTTGGTTTAGATTATAAATTGTAAGTTTTGAAAATTGCACGCTCATTTTAAATTAGTTTTGTTACCTATATTATTGTCGGCGAATCACTCCCATTATTGAAATTAATATTATTGACATTTTTGATTATTACTTTTATTATTTTTCATGATTATTTTGACATTTATACAATTTTAATCGAATTATTTACCAACCTTCTGTACCTTATTTACGCAAATAAATAATTTTGATTTAAAAAAACTGAAAACTCCACCACCTTGGGTGATGGCAAAAAAAATCGCTTACTTCTTTTAAAATATTCTCTCTTAAAAATTAAACTAAATAATGGGATTTGTAGGAGTACCCCAAGGATCAATCTTACGTCCTATGTTATAAACTATGATTACCTCAAACCACATAAAAGTATGCTGCTACTTACAATAATATATAAAGAGATTGTGTGGCTTGAATAGATACATCTCAGTAGAGAGCATAGTTTTGCACAAACCACGTTCAAAATGTTTGAGAATAAATTATTGTTGTCATTGACATACAAAAATGCAGCAATATAAAATTTAAGCTATATGTTAACCGCTAAGCTAAGCACGGCTTCTTATTACCACAAATAAATGTTATAGTTTATATTTTATAGTTTGAGTAAATAAATTTATTATTATTATTCCTTTATTTAACTATACACATATAAATTACATTTTTAAATATATATATATAGTGATAAAAAAAACATTTAAAAATATAAAAAATAGTAGCCCACCGGTATCGGGAACAGGGTCGCGGTCAGGGCTCCAGAGAAAAGAATCTCCTAACAATACTAGCCGTGTCCAGGAGAACCGCTTTCTGTATCAAGCCCTTGATCCAACTGCCTAACGAGAGCCTCCTCAGGTGTTGGTCGAGGCTCTTGGCAATAATAGAACTATACTAATGGGAATCAACTCTGTATCAATTAAAAATACTATTGTTTTTAATTCATATCATATATTTTGTATCCGCTATATTTAAATACATACAATAATATTGAAATAATATACCAAAACACTATGCACTATTTTCAATTATGATACATTGGGCACCCAAAATAACTCTTACTGCGGTACTCAGAGATATTTAATGATTACTTAAGCCGTCACTTAGTAAAGATTTAACATACTTTTGTATGACAAAACTGTCAAAACCTTTACTAAGTGATGGCCTAAGTAATCATTAAAGTTCTCTGAGTGCGGCAGTTAGGTATATGCACTAAAGTAAATAACACCAATTGACAATCCATATTATGTTATTGTAATTGTAAGTATACCATTTACTCCTAAAACTATTTAACCAAAGTAGTAAGGCTACGTTGTACGAATTGAATTCAGATAAGAAAATGTCACCAAATATAATTACAAACTTAATCACTAGGGGACCAAACGTGCGGACTTAGAGGTATTCAAACGCGCACATTGATATTCAATATAAGTTCATACGGGGTTGTTTCTGTCAAGTAACGATTATATAATTCATGAAAGCCTAGCTACTGAAACAGGAAATAGTTCATCTTACTTCTAAATCCATTTAGCCCCCGTTCGGATATTGTCACGAAAACTGTTAGCAAAACGATAGTTCACAGATTCTTCTTGCCCGCGTACTGCTTGATGATAGCAACGTTGTAGGTGCGGGGGGGTGCGGGTCAGGCGAGGTGCGACAGGTCATCCAGCTCGGGCGGCGGGGGAGCCGCGCCCACTCGCGCGAACATCGGCTTCGCCACCACCGACACAGGAGCCTACGCGTAAGAACACACAGTCAGGCACATACGAGAAAATTAACTAAATTAAAAACATATACTTAAGCAGTTTTATAGTGTTTTCTAATTCAAAAGAAATCTTTTCTTGATATTCAATGTGAAACTTTAAGACGACACACAACAAATATGGCTTTGTTTATCTATAAAAGTTGTGCCTTTGTTTATCTATTAAAGTTGTGCTGGTGCAATTTCAGCCAGTGAACATAAACTTAGACAACACAACACTACGCTAGATGGCAGCATCTTAGTAATGTCTCCGTCAGGGTAGACGACAGTAGCGCCATTAGTTTCACAGTTGTCTGGACAATTTATTTTCATGAGTTTAGTCAGAGGTATTTCATTTTATAAAGTTCATAAACTCCTAAACTTGTTTTAATTTAATTTCATATTCATTACTTTGGCTGCAACATGGGAGGTGTGAATTATGTTTTTTGGATTCACTTTAGTACAGTGATACTAATACAACTACTGTTGTTGTTGATGTTTATAATAAAATGGCCGAATTATTAGAGATCAAACTTCCATGTATATTGTATTTATAACCAATTAATAAACAATTATAAAACCAATTAATACATTTAGCGTCAACCACAACGTTAGCTGTGTACTGTACACAATTACTGAGTTATGCATGCCCCTAAATACATCAAGGGCGATTTGCTCCGTCTGTTTGTTCATACAAATGAATATTTCTCTAGTGGGGGATTTTCATATATTTTCAGCTTGAACGAATTTGATCCGTTATTAATTTATTCACTACTTTTGCAGTAAATAGCTGTGCAGATCAAAATAGGAATCCATGTGACTTAAATATGTTTGATGCTATTTAATTTATTTTAAAAAATTGAAGAAAAAAGCATGCATTTATAAATAATAAAATAAAAGTTACTGTTAAAGGTCTCAAAGTTTGAGGAATATTAATTTGTTTGAAGCAACGAAGCGCGTCGCCCGAAGGTATCGTAATCACAGACTTTACCAGTTGTCTCCATGGCTAGGACGATGTTGGCAAAACAAAAAGAAAACAAAATTTTGTTAGCGATAAAATAAATAATCAATATCAACACAAAAATATATTTCAAGGGTTTACCTGTGTTCCCAGTTGGTCACAACTTGGAAATATATTTTTACGTTTGACATTCACATATAAAGGTATAAAGAAAAGGCTTTCGATTCAAAAACATTTTGAAACTGTAGTTCTATAACTTTCGAAGACATGGCTATTTCAAATGGTTTACGACTAATTCATCATCATATTTAAAGGTCTAGAGGAGTTTGCCCACTACACCGTTTCATACCACAACCATGCTAGGAACGTGTCAGGCAAAAAAGTATTCCAGGTCGCATTGTACTAACTATCATGTTTCTTTCAGAGTCAGACAAGTTTATAACACGGTCATGTTATGCTACGGTGTTGTGGGCAGTCTCCTTTAAAATGGAAAATGGGATAAAAGTTATATTTTGGTAATGAAGGTGACTCAGCAACTGTGTAGCCTTTTCCCAACTATGTATGTTGGCTTCCAGTCGTAACTGGATGCAGATAAATATGCCAGTAAGTTGCAAGGAGCGAGTAGCTGTTAGACGGTGGTGACTGATGAAAATAAATTCAAATGTGGTGACGAATGTGTCGTTTTCAAACTCTTATGTCGCAAAACTGTGTGAGGGATGGAAATAGTTGCGGGGCTGTAAACGTCACTTTCAATATACCAGGTCAAAAGTTGGGGCCTGTTTGGACGATTGGATAATAATTATAATCTTCCACAGCAGTGGAGCAAAGCGGTACGGTGCCAAAAAACAGGTAGTCTGTTTTCCAGTCCATTTTTGAAGATTAAAATAATTATATTAGCTACGGTTGATAAATAAATAATTAATAATAATAATTAATTTTAATAACAACAATAAATTAAGCTAGCAACAGTAATAAAGATTTTAGTGAGCAAAAACAATTAAAAAATATTAGTGCTATGCTATATGCTTAATTTTTTTGGCCACCGTACAGATTTTAAGCCTTCTGATTTACTTGTATTTTGTAATTACTGGCGAAGATATTTAAGTTTCGAAAAAGCTTTTTATCGTTTCTAAATTAATGATGGTCACTGGATATCGCTACAACCCTAGACTCAATGGCCCGAAAGCGACTTGAGTTTCTTTTAGTTTCGTTTTTTATGGTAGGGCCATACCAAGTTAACATAGCTATAATTTAAGCCACTTCACAAAATACAAGTACAATGGGAATCTTATTTGAAAGGGGCCAATTAACGATAAGGCAGGCAAGAGATCAGGATAAAATGTGTACCGACCTGGCTGACGTGTGCGGGTGTGAGGCCGGGCGAGGCTTGCGCGGGCTGCAGGTGGATGGGTGGCTGCACGCCCACCACCACCACCTTCTGCGGCGGCGCCGCGCCCCCCGCCGGCCCGCTCGTCACCACCACCGACTACGCAGGGACATGCATCTACGTCACTACTCCCACACAACGCTACGACTACCACAACTTCCGCGCTACCAAAGTACCACCTACGCTCGTTTACATAGTGTAAAAAGACCCACGACGCCGGAATCTACGCGTGATGGACGATCAAGGAGCCATAAGGTCAAGTTGGTTACTTGTCAAAAACAATTATTTCGTGGATGTCACAAATTCGAGCTGTCATTTGTATGCTCGAAAAAATTATGTCTCGTGCACGATGTAATAAAAAATGTAGAGCTACAGATGCGTTGCCTTTTCATTCGTTGACTCTGCATTTACACAAGTAACACTGAGCAATAATATTGCTAGTGGTCTAAGAGCCGGTAAAGATGGACCTTCACCGCTCTGATAACTTGCCTATCAAAAAGTGCTCATAGCTATTTTTATATTTTTTTGATCATAAATTATATTTGATAAGAAATACGTCTCATCTGGCCATCAGAGCGGTGAAGGTCGATCTTCACCGTCTCCTCTACTATAGGGTTTTAAGATATTCTTTGTAGGAACAAAACTACTTTGATGTTTAGGTATAAAAAAGGCGTGCAATGTAGACTTATACTTACGCGTGTAAAACCATAAACGGAAAATAAGAGTGAAGGTTTTGGTAGATAAATCAAATTTCATCTTAGCATATCTCTATGACATAGGGCCCATTACACAAAATAAATCGTTTCTTCCGGTTTCGTCAAGGGTCTTTTTACACCCGATATAACACTACAGTCTACTCTAGTCTTAGCGCTTACACTGACCTATCACACTAGTAATTACATTGTTACTGAGCTCGGCCTTTTCAGATCACAAGCGCATGTCTTATAGTTTTTATCACATTAACTTAAGGTGTAAATTGCAATGTTTGATGGGTGCTCGTGAATGCAACAACTATACCAACATACTTTAAGAATTATACTCATACAATCTTAGGGCCTATTTTTATGAAGTACTCCTGCTACTGTTATGGCATGCGATCTAATAATTTTACTGAGGTTTGGTAGGTAGCAATAACACTATAAGGTGTATAATATACTGCTTTTTAGAGTTGACTTTTGCCAGCAGCAACTACAATGCTTAAAACAACATTCAACCCAATCACGGTTTGCAAATGGGCTTAAGACCTGCTTAAGTTATAAATTACATGCGAAACAATCTATGTTTTATGGTCTACTAAATTATCTACTAACTACCCTTCATTACAAAACAACGTAAACGTTAATTCAGCGCCTTTCTGATAAAAATACAACAAAATGTACAAACACAATATTAAATTCGTGCTAAAACTTCACATTTCAAACATGCAATTTCCTCCGTCCTCAATGCAGACATACGCAAAGGCCTCACTCTTCACAAAGTCACAAACATACAACTGAGCTACTTATATATCTGTATATACATGTATGTGAGATGATAGAATGTGCTTTATATTGTACCTGAACGTTTTGACTTCGTACGATGGTCGGTTGCGAGCTGTGGACCACTATGTGGCCGGGGCCGCTGGCTGGTTGCGTCTGTTGTAGCTAAAACAAGTATTTTTTCTGGTCAAACCAGGTAGACCGGTTGAGTTTTTGAGTTGGGACTTCAAAGGAAGCTGGATGAAGCATGCCCATGCACCTGGTTTAACATCAACTGGACCTAACAAATTCTTCTGGCAAAAAAACACATGTTTTAGAGCACTGAAGGGTATGAACCGTGGATATAGTTAGCCGCTGTAGATTTAGCCTAGCTGAATGGGGTATCATTCCATCGCAGTCAATGAAAGAGATCCCAACAAAAATGTTGCAACTTCTGCCCTGCCCGTCGTGCGACGTGCATCCTCCGCGCTACCTGTAGCGCAGTAGCGCGTAGTGTAAGTCCTGACTTATATGAGGCAAACGACAAAGCCATCTAGTTAACTACATATTTGGACTTTACCACCACCTTCTTACTCTACTGTGGAAAAACGATAAAGCTATACAGGAAGTCCAGCTCTCTCTTTCTCACACTGATGTAAGATTTAAATAATAATTATGCAAAAGGTAGAAGTAAGCTACCCCGTATTCATAAATGCTTCGCATGAATTTGATTCGACAAGTCGGATGTCTATCTTTTTGACATTACGAAAGCGAGCGAGATAGACATACGGCTTTCCGAATCGAAGCGTTTGTATTCACGCTTCGATTCGATAAATAAAAGATAAGATTAGATAAGGGACGATAGCATAGCTATTCACAAACAATCTAATCCAAGTCGAATCGATCTTGACACTTTTTCGAGTATCAGATTTCTGGATCGAACGATTGGCAAATGCTATTCACAAATTCAATCGACATGGTAGTACATTTTTCTTTAATTGTTTATTAACTAAAAAAAAAACAAAATGTAAACACAAAAACATCACAAAAACCTCAATAGTTTGTCCGGATGTTGAATCACTTATCAAATATCGAACTATCTTAAAACTAACATAACATAAAGAAACATAGTTAATTTATGGTTCACACATAATTATGACAAATTGTGAGGTAGCACATAAAAAAAATACGAAGAAAGATTAGAAACATACCCACGGTGCGGGTCAGAATCGGAATCGCGTCGATGCTAATAACTAAGTGAATGATATTTAAACAGAATTATGCATTTTCAGGGAGAACCAAAGATTTTTTTCATAACATCAACAGTCGTGGTGAAAAATTTTATGTAGCCAATAAATTATCTTTAATTAGTATTTCTAAGTTCTACTATAGATTGTACTGAATATCCGTCGAGTAACCAAAAATATAATTAAAAACAATTTTAAAATGATTTTAATTTTAAATTGGTACGCAACGAAACGAATGTAGATGGCTATAAGAGTAGAGGAAGACCAAAGAAACGATGGATGGACTGTGTGGAGGATGATATGGCTAGAAAGGAGGTGACTGCTGAGTTGACGGGTAATAGAGAAGTATGGAAGAAGACATGTTGCGCCGACCCCAAATAAATTGGGATAAGGGCAGGAGAATGATGATGACGCAACGACTCTTGCTTATGGTATAGTACAAAATGGCGTCGTAATTCTAATTGGCTTGCACTTCCGATAGCAAATAGCTGTCGGCAGGATTGATATCTTCGTCTCGAATCACAATTAAATCTATTACTCGGCTTCGGTTTTGTGAATAGCGATTTTCGATAGTACGATGGATCGATTGGATACGACGGACAATCGAGTGGTTGGATCGGGTGGTTGGTGTGTGGTTGGTGGTTGAGCTATGCTGGGCGGTCATAATTTATTTCGGAAGAAGAAGTAGGACTTACATTAATTTGCGGTGGTTTCTGTTGCGACACGATGACAAACTTCTGTGGCGGCGGCGTGGAGGGCGCGGGGGACTGCGGCGCGGGGGACGCGCTGATCATCACGTTACGAGTCGCCATTGTTTCTGTTACAATACGAACTACTAGTCAGTTCATTTATTTTTACATACATAAACTCACGCCCTTTTCCCATGGGGGTAGGCAGAAACCACAGAACGCCACTTGCTACGATCCTTACATACTCCTTTTGCTTCGTCCACATTCATACATCTGGTCATACACGCACGCCGGTTACGAGTACTACGCACCTGTCCTTTCAGAAGAACGGCACCAATAAGATCAGTGTATGTCTTTCTAGGGCGTCCCCTCCCGGCATTACCACTCACATCTGCCTAGTAAATACCTTTTGTTAATCGCCTTTCATTCATCCTTTCCACATGACCGAACCACCTTAGCATACTCTTTTCAATTTTTGTCACTACATCTTCTTTTAAACCGCAACGTTCTCGTATAACCTCATTCCTCAATTTATCATTCAGAGTTACACCACACATGCTTTTTTAAAGCCAGGGAAATAAATTGCTCAGCCAAATTGCCTCACTACCTAAATAATAATGTAGTCCGTTTATTCAAATCATAACTGTCATTCCTTTTGACAGTTGTATGAAGCTTTTACCAAATCGACTTAAGGTGAATGCTCCAACTAGCCCGCGAAATTCAATTTTTTTTACGTTTTTTGCAATTTGCAGGTCAGTGTTAGTTTGTATGTTGATTAGAATATTAATTGCGGCTGTAAGACGTATGTAGTTACAGAAGTTTAATATTCTAATCAACATACAAACTAATACTGACCTGCAAATTACAAAAAACGTAAGAAAATTTGAATTTCGCGGGGTGGTTGGAGCATTCACCTTAAGGAGTCAATTAACTTAAGGACGCTCCCTCACAGGAGCAATCGCCTGTAATGTCGCCGGAATCAATAGAGGACACAACTAAGGAAGTGTCGTATACCGTGCTGGAAACACAGTACGCATCAGATTGATTAACATTTCAACCAGTAGATCTCCACAGCTGTACATAGATCATACGTCCAAGCTAAGCCCAGGTAACCTCGCGGGTCTGAACGGCGAGTAATGGGCTAGCTCGCAATTCTTCCGTTTTATAATATACTAGCCTTTTGCCCGCGGCTTCGCCCGCGTGATAATGTCGATTTTCCATACAAACTTTGCCCCCCTGTTTCACCCCCTTGGGGGTTGAATTTTGAAAAATCCTTCCTTAGTGGATGCCTGCGTCATAAGAGGAATACGTGTGCGAAATTTTAAGTTTGTAGCCCTGAGGGTTTGATCTGCGCGTTGATCTTCACTCAGTCAGCTTTGCCTTTTATATATATAGATAGATACACCACGCGCGCCTCAGAGATATCAACAAATGGAAGGGGTCCTGCCGGGTCTGCGGGACTGTTCGAAAGAGACCACGGCCCCAGAATACAAAGGGCTAAGAAGGGACATAGATGGGTTTTAGTCAGTACAAGTCTGACACTCCCTTCCGCTCCGCCCAGAGCAGGAGGGGTCATTTGATGAATTCCCATCCAATAAAAAAAGGTCAAGGTAGGTTAGGTACTCACCTTTTTTTTTTGAGTTTGGGAAATCCAATGACTCCCGCTCTGGGCATAGTGGTAGGGAGTGTCAGACTTCTACTGACGAGGCCGCTGTATCTCTTTCGAACAACCCGCAGCCCCGCGAGAACTAGGTACTCACCCTGAGTCTTGGCGACGTGCGAGAGGTGCGAGGTGTGGCTGTGCACTGCCGGCGAAGGCGTGGCAGGCACGAGCGGCGGCGTGCACGTGACCACGGCCACCGCGCCGCCAGACCCGCCGCCCGCCGGCGACTGCCGCACCTTGCCCACTGCCTGCTGCAGGCTGGGGCCCAGGTACCCGTAGTCACGCCTAGGCAATACCAACATCAATTAGGTCATGAGAATGCACCTCGGCTGAACAGTACTGCCCCGTAACAGCAAATCAGTAATCGACATTTTTACGATTTTGCTATACATAGAATTATTTTTACTGTTTTTGGATGACTTGGACATAATTAAAATAGAAAGGAAAAATGTAGCATTTCGTGTAAAATTATTAGGTACTTAGCAGCGTTTTTCTCGAAACCGCCATTTTGCAAGTCCTGCATTTACAGTTACGAGAGCAGAGTAGCGGGGTGTTGGTGTGGAGCAGTCACTAACTCCATCGCCTATCTTGGCGTTGAGCCCCAAAACACGCAGCTAATTCAAAATATAAATAAAATACCGTCGCTGTGATACAGGATTGTCCTAGTACAGGCATCTAACATTATGTTACCTATATTTTTAGTTTAAGATTCATATTGTTATTTTACCTTTCTGGAATTCTTTTTTTTTTTATATAACGTAAAACTGACCAAACAGATGGCGCTACCTAAACTCCTTATAGAGTCAAAGCATGTGTCATTAGATATCGATAGGGATCGCAGGGCGTTGTCGGTCAGGGCTAATCAGTTGTTCAGAAGATTTGCGTTCAAAACAAGTAAAAATTACATTATTTAAGGCATATTGCCAAAACTTTTACGGCAGTAGCTTATGGACAACATATTCCCTGAAAACATTCAACGCCTTTTTTTTTTTTTTGGGGGGTGGGAAATCATCAAATAACCCCTCCCGCTCTTGGGCAGAGCGAGAGGGAGTGTCAGACTTCTACTGACTAAAAACCACCCATGTTCCTTCTTCGCCCTTCATGTCGAGGCCTCGGTATCCCTTGCGGACATCCCGCAGCCTCGACAGGCGTCGGCCCTTGTGGGCCCCTTCCGTGTTGCTGACATCTCTTTGAGGCGCGCGTGGAACACGAACGCGCCGTCGACACGGCCTGTTATCGTCATAAGACGGACGGACGGCGAGCTTACCCATCACTCACCGTCCACAGGCCCGCGTCTACGGTGGCCGGAAGCCATCACGTGGCCCCCGACGCCCGGAGCGCCTCCCGCGGCGGCTGGGACGAGAGGTTCTCTCCCTCTCACGTTCCGCCACCTCCTTCGCTAGCATCACTGCTTCGCAGAAGGAGGCGACGGCGTCCCATTCCTCCTCGCCCCGGACCATGGCTTGCACCAGGGCCGGACGCGAGAGGTCGCCGCCGCCGATCGCCGCTACGAGAACACGGCGGGGCTCCGCCCAAGCGGGACACACCTCCACGGTGTGCTCCACCGTGTCCTCCGGCCGATCCTCACAATGGTGACAACCGGGCGTTTCCTCCCGCCTGATTCGGTGCAGGTACCTCCCGAAACAACCGTGTCCGGTGAGTACCTGCGTCAGACGGAAGGTGAGGGCGCCGTGGCGCCTCTCCAGCCACTCCTCAAAGAGGGGACTTACCGCCACTATCGTGGCGTGCCCTAACATTCAACGCCTTGCGTGTCCAATATAACAATGCCTTCAGAATGCTATTGCGTCTTCCACGTTTCTGCAACGCATCTGGCATGTTCATTAGGGTGTCCCGATATTTTTTTTTTTCGATTTTCGCTACGCAAGACCCCTCAAAAGTTGCGTAATTAGTTGTAGATTACCGTAAAAATAATAAAAAAAATATAAAAATATATCTTGAGGGCTCTACAAAAAAACACCTAAAAAACCCTCTAGTCAATGTTGTCTATTCTATTTTATGTACATTATTCCCATTTATTTATTCTATTTTATTGATAGTGGAACCCTAAGTTATGATTTGCAGGGAATGACGGGGTGTTTCCAGTTAGGAGTTGGTTTGGATCGAACTCGCAAAATTCATGTTTTAACCTATTTTTCTTTAATTCTCTACTTCTAATACGAGGCAGTTTGTCTCATTTTTATTGCAATTTTACTGCCGTAAGGTGTCGCTCTGCATTTCCTTTTTATAAAATACATGTTTTTGTTACATAAAATATTGGTTAAAAACCGAAAACTAACACTACAGAAGATTGAGATAGATCCTTCTAAGACACAAGTATTTTCAATCGTTTCTGGAAATCTTCGTAAGATATGGACCAAAACTTCAATTCCCATTGTTGCTAACGTACGAGTTACCCAATTGCCGAAATCATATTTCGACAATTACCTGTCATTGATATAATATCCCAAAAATAAAAGCAATGATAGCTACGAAAGCATAGTGAAGTGCTTTTTGGAATCGTCGAACAAGCTCTTTGATTGCCACTTGTAAATGCACTTCGTTTGTCATTTGTTCCTTCATGAAACCTAAGAATCATCGTATCAAGGAAAAGTATTTCACACTTCAATCAAAAGACTTTGATATAAAATTTTTGTGGACCCCTTCGCACATAGGAGTCAGTGGCAATGAAAACGCAGACACTCTAGCGAGAGCCATTGTTGACCTAGGTAATACAGAAATTAAAAGTGTTGCCATACCTTGTTCAGATTTATTACCTATGATCAAGGAAGATAATATTCGACGTTGGCTTGAAGATTGGCAGGAGACTCTGCAAATAAAAGGCACTTGGTATGCAAAAATCAATACAGCTATTGGTTCAGCTCCTTGGTTTACGAAGGCACAATTTCACAGAAGCAAACTGTTTTATTCTATAATATGTCGGCTAAGATTTGGACATGGACGTTTTAATGCTCATCTGGCCAGAATGAAGATTATTGCTTCCCCTAAATGCACTGATTGCAACCTCGATAAAGATCAGACTCTTAACCACATTATTTTTGAATGCCCAGCGCACAATGTGAACCGTCTAATATTGATTGACAAATTGCTTGAGATTTACAAAACACCGGCAAACCTCCCGCGCGACATTCAAGGATTGCTGGAGAATTTTTCTTCATATATTCCCATAATTAATTTTATTACATCTAGTGGGTGTAAAATTTGATCGGGACTTTATACATGGATAGAGGACAATTGACATACCTAACTCTTGGAAATGACCACATGGAAATGACGATGAAACTGGATTTGACAAAAAAAAAAAAAATTGGATTGATGAAACATTTAATTATGACAAAAAAAAGAAGACATGGCATATGCCTTGATTAAAACATAATAAGATAAAAATTTACTGATGACTTGGCTTTGGCCTTACTCTTATTAAATAGAAGAATACGAAAATATGACGAGGCTGAATGGTCTATAGACCGATGCCTGCCTTTTTTTTAAAGGCGAAAGAAAAAAAAAAAAAAAAAAAAAAGAAACCTAAGAAAGTTCCTATTTCTGAAAGAGACTTTTTACTGAACCAAAGAAAAATCGCAATAAGCGGTATAGATACAACAAAAAATGCAAGACTTTCAAAGAAACATCAGAGACAAGACAATTTGAAGCGGATAGAGTTAGAGCACGTGTAAATCCTCTTACATAACAAAAAAACAATCCTGAGCTGATGCACGAGTTGCAGCCTCAACCTGCAACAAAGTTTTCTCCGAATAGTAACATTCTTGTAAGTGTGACTCTGAAGCTGCCAATAGTAGCTAAGGTATGTAATCGGTATGGACTATCAACGCGATCTGCGCCTACGGTCGCTTCGGCGATCCTAGCTGACGTATGATTGGTATCTTCCGAAGATCTCTAAGTCTTGTTATTGATAAGAATAAGCTTCATAGAGCTATTTCAGAAGCCCAAACCAAGGCCAGCAAAGATATTGATGCAGTTGTAGTAAAAAGTATCTACTTTGATGTACGAAAGGGTAAGCACATTTGCAAGAGCTCATTTCAGTTCTCACAGAGCCGGGATCTATTTATTTTGAAATACGACGCTAATTGTGGCACAGCTAAAGGGATCGTTACTTATATCATACCTATCGTTGTTAGAAAATCATGGGTTGAACTTGGAAGAGGTGATCTGAGTTGGAAGAAAACTGTCATTCAATACCTGGAAAACTAGTTAAAGAGACCGTTTTAATGGTGTGTTTTGTATGGTTCACGTGAATGAATTACCACTTTGCCATTTGTTCTTGTATCTGGATGGTAGAACATCTGGGTCTAAAGAATATTCAAGACTTATTAGGACACAGCTAGCTTTTTTGATAGTAAATCTCTAGTGTTATTTTGTGCAGTGATTGGCAATTTGCTTACCTTACTTTTGCTTATGAATTACCTGATAATATTGTGAAGGAACTAAGCACAAATCATAATGATCTATACGAAATGTGTGGAAAGATGTGTAAACTAGTGGCGGAGGCTTCTCAAAGCGTTACAGACGCTACAGCTCGAGATGATTTCATTAGAAAAATATCAAAATCTCGCGTCGAAATGCTAAATTATGGGCACAAAAACCAGTTCAGTTTTTAAAGTAGCCATGAAATTATTTGTCTTTCAACTATTTAAACCTTGCTTTGACTCATTGTTGTGCCTTTAAAATAATAAATACCATTTAAATGTTATTTTTGTATGATCTATAGTTTATGTTAGGAACACCTAAAAATGATAAATTTGAAAAACTTTAAGGACCGGTAGAGGCCTCAAGATGAACGATATCTAATTAAATTTTGTTATAATCGTAATCTGTGTGTCAAAATGCAACTTTTGGTACCTCTTGCGTAGCGGTAGCTAAAAAAAAATTTTTCCCGTACATTGACGGGACACCCTAATGTTCATGGAGGCTCGTACTGTGGCTTTGCAACTATCCTGCGCAAAAAGTCGCCTATTTATGAGCAGGGTTCGTACTAGTAGCAATGGCATTCTGGCGGTTATTACGGGACAAATTTGACTGTCCTATTCTGAGTCATCACATTGGGGTGTTGATCCAAACTAAATGACATAAAAATATAATGTAACTTTAATCGTATTGTAGAATGAATTTTAATTAATGTAACTCAATCACCACATTTATTACCACTAACATAGTTCGTAAGTATTTTTACTAACCCATATGGACCTGGTTGTTCGAAATAAAAACATTATTATAGTGCAGCATGGTTCTTTGGCTATTGACTGTTAGGGAGGGTGTTGTTGGTAAACATTTTCGAAATCGTCAGTACAACAGGATTTAAAAAAATATCCGACCTATGTTTTTTTTTTGCAAAAACATTTTACCCTTTTTAGTTGTAGTAAATCAATTTTACATTGTAACCAGAAGTTAAGGACCACTACGAACCAAACTACTGAACCGATTTTGATGAAATTATCTATGGGAATAAAAAATATTTTTTCAAATCGGTTCATAAATGACGGAGTTATCGAGGTAACAAACATTAAAAAAAAATAGATTAAAAGCAATGTGTTATACTAACTTGTACTCGTCGGGCAGGTCTGGGGGCTGTCGCAGCTGGCGCACGACGGGTGCTAAGACCTTCAGCAGCTGGTGCTTGAGGTTGCTGGCCGCCAGCCGGTCGGCGCCACCCAGCCCGCTCAGCGCGCCCTCCACGCGCTCGCCCAGCCAGCGCACGCGCGGCAGGATGAATACCTAGTGGACATGGGACATGTAGCCATTACTTCTTTGGACTTCATTAGATATCGAAAGTTATTACTGTAAGTGGCGCTGATGCGTCTCAAGGATTTTAAGTTTCCCGTCGGGGCTGCGGGTTGTTCGCAAGAGATATCGCGGCCTCGACATGAAGGGCTAAGAAGGAACATGGGTGGTTTTTAGTCAGTAGAAGTCTGACACTCCGTTTCGCTCTGCTCAAGAGCGAGAGTTATTCGATGATTTTCTAGCCGCCAAAAAAAAAAAATCCCTAGCACATAATTTAATTTTGTTTGTTTTCCCCAAATAAATAAATAATGAAACAGTTTTGGAACTTTTAGTATTATTAAATGCTTTTCCTTTTATAATAATAATAAGAGCCTAAGTGAATGTTTATATCATGCTAAAACAGGGAACATGCGAACCATTATGAGAGACAAACGAGCGCAGGCAATATATACTTTTATACCATACCTACTCTAAAAAGCTTATTTTCACCTCAGCACCTCAAAAAAGCAGGTTTTGCTGTTTACAGACAGTGAGCAAAATTCTATTTTGCTGCGAGCGTGAGACAAAGTAACTTTTTAATTTTTTTTTTTAATACCGAGAACTGTGCAGGTCTACTCACAAAATTCCAAAGATTTCAACTTCGTTTTGTTCTGTCACTTTCACTTTGATACGAAAAAAGCGAGAGATAAAAGTCGATTCGAAATTTGATTTTCAAATTCCATATTTATTAAAGGCATAAAAAGGAAACAAACAATAAAACGTTCGGATACCGATATTGTAAATCACGTGATGAAATGAAAAATTGTTATATTTCGAATAATCTAATTATATTTTTTATATTTAAATCAAGATGAAGAATGTTGAAGAAAAAAATACGAAGTTTATCATGTAGGTATCTACTTATTTATTTATAGTTTTAACAATTTTTAATATTGATACAGAATACCGCGAGTGTAGTTTCAGAACGAATTTAAAAAAAAAGCGGGATTCAAATTTTTATTGTTTTATTATCTGTGCTACTTGTAGCTACAAAGTACAATAAAATTTGGATAATAAAGTAATAATAATAAATAAATATGAGTGAGTCCAGTGACGAAGTCTGCTATTTAACACCCGAAGAATTGAAGAATAATGTAAAAAATGCAGAATTAAGTTTCCTGCCTGAAAAATCTCGCGAAAAATATCTGAAAGCATACCATGTCTTCAATGAATGGAGACTTACAAAGGGCGCAAGCAGTTTTTCGGAGACGGTGTTGCTATCATATTTTTTAGATTTATCACAGACGAGGCGATCATCTACGATGTGGAGTATTTACTCAATGTTGAAAGCTGCTTTAAAAAACATAACACTCTTTTTTTTTTGGGGCAGTCGTGTAAAAACAAAACATAACGTGCATATTGATACATACGCAAAACTCGTATCTTTTCTAAAAAGAATGTCAGTTGGGCATAAGGCTAATTTTATTGAATTGGTACCTCTACCTACAATGTTAATTATTTTGATTCACAATAAATAGTAATTTCAATCTATTCCTGTTTATTATTTTATCTCCTAAAGTGTTCTCGCTGCTGAAGTGAAAAGTAATGTGTGTTACACGAGAGCAAAGTTTTTTTGCATCTCGTGCCTTTGGATCCCTCGCCACACTCAGGATTCAACTTTAGAATCACTCGCTACGCTCGTGATTCAACTATAGAATCCTTCGCTTACTCGGGATTCAAAATCAACACTCGCAGCAAAAACCCACTTTGCTCTCTTGTTGCACAAATAACTATTTATTCACGCAAAACAGTGAATAAAAAGGCCTTTTATTCACTGTTTTGTTTTTATTCACTATTTTGGTGTTTGAATTTGGAACACAAAAATATATCCGGTCTCTATTTCAATGCTTACACAAACTCCTTGCGCTAAGATTCGAAATTCAAAACTCTTTGGTGCAAATAAATTCTCGAGATTTGATTGGTCGATATTTGCGACAAGGAGTTTGGCATTAGATTAATAAATATTGTTTCACAAGTTGACCACCCTAATGATAATAATAAGAAAATTACGCTTAATTTCAGTCATTGCTCTAATTTTAATGTCCATTTCAATTAATGTAACAATTCTTATTTCTTGATTAAATTTCTTTTTTCGCTTAAATTATGTCTTTTCTCGTAGTCATGATATAAAGTATAGTATGCAACTCCTGAATAAAGTACGAATTTATATCGAGGGCCATGAATCACTCGCGTCGTTCAGGATTCTAACAGTTGAATCACTCGCTGCGTTCGTGATTCAATCATTAGAATCCTTCACTTGCTCGTGACTCATCTACGGCCCTCGCTTTAAATCCGTCCTTTATTCACTAGTTGCATAATATACTATTTTTATATACAGTCACTAGCACAACCATGTATACAAACCAAATTTAACCCCGATTTTCTTGTGGAAAAACAGTTTCTACTTTAAGTTAACACTTCGTAATAGTATTATGAGTTCGATAATGTTATGTGTGCCCTGAACGAATAATATATAAAAACAATCAATACAGTAGAAGAAAATGATTTTATAAGTTCCTAAGTATTTACATATTAGTGGTCGTGACTGTACATACAAGAATAAAGTTCCAGCGTAAAATACATCTTTAACAGTCTAAACTTCTAAAGGAATCTATTGTTGTTATAATAAAATGTGTACTCACCTTGATGACCTCAGGACCCAATTCTGCTAACCCTTGCACTGCACCGTATAGAGACGCCAGTGGCGTTTTCTCGGATTCCTTCATAGTTGTGACCATGGATGGTCCAACGCCTGTCTCGTTGTTAGTCTGTGACGGGCACTGGAGGGCTCTGGCGAATAACCTACGGAATACATTGTATTTGGGTTAAACAACTCGATATGTTTTATGTCGAGATCTATTTAGATGAGGAACAGCGCTGTAACATGATTTAATCCTTTCCATGTCCTTACACTAGGCAGTTCTTAAACGATTCAGTTTAACAGATTTCAATCAGGCGTTGAAACTCCTAGGATTTGTTTGATTCTAGTTTATCCATTCATATCGAAAAAGAGTTACTTCGTTAATTAATGTTAAAGTTGAAATGTATTTATTTAAAATGTGGTGCTATTCCTCAAACAATGGGGCACTTAATATCGTGCCCTGCCTGTTCTGCTAGTTGTTCACTACAGGAACTGATGGATGCTACCGAAAGCGCCAAACTACTAGCCCAATTCTGGGCCAACACAATTTAGATTGCCATCGACACGCTAAGAAGAAGAAGAATGAATGCAATTTTTACCCGACTACACTGTATCCTAGCTCTGAATGATTGGATTCTCTATTAGTGACTTATGATTATTAACATGGTGTCGGTCAGAAAAAGCTTTAATTTTATTATGTCTATGCTGTAAAAAACAAAAACAAAACTTTTTCTTTCTATCTTTCTGTACAATCGAAAAACACGTCAGTTAGTAGTTTCGGCCTCGACGACGCGAGTCGATCCACTCTAACCTTAATGTAAAAAATCCAGTGATAATTATGGTTTAAGACATTTATTTCTCAAAAACAGAATACAATAATTCACTTGGATGAGAAACAGTATCGAAACGGTATTACAATATTGTTAATCATTAACCTTATCACTATGTTATATTGATTCGCCTCAATAAGTGTGTTCTTTTTGCATGAAAGCTTTTATATTCCTGAATATTTTCGTCTATTTTATTTGTAGCCAGTCGTTTTCTGGCTACACCATAGATTACTCTATATTATCACGAAAGGAATTAAATCAGGATAATCTAAATCACGTTCTTACCTAGTGACCCTCGTCTGCAAGTTATTGGTGGAGGTGTTAAACGCCTTGCAGATCTGTGCCATGAGCCTTGCAGCGAAGTCGCGCAGCGCCCAGTGGTTGTCCATCTCTGGACGGAGGCAGAGCTGCCGCGACACGATGCACGTCGATACAGACGGTATCAGCTCGTGTAACTGTGCAAGTGGACACATTTATAGAAAAACCGGCCAAGTGGGAGTCGGACTCTTACTCACTCTAAAAACGGCAAAGAAATCATGTCTGTTGTATGGGAGCCTTTTTTTTTAGCCGGGTGGAAAATCATCAAATAACCCCTCCCGCTCTTGGGCAGAGCGAAAGGGAGTGTCAGACTTCTACTGACTAAAAACCAACCATGTTCCTTTTAGCCCTTCATGTCGAGGCCGCGGTATCTCTTGCGAACAACCCGCAGCCCCGACGGGACCCGCAGCCCCGACGGGTGTGAGAGCCTCACTTAAATATTTGTATTCTGTTTTTTAGCATTTGTTGTTATAGCGGTAACAGAAATACATCATCCGTCTGTGACAATTTCAACTGTGTAACTAAGACGGTTCATGAAATACAGCCTGGTAACAGATGGACTGACAGACAGACGAACGGACAGCGGAGTCTTAGTAATAGGGTCCCGTTTTACCCTTTGAGTACGGAACCCTAAAAACTGGTCTCTGACAAGTTATTTGATTTGTGTAAATTAAACTGAATTACTACTTTTTGAACGTCAAAATGACATAATTATGATTTTCTTCCTGCTGCTCTGAAACATCTTACACAATTTCGTGGTCACTTCATATTGGTGTCGCTCATTCGAAAAATAAATGATTATGATATTGTATGCATGTAAGAGGACAGATCGTTATCTTTCTGCACTTGTCCCATTCGACTTGGGGTCGGCGCAACATGTTTTCTTCTTCAATTCTCCCAAGACAGACGTCACGGCATCATTTACTCCTTTCTCTTTCATATTCACTTCACTTCTTGGGCCTTACAGATACTTACATACTTTTCTAGATACAGTGACTGGTTGTCCAGCAAAGCTTTGACCATTCGCATGAGATAGATGAGTAGTGCGAGATTGTTCTGCACTACATTAACTTTGACGCCTTCAGATATAAACGTGCACATTCTCGGCAACATCTCATGCAGGCCAGGATCACACGCCAGCGACTGTAGCGCTTCCTGCAACACAATGTCACATAATATTGATAGTTGTTATTGTTACCACCTCATCTTGATTTATGGATACTAGTATAAGATCCCTCCATAGAACGACCTTCACCGAGCTGGTTAATGGATGAAAGGTATTTTATATTCAATTAAATATGTCAATAAATATATTGCAAATGGATTGTCTAAAAAAATTTCAGTCCATTATGTATGTATGTATGTAATGATTAAAATCACCAATATAACCTTCTCAGGATGACCTGAGAAGGTAAGTTTCGTAGTAAGTCATTCCTTGAATGCCTTTTTCATCAAACAGTCACTCAATGGAATTAAATCAATTAAAGAGGATTGTATTCACCCTGCAGGATCCACCTTAATGGACATTATTATTATTAAAATGATGAAAATTACGCACTATGGACATGGAGTTTCATACAACAGCCCATACATTACAAAATTATATTAATGACAAATTTTTGTTTCACAAAAAATCCCCACTAGAAAAAATAAACATAGACAAATCATGCTTACCGCGCGACGTCCTTCATCGCTGCCAACGCAAGCCTCCGTGATCTCTTTGTAGTACAACTGCTGTTCCACGCTCAGCTCGTGTGTGGCTAGTTGTTTTACATGGACCGACTCGGACGCCTTCAGACGTGCTGCTTTACCACACATAGGTTTACCTAAAATATTACATATTTTCATGATTGGACAGGCTCCTGTGTTTGATTTTAACCTTTTGATCGCCACGGTCGGGTATAGCCGACAAAAGAAAACGTGCCCAACACGCCACCGTCGGCTACAGCCGAAAAATAAAATGTCATTTTTTTAAACTTTTTAACTACTGTTTAATAGAAACTAGTGTCAAATAAAATAATAATTTTGTACGTATTTGTCTCTTGGCGTGGCGTTCAGAAGGTTAATATGCCATCGAACACCGTACCGAACACCTCTGCCTAACCCTTCGAGGAATACGAGCGTGATGTTATGTGTTATGTATGCCACTGTACATTCATAGCACATTGTTAATAATATATATATTTGTATTTAAAGAAACTACAGTAAATTGTAATTTATACAGTATCAACATGCACCACACTAACTGCCGCACACAGAGAGCTTTATTGATTACTTAGGCCATCACTTATTGATGATTTGACGTCCTTTTGTATGACAAAACTGTCAAAACCTTTACTAAGTAATGGCCTAAGTAATCATTAAATATCTCCAAGTACCGCAGTAAATCTTTACTTTACAACCGCTGAAACGTACAGATAAACAAAGATGGGGCATGCTTATAAAAAGTCTAATCACTATACTATAAAACAAAGTCCTCTGCCGCGTCTGTCTGTCTGTTCGCGATAAACTCAAAAACCACCGATTTTCATGCTGTTTTCACTAATGGATAGAGAAAACCGACACCCATGCGGGCAAAGCCATATAGTGATAAGTTTGTTTTTCATAGTGTTTGTATGAATGACAAAGTTATATTTGCGGTTTTTAAAATGTGCTATAGCGATTGACTTAGAGAGAAACTGGTTTTAGGAACCTCAATGTCATTTCTTAAGACCTATCTATAGACACCCCACCACAAATAGGTTTGATGAAAAAAGTTTTTTTTTTTAAGATTAGAGTTAATAGTTTCTGAATAAGGTAGCTGTGGCATACAGACGGACAAAGGGACAGACAGACATGACGAATCTTTTAGGGTTCCATTTTTTGCCATTCGGCTACGGAACCCTAAAAAGTGAAGGTTTTTTAGCTTTGCAGGGAATCATAAATTCTTAACAACCTTTACAAATGAAATCAGTATGAAGTTACAAGAAGCAAGTGTTTTATAATTTGCTTAATTTGGTGTGGCCAATGTTGTTTCAGATAATGTATAATATGTGCACTTCCACTGGTTGAGATGAGCATGAAAAGAGATTTAGATGAAAAATATTGTTACTTAAATATAATGAAATTGTTACTGATAGCAACCAAATGCTTAAAAAACTCGGGATTTTGACAAAGACAATGCATGATTGTAAGTTAGTAACTCATTACATTTATTTTCTGTTTCCTGCACATGCCATCCAGTGGTCATGTGCTAATAAAAACAAAACTTACATTGTTTGTTTGCATCATGTATAGACATGTGAAATAGAATTCAAAATGTCAATATACATAATATGCTATAACGCAATGGGCATTAGACAAATGAATGATGGGATTATTAAAAAATAAATGTAACTTTATACCTGCTGCATCCTTATTACTGGGTTTGCTTAATTTACTGATAGGATCAACTGATTCTGATTTCTGTGCTTCCTTAGACAAAGGAGGAGGATTTTCTGGCACAGTGGGTTGTACACCATCTACACTCAACCAATGTGCACGAACAGACACATCCAGAGGGATCTTGGGTGGTGGGGCAGACAGAATGTCAGACAGATCAACTTCTTTTTCTTCTACAAAATGCAGTTCTCGGCCTCCACCAGAAGCAAATCTAAATGGTAATGAATCTGGTTGAATGAATCCATATTGACACTGAAAAAATCAAAACACCAAATTTAATTTGAGTTAATCCATTATTGTGATGCAATATTACATCAACTAAAATGACTAATGTACAGGCCAACACTTAATATAAACAGAATAAAAAAAAGCAGCTAGCTTTTTAAATCCACTCAAAGTTGAGATTTTGTTTTCATTTGGGATTACTGAAAATGTATTCTGAGACAAGGGTAATGGGTATGAAGTATGTGACCTAATAAGAACATACCTCAATGTTCTTGATCTTCAGAGCATTATCTATGTCAGTTATTGACAACTTTTGTCTCTTGGAGTGGTTCATGAACTTCATACTGTCCTGTACTATAACTTTCAAACGGAAAGTCACGTCGTCCGCAAGTTCTTTGGCAGCATCATCTCCCAAATTTGCTATTCCCATACTTTCTGCGATGGTTTTCATAGAATCCACTGACACGGAAGATCCGTATACGAACTCTGAATCACCCATCTCCAGGCCTTGTTAAGTAATACTGTACACCGAATCACAATAAATTACTAGTTATGCTGCTAGTTAGCAGTAATTACATGAAGAGTAATTCATTTGAAGTTGAGTTTGAAGTATTATCATTCTATTCGTGTTTGACTGAAAGACGAAACAGCAAATTATTTAGTCACTATGTATGTGTTTCAGTAAAAGAACGAGTCTATTTATAAAGACCGTAATAAAGTCATTAAACCCAAACAAACGACATCATTACTAAAACATTATTTTTCCAATAGAAACTGCGAAGACAGTAAACAACGTAGCAGAATTTAGTACAAAGATTAAAAAAAAACTTAATTAGAGGTGGGTAGCGGGTTGACAGAAAAAACCGGAATCCGTCAATCTGTTCCACCCATAGAGTAATAAGCTATGGAGTCTGCCACTTTTTGCGGCAGGCGAAGTAAACACCAAAACAAATAAAGAAATTTTTTTTTTTAATATAGCTCAGTACGGGAGTATGATAATTACACACAGAACCATGGCATAAACAAAATCAATCACACAAATTAAAAAACATTTTTGCAAAAACACGAAATCAAACAAAAAACAAATATCACCAACTTCAGAAGCAGATTTTTCTTCTACAAATATTAACTATGCATTTAACATTCAACCAAGAAACCTAACCCTTAACCTTTAAGATTCCCTTATTATTTTATTGCTTTCAACTCCTAACCATTGGAGAGTAGTACCTTCCATAATCAGCTCACCTAGATAACCTGAAAGAATACAACCAGTTTTTGAAGGCTCACATCCGCGGATGCGGATGTTTAAGAATTATATATAGATAAAGTATATATAATGAATGAAGATTTATTAAAAAAAATCCATATATTTGTTTGTGTCGGTGGTGACATTGTTAATTAACTAGTTTGATAATCGATTAATAACACCACGCTGAAAAAATAAAGAATTTTGATTTATATAATAATATAATAAACTTTACCTACAATAAAATGTATTACCGGTGTAACATAATGGAATTATTTACCTGGCGATTTTAATAAGCTAAGCTAGGACTAAAGTAGTCATATATTACTCTAACTAATAATAAGTTTTCCTTTTCGCCAACAAACAGGTAATGATTTATTAACAATTTAGGGATAATTATACTTTAGGGGAGCTTGTTTGCTTGCTTTTGAGTACGGTTTGTTACGTAAGATGTGAACCAACGCAGCAAATTTCCGCGAATACCAAAAAGATTACAAACATGTGAGTAAATTTGTGTAGGTGGATCTTTGTCGGACAAAACCGTGCTATTGTTTAATAATGGACTCGTGTAAAGTGGTGTATATTTCGTTATTAACTAACCTCTCAATAATAATAATAATAACGTTTATTGATTCATAAAAGGTTTACAATAGGTGTGACACTGAATCCCTAAAAAGCTTTGACAAGGTTATTGAGATAGAATTTTTTTATGTCTATGGACAAGGTGGACAGAATGGAGATCGGGAGGTAATTTTCTACGTCGTGCTTGGATCCCTTTTTATAAACTGGAGTCAAATGTGCTACTTTCCATACATCCGGAAAACTCCATGTATAATACATTTATTTGAACAACAAATGCAAACGATCACACAGTTGATCTGCGACGCGTTTGAAAAACGGAGGTGGGATGCCGTCAGGTCTAGGACCTTTCGTGGAGTCTAGCGATATGAGCTCTTTGTGAATTTTTGAATGCTTCATATAAATATTACAAATAATGTCACTAACGTTATGAAAAGTAGAAGGAGGTACCCAATGATGAATATAAAGCGTAGATGGTTCATACACGGATTTAAAGTACGTTGCAAACAGTTAACAAATATCTCGCAGGTCACAGCAGGAAGTTTTTCCCAATTAGACATTAGATGGAATCCCTGAACTATCTCGTTTACTCGATACATAGCTCCAGAAAAGTTCCAGATTTTTGTGAACATTATAATCGACAGACTTTATGTAGTTGGAGTAGCATTGGTTCCATTCGCTATTGAATCTATGACGGTAAAGAGAAAATTGTCCGAAATCGGATATATTATTATAAACTTTCCTAACTTAACTTTCCTTGTTTTTGTTTCGTAATAACCTTATAAGGGGTTGAATAAACCAAATGAGAAAGTTAGAAGAACGCTTGGATTTTAAGGGAACATGCTCTCGTATGACATCAAATAAATAATTGTAAAATGTGTTCACAGCGTCTTGTGCTGAAAGGTGATCGAGAAAAATTCCAATTTATTTCAGATAAATCGTCCCCATAATATTTTATTAAAGAATTATCCTTCAACTCCCAACCGCTGAGGAGTTATACTTTCCATCGTCAGCTCAAAAAGCACGAAACACGCAATAAGTGCGTATAAAATTTGAGGATTGCCCTCGGTTCCTCTGAGATACCATCATCAGATCCTGATGTCCTTATTATGGTACCACCTTTGGGATATTTCCTTTTCAACAACAAATAGTTTTCTATATCGGTTCAGGCGTCTTCGAGTAATCGGTGCATATACATACAAAAGATTCCGACGAATTAAAACCTTATTTTTAAAGTCTTTATAGCCTGAAAGAATACAACTGTTGGTCCATAAGTACGTATAATTTTGAAGGAATTTACTTTCAACTCCTAACCGTTGAGGAGTTCTACCTTCCATCATCAGCGCAGCTTCATGAGAATATAATTATAAGACGCCAATACATGAACAGCTTTAGAAAATATATGGAAAACGTTATGTTTGCATATAAAATTTGAGGGTTGCCCTCGATTTCTCAAGGTTCCCATCATCAGATCCTTATTTGGTGACAATGGAACTACTTTGGAAGTATACCCTTTCAAACACAAAAATAATTTTGAAAATCGGTCCACAATTGACGGAGTTATACGCGGACATATATCATCATAATAACATTATACATTCGTTTTTAATTTTTTACAAGGAATTATGGGTTTAACTGTGTAATCTAAGTCTAGTAAACTTTTTGCACCACCTATATTAAGTAATATTGTTGTAAACATAACATGCAGTTAATCTGTTTAGTTTGCATATACTACATCGGAGACAACAAACTGGCCACACACTACTCTGCCGTTGTACAGTTTATAACTAGTACGGAGGGTAGTTATCTAATTTGCTTGTCACACAACTAGCCAATAAGTTCCAAATACCTACCATTTCAATTGTAAAATTATTTCTTTCTGCGCGTTTTAAACGTTCTTGTTGTAAACATATAGGCTTAGTTTAATGGAAAGTTATTATTATTATTATCATCATCATCATCAACAGCCTATTAAAAAATTGGCCTCCAAATAAAATAAAAAAATTGATACACACAACTAGAGAAATTTTTGTGAAACTCGGTTAAAAATCAACATGACTGTGTCTACAATAACAACGATAACAAATAGTTAACCTGTTTCTACAGCTTATTCTTCTATGTTTTACTCAGAGGTTTGGGTGGTCATTGTGCGGCATGTATTGTAGTAACTGTTATTTCCATGGACAGACCGACGTTTTTTTTAATTTATGAAGGCTCTGTCAATGTAGCCAACACCACGTAATAGGGAATCATTCCTGCCAGTACTTTATTTCCCACCTAAAAAGGAAATCCAGAAATCTTGATTTATGTAGTCTCGATTTATGTAGTATTTATTCATGTAGTCTTGATTTATTGCCAGCAAAATTTTTTTTTTTGTAAGTGGTAACATTTTTCTTGAAGGATTATTTATTCCTTTCCGAAAACATATTTTAAAATATGTTTACGGAAGGAATAATAGAAAATATGCATCTAACTTTCTAATACGGGCGCTTCGTGAAATGGCAACACGTTCTCAAGAGGAAATAGAGCTTGAAAAAAAAAAATTCTATCGCACTGCAGCTCAGACCGATGAAGGTTGATGAAATGATGAGACAAGGTAGCCCGCGAAATTCAAATTTCCTTACAATTTTTGCAATTTGTCAGTCAGTGTCAAGTCGCATGTTAAATAAAATAGGATTCGCGGCAGTAACAAATGTCTATTTACTGAGTAATAATTATAAAAATCACCAATACAACCGTCTCAGTTCATGTAACTCTAGAACTCTAGAATGCTTTTTTCATCAAATAGTGACTCAAGAGACTTTCGCGGGCTACCTTGTTGCACCAACCTTAGATCACTAAAAAATGGCGAGGTCTACGTTTTGTTTTCCCTTTTTCGGTCTCGAAAACAACCAATATGTTGACATGATTTTAAGAAAGAATATTTGTTGTATGTTTTGTGTATTCCTGTCAATTTCTTTTGGATTAAAAACTTTTAATTTGTCTGGTAGTCCTCTAATTACAGCCGGAAATATGGGCAATATTGTAAGTTTTGGAGGGTAATATTTTCGTAACTTATTAATATAATTGCTGAAAAAAAGGAAATGACAGAGACGCAAGTTCTTATAACGACAATGATTATTTGAAAAAAAAAGTTTTCAATCAAGAAAAACTGGCCAAATGCAAGTCGGACTTGCACATGAAGGGTTCCGTACCATCGTAGCAGGGAAGCCCCTTTTAATTTGTAATGTTTCTTAGCGGTAACAGAAATACATAGTTTTTGATAAGTTCGTTTTTTTGAATGTGCTGTATCTCGAAAACTATATAATATGTTATATCGTTCAAACTAATTGTGGTTGAAAGTTTTCATTGCAATCTACAGCAGATATTTTTTTAGGATTTTTTAGGACAGACGAACCACGACGAATATACTACATCAGTCGTGCATTTTTTTTTTAAGTTTATCAAGTTAGCTTTAGCAATATTATGTAATAATAATCAGAGACGTTGTCTAATAGAACCAATATTAGATTTTGAATGTGTTATAAATAAATAGTATAAAATCGGAAACAGCAGTTAAACATTTAAAAAAATCACCGGTCGGGAAAATCATATTTGTTACTGTTAACCCTAAAACTCAAAATGACGAACACCGAATGCCGAACCGTTTGCCCCACGCGATTTTTTCTTGTGTAACGTGATTCGAAGTGTAAACGATTAATAACTTGGTGAATAGTTCGTTAAAATGTATAGAAATAAAAAAGACGTTGATAAACACGTGGAGAATTTGTTAAGTAAATTACCTGCGAAAGAGGTAAGTGAAACAAGACCATGATCTTATTTTCAAGGATTACTATATGTGCGGCTTATTTTGTAAAACAATTTGATTTATTGCAGTTTAAATCGCGAGCTTATTCTGTGGCTCGACTATATTTTGAAGTGGGAGATTATTCGAATTGCCAGAAATATGTCGAACAATACCTCACCCAAAAAGACAACAACGCTGCCGCGTACAAACTGCTTGGACAAGCTTTGCAGAAAATGGGGTTGAAAGAAAAAGCTCTTGAACAATATAAAGCATCTTTAGACATTGACCCCGCACAAACTAGTACTATTCTGGACAGTAAGTATACATAATACATAATATTGTTGATTTAAATGTGCATGACATTCCACATTTTAAGTATTTGGTTATATCTGGTTATCATGATTGACTGTCAATAGTTGAGTTTCATTCAAATTAGGTTGCTTGTTGGATGTTTGATCTGGAATTAACGAATTAAAAATCGTTTATGTAATATCATTCTGAAAAGATCAAACATACATTTCTATTGGCATCACTCATTCAGTTGACGAATTCCAAAGTCAAAAACATCAAATTATTCCAAAAGTTTACCTCACATTATAATTATGTGTAAAAACAATCTACATAATATAATTTATCATTAATCATCCCAGCCTACCCCCCACTGAAGCTAAAAGCAATCATTAACCATCTTGCCACAAAATTATTCAACAAAGTTTTATAATACTTACTACCTGTGTGTTTGTTCTGCAGTGTAAGAGCAAACTTTAGTAAGTTACTGCTTTGGCCTGCTTTGAGTCAACACACCCCTTACAGTCATTTTGTTTTCTCTGCTTCAGTTTGTGAACTTCTTGCTGATGATGAGGTCATCATTGAACCAGGCCGTGCAAAATACTGGTGTGAGAAAGCGGAAGCCACATTCCCTAGGCACCCTGTTACATTTAGATTACGGGAGAGACTAATAGCTGTATCTAACCCAGATCCTGAAGCACTTGTTCATTTACTACGTTCTGAATTGACCATAAGACCAAAAGATGCAGTGCTTCATGCTCGCCTATTGAAACATTACCTTAACAACAACAAGGTCAAAGAAGCTTTTGAACATGCCTGTCATGTGGAGTTCGGAGGCAAAACATTCATTAATAACTATGGCTGGTATGAAATTCTCAATGATCTTCTTAAGCATAACTCACATAATACCAGTGATTGGCTTTATCAGTTGCTTCTCCTAACGGTCAAAGAGCGTATTTGCTTGTTGAGTCTTACTGAAATACCCAGTGGTTCATCCAAAAGTTTAGTTGAGTCTAATGAACTCCTTCATGCTTATGACCAAGCTATCGAGAACATTACCAAGGTGAGAGCTTCTCCTGGCTTTGGAGAGTTCCATAGTGCATTACTACAACATCATAGAGGACAGGTTGCTTTCCATGCTGCAACATTCTTACTGAAAAAGGCCAAAAAAGACCAAATGAGCTGGCGTGATGCTACTAAGCTTGCTGCTCCATTGATGTTAGTGGCTTGGCAAACCTTGCCACTAGATTCAAAAGTAAATTGGCTGAGAAATGCTCCTGAAAAGCAAACAATTGCAGTAAATCGTTGGTACTCAGAAGGAACATATAGATGCTCTCAAACTGGCCATTACTTACTTTCTAATATTCAAGAGAAAAACCAATCATTTTTAGATCAGGTTTCCCAATGTTATTCTGGTACTCACTGGAGAGACAAGTTATATAAAAACATATTTTCCAGTAAAGGTCAATTGGATAAAATAAAATCATCTTATTTTGCTTCTAATGCATTTACCGCACCGGTATTGAGACTTCCCAGAAAGGTAGAAGTTGAATCTTATGATAGTGACGCTCAAAGGGAATATGGTAGTTCCCTCCATCACTTTGTTTGGACATTGCTAAATTATAAAAATTATGCATATTTCAAATGTACACTTTTTAATATGCTCACTTATAATGCAACAACCTGTGGACCTGAAACATTAAATAGATCAGATATTCATGCATTTCTTTACTGTGCGACTCTGACAGCCAACCAACAAATATCCAAGAAAGATTCTTACATGACCAATGATAGGCCACCCACACTTCCAGCCAACATTACTGATCTGCTGTGTTCCCTTACCCAGATGAAGTGGTGGGACTGTGCTTACAAATTCAGCCAAAATGAACTAGGTACTGAATTGACGGACATACGCGCCACATTGAGTCGCGGCATTGAAGTGGTGCGATGCATCGACAATCACGGTCTTGACCCAGAACTTCTCTGCACTCTTGGACGCATATTCAGTGAAAAAGCTAAGATGGCAACAAATGTAGACGAAAAGGCTCAACTGGAAATAAGGGCTGGTTTGTATTACTCTTCAGCTGTACCATTACTAGAAAAATTGAAGAGCAAAATTGTAGTTAAATTCCTTGACAAACGAATATTTGATTACACACATAAGGACCTAGGCACCAAAGAACTCAATGCTTTACTTGAAGAATGCAAGTTATATGTAGCAGTCAATCATTATAGTGAGGGTGAATATGATAAAGTAATTGAAATTCTTTCCAATTTAAAGTCACCACAAGCCTTATACCATCTTAGCCAAACTTACAACAAAATTGCTTCAGAAGAAAATAATTTGTCAAGGGATCCTGAAACAAGATCAAAATATGCTGCATTGTTGTCTAAAGCCAAAATGTTTGCATACAAAGCTTTAGATAGGCTCAGGGATAGCGAATCCAACAAAAACCATCCTTTATACTCTGATACTCAAGAACTGATTGAAGATATAGAAACCCAAATTAATAAAATAGATCCCGATTTTACTGCCGTACCAAATGACGGCGAAGGCAGGTACTCTTCAGATGAAAATGTGTCAGCAGATAGTGAACTGCCCATCAGGGGAAACCATATCTTCCGTAATATAAGTTCTACACCAAAAGCTGTTCACAATGCCAATGCTACAAACTATAGAACTGCTATGGACTCCCAAATACTTGAAAACTCGAGGGTTGATCAACAGTTTTTGGGAAGAATAGAGAATGAAATTAAAAATTTGCAAAAACGAGATACTACCATTGGCGACTTTATGGAACAAACAAGAAATTGGTTTGATGAAAATCGAAAATTAGGCAATCAAATAATAAGCACTATTCAATCTAATATGCAAAATACTACAGATCAATTTAAATTGCTGAAAATATCGGTAGATCAAGTTAAAGACCAAATAGATGAATGTAGAAATGAATGTAAAGATGTAAGTGAATTGAAAAAGCAAGTTGCAGAGCTCAAAAAGGAAGTGGGCAAGTTGAAAAAAGCTTCTTCTGAACAGACTATAGATGACAGTGATTTATATAATTTGGATGAAGAATATAGAACAAATGATAGTTCATCATCATTTGCGGCACAGCTACCATTTGCTTCATCAAATGTGATTCCTTCATTCAATCAAAGAATGATACCACCATTCCCAGTGCCTCCGAACCCATATCAGATTTATAATCAAAGCTTATACAACCTTTACAATCAGTATTCTCAATTTGCTCAGCCCCCCTCAGTGCCAGGCACTCAACCAATGTTTGATCCAACAAGGGCTCAAGTCAACTATCCTGGTGTTTATCCAACACCTGATCAGATGTATTTAGATGTAGCCCACCTTGTCCCCCCTAATATGTCTAGTGCGCCAACGGTACCAGTGCCGGTAGCACCTACGTTATCTTCCGTACCAACAATGCCAGGTGTGTCGTCTGTTGCTGTGCCACCACCTGTTACATCAATTACCATGTCTAAAACAACTTCTTCTACAGAGTCTAAAGATATTGCGAGATCTTTGCCCGTGAATGTAGTGATAACATCTTCAGATCCCTTGCCTACATGCACTACAACTCCAGCCCCAATCCTAAGTGTCACCATTCCACCAAAACATATAAAAGGTACTCCGCACAACTATCAGATCCAACTGCCTGCAACAACTGACTCTAAAGTGACACCTCCAGTGTTTGTGTTTCCAGCACAAAATAATAAGACTGTCACTACGAACCCCGTGACTAATTGGAATCAATCGTCCGTTTTCAAAACAACACCTGTCAGTTCTACATCTACATTTAGTTCTTTACTTAATCCCACCGCACCTAAAGTGGGCAATGACTCATTTGATACTTCAAAGTCTGTTGTTGATGGACCTTTCTTTGGTGGGTATTCTCCTAACACCAGTCTCAATAAGTCAAGAACTTTATCAGACAGAAGCAATACATCTGTGGACAATTATGACCCATGTCCGGATTTTAAGCCTATTGTACCTCTGCCTGCTGAAGTGAAAGTAACCACGGGTGAAGAAGATGAATATGTGATATTTAACGCTAGAGCTAAACTGTTCCGCTTTGTCGATAAACAATGGAAAGAGAGAGGTCTTGGTGAAATGAAGTTACTGAACCACAAGGCCACAGGGAAAGTACGAGTACTCATGAGGCGAGAGCAAGTACATAAAATTTGCGCTAATCATATCATTACTGCAGAAATGGAAATAACACAAATGAAGAACGAAACTAAAGCATACTTTTGGGTTGCAAATGATTATGCCGATGAGAAGGTGGTCTTGGAAAAGTTTTGTATTCGATTCAAAACAGCTGATATAGCTCAAGATTTTTATAATGCCTTTGAAAAAGCAAGACAGGAATCTATGTTGAATAATAGTTTAAGTCCAGTTGCACCTAAAACTGACGATACTAAAATAGCGGCTCCTAAAACAATTGCCAGCCGCACCGCCCAGCCGACACCAGCTAAAGCTGTGGTGGGTGGCTTCACATTTAGCAGCACGCCTACATTTAAACCTGTTTCTGATGATGTCAAACCTGAGACTAACTCACAAGATGTTGCTTCAAGTAAGCCTAATGTATTTAGTGGATTATCTTTTAAAACAACCACAAGTTCTCCATTCACTAATTTGTTTGGTAACACTTCATCCACTGAGACTAAAAGCTCTAATAATGACTTGCAAGCTTCAGAATCAAATAACCTAAACACTTCGGACCATGTAGAAGAATATGAACCGAATGTTGAATTCAAGCCGGTGGTGCCTTTGCCTGCTTTAGTTGATCAGAAGACGGGCGAAGAAGATGAGACTGTACTGTTTGAACATCGCGCTAAACTTTTAAGGTTTGACGCTGCGGCCAAAGAATGGAAAGAACGCGGCCTAGGTAATATTAAATTACTTGTCCTTAAAGATAATATCCAAAAAGTAAGATTGCTAATGAGGCGTGAACAAATTATGAAGGTGTGTTGTAATCATGCAGTTACTAACGAAATGGTGTTCCAAAAAATGCCCAATTTGGATAAAGCTGTGACTTGGTGTGCTAAAGATTTTTCGGAAGGAGAATTGGTAGCTGAGACTTTCTGTTTGCGATTTAAAAATATTCAATTGTGTGATGAATTTATTGAAGCTGTAAAATCTGCACAATCTAAAATCAAAGATGAATCAAAGGCAGCAAAGGAAGAAAAGAATGCTGCAAAACAAAATAATCAAAGTGGATTTGGAGACTTGTTTAAACCTAAATCTGGATCGTGGCATTGTGATGCATGTTATACAAATAATCTGGAAAGTTTCGCTAAGTGCGCGTGTTGTGATACACCGAAACCGAACAGCTCCACTACTAGCGCTGCTCCTGCTGCTGTCACAAACACGAATACCGAGCCGAAACCGGTGGCCACTGTAGGGTGGGGAGATAAATTCAAACCCAAGCCAGGTAGTTGGGAATGCAAGGATTGCTTAGTACGAAACGATCCTAGTCTAGAAAATTGCAGTGCTTGTAACAGTCCCAAAGATCCAACAAAACCAAAGACATCTGTTAAACTTACTTCCGATAATGCACCTAAGTTTAACTTTGGTATTCCTCCTAAAACTACAAGTAATGAAGAAAAACCCACTTCGGTAATCCAAGTGCCGACCCTGACCCCATCAGGGATGATGGGACAGTCAGTTGGTACTGGGGACTTATTTAAACCGAGTCCACCATCTTCAGAAGTCAACAATAAAACATCTTTATTTGCTACTGGCTCACTTGGACCACAATTCCGTTTTGGTATTCCACCAGCTGCAAATGACCAGAAACCAAATGCAGGGAATGCTTCCATTTTTGATGGTACTGGTGCACACAAATTTAGTTTTGGTATACCATCGAATAATCTTGAAACACCAGGTAGCCCGGCGTTTGGAGCTCCGATAGCTTCATCTAATAATAGTGTGTTTGATGCACTAAAGACTACCACTGAAAGTCAGGTTGTTGACTTTACCTTCAAAAAGAATGCAGAACTAAGTACTCCAGTAAAACCGGCACTGCTTCCGACGCCACAGACAGATAGTTCCTCTAATGTATCTTTTGGGTTCAAAGAGGGTGGCACATTTGATTTTGTATTCAAACCTAAAACACCTAACAAGGGTAAAAGCCCGGCGAAATCACCACATAGCCAAGGAGAAGGTGATGACAGTGATGGCAATGAGTATGCTGCAGAAGATGAATGCTACCATCCCTTCACTCCTGTGATACCCCTGCCTGATAAGGTAAGATTATTTTTACACGTTTTATGATTTGTATTCTTCTTTTTAAGTGTGTTACTTTATATGGTATGTTGGGGCAAATACTTCAATGAGGCAATTAAGCAATGCTGTGTGTCCAATTTTTTTTATACTGTTTTATCATCAGCAATCCCCAAGCAGCAATCCTTAATTTCCAAAGATTCATAGATTTTTTTGACCGCTTCTTCTTTATATGAAACGACCATCTCGTACCATGCACTTTTTCTTGTCGATTTATAATTGCCTATGTAGGCCTAAGTGTTATAAAATACTTTTTCAACACACTTGCTCATAAAATGGCTCTAATTTCACTGCAATTAGGCACATAATGACACCTGTAATCAAATTGTGACTTTTTCATTGCTATTATTCACAAGTGAGTTATAGGTTTTTTTTTATTGGTTGGGTTGCTTTGTCCATAAAAAAGTTTCGATACAAAAAAGATCGTGTTCAATAGTACCAATGAATTAATGTACGTATTGCTTGCTCATTTCATGCAACTTCGTATTTATTGCGAAATTTTTTTCACAACTCGTTTTAACTGTTGAAAATATTTTTTTAGTATTATTTTCTTCACAAGTGTGTTGATAAACGTCGTATAATACACGTGTGTATTGATGATTACCGTCCTCGGCTCTCTTAAAACCCTCACCTAAAGGCTCGGGTCTCAGTGGCCCCTCAGCGGTAATCACCAACATTACACACTTGTACCATAATGTACTATTATTTCTTTTTGATCTTTATTTGGGGTTGGTGCAGAATGTTAATAAAAAAAAAACCAAACTTCTCTATTACTCTTCGTCTCGGCAGTTACCTCCTTTCTAGTTGTATCATCCTTCACATGCATGTATAGCATCTAATTGTTTCAAAATGTTTTTAGGTTGAAGTCGTAACCGGCGAAGAAAATGAAACTGAACTTTATGGCCAATTAGCAAAATTATACAGATTTGCATCTGGCGAATGGAAAGAACGCGGAAAAGGAATTGTCAAAATACTAAAACATAAGGAAACTGGAAAATTAAGGTAACCTTAAGATCATACTTTACACATTTTTAGTATTATTGACCTTTGTATTCATTAGTCCATAATTTCGTTTTCTTGTAAATGTTTTTTTTATTATAGCTAGCCCATATTGTCCCACTGCAGGGCAAAGGCCTCCCTCCATTCCTTCCATCGATCACGATTCCGTGCAACTTCTTTCCAATTCTCAAGGAAGGCATCCAGTTCGTCCCGCCATCTCCTTCGTGGTTTGCCGCGTCCCCGTGGCACTGTTTCAGGGCACCAATCCTGAGCTTTACGGGCCTACAGTTTTACTTATTTATAAGTGACAGTCCCCCTAAACGTCCACCCTTCGACACTTCCTAGTGTTTTTGCTGGAAAGAAGAAGTGGCGGAACAAACTCCCCAGCATGCGACAGACATGTCCTGCCCAGTCCTATTTAAGTATGGCAGCCTTTTGAGCCACGTCAACAATTTGCGTTTTGGAGAGCAGTATAGTGTTTCGAACACGATCGTTTAATTTTACACCTAAGATACTGCGCTCCATAGCATGTTGGCAAACCTTGAGTTTGGACTTTTGTATGTTAGTCAAAGACCAAGTTTGTGCACTTGTGAATGTATATTAAATATTTTTTTATTATTTTGCAGGGTGGTTATGCGAAGGGAACAGGTTCTTAAAATATGTTTGAATCATGCTTTGAGTCCTGAGATAATTTACAATGTAAAAGATGAGAAGTCTTGGCAATTTATTGTCAATGACTTCAGTGAAGGTGAACTTACCTTAGAACATTTCTGTTTACGGTTTAAAAGTAAGGAGGTAGCTTCGGAATTTAAAGATGCAATTGATAATGCACTACAAGGAAAACCCATCAGTAAGAGAGAACAGATCGACAAGAAGGACAAAGACGAAAGTGATGATGTGGTGTTTGTCAGTGAAATACAAGCTACAACAGAAGAAAAACAAAAAGCCAAGGAGCTCATGCTACCAGAGAACTTCTTTACTTATAAAAATAAGGAACCTTGTCAGGGATGTCGTGGATGCCAAGACAGTGATGAGTCTAGTGTGGGCGGTACTAAGCCACAAACTTCAACAAGTGACCAAAATGTAACACTAACTTCTGAATCAAAGGTTACTAATGTAGAACAAAAACCTATCACAGTAGCCGCAACATTAAAAGCGTCATTGGCTTATGCCAGCACACCTGTGAAAACAACCTCACCTTTTTTCCAAAGTCCTACTAATTCAATTTATGGTACTCCATCTAATTTTGATAAAACTGTAGACACATCTATATTCCGCACTCCACTGGGGTCACTTGCATCCAATTCAAAAACACCGACGTCCACATCTTCACAGAGCAGCTTTGATAGTAATACAACCAACAAGGAAAATACTTTCATTCAGAAACCTAGTATATTCTCAGGATTTGGAGAACAAACCATGTTATTTGGAACCCCACAAAATAAGGCTGCTTCCATATTTGCCAGTGTTGACTCTCAAGGGGCATCAGGTGATAAGAATTCTCTACTAGCCCCGCCAAAGCTGGGCAATCTTAACACTGCGAATGAGAATCAAATCGAAACTGATTCAAACTTCGGAACAGCAACCACAAAATTCGTTTTTAGTGATACAAAGCAGACACTGACTGCGAATAGTACTACAGACAAGGGAATGTCTTTTAATAGATCTGTTTTAGAATTTCCAGCTGCTAATACAAAGCCTGACAGTCAAAATAGTGGTGTAAAATCAATTTTCGAAGATGATAATAAATCCGAAAATTTATTTACTAGCGTTAATCAAGAAAGTATTTTCGGACCCGGTGCCTTAGCGAACAGTCAACCCAAAAACGATACTGGCATATTTAGGTCAGCTGGCATGTCAGCATTTGGTTCTTCCCTGTTGTCTCAAAATTCCCTATTCGGAAGTGGTAAATCAATATTTAGGACATCAGAAAATGCTCCTACATTGAGTACAGCTGCAAACACAGAACAGAAGAAGGAAGTGCCAGTTGCGGAAAGTGCTGGTGGTGACTACAAAACAAAGGAAACTGATGCTGACCAAGAGTCTGAGAAGAAAGAAGCACCACTCAGAGTCGACAATAGTCTGTCATTTGCTGCTTTGTCATCTGGCACTGGACCTGGCTTCGATATCAAAACTGTCCAAAGTGAGTTTTACTGCTCTTTTTTTAAATCAACCCTGCAATATCAGTACCAATTAAATGTATGTAGACTTGCTTATTATAATTTCAGGCATCGAAAATGTCCTTCACCATTACAGCTTAAAAAACAAAAAAAAAAATTATTTCGGACTTCAAAGAATCCATAGAATGTTAGTAGTAAAAAAAAAAACCCACCATCCACCACCACCATTTATAACTGTTTATTTTTGCAATATTCCTTTTTTGTAGAACAACCTGATTTCAAATGGGAGGGAGCCGGGCAACAGCTATTTGTTGCTAAGCCTGGAGACAAGTCGAAGAACGTGAGCGGTGAGGGCGAGGACGCCACGGGCGCTGACGAGGAGTACGACCCTCACTACGAGCCTATTGTACCCCTGCCCGACAAGATTGTGGTCACCACAGGAGAGGAGGATGAGGTAACTACCACTGTCATAATATACCACTAATCACCTAGAATCAATTATAATTCTTAGCAAAACTTGGTGTACAAATATGTGGTTTGAATGTTACTTCTTTTTAACCGACTTGTAAAAACGGAGGAACTTATGTGTTATGTATTCGGTCGTAATTTTTTTGAGTATTTTTTTTAAAACCATTTTTTTTTAACATACATGCCATGAACCAGTGTGACAAAAAATTCACACATTTACTGCAGTGTGATCTAGTTACAATATACGGTTCTATTTTTCGGCAACAACTTACCAACTACTCTCAAATAATATCAATCAGATTTATTCTAAATATTTTTCCCGAAATATTTACAACACAGTTATATAAACGGTCTGTGAATTTAAGGAAAAAATATACGGCGAGCGATGCAAGTTGTACCGTTACGACGAGAAGTACCGCGAGTGGAAAGAACGAGGTGTCGGTGAAATGAAAATATTATTCCACGGTGAGAGGAAGACTTACCGACTGCTACTGCGTCGTGAACAGGTATGTGTGCTTTGTAAGCTTTTCACTACTAGGGCAATGCATTTTGTTAAATCCTATGTCCAGTAATTTTATAGTATGTCGTTATTTTTGCCAATCTATCGCACAAGATAAAATAAAATTCGGCATCAGTAGTAGAGCTTAATCAAACCTATGCTCCCATAGTATTATATATTATATTGTATTATTATATATATTATATAGCCTCGACAGTGTTCAACATGTGTAATATGACTGGTACCTAGTGAAGGATGATTCTGTGCAACAGGAAGGGATAGACTAATGGTAAAATGCGAATCCGTATACTCTTGTATCTATTTGTAACGTGTTTGTTCGTCATCAGGTACACAAAGCGGTCCTGAACATGCTGCTATACATGGACCTTCAACTGCTACCGATGAAGAACTCTGACCGCGCCTGGACGTGGGCAGGACGCAACTTCGCCGAGAATCCCGCTGGTGAACAGGAGACCCTCGCCGTGCGCTTCAAGACCGTAGAGCAAGCCAACACCTTCCATGATAAGATCGTTGAATGTGTCAGGGTAAGGAATTCGTTTATTTATTAATAGAATAGCGAAATAAGCATATAATGTTCCCACTCCTGGGACAGGTCTCCCTGATATGGCCGTAATGCACCACCCAAGCTATTTATACTAATAAATTGTGCTTGGATTTTGATGCTTTGAGGGGTATGTATCTCAACCGTCACGAATATAAAGTGTGCTGTACAGCTTTACGTTACAGACTGCATACTTTGCACACAAATATAACAAAAATACCCTTAATGAAGCCGAAAGGTACTTGTTCTACCCGCCATTCTTGTTGTTTTGGAGATATTGGAGGTCAAAGTACCAACTTTACACAGGTATTTGTTTTTTAATTCAAGTGTTAATAGTTTATAACATTATGTTATAATGTTACATTACACTATGTTACATTGAGTCAAACCGAATTTTTCCCAGGAATAGAGCACTTACGAGACTTTAGAGCACTTACTTAGTTTGATGCACACAGTGCTTGGTTGACGGCTTCTTGAAGGGTCCGATTACACCTCGTATTAGTATAATCTGATCAAACGCAATTTACAAAGCGACCACGACATGACTATATTGACAAAGCAAAAAATACAAATCGCAGTTTCATTAAGTACATTTCAACAGGTATTACAAGCATCTGCTGCCCAAGCCATAAGAGAAGAGAAAGAAGCGGAACCCGCCGTCGAAAACACCATATCCATGCTAAGGTTACCAAAACATTTACAAGAGAGTGCGCGTGCAGACAATGCTATGACTGCAGCAGTGTTCCAAAGAACGTCGGTGATCGCGTCGGGACAGGAGGCGGCGGGTTACACGGCCGACGACACGGGATCCTCGGTCAACGAAGAGCTCAAACAAGTACACTTCCGGGAGTCTGAAGAGGACCGCGAGCATGATGATGAAGAGGAAGATTACGATTATGATGGATATTATAATGAGGTTAATATTGTTTGCTTTCCGTAAAACATAATAACTGCTGCCACTTGTTCACTCTGAGCTAGGTAGGGAGACTAAGACAGTTGCAAACATTTTTGTGTGTGTTCATTGCAACAATATGCACTTTCGAATATTAAAAAGGTGAGGTAAGTAAGCTTTAGTTTGGCTGATGGTTTGGCTTGCACTTTACAATCGCACTCCAATGACCTGGTACTTCGACATAAAAACCTTTCAGTTGTTCTAATTACACCAAGAAGTTCCTTCAGTCTATTGAAAGGTGGATATCAGCGATAAGACCGCCAATGTATCCATAGATTTAGCAATATGGTAAAAGAGCTGTGTCAGTGTAAAACTTTGGTGTACAATAAAGTATATTGTATTTACATAACATAACATAACATCACGCCTGTAATCCCCGAAGGGTTAGGGGTTGGGTTGAAGGGTTATATTGTATTTATATATCAAAATAAAACTTGTTACAGGACGAAGAAGAATCAGCAGCATACTACACGTGCGACGGCGAGGCGATAGTGCGCCAGGGCAACAACGAGACCACCTGCTCCAACGCACACATACAAGTGTTGTTCGACCAGGAGATCTACTCGCCCAAGATCCTCGTCACCGACGCCGCCACCGGAGAAATACTCGCAGATATGCTCATATACACTGACACTGAGTTCCAGGTACGATTAAAACAGTTTTTTGTTAGATTTCTTTTCATCATCAAGGTTCAGCCTTCATTCAAGTAGTAGAAAGTTTTTGACAGAGGGAATCAAAATCTAGCCTAGAATACAGTTTTCTGAATTTTCAACCTTTCAATGTTTTACAAAATGTTCAAAACATCTGATGTTTAACTGCTATGTGGTGAGATTGTGCCTCAAAGGTAGACCCTCTAAACTCTTCCTAGTTGCACTGCTATAGTCTTCGAGGTACAACTAAAAGGGGTAAATAAACCAGCTAGTTCCCTTAGGAAACATTACTAGTGTCAATACCAGTGATGTGTCGACTCGTGGAATACATTTTTCATTGTCGACTCATTATTATCTCATTCGAAAACACTCTGAATGTATAAAACTCGTATTGTACATAAACGTGAATGAATGGGTGTTAAAACACATTTCCTTTCGGCAAGTCTAGTGATCCAACGGAAAAGAATTGTTTACATTTTCCCTACCAGCCTGTGTTGGGTAGTAATGAGCATGATGGAGCTGCCAATTTAAATAGGACCCAGTGACCCACAGTTTTGTTTAAAATCAAATCATCTTTATTTGTTGTATCAGATGAGCGGCGACTCGTGCGCATGGTCGGGCACGGACTACACCAGCAACGACCCCGTGGACAAGACGGTCACCGTCAACTTCTACGACAACGAGACCGCCATGCAGTTCTATGACAGTTGTGAGGTAAGCATTCACTGTACTATACCAATGAACAAACTTCTAAGGGTTACTGCTTCGGGCTGCGGGTTGTTCGCAAGAGATACCGCGGCCTCGACATGAAGGGCTAAGAAGGAACATGGGTGGTTTTTAGTCAGTAGAAGTCTGACACTCCCTACCGCTCTGCCCAAGAGCGGGAGGGGTTATTTGATGATTTTCCACCTACCATAAAAAAAAAGGGTTACTGCTTTCTCTACTCTTCTCTGTTATTCTTCTTTTACAAGGTCGATATAACTTTTTGACCATGGCCACTATCACTATTATTTCATTTGAGCTGAAGTATCAAAAACAAGCAACCATGTAAATGCTAATCATAGTTTAACAAGCACGATGAAAAGATTCCATTCTTGTTCTGTCGTCTCCAGGCTGCTACACACTATGCCGGCGGCACGGCCGCCGGGTGTAACTCTGTCCTTGGCGACGGGTATTAACGGGCTGCCGGTACTTTAAGCAGAAGCCACGGAGCATTGCAAAACATTTTACTTTAACATTGTACCCTATACGATCCTCGCCAAATTGTTGTTTGTCGGTAACACGTAACTCGGTATGTGTTGTTTCAGACGAGTAAAGCCGCCACGTACACGTCCACGGATCCAGAGTCGTAGGAATATAATGTTCAATCGCCTAAATAAGTATTGTAACGTCAACCGTAGGTTTAACTCCCTATTTGGTTTAGTAAGTAAGTGTGTAGACCGGTTTTCACGTTCTCCTTATTACGAATTTGTTTTTAAAGTCTAGGCGACTATAAATTGACCCTTTTTGTTTGTTGAGAGTCCAATTTTGTTACCTTTTTTTATTGTTGCTATTTAGATCTCATAAAACCTAAAAGTGTATTTATCATTTTGTTATCATTAGGAACGGTGATCCATTGAAAACAATGGGGTAGTTGACTAAAAAAGTCTAAATAGTCCGTCAGATAGATTAGAAAATATTGGACACGTAGTTTTTCTTTTTTCACGTAAACAATAAATGAAGATACAATGCTTCGAAAAGTCGCGCGACGTCATAGTTTAGTACATTTTTTACCAGAAAGTGACGTCACCAGCTCACGATCTTTGATACGTTTTATTTTCGTCAATTTTTATTAATTTGATAAATTAAAAAACACACATCCAATATTTTTCGATAATCTAACAGACGGACTAAACAGAATCATATTTTTTTTGTCAGTCAACTACCCTATTATGACATGAACATTATAATCATTGCCTGAAATAAAGTATGGTACTACATCTATAAGTGATTGCTAAATAATCCGTTAAATTACATAAAGTGCAGTGCATGTGTAGTTTCATCATGTTCTAAGCCAATCAAGTTGTATAGATAGATAAGTGCTTATTAATTATTTGTCTGCTACAGTTTTGAAAATTATGGAAGTGTATTGTAATAAAGCGACAACAAAAGAGATCTAACCAACACTTGTTGACATTTTTATTGTAAATGATCACTTTGTTTGACGACGTATATTTATTATGTAATGATATTGATGCAAATGTTCCTAATTGGTTAGGTCTTTTTATACGTCAGTATGGAGCTACGACTGATTGCGACTGGCTGTTTTGTGTATATTATCACTCGTAGCTTCATGTAGGGCATACTTGATTCATGTAGTTCTCACATCCTATAATATTATTATTTATTCAAAAATTACGAACAATGTATAACTTACTCTTTGTATAACAAATAAATTAAATGTGATCCAGCCTACGTGACGATATTATAGATGTTTGTGAATTTCTTGAATTAAGGTTATTGATTTTTGAAATATAGTATTTAAATGAGCAAAGGATCATTTGCTGTGGTAATTTTGTTATTTAACTTAATGATACTTAATAGAAAGTTTTGGAAACCTTTGAAAGGGTAATAGTTATTTCCTTTTCTCATTTAAACTGTGATCTTAATATTAAACTATTATCTGATGAATCTAGTGTAATAAATGAAAATTGAATCTAAAATTCAAGTCTTTCTATTTATATACCCAACGCTATTTGTATTTTAACTATTGGAAAGTGTAAGTCATTATAAATCATGGAAATTCTATTACCTCTACCAGACAAAAGGATCAGTTCAGATAGAACGGAGACGGGCCCGAGCAATTTACTTGCTACATGGAAAATAGAACTAGGACAAAATGTGTACTGATGCGATAAGAAGAACTATAAAACTAGATAAATTAAAAACATTACCAAATAGCATGCTTATTAGCCACGCCCAGCAACGAGTTCGAGCCGTCGTCGACTAGTGAGACAAAAAACTATTGGTTTGCTATTCTATACACTCCAACGGCTGTAGCGATATTTTTTTCTCAATCACACAAAAACTTCGCAATGCCACTGGTTTTCATTCTTTTTGAAACTGACGATGACGCCCTTCTTTCTGTCGTCCTGTCATCAATTGACAAGTTTTAACAATGACTTCTGATTGATTGACTCTCAAGTTTACTCGAATTACACAAAATAACATGAAGAATAATAAATGGTACAAATAAACCTATAACACAGCACTATATGATGAAAAAGCAGACCTCCAAAATGAATGACAGTTTCTGTTCTCAGGATAACACTATTTTACTTCATAGTTTTAAGGCAACTGAACACATCGATAGCATTCGACGAAAGCGACGAGAATGAGAGGCCTGAAGAAAGTCCTCTTGTTGAAGTAAGGGCTGTGTTCATCAATTGTGAAACTGTAAGTGATTTTTACAATACCGTAATAGTTGGACCTTGAATCTATGGGTATCGCCGTATATACACAGATATACAGAAATCTAATATAAAAATAGTTACTAGGTCTTCTAGTATTTGGATAGATAAGCATCATCATATCGGCGTCGCAACGCACCGTGTGCATAGGCTCTTAAGATTGTAATTATCAAATTATATTCGAATTTATTCATTTTCTTTACATAATTATGTTGTGTCCGTTTCGATTGTTTGGCCACATTGTCGTAGAATTAAAACGACTTCGTCAACATTACGAAGGAATTTGTAAAACACTAACAGTGCAAACCGCAAATTCGTAGATATAATATTCAGAAAGTTATAAAGGTTTAACCATGGCCGCGCGGTTGAAACGTGGAGGACCGCGCAGCCACGGAGTTCTCTCAAACGGAGCTTAGTAGAGGTTCCATTGTTTTTGTTAACCACTGATACGATTTCGAAGAAAATGTAGATAGTATAAATAAAGCTCTAATGTTTAGACTTCACGACCTACAGCACATACAAGCCATGGCCGCGTGTTGGAAACGCTCGGTAATGCAGTTCTCATGAACGGAGGTTAGTAGAGGTATCATTCTTTTTGCTAACCTCTGATACGATTTCGAAGAATATTTAGACAGTATGTATAAAGCCCTAATGTTTGGACTTCACGACCTACAGCACTTTAAACCTATAGTACAAGTTAGAAGTAGGGTGACTAAGATTGAATGTGCGTCAATCAGACATTTCCGAAAGCCTCGTTCTTACGTGCATATTATTTCATCACATGGACGTAGGCCTCAGGCATATTATTTATTATGAGGGAATAAGGTTTGGGTGTAGAATGTCAGAAACGCAAAAGAATGGTAAATTGGATAAAGAAGTACTTATGCCAAAATAAATACTGGTTTTAACATTTTGCTACAGAAATTACTCATTTCATCATAGGACTCCTTTATATTTCTCTGAATTAAGTAAGCAACATCATAAAATTTGTTTTTAATTAGGGATAATGCCTTTTTCATCAAATAGTCACTCAAGGAACCTTCATGAACTGAGATTATATTTGTGATTTTAATCATTATTACCTACTCAGTAAAGTCACATTTTTTTTTTAAACTTTGCCCCACACTAGGAATTTCTCCTGTATCGTGGGTGTGTTTATAAACATGCGACGGCATGACATGTTACGGTCGCAAATCCTATTTTATTTAACATACAACCTGACCTGACACTGACCGGCAAATTGCAAAATACGTAAGAAAAATACTTTTGAATAGAGGCGTTTATTATCTTACAACATCATCATCTGCCTAGTCTTTTTCCCAAGTATGTTAGGGTCGACTTCCAGTCGAACCGGATGCAGCTGAATATCAGTATTTTACATAGAGTCACTGCCTATCTGACCTACACAACTCAGTTAATACTGGGTAATACGACACCCTTTGGTAAGACTGGTTGACAGACGGTTGACACTGACTACCTGTAACGACTGTCAAAGATCTATATAATATGGCAGCCGCGACCAACAGCTTAACGCGCTTTCCGAGGCACGGAGGAAATTTGGTACCTACATGACCATGAGCACTACACAATCCATGATTAACCATTTATCACTGCACTGAAAAAGACGCGCAAGTGAGTGATGCTGGGGCGCGGACGCACTCGGAAACCACCATTTAAGATTGGACAGTCATTAACCTTTCGTGTGCCGACGGAAAGTAGATCCACGCAAGGCACAATGACTTTTTAATCCTTTCTACAAATTTTTTTTTCTTTATAATGTCTATAAATCTTGGTCACCCTACTTCTAACTTGGATTATAGCATTTATGTGCTGTAGGTCGTGAAGTCCAAACATTAGAGCTTTATGCATAGTGTCTACATTTTCTTCGAAATCGTATTAGTGATTAGCAAAAAGAATGGTATCTCTACTAAGTTTCGTTTAAGAGAACTACGTGGCCGCGCGGTCCTCCGCGTTTCAACCGCGCGGCCATAACTTCTAAGTACTGTAGGTCGTGAATTACAAACATTAGGCCTTTATTTATACTATCTACATTTTCTTCGAAATCGTATCAGTGGTTAACAAAAACAATGGAACCTCTAGTAAGCTCCGTTTGAGAGAACTCCGTGGCCGCGCGGTCCTCCACGTTTCAACCGCGCAGCCATGGTTAAACCTTTATAACTTTCTGAATATTATATCTACGAATTTGCGGTTTGCACCGTTAGTGTTTTACAAATTCCTTCGTAATGTTGACGTAGTCGTTTTAATTCTACGACAATGTGGCCGAGCAATCGAAACGGACACAATTATGTTGGGTAGGTAAAAATAATAAACAAAAGAAAACAGTTAATAATACTGCCCACACTTTCGGTGGCAACTGGCTAACTTCTCAAAGGGCAAAACAACGAGCTACAATAAGCAACTTACCTATAATATAGCATCTCAGGTTGGCGGTAATTGAAGTTAAAAACGTCTTTTAAGCATAGGGGACGGAGCAAACCTTTTTTTTTTACATTTTAGCAAAATATTTCAGAAAGGAAACTCACAAAAAGAGAGTCTTGAACTTTACAGTGATTTGTTGAGGTTTGAACGAGAGGAACTGTTTAAACACAGTGTGCTACGAGACTGCAACAAAAAACTGGCTGTTACTGTAAAACTGGCCTGCGAGCCCGAGGTGAGTAGCCACCTGGCTCGTAAATCTACACTAAAAAAATTTGAACTATTTCTTCATGCATTCATTCACTGATTAAAAATACAGCAACAATACCGCTCCATCTTTCTCATTCAAGATTATGTGCGCTATCAGTTAAATATAAATTTGTTCCTGGCTAACAGTCTTGTCAGGTAGTGTGTCCACACGTATTCCACTGTTTTATATATTTCAACGGTGAAGTAGGATTTTAAAATATACTAATATTATATAATATTATAAATGCGAAAGTAACTCTGTCTGTCGCGCTTTCACGCCAAAACTACTGAACCAATTTAAATGAAATTTACTTAATTGATTCGAGACTCGTAAATGACGATGGACGGATAGTACGATCCCCAAAATGGGTACTGAGTATCATCTCCATCATTAATAATAATGTGTCAACCACCTCAGTATCGTAGTCTTACTATAATTATAATTTCTACAAATATTGCACACCAAATCTGTTCTAAACCATGCTCCGCTTTACCTGCTAAGCTCGCAGCGTGTATGATGTTCATGTCTTATATAGATTCTCTCTTCACCAGACTTCAGGTGATGAATACATACCTATCGAGCACGTATTCGAGGGACCGGATAAGAAACGTATGCGTCTCCTTGACCCTTATATATTGCGTTTACACCGGGAAGCACCGCTCCAGGCCTACAAATTGCGCAAAATTGATGTATGGGACCATGAACTTATTCATTACGAAGAACTTATCTAGTAGGGGTTAATTGCTGTGTTCTGTGTAGATTCTTAGGCTTGCTGTTGACAACCTTGAATAAATAAGGGACCTATAAAATCATAAGTTAAGAGTGGGTGTAAAGGTACAATCCGCAGTCTGTACAAGAAACCGTAATTTATACTTTGTTCTAACATCTGTCAGATTTCAATGACCCGGATCTCGTTTGAATGCTCTTCTAGCAGAAGAATGTGTATGCAGTAGAATGCCTTTCTTTTTTTTTGTCGCGTGTGGAAAATCATCAAATAACAGGGGTTATTTGATGATTTTCCGCTCTTGGGCAGAGCGAAAGGGTGTCAGACTTCAACCTTAATGCCTTATGTGTAGAAATTTGAGGGAATCAAATCCTGTACCTTATACTCATTATGAAACTATATTTATATTAATTCACACCTTTTCGTAATCCTAGACTGTACGTGGTATAATCATAGACAGTTCAGGTAAACCTTATTATACCGAAGCCGAAGGCGTCACTTTTAAACATCAAAAAGTAAGTACCAAACTTCTAATTATCAAAGTACTTAATATTATACTTTATTTTCCAATGTAAATGTAATCGTCTTATTTATTTATGAAATATGAACTTACTTTTAGCGTATGGTGCGAGACATAGACTTCTCTGAAGCATCTTGGACCTCTGATAATGAAGCTAATCTTCTACAAACCAACGCAGTGACGCCACAAGGTTTATACCCACTCGAATTTGCTACATCAACCATAATAAAAAGTTCTTCATATCCATCCAGGCGCTACAGTAAGTCTGAATATTATACTATTTGAAATATTAACATTGAAGTAATTATAATCGAGGGGTGAAAGGCTATTTGGTTTAAGCGACATTTTAGTTGATATTGAGTTATACATATACATATTCGGAATCAGCTAATTTTGCTGATTCCGAATACATACACTCATAAACTCACGCCTTTTTCCCATGGGGGTAGGCAGAAACCACAGAACGCCACTTGCTACGATCCTTACATACTCCTTTTGCCTCGTCGTCGTTGTTTGTTTTCGTCGTCTCCTTTTGCGTCGTCGTTTGTGCCTTGTCGTCGTTTTGTTCGTCGTGAGAATTAGTGTGGATGGAGGATGAATGAGTTGCCTGTCAAATACCTTCTGTACGCAGATAATAAAGTTTTTCTTGCATCGTCAGCGGAACAGTTGCAAGATATGGTCACTGTAATGAATGAAGCATTTAAGAGACAAGTATAAATTAAAAATTTAATAAACCCCCGACTCAATTATTTTTGCGAAGCTTATTTAGCCCATATGGTATTAATCTATAATAATCTATCTATTCTATTATTATCTTCTTCTTCTTATATATAAAAATGAAACCCGTTTTCCGTTGTCACGACATAGCATGAAAACGGCTTGACCGATTTGGCTGATTTTTTTTTTAAATGTTCGTTGAAGTTCAAGGATGGTTTTTACGGCAAGAAAAAATCGAATAATGGCCGGAAAAGCCCTAAAAACAGCCCTTTTATTTTTCCCATACAAACGTTTTATAACTAAAACGTAAAATCAATTTGAGCTTTAATACCATACCCATAAAGTTCAAGTGTTAGTGGAGAGGTTCCGGGAAGGCAAAACAATTGAGTGACGTTCAGTTGTTCAGTCAACGAATGACAACTTCAAACAGACCATACGACATTATCACAATAATCACAAATAATTACTGTTTCTTTCCCAATAGAAAAACGATTTTTCAAATGGTGTTTGCGTATAATATAAAAATTAATTGCTGTTAGTTAGTCGCGCAAAAACTAGAGAACGGCTGGACCGATTTGGCTAATTATAGTGTTGAATTATTCGTGGAAGTCCAGGGAAGGTTTAAAAGGTGAGAAAGTGGTAGGTAGGTAGGCAGGGTAGTAGGTAGAGTAGTAGGTAGGGTAGTAAGTAGGATAGTAGAGTAGGTAGGGCAGTCGGTAGAGTAGTAGGTAGGGTAGTAAGTAGGTAGGGTAGTAGGTAGGTCGGGTAGTAGGTAGGTCGGGTAGTAGGTAGGTCGGGTAGTAGGTAGGTAGGGTAGTAGGTAGGTAGGTAGGGTAGTAGGTAGGTAGGTAGGGTAGTAGGTAGGTAGGGTAGTAGGTAGGTAGGGTAGTAGGTAGGTAGGGTAGGAGGTAGTAGGTAGGTAGTTGGTACACAGGCAGGTAGTAGGTAGGAAAAAGGGCATTGCAACGCATGCCGGGAACAGCTAGTCTTCTTCTTCTTCTCTTATATATAAAAATGAAACCCGTTTTCCGTTGTCACGACATAGCATGAAAACGGCTTGACCGATTTGGCTGATTTTTTTTTTTAAATGTTCGTTGAAGTTCAAGGATGGTTTTTACGGCGAGAAAAATTCGAATAATGGCCGGAAAAGCCCTAAAAACAGCCCTTTTATTTTTCCCATACAAACGTTTTCTAACTAAAACGTAAAATCAATTTGAGCTTTAATACCGTACCCATAAAGTTCAAGTGTTAGTTGAGAGGTTCCGGGAAGGCAAAACAATTGAGTGACGTTCAGTTGTTCAGTCAACGAATGACAACTTCAAGCAGACCATACGACATTATCACAATAATCACAAATAATTACTGTTTCTTTCCCAATAGAAAAACGATTTTTCAAATGGTGTTTGCGTATAATATAAAAATTAATGGGAAATAATAAATCGAGCAACAGATTTTTTTAATGGCCACGTGATCAAACTTCTAATTTTATGACTAAGCCACGGGAAAATAAGATAGCCTCTAAAAAGCTAATTCGTCTTTTTACAATGCCAACTAAATATCTTACAGAAAGCGTCAAATAAAGATCATCAATTATCGTAACTTGTACTTATTACATAGACACCTAATTTACTAACGCAGCCACGGAATTTATATCTCATAACCATTTTACATTTTATAGCTTTAACATTAGTTAATTAGCACCCTAATGGGCGGCATGGGCACCAAACGTAGGCCGACGAAGGAGGCCGGCGGAGGCCCGGCGAGCGCGCGTCACTTCGCCGTTGTCGGGAAAAAAATAACCACCATGCTGAGTTATATTTAGAGTGGCTCAGATAGAACTTAACTAGTGGCTAAGATAGGAACACTTAGATACTCGTTAATTGTGGCTTACTTAGTAATTTAGAAGGCAATGTAGATTTTTAGAGGCGAAAAATGCTATTAAAAAGAAGCCGGTTTAATTAGCACCCAAAATTAATTGCTGTCAGTTAGTCGCGCTAAAACTAGAGAACGGCTAGACCGATTTGTCTAATTTTGGTTTTGAAACATTTGTGGCAGTCCAGAGAAGGTGAGAAATTAGTAGTATGTAGGTAGGTAGGTAATAAGTAGGTGGTAAGTAGTTGGTACGTAGGCAGGTAAAAGGGCATTGCAACGCACGTGGGGTACAGCTATATTATATAAAAATGAATAGCTGTTCGTTAGTCTCGCTAAAACTCGAGAACGGCTGGACCGATTTGGCTAATTATAGTGTTGAATTATTCGTGGAAGTCCAGGGAAGGTTTAAAAGGTGAGAAAGTGGTAGGTAGGTAGGCAGGGTAGTAGGTAGAGTAGTAGGTAGGGTAGTAGGTAGGTCGGGTAGTAGGTAGGTAGGGTAGTAGGTAGGTAGGTAGGGTAGTAGGTAGGTAGGTAGGGTAGTAGGTAGGTAGGTAGGGTAGTAGGTAGGGTAGTAGGTAGGTAGGGTAGTAGGTAGGTAGGTAAGGTAGTAGGTAGGTAGGGTAGTAGGTAGGTAGGGTAGTAGGTAGGTAGGGTAGTAGGTAGGTAGGGTAGTAGGTAGGTAGGGTAGGAGGTAGTAGGTAGGTAGGTAGTTGGTACACAGGCAGGTAGTAGGTAGGAAAAAGGGCATTGCAACGCATGCCGGGAACAGCTAGTATCTAAATAAATATGATTGTTAGAACCGAAATTCAATATAGAATATTATTTTGTGCCCTTTACTCTATATAGTTTATACAAATATCGTAGAAGACATCGCAATGTAAAAATATCCGCGCGACTAAATAATTACGCGCATGGCATTGGTTCTCCACTTTTACTCCCTTTAAATCAAACTTGGTCACCAAAAATCAATTTTCAAGCTTTTCTTTTTAATTTATATTCCTCATTCCCTTTCAATATAGTGTACATTATTTTACAATCCCTTTCATTTCTTGCTACCCATATTGAGGGAGTTTAAAAAAAATGCTTTTTTGTGCTGGCGGCCATCTTGGATTTGAAATTTGTCATATTCTATAGTATTCTACTAATCAAGCCCTTTCATTTGATACCCATATTGATAAAGTTGTGAAAAAATATGTAATCCGCCATTTTGTGGTGGGGGCCATCTTGGATCGATTTTCATCAAACATAGCTACGAACACTCGACTAATTCACCTTTCAAACAAAAAAAACAGAATCAAGATCGGTTCATGCGTTCGGGAGCTACGATGCCAGCGACAGACACACACACACAGACACGTCAAACTTCTAACACCCCGTCGTTTTTGCGTCGGGGGTTAAAAAGGGATGAATGTAAATTTAAACAAGACGAAGGTTATGGTATTTGAAAGGGAAGGGGATGTATCGGTGTGTGATGTGGAAATATATGATAAGAGTGTGGAACAGTGAATGTGTTTGTATATTTGGGCAGTATGTTTACAAGAGATGGAAAGATTGACGCAGGGTTGGAAAGGAGAGTAAACGCGGGAAATAAAGTAAATGGTGCTATGCATGCGGTGGTGACCAACCAGTTGATATCAAAAGAGGCTCGGCTGGCTGTTCACAGTGCGCTGGTGGCTACTCTTATGTATGGGAGTGAATGTTGGGTGTGGTAAACGAAGCATGAAAGTAGGATTAATGTTGTGGAAATGCGTTCTTTGCGAAGCATGTGTGGTGTACCTCAGTCTGAATGATACATTGAGGAATGAGGTTATACGAGAACGTTGCGGTTTAAAAGAAGATTAGTGATAAAAATTGAAAAGAGTACGCTAAGGTGGTTCGGTCACGAGGAAAGGATGAATGAAAGTCGATTAACAAAAGGTATTTACAAGGCAGATGTGAGTGGTAACGCCGGGAGGGGACGCCCTAGAAAGACATACACTGATCTTATTTTTGCCGTTCTTCAGAAAGGACAGGTGCGTAGTACTCGTAACCGGCGACCAGATGTATGAATGTGGACGAGGGTGATTCCGAATACCCATATATATAACTCAATATCCACCAAAATGTCGCTTAAACCAAATAGCCTTTCACCCCTCGAATTATGTAGTTATCCAAGGTCAATTTAATGAGGTGCCGAAACTACGCTAGTTTAATTTATCGGAGAAAAACACAACATAAACATACAAAATAATTTAATTCATGAACCAATCAAGTATCACACACTGCTTAGTTTGTCTTATGAACTCTACACACAAAAGCCGCCGTACATGTCGGCGGTCGTGATAACTACATATTCACATACAATGCAATCGAATCGAAACCGAATCGACAATGTCTATCTTTTTTTGTTGGCATTACGAAAGGGAGCGAGATAGACATAGTACTACTTTACAAATCGAATCGAAGTGCAATCCTTTGCTCAGTGCCCTTTTCATATCTAGGTGTTTTCAAAATATTCCGTCTTGATTTTATTTTCAATGACAAAGTTATGTCCATACTCTTCAGGTGGTGCATTTTGCACTTGAGATTGAGTCGATAAGCTCTCCTCCGCATCAATGATGACTGCAAATATTTTTTTCTTCACTTGTGTTTGCATCCATTGAGGCATATCTCTGGTGCTTTTCAAGACACAGTTGAAAAAACATTCGAGTGCATCTACCTCTTTTTCGTGACGTAATATAGGGGATGTGTCTTCCTCAACGCAGCGTCGTTTATGCGGTGTTACATCGGTTTTTACAGACTCAACAGCATTTGTCGTAGAAACATCATGTTCAGAGTTCTTTGAACGTAGAATCACTGGTGGATCCATTTCTATATTTTCTGTGATGCGATATTTCATATGTGGTTCCAGAAATTGCATAGCTTTTGCATATTTCCAAGTTGTAACCTGAGCTGGTAACAATTTGTTCTGTCCTAGTTTGGCTCTCTTCAAAGCTTCCCGATGGTTGTCGCGGAGCTTCCTCCACTCAGTCCGCGCAACTTTGACTGAAAAATAATAATACAATCCGTTATAAATTTGACAAACTAAAACGATGTTTTTGACAGAGATTGTCTGGTACCTACTTAAAACAATCTGGAGACATAAGGGTCTACAATTCTACATGCACTATACAAAGTTGGTTAAAATTGACCACTGCCTTCCCCTTAACGATACCGGCGTAATGTTTCAAGTCTCAAGTGAATCGAATACAATACGTCTTAATCACTACACTACCATTTCATTATTAGTCAAAATGATTAAGTGGTTCTTTGCCTAAATAATTAAATATAGTATTTTCATAAGAATATAATATTATTTAAAATAAAGGATAGACAAAACATAAAATCCTTCAATTAATTATTTTCTTTCAACTCTTTTGTTTATCATTGACTTAATGGCAACCGCGAGGTTACCATTAATAATTGGTCTTAGCAGATTATAAAAGTTACGAGTAAACAGGAGTCGGCCGGCCGCCATTCAAAAACGGGTTTTTGTCTGGTATAATCATAGATCGTCTTTACGTCTTAAGTACATAGGTATACTTTACGTGTTAGGCATATTGTTATTGGTAGTTAAGGATAATACAGCCATATACATATTATTATATGTCTGTATAAAATGAGAAATAGGTACAGCTGTGGAACATCAACTTATGAACACGAAAGTACTTACTATTTGGTATCGAACTGTCGTCAACTTCCTTGACGACACTCTGCCAGGCTTGACCTCTTGCATGCACTTCGGGATAGTCAGGATGCTGCGGGTTCCACAGACAGGGATGTGCTCGTACTGTTTCTATAAACTTCTCCATTGTGTTTATCGGTATCACTGTATAATACGGAGCGCTACAGGGCTTGCGACGTACCTGCGTACTGACTGGCTCTGCATGTCGTGCGTAGCCCTCCCTTTACAATCAAACCGGTTTTTGTGTTGAACGCCTGCCAATAGTAGTATTATAAAACCAGTTAGAACGCTTTTACACTGACGGACGTTACATTCACAAAAGACATATTAACCGTCCAGCTTTACTTACGATCTGTTTATTATAATTACACTAGTTAACAAATTATTATTTTTTTCAATACCCATAGACAGTTTATAGTAAATTTGATTTATGTCGACTCTCATATCATAATAACAAAAGCTATATATTTTTATTACGTCACGTTTTTTAAATATACCCTAAAGTTGTTTTATACGGATTTAAGGAAGGATTTAATAAAATAATTAAGCTCCTATTCAACTACGATTATCACACACCCACATCTGAACTATACAAAAACACGAAACTAATGAGTATTCATCAACTCTATACATTCAATTCTTGCATACTCATTAGAAAAATTCTGGACAAAACCATACACACACAGTTATCCTTCAACACAAAAACATCCAAATACAGCCAAAGAAACCCTAACCAAATACAGACCCGCCCCCCGCGAACGCAATATGGCAGGAAAAATATAAAGTATGAAGGTGTTCAACTATATATGTATAATAATCTACCGGTAGATATCAGGAGCACATCTTCTTTATCCTCTATCTAGGACTATATCTTAATCATAAAAAAGAAGATAAATATTACAGAACCGGTAAAACGAGCCTACTCCCAATACTTTCAATTTCCTGTATCAAATCTTGATAAAAAAATGGGTACCTGGAGTAGTGTGTGATAATTGCAGAAGTGTGCTTACAAACTGGGCTGCAGGAAAAAATAAATACTTAACATTTGGCATACCAATGCAATGGAGAAAACCAACAGAAGACTGCTACTTTTGCCTAACAAAAACAAGAAACATGTCAGGTATCCTGATGTTCTATAAGTCACAAAACCTGTGCTTCACTCTGATGGAGTTCCTTGTCTGTCATTGCCCGGTAGTTCAAATTCATAAAGTGACTCAGAATCAATCAATTTAATTGAAGAATCTTCATCGAAACAGTTCGATTTTGACAGTGATGATGATGATTTTATGAAAGATGAATCTTAAAGTGAACCTCACATGATTACGTAGAGTGAATTAAATGACCTGATGAGAGACCTTCAGCTTTCTAGAGCTAAATTTGAACTGCTTGCTTCAAGGAAGCGTAAGTGACGGGCATGGCGAATGTTTTCGTAAAGATTTAAAGTCATTTGAAGAGAGGTACCAAGGTTTTTGGGACAAAAATATGTTAGCTGATTACTGCTGGTCTATCTTGAGAGAAATTGACCCAGAGCAGTATAAAAAAAAGAAGAACTTTGAGTCATTTTTATGTTTTTGTTGTTTAACTAAGCAAAAAAATTACAATTCTTTTTTTTAATATTTCCAAAATGTGACGTCCTAATTTTTCTTTTACTTCAGTAAGGATGGTTTATTCTAAAGATACATCAATTTCATGCGTGGGCATTTTTTGTTGTAAACTAGTGTTATTATTTGTATCTACCAAGGCCATCCATTTATTTGAGCACAAAGAAAATCGGTTAAACGTGAATGTAAAAACGTAATTGAACACTGTCTTCTTTTAGTCCAGCAAAGTGTGCATACTGCATACTTATTTAGAAAGGTGCAGGGAATTTAAAAATAAAGTCAATATACTACCTATACCTTTGACCACAATATGCCTGCTGAAACAGATCAAACAGAACTGCATACAGTAGTGTGGGAGATGATTTATGCTACTGATTTATGATGATGTGCTAGTATCACTCACTCCCGGTATCATTGAACCACTGGAAGGATCCTGAAGTGATAGGAGCCCGTAAACTCTGTTGCGGGTTTAAGCTTAGGTACAGAAAGAAGAGTCAATTTCTGGGTAGGTACCTTCACAGTCAACAAAACTACCTAGCCGATAAACAAAACATAAGCACCAACGAATAAAGGTACAAGTCCCAAATGGGCTGCAGACCGCAAACTGCAAACACTACTGGTTTCGGCCTGTAACCGCGGCGCGCAGCGACCGCAGACTGCAGTACCAGTTGTGTCGCGAACCGCTTGCAGCTGCGCTTGGAATAGAAGCAACCGCGACCGCAGGTAGCGCTGCGGTCAACCGCAGCCGCTTGCCGCAGTGCCGCCTGCGGTCGGAGATGTACCTTTGTCGTCCCTTTAGTTTATCCAACAGAAGATAATCCAATTTTAAAAATTGTACAATATCACTATGTTCTAGTTAAAAATGTGATGTGCACTAACATAACTTTAAGCAAACGCAAAAAGCGCAGTGAACATAATATTGTGATCGACGAAACCAGTGATGAAGGTAAGCAATGGGATACAAAAGAACAGTACTCCCAAATATCGGAACCCGGAGAAGTATCTGGTATAAATAGTGATACTTTTGACGAAACAGACACGGCTGTTAATAGTCCTCGTACTCATCACAAAGTAGCAAACATTAATCATAAAAAAGGAACTACAGAGTTGTCTGGCACTAAACCGCTGAATGATGAAATAACTAAGCCCGATGATAAAACTCATCTGAAAAAACTACGTCATTCGAAAATGGTTCATTCCAAAGTAAAACCGTCTAAAGCAGGAAGAAGAAAAACCTCGGATAAAAATAAACCAATCTTTCCTTCTTCGAAAACGAAGGAACGTAAAACTTATAACTCTGCGAGTAACTCGCGTGTGGATAGCGAAGACAGAGATTATTATGAGAATGAAGGAGAAATTGATTATGACGCTCAAGGATCGACGCGAAAAGAACATAACAGCCTCGAGAGAGATTTTGTCGTTTATGAAATAGGCCATCCGGAGTTCTGGTACTCTGCCAACGTCCAATTATTTGAAAAATTAAGCACCCCTGATGGGAAAACTGTATGGAATGACCTCACCAAAGGAGAACAAGCCAGGTATTCGATTCAAGTTTACCTTATGTTTCTTAAAAATATTTTTGTTAAAATTAAGCACCGTAAATTGATGATCTGTTAATGGCAGCTTACAAAGCTACTTAGTTATGCTAGTTGTTAGAAGTTGGAATTTTGCGTTAAAAATCCAACAGTGTGCTTCTTTTAAGCATGCACTTAGTTGTCGCCTACAACAACATTAACTTTCCAGTGTAAGTTCCAAGGAACCCGAATGGACGGGCCAGGACCTGAATGTGCGATATCGTCCTGCTGAGTGGATTCCCAGAGAACAGTTCTCTTTGCCTAAGAGTAGTCTCTGTCTTCTGGCACCGATACGTACAGCGGACAGCGCCAATTACAACGACAGCAACGCAAACTTAAACGGTACGGTCTATCAAGGAATAAAAAGAAACAATGTAGTCAGGTATTACATGAAAGAAACTCACTAGCTCACGTATGACGACGAGTATGCGTAGGTCAGATTATGTATGTATGTTTGCTTATCGCGGTGCCATGGCGTAAGATTCTTATACTAATACTATCGACACTCTAATAGCTAATGGTTTGGAATTTGCCCCGTTTCTAAATATAACTTATTTTAGACAATCCATTTATCTGATTTATCGGTTCCTTGGTCTTCTTCGATTCTTGAAGCTTAAACTTTGCCGACAGTACGGCGATAACTCAACTTACTCATTGCGATAAAATTAAAAATATGTTAACAAGGTATATCTGAAGATGGAGGCTACATCGTTGTTCCCGAAGAGGATGTGATGGGGGTGAAAAATGAAGAGGGTATACTAAAGAAGCGGAGCAATAATAATACTGAGTCTGACTTTGTTTCAAAGTCTGAAAAACGTAATGATCAGGTGCTTATTAACGAAAAGTTCTCATGTAACAATTTCATTAGCAGCCACTTGTTTAAATGGTTTTTACGATAACATTTTGCAGGGACATCGAAGAGTGGTTGTTCGCAAATCAAGAACTCTGCTGAGCGGGACTGAGGAAAAAGTTAATATTGCCGTCCAAGGTAGGGATAAATATTTAACAATGCCACATCACCGCATGCACCACGCTCAGATTGATCTAGAAGCCCGAGCCGATGAAAACGAGCTCGTCCGTGTTGGGTAACATTTCTTATGACAACTTATTGTTCAGAATTATTTTAACGTGTTGAGATTCTATCTATAAATATATTTGCAGTGCATCTGGACGAATCGCGATCGCTGTAGCGGATAGCACGCGAATAAAGCGTACAATTATAACGCTTCAGGTCGGAAATACGGGATTAGCTGCTGCAAGATTCAGGTTCTTAGCATAAAATGATTTATATGTTTTAGTTATACCGAAATCTAGATTCCCCAATACTTTCCAGCATTGGTGACACCAGACTTCGGTATATATCCGAATCCTTCTACAGACCATAGATTGAATCTGTTTTCTACTTGTACCGACAAAAGACTTAGAGATTATTCCCACCAAAGCGGAGACAAACGGAGCAGTGCGGGGACGTGCAAGTCTCTAACAAAAGAGGAAAGATGAGATACGCGATGTGGAGTTCGACCAATATGATTGGTCGACTTTATTGCTCTTTTTGACGCGCAAAACCTTCCTCGACGCTAACTATGTTGATATAAGAATATTTGTACAGAGTTGTGACGCGAGACTGTGGGCCAGCCTTGACTCATCTGGTGAACGAGAAGATTAAATCGTCGACGATGGCTGGGCCTGTGCTGATCCCTCCGCGACATACGCGGTCTCTTAAACTGGAGCTACCACGCGAGATTCCTTTCGATATGGCTCACTGTTCCGGTATGAAACAACATTGCTTTACTTAGTACAGGGAATATATTTTTTATTTTACTTAAACTTCACCTTTAGCTCAGGTTTTAACTTTTTGATTGATCTGGTAATTACCAAATTTCTGGCGCTCTGTTGCAGTTTACTTCCATTACCCTAGGGCTGCCGTACGTATCGATACACTGGGGCATACCTTCCCCGATTTGAAACGTTCTGTGCTGGCAATAAATTGTTTAAGTCCCGGTTCAGTTGGTTGACCTACCAGAGCAGAATCTTGAAAATTTGCGCTCACTCTACTCGCGTTCGTGTTAATAGACATTTTCTCCGTATGTGTATGACAAAATATTGGAATATTTTTTACCGCAATTGAAACCGTGGCTGTTATGATAGCCATTGAGCCCCAGACTGATGCAGTTCATCGCCCCCCTTCCCAAATACTAAATTCGGCCTACGCCCCACTTAAGTAGATCATAACATTAAACATAATAATAAAAATCACTTTACAAACTAACGAAGTTTTCGATAAATGTAAACTTTTCATTTCTGATGTCCCGGTGGACGTTTCAGCGTTTTTGGCAGCACACAACAGGACCAGTTAAGGTTAATTCCACGCGCGCCTCAAAGAGATGTCAGCAACATTAAAGGGGCCCCGCAAGGGCCGACGCCGGACCGGGGCTGCGGTTTGTTCGAAAGAGATACAATACAAAGGGCTAAGAAGGAACATGGGTGGTTTTTAGGCAGTAGAAGTCTGACACCGCTCTGCCCTGAGCGGGAGGAGTTATTTTTTGATATCCCACATTCCAAAAAAAAAGAGGATAAACTATAACTCTGCACAACGCCCAGTTCGGTTTCAGAGCTGGGTTTTCCACTGAGAGTGCGATCGTCTGTCTTAAGCAAGCTGTCACCTGTCAGACTGTGACCCCTGTGACTGTGTACTGATAGGGGGACGCCGGTATACGCGTGCTACCTGGATTTGACAAAAGCTTTTGACTCAGTGAGTTATGACAAGCTGTGGGACAAGTTAGCAAGGGCGGGTGTACCGGCCGAGGTTACGCCCATACTGAGAAGCTGGTATGGTTGTCAGAAAAAACCAGGTGAGATGGGCGGGAACCTTGTCAGACGCGTATGGCATGGAGTTGGTGTGCGGCAGAGCGGACTGACCACTCCTCTATTGTTTAACCTGTGCGTAGACGACGAATCAGCCAGCTCAGCAATACACATACAGGGAGTCACATGATGACGTTTATGTCAACAATATAAGCTACGCGGACGATATGGTAGATTTGCGCGTTGCTCGGTAGAAGTGAAAATCATCCTGTTCAAGGCATACTACAAATCCTTCTACTCGAGCAGCCTATGGGTGTGTTATACCCGGCGGGCCGCAAATGTCCTTAGAGTTCAGTACAAAAACATATTCTGGATGTTGTTACGGCAGTGCATCTGCAATGTTTGCGGAGGCGTGCACAGACGGCTTTCAAGCGATTTTACAAAGCGATTTGACAGCCCCAACGGCATCTTGACGATGGTTGCGTCACGTGCTTATTGCCCAATCCAACAGAGATGGATGAAAATCATGTTGGGGCTTTGGGACGCTAGATATCAGCAAACTAGCGCAGGAGTTTGGTGGTGTCTGGCGTGCGTAAGGATGATGGTGACGTGTCTGACTTTTGTGTATGTCAAAGACTCAATTTTATTATATTATTTTTAAATTCATTTAGATAAAGCTTAAGAATTGTATTATATTGTGCTAGGATTTTTCATTTCAATTTATGTTGTGTTGTTTTGATTGTTATTTTATAATTTTTTTTTTTTTTGTAGGTTTAGGTATGTAATATTTTTTTGTGCTATGGATTTTTTATCTGAATTAAACGTTTAATAATAATAACAAAAGCGTACTGTATCTGAAACCCTAAATTTGCGTTGCAGTGTCGTTGGTGAATGATGATGACAAGTCGATAGCAGTTAGAGAAGTGGCAATAAAGAAAGGCGATCGTTGCTTTTGCGTCTGGCACTGTGACTGTGTATGCCTGTGTAAGTTCACTTTGCTCCCTGTTTCCCAGTCGGATCCCTGACTTGAAGGCTGCATGCGGCCTTGCGGCCCCTTTATTCCATTAAGACTTGATTATAGCTGATGATCCCCGGCTGCTGTGCCGCGAAATGCCGGCTTCGCGCCAGTTGGCCGCGGGGCTCTCGAGCCGCGACCGCGCGCGCCACGCTCGCTCCGCTTGCTACAAAGACGAGATCTACATCAACATATGCATCAGTGCTACTGGCGTTATTATGGCGCTTTTGCTGCTCGGTTAGTAGTTCAACTGTCACAGTGGGTGGGGAAAGGCGGGCAAAGCTGTTGGCAGGTATTGTAGATGGTGTGTCGATCGCTAGTTCTCAATCTAATCAATGAACTCAAGCTACTTTGAAAAATAAATTGCTATTAACAGATTTGCAACTAATGAAGATGTTTGTAACTTGCTATGCTAGAGCCATTAGGTTCACATCAGGACAGTAACCTTCTTCATTGATTAGATTATTTAAAAGACACAGCACGGAATCTCCTAGCAGGCACCGTCCACAGACGGCAGTACTTACCAATGAAATTCGTGGTGCCTAAAGAGCATCGAGTGCTCATCTTCTCAAATCTTCTGTCTGTCTATTTGTATATTATCTCATTTGTGTCGTATTGAGCGTAAACGCTGACACACTTGTTTATGAGAATATTTATGCTGTTGACAATGCTAACTTGAGTTGCAGCTGCCGCGGCGCGGCGTCTTTTTTGTTGTAGCTATCTATGATGATTGATGTAATGGTCTGTCTACACTGGTCTACACCATGGGCTTCAATAATTTGATTCGGTTTTGTAATCATAAACACACACATCCGTGTTTGGACCGGTGACAGGGCTTCAGTGCTGCCAGAGCTTCAGTCCACGGCCCTGTCACGTCCCGGGCACGGCTCTGATATTTATACCACTCGGCCAGTTTTTTTTTATCGTGGGGTTAGTTGCGTTGCCTGGTGTAAGAGTTTTCATGCTGCCAATGGGCCTCTGACTTGGCTTTACGTGGCCTTAAGTACCAAAATATTTTTGTTTTGCAGGTTTACTAAAGGCAATTTTGGGACAATTTTTTTTTTCTATTGGCACCTGGGGCTTATGTCAATTAGTTCAAGTACCGCGTACAATTAATCAGTACTACGAGGCCAAACTCAAGTGTCGTAAGGTGGAGTACGACGCCGACTGCTGGCCTGTGCATCCGGATACCAGGGAAAGGACCGTCCGTATGTACAGCAGGTAATGTGTAAGCATTAAGGGAACCTGTAACCGCGCGATGCACTTAGATTCTATGTAACCCTTAGACATACGGCAGAAATACTTAGAACTAAAGTAAAACAGCGGAGTTGGTAGTTTAGTAACATACTCGCATTCCCAGTGCTATTATTTTGAAAATCCAATTACATTCATTGCGTATTTTACTTTTTTGAGCAGACCCATTTGGCAAAGGTGTGTTTGTGTATGTGAGTTTAAATGTTTGTAAGCGCACCACGAAACAGGAGAAATTCCTAGTGTGGGGCAACGTCTTTTTTAAACAAAAAAAAAAAAGATATGTAGCAATGTAAAATTAAGTTATTCAAAATCTTTTCAAATGCGAAAGGCGATATCGCTTTATTTTACAGTTATATATAATTTTCCTTTGCTTTAATTTCCAGATCCATGGAATTTGTCCTCAATGTGATATTCTTTGTGAGCGTCCCTTGCCTTGTCGTTTATAATGCGATCAAGCATATATTTTCACGTTTTCGCAAATCGAAAACGAATAAAACCGGTTGCGGGGTCACCATGAGCAACACCAACAATAAGTGTTTCAGTACACACGACATGCAGGTACAAAGTTTTTATTTTGTACTTTTTTCTTTCTTGTATACAGTAAGGAATTGCACTTGTAAGTACCTACATTTGTAGTATCTGCTTCTGTGTACAAAATTATTGTGTTTGTATTTTTATTGGTAGATATCTTCTTCCTAAAATTTTTGAGCATTAGTAAAGTGCAATTCCTGACTGTTTGTAGGGAATGGCGATGCGGTGGCGACGCCGTCATGGGGGTCTTCGTAGGTGGATGACACCTCAGGCACAGGAACTCTCCAAAGAGCTTTGGAACAAAGGTCTCATGCCCGCGGTCCAATGTGAATTTGTGAGATCTGATTTTTTTATGATATGCATGTAAAAATAAGACATAGGTCTAGAGGTAAGTACGTAGTTCGAAAAGTGCTGATTATCAGCCTAGTTTGAATAAATGAGTTTTGATTTTGATTTTGTATTGACCGTCTAGTTAAAATGTTCACACTACATTTAATTTTGATGTCTAACATCGCGTGATTTGTAATCCGTAGATTTCAGTTTAGTGATTGACACAATTTTTTTGCAAACCTGCAATTTGTATTCTGAGCGTTCACATATTCACATCATACCTACCAGTAAAAATTTTTAGAAACGGTATCAGTTCTTTTTTTGTATTGGGCCTACTGTCCATGTCGTACACATTTAAATGACACGTCATATTTTCCCGACATAGAACATCGATAAACTATTCGTCAATAATAAATCGACAGCACGCTTACTGCAGTGACCAAGCAGTAACTGAGCGATTGGCTGCTGAGCTGCATGTCATGGGTTCGATTCCCAAAATGATTGTTTAGTTTAAACCATCAAACATCATGTTCTGTGCTGTGTCTATATCTTTGCAGGCAGGGGAGGTAGGTACCCTAAGTAAATAAGTGTTAAAAGAGAAAAAAAATCTATACAGAGGTTTCAACTAATAAAAAGTGGCCAAGTACGAGTCGGACTCGCACATAAAGGTTCCCTACCAAAACGAAAAATTACGTTTGTGGTATGGGCACCCTGCTTAAATTTTTATTTTATTTTGTTTTTAATATTTGTTGTTATAGCGGCAACAGAAATACATAATTTTTGAAAATTTCAACTGTCAAGCTATCGCGGTTCTTGAGATACAGCCTGGTGACAGACAGACGGACGGACAGCGAAGTCTTAGTAATAGGGGCCCGTTTTATCCTTCAGGTACGGAACCTTAAAAATGATCTCTTTACTCTTTCAAAAGAGCACGACATACATTTTTTCAATTTTATATTTAGGTACTTATTTGCTGATGCTATGGCTATTGTCAACAGATGCGGCCACTGCTCCGTGAGGGAAAGCAAGTAGAGCCACAAGAGCCTGACGCAGACGAACACAACGCTCACGACTCCTGCCTCGATTCTGAACAAGAGGACACCGACTACGTCCTCGCTCAGATGCAGAAGAGTCGGGAATCGCTCTCGGTAAGATTTTTTTAACCTTCTTTTCGAGCAAACTTTCTTCAAACTATAAGTGTAGAAACGCCAGCGCATCAAGCTGCTATAATCTGTCAAATTTCTTTATTAGAGTTTCAGCTTTGTCCCTAAACCGTTAGGTTCAAGCTAGATTGTTGGGCGTCTCACGTACCAACTGTCTATTGGTGTTCGACGGTTGTCCTCCGGTATGAATTTGTCCCCGGACATGTGTGTGACTACTTTCTAATAAAGTACGGACTGGTCTTAAGGTAAAAACCCGCGAAATTCGAATTTTCTTACGTTTTTTGCAATTTCCCGGTCAGTGTCAGGTCGTATGTTTAAATAAAATGGGATTCGCGGCAATAACAAATGTTTATTTAGGTACTGAATATTACTTATTAAAATCACCAATACAACAATATAATACCGTCTCAGTTCATAAAGGTCCCTTTTTTTTTTTTTTTTTTTTGGGGGTTGGGAAATCATCAAATAACCCCTCCCGCTCTTGGGCAGAGCGAAAGGGAGTGTCAGACTTCTACTGACTAAAAACCACCCATGTTCCTTCTTAGCCCTTCATGTCGAGGCCGCGGTATCCCTTGCGAACAACCCGCAGCCTCGATAGGCAGCAGCCTCGACAGGTCATAAAGGTCCCTTGAGTGACAATTTGATGAAAACGGCATTCTTGAGACCTTTAGGAACTGAAGATTTTAATCATTATTACTCAGTAAATAACTAGGTAGGTACTACTAAATACCTGCTACCTTGTCGCATCAACCTTAAGATTTACTTGTTGAAAAAGAGTACCTAAGTAGGTATATTCAATCGATGTGATTTCACAGGATAGTCAGCGCAAACCCTATTCTTACTTCTGCGAAACGTTGTTTTTTGCAGATTTTGAAGCAGCAAAACTCGAAGGAGAATACGAAAACGACGATAAATTAAGACGATTTTTCTTACGCTAGTTTGTTATATTATATATCACACATGTAAATGTTTGTTGTACCTAGTTGGAAGTTTTTGTAAAAACATTTTGTGTACTTACATAATTAATTTAACTTTATGATACTGAGTAGATTATTTTATTTGAATAAAATTGTATTATTTATTGCCTGGTTTTTATTTACTCGTAATTATTATTCAAATAGATATCCCGTTTCAAACTATTCTTTTCGAAACTACAAATACAACGTTTACTACAAGTACTGGTAGTAAACGAAACAAAATTTAAAAAAACTTATTTTTTGGACAACTGCAAAGCTGTCATTGTCAAAAATGACGTAAACGTAAGAAATGTCAAAGTCAAACGGCAGCTGATGAGCGATCGTGTGGCATCGATTTCGATCCATAGCGGCGCTATCTTATCATTACATTATTATTATTAGAAAAGCTATATCATCCACTTACGCAACGCTTTAGGCTATGTAAGTAATGCGTTTATTACTGAGGCCGATAGTTCTAGCTAGGAAGGCGCTGCAGGCGAACAGGAACGTCTGCGTGCAGTTGAAGCATCCATTCACAACAGGTACGACGCTCGTAGCGCGCGTGTGTATACTACCGATATATAAATACGGAAGGACCTCGTTCACGGTCTATTTTGGAATCGTGCCAGTTAGATACGTCGAGTTCAACTAAACATACAAACTTGATTCGTGTTTTTAGCGTTAGTGTGGAGAGCCATGGAGGATAAAGAGTCTTTGAAGAAGAGACTGACGCCGCTGCAGTATCATGTTACCCAGGAAGCTGGCACTGAAAGACCGTATACAGGTTAGACTGTCAGTAGACATTTATTTGATGGTTTTCTCTTTGCAGGAACCTTCCTAATTGAAGTGTTTACATAAAAATAGCTCATGTTCATGGATATTAAATTTCTCAAGTATCATAATATTAATTCATCCTTCCTCTCAATTATTTTTAATTTAAATTTTAGTTTGAATAGGCATCTTTTAAAATTATGTATTTGTTCAATTTTGCAGGAGCTTACAACAAATTCTATGAGGAAGGCATGTATTGTTGTATAGTCTGTAGACAAGATTTATTTACCTCTAAGACAAAGTATGACTCAGGATGTGGTTGGCCTGCATTCAATGATGTTCTCGACAAAGAAAAAGTTACTTTACACCAGGACACAAGCGCAGGTATGACACAACATGCTACTCTATGTCTAGCCAGTGTAAATATGTGACTAAAAGCATGAACAATAATGGTTTTAAGTTACATTCTTGCTGATTGAGCTAAATTGTTTGTCTTGAATATCGAAGCATTCATAAATGGATAGAAAGTACAGATGATTTATGTAGATTATTGATTGATACTTACTTTAAAACCTACTTTTAATTTATATACAAAAATCTCTTGTACTTTTAATTCATGCTCGAATTACCTTTAAGCATTCATTGAAACCAACAATATGGAACAAATTTTCAATGCCATTCAGTAGCACACAGAGCATTTGACATAAAAGACCGGCAACAATAGGTTTTCCAAAGCAGGCCTCCATTCAAGGTTGCTGTCTAATCCCGTCCATTGTTGATATCCTTCATTCCAATTTTAGAAGTGAGTGACAGAGTAACTACAAGATTTTGTAACAAGTGCCTAAATAAAACTAACAAAGCTGGAATAATACAAGTAAAATTCTAGCATATTGACTACGAAGTCATAACTTTGCTGTCATTTATTTATAGAATTGGAAACTTACCCATGGCTATGAAATCATCGCTTTTTCAGCAATATCACAGGTGTAAATTATGTATCATTAGCTGCATTAATTCTCTATTTGGCATGAAAAGTGCCAGTAGTGGATGGCATAATTATACAATTTATCAATCATTCTCATTTATGCTCACCAGTTTTTGCCCACTCATTCAAACATTGTAATCAAATTACAAGTCATGGCCAAACAGATGACTTTTATATTCTTATCAAATACCTGATACCTATTTACACATAAAATTTCATCACATGTCATGATATGCTGCAGACTGTATTGTGAGATTGTGACATCCTACCCTCAGGCTATCTAGTTACCTTGACAACTTACTTATATAGACATACAATGCTACTTCCATATTGTGATACATTGCCTTATACGCACTTTGTGTTGTGATCATGACCATGGCCTTCAACTTGAACAATATATATTTGTATATATTATCGCATTACAATAATGTACAATGATTCACACAAAACGAAAAACGAGCAGACTAGTTTTTATTAGTTCTCTTTTATAATTCAGTTTCTTGAGAAAGCAAAAAATCGGTACATACAATCGTAAAAAAACAAACTAATTCACAATGAGTCAGCCAATTAGGTATCAAGTAGACGCTATTATGACGCGAGAAGTGCTCTAAATAATTGTAGAAAAGGAATTGTAATTTTTCTACTAGCTTTTAGAGAAACTGTTATTCATTAAATTCTTTATCAACCAGTCAGCAAAGCCTTATCAGTACTAACTTCTCCATTTAAAATTATAATTAGTGTGCCCACATAAATAATACTACCATAACTGTACTAATGTTTACTCTTTTAAGTAACAACGCGAGAAGGTGTTTCAAAGTAATTTTTTTCAAAGCCCACATAAGTGGTAAACATAGACACTACCTATGTCGTATGTACCTATTATATGCATATATTTTCACTTCTCATATACTATAATATGTTATTAAAAAGCTAAAGTTTGATATCCTATTAACTGTCGCGTATTATGTAAATATTATAAAAATTGATCTCATTAGGACAATAGTCCTTGTAAGTACAGCAGCATGTATAATAATTGATATGTTTTGAAAGCGTGTATAATGTTATCATAATCTGAAATCAAGAGGTTGAATCTCGACTCGAGTTGATTTCAGGGATAAGCAGTGCTCTTAAACTTTAGGCTATAACCTATTTCGGACTGCTAAACAATTCTCGAGTTTCATCAATACGGAATTGCCCGTCGCGCCGTCGTCGTCGGCCTTCCCGTGACGCTTTCACTCTTACCAGCTCTATAAGTTAGTTCTCACTTCCTATATATACGGCGGACTATAGGTAGGTATTTTAAATACTACTTCTCAAAAATAGGATAACACCACATCCAATTTAATTTCCATTATGTATTATAGACTTGATATTATTTTAATTAATTCGAGACCTGAATCGCATGCGAATAGATTAACATACATAACAGCATGTGCTTTAGTTTTTACTGTTAGAAAGGCATGAATTACAAATTAATACAATTAACTTAACATGTTTTATTCAAAACTTGTACATTTAAGTTTGATGATGATGATACCTGAATTTTATTAGACATGCCCAATAAAATTTAACATCAACCAAAAAATAACTTAAAATATCTTATTTTCTTTTATCTACTTACTTGATATTTCAGGGAACCATTATAGACACAATATGTACCTAATTATGTATGCAGATTGTAAATATTATGTACTTAAGTATTTTATTTATGCCCGCCATAAAACCTGGTGATGGGAAAATGGATTCTGGTGCTAATACATTTTATCTTTTTTCTGTCTTCCCCGTATCCTTGACCATCCTCCGACACAATCCTGACTTCACAACAAACGTAAGTCGGCCCTGATTGGTAATCACTGGTTAACTTCAATTTGATGCTTCGTCTATCTACGTTTAATATTTTGGAAATGCACTGTGTGTCAAATCGTCTTTCATTACACAAATACGGCCTCACTCGCATATAATATCGCAATGTATTCATGCTATTTTACATAATTTTTAATCTCGTCCAACTCTCTGGTTGGGCGGTCACAAACAATACACTAATGATCACACAATTCATTCTGGATGCGACCGTAACATTGGGTTACTGCATCACTCGCTACATAACTGTTACACGCCTTTTTGTGACATCACCTTAACCGTTCTGGAATGCGCATGATAAATAATATGCATTTGTCCTCGCAACCTGAACTGCCCCGTCTTGTCCCGTCCCGCCTGTGCTCCTCCTGGATGGCTGCCGGCTGGACTGCGCCGCGGCTGATGACGACGCGCTACCACCACATCCTCACGACACCAACTCTGTGAACCTCATACTCGGATATATTCATGTCATTCATTGTGAAATGTAAATATGGCTTTTGGTGAATGGACCTGGTGTGTGAAATAAAGTTGGAGCAAATATATTACTGGTTTTAACACGGCCAGGTTTGGTGCGAACTGAGGTGCGATGCTCCAAGTGCAACGCTCACCTGGGACACGTGTTCGATGACGGGCCAGCGCCCAAACGAAAACGTTTTTGCATTAATTCTGCCTCCTTGGACTTCATACCTGCTGAAGAGAGGAAAGACTAACGTGTCACCATGTGAATAGTCATACATAACTAAGAAACATTGCCTTGTTTGTAGTTATAAGTAAGAAAATGCTTTGATCAATTAATTCGGCAGAATTGTATACTCAATTATCAGTTTGATATTAAATTAAGTTTTTTTTTTGCTTTTAATCAGGTTTCGAATAATTCATTGTAAAATAGAATCTGAAGATTGTATTTTTGTACGAAGTGCCACTAGAGAAACCCTGGCCTAACACATCACACACGGGTTCTTTTATTTTTGTAACGTCGTATCTACCAGATTGTAATATATCGCTACTACGAGGCAGCTCTTTTTTATCTAAAAACTTTATTTTAGTTACCAAACCGAGTCATTGTTATTATTTTTATTTTATATCCACGCAATCAAAAAATTTCCTAGTCCTATAACGGAACAGTTACGAAGTAATATTATGACGGGAAGAAGAATGATAAGTTGGTCTAGGAGATTATTTTTGCCGAGGATCTTGATTTGTTATTAATTTATTCTCTACCATTAAACATAGAGGTACTTTTGAACTTGAGTACAAATCTTTGTTCATAGTAGCTGCTGATTATTTATTAGTCACGTAGGTATATAAATACTACAGTAAATATATTTTGTAACTCTCAAACTTGATTTTAATTAGCACTTGTGTGTTCAAGTACAATAACGCCCTTCCCAAATCCCACTACAGAACCTTATGAATGCTAATGGGTAGGGCCCATTATCTTGACAGCATTGCGTTACTTTAGCCTTTAACGTGTCTTAAGAGGTCAGTAAAACGATTAAGTAATCATGGTGAGTCTTTTATTACAGTATGGTAGTAGGTAATTTATATGCACAAGTCGCTCATACATGGCACTGGTGTTACAACTGTCAAAAAACATGAAAAATGTTGTAACCACATTAAATGTCTTGTTCAGTTACCTATTACAATAATTAATACATTTTTAACTTATACTACGTACGTAATTACAGTTACTTTCTCAACATAACATTCTATGCATACTCAAATTCATCTTCATGATCACATTATGTAGTTAATACACTTCTTACAATATTTTAGTAATATAGATACTGAATAACTTTGTTCAAGCTCTCTTGAAGTTTTGGCTACAATTTTTTACATTTCTACATTATTGCACAATTTGGTATGGGTTGGTGCAGTCGGTATTGATTATTATGAACTTGTTAAAATATAATCACTTTGCAACATTATTCACGAATAAAACATGTAGTTTTAGGCCGTATTATAGTTTTTGATTACCTTATCATACAAATTTGAATACTATCTACATATGAGTCTATTGTGCGAATTACTTATAACTGCGTCATAATGGTCAGTGGACGATATATTTTTTATCTTTCAAATAAAATTAGCTGAAATGTAATCAAAAATAATATTTCAGAATAAAAAATAAAAAAAACTTAATTAAAAATTATCCTTATGTCAGAAAGTAAGTATACCAATAGGATCTTTGTCATTGTTACATCAGGATATTATCTCAACTGAGGTATTGATATAATAATCCAGTTATTGTTTAAAATATACAGGGTGAAAGGGACATCGACACAAAAACGGTTTCCATGTGTTCAGTAAATCATACTGCACCACGCTACAAAATAAAATGTTCATCGTTAGTTATAAAATATATGGAACAAACTGTTTGTGTTTAATTACCGCTGGAAAATTTGTATGTTGGGTGGGTCTGAATGATGTACTGAACATGTGGTAACAGTTTCTGCGTCGATACCCCTTCCACTTGTGTAAGAAATAATATAAGTTTGAAATAAAAGCAAGTCATACAAAATGCACCAACCTGGACTGCACAGATTCTACATAGCGTAAATTGGTCACGTTCATATTGTCAATGAGTAGTTCTACTCTTCTCTAACTTGTGTCTGTACAATTTACATGAGGCTTGCCTGTGCCGCAGCCTCCGACCGACTCGTCACTCGTCTGTATCATACACGTCCCCATACACTCACTCGACTCTCACACACTTAAAATAATGAATACATATCAAAATAAAATTGAACAGCGTCTGTCGGCACAACCTAAACAGTAAAAGCAGAGAGACATCTTGCAAGTCTTACAAATCAATGTAAATAAAATACTTGAATGATTAAATACAAATAAATGGATATAACGGAATCCTATATTTCCTACTATTGTCGTAACAATAATGCGTAATGACGTAACTCTATCGATAAATGAATTATCTAAGTCTATTATTTATTAAAATCTATTGTTCTGCACACATATAATTATTTATTCCTTGCTCTAATAAATACTTACTGTTTGTGCCATAAAGGAGACGATCACCGATATATTTTCTCTTTGCTAATATAAATCAGCTGAATAGACTTTATAAACTTAATACTATGTAAATGCTTCACCTCATGACTAACAATAAAATGCTCTTCAAAATTTCAATGTAAAATAATGATTACGTCACGCGTCCAATGTCTAATGAGAATATTTTTGGCGTATTTCTTCAACAATATACCAAGTAAATTAATCAATTTAGAAGAATATCGAATTAACTGCTTTACCAATAATAATAATCATATAATCTCAAAACGTAAATTAGAAGCCATAAGCGATTTTAAATAAATTAACAATTATCATACATAAAACTATCACTAACTAGTAACTACCGAAAGCAAAGAAGCAGCAGAAGCCATCAGTGTCTCGTATACTTTAATACGTGATACAAATTATACGAACCGCACTGAGTTCACAATCAAATGCTTACATGTACCAATCAATGCTCTAACAAACGTTAAAATAATAAAAATATTTCGAAATAGGAATACACATAAAACAGAATGAAATTAAAGTTCCATTCAGTCGTCCCCAGTCAGTCCGCGTGCTTCGCTCTGTATTGAAGTGTTTCCGCCAACTGCCTCAACAACTATCATCACAGTGTATAAGCTGAACCGATACTATCGTAACGCCTCTACTGTACTCTACTATTTATACTTTACAAGGTCGCCTAAACATCTGCCAGTCTTCGTTTGCAGCTATAATATTTCGTATTATTTCAAAAATTCGTACCTAAACTTCTAATATCTATCTACACTATCCGATCTTACCGTACAACAGTCAAGAGAAACACGTCAATCAGAGATCACCTCGCTAAATGAACAATTAATATCGCTACTACACAACACTACGATGATTTATAGTTAGTGGACTGCACTTTATTATCGATCTCTTTCTTGTAAAAATATTACCTCTATTATATTCAACGGGCAGCAGTTTTACATTTAAAATAGGTATTGCTCTAATAAGGTTTCGTCACAGATATCCACAAGGTTCACAGTCTCGTGGTCCGTGCGTGTAGTCCACAGGCACTGAGGGCGCTAGTGTGTCGGCGCGGGCGGCGCCGCCGGCCTGCGCTAATGTCCCTTCGCCGCCTCCTTGGCCGCCATGATCAGAGGCGTTAGCGACGCGAGCGGCCGCGCCATTTTGAGGAAGGGGTGCTGTAACAACACGTTTTCAATTACGTTATGGGTATAGAACCTCATGTTCAGAATTCGAGATCATGTCTTTGTAACTTCTACCAACACTTCATCATTATTAGCTTTCGCTTTTCCTTACTTACGGGGTCATCACAAGAGATGAAAAATAAAATAGTACCTTTAGTAAATCGAGTGCGGTGGCACGTCTCTCGACGTCCACCTCGAGGCACTGGTCGAGGAAGTCTTGGAACACTGTGCTGAGCTTCTCCTTGTCCTTGATGTCCGGCTTGCCATTCGTCGCTATTAGGTACAGCGCGCGCAACGGGTTCTCGTTCAAGTATGGCGGCTCACCCTCTATCATTTCGATCGCCATTATACCCAATGACCATACGTCCACCTGAACGGAAATAACAATGATATACAGCCATACGTAAGAGGTAAAGACGTTTTAAGTATGTAAATAAAAATACTGATCGATATAAAAAACTCCATAGAAGTAAGAAAGCTGGACTCGTGTCATTGCTTTCTGACATCCACGCGGACGAAGTCGCAGGTAAAAGCTAGCGTTTATATCATAACAAAACGTACCACAAAATGGTGTCAAAGTGTTAATGGAATACACGTGGCTCGAGTAACTAATACACATTACAGAAAATTAACACCTCTGTAGTGACAATTAAATCACTACTTGACAATTTAACATTCATAAACATAATATCGTCAATGTACCTATTTTTTTCATGGTGATAAAGCTGAATACCAGTCTTTTCAGAATTCATAAAAAATATATAGAGGAATACATTAAATCCTATCTTCTATACTAATATTATAAAGTTGGAGAGTTTGTTTGTTTGGTTGGTTGAACGCGCTAATCTCAGGAAGTACTGGTTGGAATTGAAAAAATCTTTTTGTGTTGGATAGTCCATTTATCGAGGAAGGCTATAGGCTATATTCCACGCGGACGATGTCGCGGGCAAAAGCTAGCGTAACACAAAGGATGAATCCGTCTTATCGGCCCTTGTATGTCATCCGTCAAAGCGAGAGATGTTGCTTGCAAGTGCACTCTTCAGTATCAGTAGTATTCTTTGATTCTTCAGGCGCAGAGGTCTAGGTTTATTTTAATCTATCTATCTATATCAACGACCATACAGCCACTAGACGCCTAATACTTGATCTAATGCACGTAACAAATTCTGTCAACTTGCTGAGGTGCGGGGGAACGGGGTACTGCGTTCTGATTGGCCCTTTCAAGTTCATTCCATTTCACTAGAGATGGGACAGGTTTAAATCAAACAAGAAAGTATCGATATTTTTTTATTGTATTTAATAAAAACATAACTTGCATTTAAGTACCTTCTTTATTCTGAATATGATTGAATCATGTAGGTACATTCAAAAATAATTAAAACAATATTTTAAAATTATTTCCGTAATTATTCCAAGCTATGTTCGAAGTCTTTGGCGAGGGAGGACTAACTTAATTGAATGCAGCGCGCAATGTGATAGAGTTGTGATCTAACTAGGGAGTCTCGGGACTCACGTGGCTTTTTTTTAGGTTTATTCAATTTTAGATGAGAAACAAGCCGAAATGTTTTGTTCACCAAAATATCTTGTTCACAATCACAAGCATTAGCAGATTATATAAATTCCGAAATAAGGTAGTGTGTGGTGTGGGGTGCACAGTTATCGCACACACAGCATATTTATGAGATAATAATATATTTTCATGAGTAAAAAATAAGTGAGAAGAAAGTAAAATAACACTCTTTTTTTTGGGGCAGTCGTGTAAAAATGGCAAGACTGTCAAAAAACAATCTTCGGTAAAATGACGTGAACATATTACACTATAAGTAGATGGAATCCAGTTCTCTCGCTTGGTTGCAATTACCCATTTATTTTTTAAATCAGGATCGTTTGCGTATGTACAGTACAATTAATCGTTAAAGTTTCTTAATAATAATTTATTAACTGTATCTGTTGTAATTTTTAATTATTAACAATATATTTTTTCCTTAAATAAATTTAGTTATAGGTTTTTGTTGCTTTATCGATAACAGAAGTAGTCATACGATTTGTAACATCACTAATTATGTTTGCTTAAAATCGAGGGAAAGAGATGGCGAAAAAAATACTTTCAAAAGAAAGAGACGCAATCATAAAAGACATCAACATTGACCAGTATACGATGAACTCCGAAAAATAATGTTAGAAAATTAATCTTATTTAGATTATGGAACTATTAACTTACCGATGAAATGTGATACCGTCTTTCGGGAAACTTGAAGTTCGGCTTTCTTTATCACACCAACGTACTGTACACGGGGCCATATTATGTCTATTTTCTCGAATTTTCAAAGGTGTAGTGCGGAAGTGTTTACGGCTCACAGAAGTGGTCGATACTAATTCGAACTTTGTGAGTGACGACATGCATAAGATTTTTACCCTAATGTGTTGACAGACATTTGTCGCCAGTTATTAGGCGTCTAGTGGCTGTATGGTCGTTGATCTATATATATAAAAATGAATTGTTGTTCGTTAGTCTCGCTAAAACTCGAGAACGGCTGGACCGATTTGGCTAATTTTAGTCTTGAAATATTCGTGGAAGTCCAGGGAAGGTTTAAAAGGCGAGAAGTAGGTAGGTAGGCAGGGTAGTAGGTAGGCTAGTAGGATAGTAGAGTGTATGGTTGGTAGGTAGGGTAGTCGGTAGAGTAGTAGGTAAGTAGGGTGGTAGGTAGGTAGTTGGTAGGAAAAAGAGCATTGCAACGCATGCCGGGTACAGCTAGTAAGTAATATAACGAACCTTAGGCCCATACTGCTTCCGCGTGACGACTTCTGGCGCCATCCAATAAGGTGTGCCGACCATCGTCGTCCGCTTGTTTTGTTCAGGAGATATTTGGGCGCAGAAACCGAAGTCAGCTGTAACAATATGTTGTTGTTATTTATTTTGATATCAGACTAGAAGTATCGTTGGTGTATTAAGCCGCAAGAACGAAAGCTGAGAAGTGGTCTTAGATTTGGTAACCATGTAATATTTTCTCAGTAGTAGCCCGATGTCCGTATTTGTGTCTAATTTATAGTAATAGGCACGAGACAAAAACACAACTGGGGTAATTGTTCAGCAAGAAACACAAGCACACTGGGAACACAGCGGTAGCGTTAATATAGAGTAGGTAGGTCCTGTAAAGCTACCCCTGCCTGCGCTGCGTGCGCTGTGCTGCGGCCTGTGCTGTATGCAGGAAGAGGCACCCTGGTGCATGCTTTTTGCCGACGACATTGTTCTTGTCGGTGAAGATGGACCTGAGATCCAGAGTAGATTGGAAAAGTGGCAACAGAGGCTGGAGAATGTAGGCTTGAAAATCAGTAGAACTAAAACCGAATACATGTTCTGCGATTTCGGCGGTCTCCAGCCCTGAACTCATAGCGCAAGATGGCGCGTTTCTTCCGGTCTGCTCCGACTTTCGGTATCTCGGTTCACTCGTGCAAAGCGACGGCGAAATAGACCGTAGTGTTAAGCACAGAATTAACACGGGATGGATGAAATGGCGGCAGGTCACGGGAACAATCTGCGACTCCCGCTTTCCCCTTAAACTAAAGGGGAAGATTTATAAAACAATGGTTAGACCTGCTGTCTTGTATGGATCAGAATGTTGGGCCACAAAAGGGATGAATGAAAGGCATTTGCATGTGGCTGAGATGAGAATGCTTAGGGGGATGTGCGGTGTTACGCGAATGGATAAAATAAGGAATGAGTACATAAGAGGAAGTCTGAAAGTGGCGCCGGTGACTGAAAAGTTGTGTGGAAATCGGTTGTCGTGGTATGGGCATGTGATGCGGAGGAATGAGGAAAATGTTGTGAGGAAGGTTTTAAATATGAATGTGGAAGGATATACGAGTAGAGGAAGATCAAAGAAACGATGGATGGACTGTGTTAAAAATGATATGGTAAAAAAGGAGGTGTCACATGAGATGACGAGAAACAGAGAAGTATGGAAGAGGAAGACATGCTGCGCCGACCCCAAATGAATTGGGATAAGGGCAAGAGAATGATGATGAGGTCCTGTAAAGCTAACAAATCTACATCTGACAACTTAACAAGCGAAAACACTTGTCGAGGAAGCCGAGCCAGTCAGGAATGACTTTTTAGATTCATGCATTAAAAGTGAATCAAGTCGCGTCGTTCCACCCGAAACGAGGCAAATTACATCTATATCGCTTCTTCTTCCTCGTTTCCTCATGACTCGTGACCACATGAGGTCGTTGATTTCTTTACCCACGTTCTCCATGCTGGACGGTTTTCACCCACGCGGATGCCTGGAAATTCATTATGCAGACTTCCTTCACCACATCTGTTCATCGAGTTGGTGATCTTCGATCTTTTTTACATAAGGCATTATAAAAGAAGGTCCACATAGTAGGATACTCACTCAGCTTCACTTGTCCATCCAACCCGAGCAGTATGTTGTCGGACTTAATATCCCGGTGTATGACGTGGTTTGTGTGCAGGAAGTGCAGCGCCTGCAGTACCTCGCGGCACACGGCTGCGATCTGCCCCTCGTCCATACACGTCTCTGTGACCACGTCCGTGAGCGAACCGCCCGCTAAGTATTCCATTACCACCCATAATTCCTACAAAAGAAAATAGTCAAACAAACAACGAATAAAGTCACTTGCCCGTAGCCCTAAATTATCAGATAACTATTAAAAGGCTCAAACGCCACCACTTATGGGACTTTATAGAATAAAGTAAATTCTTTTGAGAGGCAGATTCTTCACTGGAAAATTGGACTGCACTAGTCAATTACCACACAAAAAATATGTTAAAGGTCTACAATCAACCGATTGCAAAAAAAAAAAAGTAAAATGGGAAAGTGTAGATACGTTTACAAAAATTAATTCATATTTTCGTTTAGTCGTGTGTATTTTGGATTCGAATTATTCTGGCGATGAAACGCCAGAATAATTTGAATCTAAAATACACACGACTAAACGACGTCAGTGTCCCATTATAATAATTATGTTGATTTCACGCGACACAATCTAAACTCGCCCCGCCAAGTTAATGCAACATCTGACGTCAAACCACCTCTTAAGTAATTTGCATGGAAGTCATGATTACAATCTATGATATTCAACCATAAACTGTTAAAGAATATTGGCACCATGCCAAATTATTCTTTAGTGGCAGAGAAAATATAGGGCTAGTATACAGGGTGGTGCCGACAATACGACAATAAATGAACCCACTGGTAGTTCTAGTCCATAGGAACATTATTAAACTATCAAAAAAGTTTTAACACCAAAATAAAAAAAATGAAAAAACAAAACAATAAAACTAAGTAGCATAAAACTGTTAACGAAATACATTACAATTTACAAACAAATATTGGTTTACTAACCTTAGGATTAATTTGCACCGATTAACGAGTGGAAATAAAATGTAACAAAAGAATTTGGTAAAGACATTTAGGTAGTTTGTTGTCGTATCGTCGGCACCACAAAGGTGTTAGGATTTATTTTATAGTTTAAAAATGTTCCTATGAACTAGAACTACCAGTGGTTTCATTTATTGTCGTATCGTCGGAACCACCCTGTATAATAATACACCCACATTTCGCCAGTTATGTTAGTATCAGTAAGATAAGGATATATTATAATATGCATACACATAATATCCATTGGGCAGCAGCTCACCAGACAACACTCATTGGAAGGTCCTGCCATTTCAATGGCAGATGCGGAACGTTTTACCCTAGTTCCCGTTCTATATGACTACACGCATATTATTCTCACAAATATATGCAGAAATCAGGAAAAAATACTCACTTCATTAACTAGATAACTGTCGAGATAGTTGACTACATTGTTATGTTTGTTCTCCCGCATCACAAGGATCTCATTGATGATTAGCTCTTTCTTCGGCTGCTGACTAAGGTTCATTTGTTTGATTGCTACCTCCATACCCGTCGACGTTTCTATCGCCGTATACACTGTACCTGATGCACTGGAATGGAAGAACGAAGAAAGTTATGATTTAATGTCAAAGAGGTAGAGTTCATATTTCAAAAACATGTCTGTAATTTCTAATTCTGCCAAAACAGAGAAGAAAAGAGTTGGTGATCAATTTTATGTTCGTTTTCTGTAGAACTTACCCTTGGCCAATCTTTTCCATTTTGGTGTATTTTCTATTGGGGTCACCAACACTAACAATAGTTCTTAATTTCTCTAATATTTCTTCATCAGTCATTTTCTTTTTCCTTTGCTGCTGGGCCGTTGCTCTTCTGTAAATTAGATTTTTTATTAGTTGTTTAATGAATAGGACCAAAGTTCTCTAAGGACATCTATCTTGGAATAGACAACTAGCTTTAACCATCTGTTTAACAGATTAACTCCTTGACACTTGTATAGTGCCTGTAAATGGCTTTTTTGAAGGTATCATGTGATTAAAAGAGTGATGGATATGAATCTTCATGGATGGAGATAAAAAGGATGGATAGTGTGAGGAAAGACATGAAAGAAGGACAAAACGGTAGGGTCCCGATTGACAAGCGAGAATGCAGGAAAAAGAAACGTGTTTCGTCGACCCCAATTAATAGGACCTGGGTAAGAAGATTAGGAGTTCATACCCGGTTTCTGTATTGGTCTGCTGCGCTCCATTAGGCGCGGGGGGCGGCGCGTGTGTTGGGTGCGGCGGATGCGGGACGTGCGGGGGCGGGGTATGCGGCGCGCCCGCCGGGTTCTTGTTGCGGTCCAGCACCGCGCCTGATCCCACCTCCGCTCGACTGCAGATCTGAAGAGACGACTTGTATATTAATAATAATAATAATTAAAGTGATGTACTAGGTTAGATAAACGTCTCCTCTCTAGACCAGAATTTCTTCAGGACATGATTTGGCTTTCACCAAGGCGTAAACGAGCGGAGCAGGGAGGATATGAGCATGATTCGATCAATCAGGGTCACAAAATTGATTGACTGCCGTGCGTCTCCTCTACACTCCACTCGTCTTTGCTGGGAACAGGGCCTGCCTACAAGGCAACCTATGATACTCATCGGTTCATTAAATTCTCCAAATAAAACAAAAACACGTAAATCGCAATTAAGAAGGCGTGAAATACGGACAAACCTACAAACATTTCTAAAATTCGACTCGTTCCGACTTTTATGCTGGCTTAATAAAGCCGGCATGAAAGTCAGACCAATCAATGCAATAGCATAATGACCTAAGGAATATATTAACGATGTTTTGAAATTAATGTATGTCATTAATATAATGTTGTCGTTATCAAATGAGCCTCTCGATTACGGCTCTTGTAGATACCGAAAAAATAGACATAAGTAATTAAATTGAATGACGTGACTTGAAGTTTAATTTTGGTACATATTTGAGGAAATCCAGTATTATTCAAAATTGAAGTTATAATAGGATGTTAAAACAATGCTAAAATTGAGTAGGAGGAAAACTATTAAAATACCTAAACATTAAATAGGAAAAAAATAACCATTTTGTGGGTTGTAGCCACAGAACAGAAAAAACAGGTAGAAGTGTTATGTTGGCATGGCACGGCTGTCATAAGTGCTCTCTGTGTCGCCTACTCTCAGATTTTCGATACCAGTCGTGTTTTGTTTTTTTTTGTTCTAGAAAGTTCCATGCTACTTTTTTTTTTTTTTTTGGGGGTGGGAAATCATCAAATAACCCCTCCCGCTCTTGGGCAGAGCGAAAGGGAGTGTCAGACTTCTACTGACTAAAAAACCACCCATGTTCCTTCTTCGCCCTTCATGTCGAGGCCTCGGTATCCCTTGCGGACAACCCGCAGCCTCGACAGGCGTCGGCCCTTGCGGGCCCCTTCCATGTTGCTGACATCTCTTTGAGGCGCGCGTGGAACACGAACGCGCCGTCGACACGGCTGTCGTCGTCATAAGACGGACGGACGGCGAGCTTGCCCATCACTCATCGTCCACAGGCCCGCGTCTACGGTGGCCGGAAGCCATCACGTGGCCCCCGACGCCCGGAGCGCCTCCCGCGGCGGCTGGGACGAGAGGTTCTCTCCCTCTCACGTTCCGCCACCTCCTTCGCTAGCATCACTGCTTCGCAGAAGGAGGCGACGGCGTCCCATTCCTCCTCGCCCCGGACCATGGCTTGCACCAGGGCCGGAAAGTTCCATGCTACTCAATTAGTGATGTGGTTAAGATCAGTTGCAGATTTGATCGATAGATGTCGATAAAATAAAACAATGTTATACTTAGGCCCGAGTTCACCAAATACATCATAACCATTGATTACATAACCGGCCCGTTAACATTTAACAGTTGTTTAAACGAACCGCGTTTTTTTAATGTTCACCATCCATTTGTAACCAACGGTTAACTAAACAAACGTTTTTGAACGATTGGTTCGTAAATGATTGAATGGTATAACATTGTTTTGTAAAGATGGTCATGTACCTGCATAACTTTGCCTTTAGGCGACTGACATCGAAAAATGGCAGCGTAACATTATTATACTACGAAATGAAATGCTTACTATGTCAACGCAATGTCCGTTATCGTGAACGTATTTATTATTTAGCACCCTTTTTCTTCTCGCCCGCATCTGTTATGTCAATGTCATGTCGTGTTATTATTTTATTGTCGTCGAAGTGATTCAAGTTATTTTCGGTCCAGAATTAATTAATTAGTGATGGAAGCTATACGTATAAGTACGTATTGTAAGCGTACAACAAATTTCACCCAAGATGAGAAGTCAGTTTTAATAGAACTTGTAGTAAAGTACAAGGAACTTATATAAAAAAATCAGACGCTACAACTAATGCCGAACAAGTAAAGGGTTGGAAGCGTCTGACTCAAGAATTTAACGATCACAGTAGGTACATACTGTGGACGTACGAAAGTTTGAAGACTTGATGGGAGAATAATAATAGTGCAATTTGAAGGCACTATTATTATTATTTATTATTACTATGTTTGTATTTAAATACACTATGTTTGTGTAAAAACGAAATCTTGTACCGAAAGCTTTCTCGTCATATTCCTCGAAATAATTGCGCCGTATTTGAATTAAACGGGGTGTAAAATTCGCTCAATAGCTTGAAAATCATCTAACACATTATTTTCTTCAAAAATGTAGTGCAAAGCATCTTGCATTTTATTTTTATTTCTTCAAAACGAATGAATAACGTTGGGGAGCAACTAACCGATGGTTAAACTATGTCCGACACTTCGATTAAGTAAAACAGACGTTTAACAGTCGTAATCAATGGTTAGTGCTTGGTGAACAGCAAAATATTGTTAAACAGGCGTTTACGGTTTAAACATCGGTTAAAAATTTAAACATCTGTTGGTGAACTCGGGTCTTACTGTTTAACATTTCAATACAAAGATCCTAACATTCATACACAAAATTTATTTTGAAACGTGTACCTGTGTAACATTAAAGTTACATTACAGATGTTTTGTTATTTTAATTTATTTACAAATTATTATGTAAAAGTTTGATTCTATATTAGCTATATAGAATCAAACTTTTACATAATAATTTTCACAGAGCGGAAAGAACAGTAGAAGTGCAAAGTAGGCGTGGCACGCCTGTGATAACTGCGCAGTGTGTCGCGTACTCTCAGATTTTCGATACCAAACAATACCAGTCGTGTTTTGACATCGCTTCGAGTCGCTAGTCTCCCGAAAATTATTTTTTGCAAAAATGTGCCGTATTGTTACATTGCCCGAATATTAATTAAGAAAATAAACTGTGACGTCTGTGTTGACAAGTTGACTGTGTTCCACAAGTTTATAATAGCAAGAGATCGAGGTGGCTTATTGTATCCTTCGCCAGATGTGGTGAAGATATGTCAAACGGCTGAAACATTTTAAAAAAACGTTGATATTGGAATTTTTAGAAAAGAAGTGGCCCTAACCATAATCATGCGCAAGTTTGTAGGGACCCTTTTGTTCAACAATATTGCCTCCCATCAATTAGGCGATTTTCGACATCCAATCACTTCACTGATTTGATGAAGCCCATTGTTGAAAAATATATAAATGTTCGTATACATCATTTATTGAAATTAAAAGTACGACTTTCGAAACGTCAGTTTTTAAACAAGTACGTTTTATGTCAAGGTCAATAAATAAAAAGTCAATATAACTTCTCTTTTATTTTAACTCCTTAGAATTTTCTAATATAAAAACTCTGGTAGTATTTATTTTTATTTATTCTAACCTGATTTTTATTGTTTAAAAACTGACGTTTCGAAAGGCGTACTTTTAATTATGATGTGCAACAAGTTTTATTTAACTTAAAATGTGCTTGTTACTTTAGTAGTATTTATTTGTTTGGGTTTGTTTAATAAATAGTTTTATAAATAGTTTTATTTAAGCAATAAAATACTGTATTTTATTTTGTTGTATTATTGTCTATTTACATTTATTATTAGGTATAATATTTGTTCATAATACTACAAACTTTTTTTTCAAAATAAATTTGGTATCTATCGATATCGATGATATAGATAAAAGCTCATTGTGTTACTTCCTTGACCGAGTAGCAAAAAATATAGACCAAGGACGCGAAGATAATCCTTATCGCTGTAGTCATTAAGTTCATAATTGCTTCCATTGAAAATACTGCCATCTATGGGTGAGTAGCGGAATTTACTTGGCAATTGTTTCTAGTTTGATTGCCGATTACAAAACGATGTATATTATTTCTGCCTAAAGCAAAAAGAAACCTATACTAACAGCAGGAAGGTATATTTTAAAATGTAGAATCTGTGAGTTATGCTAGTTGTGATTGGAATTTAAACGACCAATCAAACGAATTGTTTATATGTAGTGCAGTGTATGATTGATGGTTTGATTGTGTTAGTTTGCGACACTGGGTCCGATACAAATTTCGTCGCTTAGCATTTCTACCTGTTTTTTCTGTTCTGTGGTTGTAGCTGAAAATCGCAATAGCATCGAATCCAACCCAAAATGTAATGTTAAACAAATGAAACTGTACTTTACGAGTTTGTAGCTAAGTTTGGTATTGGTATAGCAAATTAAGGCTTACCGAGTGTGTGGTGAGAGCAGGATGCGGTACATGCGGGGGAGACGCGGGCGCAGGTGCGGGCCGGGGTGGTGGGACCTCTTCCTCTTCGATCGGTTTTGTGTACTGGAATCACACATACACATGTATTCTCTGCTTAAAAAACGCATTTAACGGTCGGGACCACGAATAAGTAGATAGAGAATATCTCTATCGTATCGTGTAGGCTCTCAAAATGTATTCGCAACAACATATACATAATTACAACCAACGCGGTTGGATTGATTGGTTGGTTGTAATTTGAGGTTTATGTTGGCATGTAACTACACAACTCAATTTAAAGCCGGAGTCGAGCGGTCGGGCCGATCTCTTCTCAGTATGAATAAATTAAATATGTGAAGCGAACAAAACTGATACTTACAATACTTTTGGTGCGATCGGGTCGAGAGGGGGGCGGCGGTGGAGGCTCGGGGTGTTCCGTATCCGTGGGGGTCGACGACGACGGACTGCTAGAGGAAACTCGGGACACTGACGATCCTGTAGACCAAATTATCCATAAGTAATATTATAGTTGAATGGAGATGATTAGCCATCAGAAGAAAACAGGTTCAAGCAAGAATTTTGAGTTCTGAGGCTCAATTCCATCTCAACAGACAAAAACAGGTATAAATGACATTGCGTTAGAAATATTTTAAAGTTAAACTGGTTTGTATTCAAGACAATGATAATACAATCCATATCATGTTTCTAATTCGTTTCAAAAGTCGAGTTTCAAACCTGAGTGTGTAGTATGCATCTGTGCCGACGTCATGTATTTGGAAGGCGGTGGCTGCGTGGCGGACGCGTCGTACCACTTGAGCACGTCCAGCACGGCCTGCGGGTTATTCTTCTGCTCCTGCTTGCTGATGTTGGCGGCCATGAGCAGCCGCGCCCACGCCTCCGGCATGCCCTTAGAACAACCATCGTACACTCAGAATGGGGCAGAGACCAAGTAAAATAAACATGCAGAGTTAGTCAAAACTTCTATCGTTTTTAGCCATTTATAAAGCGTAAGTGCGCTTGTACACAGAGCTGAACTCGAATTTTGGTATTAGCATTTCTGCTCTTGGCCATGAGCCCCACTAATCAACTTTAAGTGATTTTTTTAAACTAGCCTTTGATAATTATGTCAAATGTATGCTCTTGCTCATACAAGCGCAAGAATATTTACACATTTGTTGAACTGTAAATTGTAGTAAGAATATAGATCAACAATATTTATTTGAAGTAACAGATAAGTCATGCAAAATACTTTTCTCAAAACTCTTCAATGTGATTGTAATGGATCTACAACTGCCTGCAGTATTACATTATTATACTTAATTAAAAAGTTTTTATGTACACAACAAACATTACTAAAGTTTATAGTAAACAGCTAGGAATAATGAATGGTCTCCAAGCAATTCATCTGTGAGATATTTCTACACTAAAAAAATAATTACTTAACATAATTTTTGTACCTACATAATATGATACTATCATAGTATGGACACTAAAGCAGGAACTCGAGTAGATGAATGTTATGACATCCTAAACTAAAAGGTATTATACAGAGAGTAGACTATGCATGCTACACATAGATTTGCATTTTACACAAAATAAGAGTAAATATGAAAAGTAACTAAAAACAAATAAATAAATAATGTAAGGAGTGGGTGAACAAAATATTAACAAAAGATGTACATTATCACATTATGTGTTACAACAGGCTATAATGTGTAAATGTACTAAACATACAATAATATAAGCTATTACTTACTGTCATAGGCAGCTTGAAACAAAAGCGGTAATACATGGAACTCAATTACATGATATCATTACTTGTTCCTTAAGGACTGTTTTAGTTTTAAATACATTTTATTACAAACAGACAGCTAAGTCACCATCACACAGTTTTCAACAACGATGGTCTATAAACATTCCATGGTGTTAACCCATTAGTTAGTAATTCTAAATATAGGTACATTCTCTACCATAAACATGCTTGTATCATACTTTCTCAACTAATAATCAATATAATATTTTATTATCAAGAATTTAATTTACATTAAAAATTACAATAATCATCAGTTTTGAATGCAGCTAAAATTATCATTTTAAGGACCTTGATCTCAAGTTACAACGCTTCAGTTGCAGCAATGAATTACTTGTTAACAACTAAGAATTATTAAAATGAAATGTCAAATAAAAATACTTGATATGCCACTTTTATAAGAAAGCAAAGCATCAAAGCTGTGCGGCATTGTGTTAAGGCAAGAAGCTCACTCTTTTTATGTTAATGGTTATACTTATAAGGGTCTGGATTTAAATTTGAATAAGTGGTTGCCACAGGGACACCAGGACACGTCACAATATTGCATCAAAGGTGTATTAGTGCAGTCAGATCGTTACATTGTGGGTAACATTGTTTGTATTTTAAAATTATTTGGGTTTATACAAAATTCATCATCTATGCATTCCCAATTCAAAAGAGGTTATAGGTTACTCATAGTACCAAAACTACAGGACTGCAATTAACAAATTAGTTTCTAATTACAGTCTGACAATACCTAAAAATGTCCACATCACAATATTAGTGCAATGAATATTTTGTGTAGGGGTATGGGTAGGTACACTGATGTGTCATGGGTTTTCCCCGGAGACCCAATATGGATGGAAGTATAATATTTTCATGGTGACTATAATCATAACATGTTATCATCATAAAATACTATAATGTTACTTACAGTAAACTCTCCAGTGACTGCATCAAAGCCCACATGAACTGTATGTTCAAAATTAGTTGGGTAGCTAATGTTAGGTTTGTTGTCATTGTGAGCAGTACTTTTAGAGCCTTTGATTTTAGCCTTTAATGTCTTTTTCTTCCTATCCCCACCATCGTCAGGTTCTGAAACAATCACCAGTAATTGAGGAAGCACGCACTACATTGGTTTAATTTCATAATGAAAACATTTATTAAGATTTGAAGTAGTAAATAAGTCAGTACAAACAAAAGAACTACTAGGTCAGCCCATAAAGACACTGGGCTTCTAATTGTTGTTGATTCATCTTTTGGTCTGTCTATTGTTTACAAACTCATTAGCACAGTTGGTTGGTAGATACAATACATATTTAAATTACACATGAATTAACTGGATAGCTGCCAAGATTTGTTACCTTTTGGAAGAGGCCTCATGTCCACTGAGGCTACAGAGTCGCCACGGTCCGTAGCGCGGTTGCTAGTGAGCCGGACCGGCGGCGCAGGTGGTTTATCCTCGTCACTCGACATTTCGTCTTCTTTTGCCCGTTCTACATGCGCAAAAAATAAGATCCGTATTTACAACAAGAACTTAACAACACGCTGTTTCGTATGTTCATTCAGAAACTATCATCATTAGAGAATATTACATTTAATAAACGTAACAATATCTTACGATCATACTTCGTACCAAGAATGTATCATCAAAGTGTCACGCTACACTTTTCATTCAAAGCTAGGTACATTTTCATAATGATCTATGGACACAACAAGCCGGACTTTTGACAAGACTTGACGTTGTGATAAAATAAAAGTAAAGTAAGCCACAATATTACTCATGGACGCGCCCCGTAAAGGTTTGCGAATGCGACAAAAAGATATTGCTTGAATATCAAACACACACTTTTCGCTTACCTGGAAAATTATAGAATTATAAGGGTCGATGAAATAATAGTATACGAGCTTATATCACATTTCAATTAATCACAACACTTAGATACACATATTTTCTACAAAACTTATTAATTTAATCATTCACACACATGAAACGATAGCAGTGATGACTAGAGCCGCCATTACACTATAAATTAGAGGAGCACTGCGGAATAGAATTTTTATGACATTAGCGACAAAATCGACTAAAGGCATTCTTGCGGGTCACCCGAGAACTAGGCTCTTAAGGAGAAACATGTGCCTGAGAAGTATGATTGTGTGGTTAATCCGAGCGATCTACAGTCGATGTAAACTCAAGTACGGTCTACACTACAGCAGGCACTGACGTGGCAGTTTGCTTACACTAAAGAGTCGGCTCTAAGCATTAACCTCTTCTTGGTGTCAATGGACATTGAACGCTCTTACATTGGACATCCAGAAAGAGGCATGCAATAGACACCAGTGATGGTGTATGCTGTTCGACGATGATATTGTGATAATTGCAGCTAGTGGCCTAGTAGTCCAGTCATTTTAGGTTTCATCTGGGGAAAAATTCCTAGTGGGCTGAATTTTTGTATACACCTTTATTTCGGTGATAATGAAGATGTGAAAAATCGACATCGATATCGTGCCGGCTAAAAAAGTTCCAAAGGTCAAAAGGTCACGATTATCAGTTTTTTGCAAATATTTCGTAACCTATTGCTCGGAGGTCAATAGAGGTCATTATAAAAATTGTTCCTCATAAAATTATCTATAAAAAATGTCTCTTATAGTTTTTATGTAAAATTAACGGTTTTCGGATTAAAGCGCTGAGAAAGAGACTACATTATGACGATGCACTCGTTTACTCACCACCGTCGAGGTAGAATGTGAGGTGCGTTTTTTTTTCAAAGTTTCTCTTATAGGTATAATTTACGATATATAATTAAAGGTTTTTTTTTATTCAAGAGTAAATAATTTTATATTAAAATTTTTAAAAATACAAAAAAAATAAATTATAGGGTATAACATTTTTTTTTTAAAACTTTATGAGACATTTTTTGTAGATAATTTTATGAGGAAAGATTTTTATTATGACCTCTATTGACCTCCGAGCAATAGGTTGCGAAATATTTGCAAAAAACTGTTTTTCGTGACCTTTTGACCTTTGTAACTTTTTTAGCCGGCACGATATCGATGTCGATTTTTCACATCTTCATAATATCACCGAAATAAAGGTGTATACAAGAATTCAGCCCACTAGGAATTTTTCCCCAGATTGGGGTTTAAAATGCCTAAAATGACTGGACTATTAGAGGTCGAGAGCAGATTAGAGGTGTGGTGGCTGTAGTTGTAAATTGTAAAATACCGATTTAAACCAAAAACATGGTTTATGACCCGTTTTAAAAACCAGTTTAAAGTGGGTCCACTTTAAGGACTAACGTAAATATGTATTTGTAATAAAATACAATTTGTGTTAGTAAATAGAGCCTCTACTTTAACACTTCACTTGAGCAATAAGAACAACACAATAATTAGTGATGGTTAAATTCAAACTTAATGGTGGCCGTGGCTCGGAATTTATCTGCGAGAATCGTGTATCAGCGCGCAGGATACCACACCAATAAATTATAATTATATAACCTGGTAAACTCACCGGGTTATTTAGTCGAGTCAAATAGTAGCCACCCTGAAAGTTTGGTTTTTGGCAGTGACGTTTAGATCGTGAATGACATTGACGTATTTTTGACACAATGTACGTGCTTGTTGGAGTGGGTTGTGAACTTGTGAATTTGTGATGTGACTAAACTAGAAAAATATAGAAAGCCGTATTATTTCTTTGAATCTAACAGCAGTGTTATACTTATTGCCCTTCATTTTCATTTCAAGAATGAGATTCGACTTCTAAACATTCCACCATGGATCATCCAGAGACATCGGTTTGTTAACAAACATACTATTATAAAGTATAACTCTATAGCAGCACACACGTAAACTCATGTTTCAAGTACAATACTACATCAAGGACTTAATGCAACAGTGCTTGGAGTTCTTTTCGCTACAGCTACTATCAATTTTGTATACACTCACAAGTTTTGTTAGGTACATGCTGCTTACGTATACGATGATAACATCCTGTCCTTGACAAATAAACATTTACCTACTTACTTAGAAGTATGTACACTTGTGATATTTCTTTCATTTTTAATAAGGTCTGTTTTAGACCTCCCTGATAAACTATGATGTAAAATGTACTTCTATGTAAAATCACAGTATAAACATTTAACTGAGGGACTTTGGGTTTGTTCAAGTTTATTTACTTTTTAGCCCCAAGACAGTGGTCCTAAAAAGACTCCATTTGATGGTCTGAGCAGAGATGAGCTAATAATCAAGTGCAGAGGCTTATTGGTTATAGCTCAAAAAGCTAAACAAGCCAAAACAGGTATTTACATTGATTTAATTTGGTTTCTAATAACTTAATTAATTAATAATTCATTTTCTCTTTGAAAATGATGTGATGCTGAATAAGAGACCATGCAGTTTTATGGTTACTTACATCCTTTGTACTGTTTACAGAGTTGCAAACTGAACTTGAAAAATGTGTGAAGGAAAATAAAGCAAGTACAGAGAACATAAAAACTCTGCAAGAACTTGTTGATTCATTAACAGAACAAAAACTGAACTTTATAACTGAAGTGGATTCTGCTCAAAGCAAGATAAAAGCACTCAACACTAAGTGTGTAAACTATGAGGAAAACATTAACACTTACAAATCTGATTTGATCATAAAAGATAACAAGATAGCAGATATTAATCAGAAGTTATCTGATCTTGATATAGAAGTCACTTCACTTAGACGACTGAACAACCGCCTGTTAGAAGAAAATGAGCAGTTGTTGAATCAACTCACAGAGTTTGAGGCGAGTGCAGCTGAGTTCAATAATATTGGAATGCAACAGAGAGAACAACTGAAGAAATTAGAAGAAAGTGTCAATACAGGTATTCCTTTTTAATATTTGATGCTGTATTATTTCACTGATTCCTTAAAAAAATTACTGCATATTATTAAATTTATTTGTTTTAAAATCTCCTAATTTTTCAGAAGACCATTATATAAAACAAATTGAAGAATTACAGTCTCAAATCCAACAATTGGAAAGTAAAGTTCAAACCAATGTAGACTATGAAACTAAATTTAATGAGACAAATGAATTGTATGAGTCTGAAAAAGCTAAAAAAGAGAAAGCAAATGTGAAATTGAAGAGCTACAAAGACAAAATATTGAAATGTGCCGCTTGTATAAATCAGTTGAAGAATTCTAGATTTATTCTAGCCAAAACAGTCAAAGAATATTCAGAAAATATTCCTAAATGGCAAAATGATATTATAAAGGCATCAAAAGTACTTGATAATCAAATTAATGAACTAAACAATGAAAACCTGTCATTAAAAGCAAAACTATCAGAATTAGAAAAACAACAAAATGAAGTCACTCAAACCAAGATTAATACTAGTATTTTAGATTCTCAAATAACTGTTTTAACTGAAGAGAATGTGGTGTTAAAAGATCAAATGTCTAATTTAGAACAGCAACTAAGAAACAGTGCAGATGAAAACATAAAACTAATAGCTGATTTGGATGAAAAGAAAAGTCAACTAAATGCAGTAACAGAATCCAAGATGGATACTAATATTTTAGATTATCAAATAACTGTTTTAACTGAAGAGAATGTGGTGTTAAAAGATCAAGTGTCTAATTTAGAACAGCAACTAAGAAACAGTGCAGATGAAAACATAAAACTAATAGCTGATTTGGATGAAAAGAAAAGTCAACTAAATGCAGTAACAGAATCCAAAATGGATACTAGTATTTTAGATTATCAAATAACTGTTTTAACTGAAGAGAATGTGGTGTTAAAAGATCAAGTGTCTAATTTAGAACAGCAACTAAGAAACAGTGCAGATGAAAACATAAAACTAATAGCTGATTTGGATGAAAAGAAAAGTCAACTAAATGCAGTAACAGAATCCAAGATGGATACTAGTATTTTAGATTATCAAATAACTGTTTTAACTGAAGAGAATGTGGTGTTAAAAGATCAAATGTCTAATTTAGAACAGCAACTAAGAAACAGTGCAGATGAAAACATCAAACTAATAGCTGATTTGGATGAAAAGAAAAGTCAACTAAATGCAGTAACAGAATCCAAGATGGATACTAGTATTTTAGATTATCAAATAACTGTTTTAACTGAAGAGAATGTGGTGTTAAAAGATCAAATGTCTAATTTAGAACAGCAACTAAGAAACAGTGCAGATAAAAACATCAAACTAATAGCTGATTTGGATGAAAAGAAAGGTCAACTAGATGAAAAGAAATTACTGAAAGAAGACTTAAATGAGTGCACTCAAAAGTTAAATGATGTTACTCATCAGTTCAATGAACTTCAGAAATCCATCTACACTTTGAAAAAGGAAAACGCTAAATTAAATGACAGACTGCATAATCAAACGCAGAATAATGATGAGCTTGATAAGATGCACTTGCAAATTAGAGCTTTGGAGAGTGAGAAATCAATGTTAGTTAAAGAAAAACTAAATGCGAGAGATAATGTTGTTGAGCTTGATAATCAAAATAAGGTATTATCAGACAAATTGTCTAGAATAAAAAAAGAATTACAGACTTTAAAATCTCAATTGGACTTGCTAACACAAGAAAAGTCTGCTTTTGAGATCAAGTTCAAAGCAGAAAAAGAGAGTGAGATTAACATGTTGAAGTGTAATTTGATGGCTCAGCAGGAACAATTCAACTTGCTAAAAAAAGAGCATGTAGGTTTACAAGATTTGAATGGGCTTTTAAAAGAGGAAGTAGAAACTTTAAACCTTTCATTGGAGCAACCGAAAGACGACAACTTGTCTGATTTGAATGTGTCTTTGCAAACTGACATTGCAAAGTTAGAAACCAAGCTGGGTGCCTATAAACAGGAAAATGCTTCGCTTTTGTCAGAAATAAAAGATGCACGTACCAAATCGAAGGAATTCGATAACCTTATTGCTGAATATGAAGATGCTAAATCTAAATTAGCCAGCTATAAGTCTGAAAATACGGAACTGTTGAATGAAATGAAAGAAATCAATCAGGCACTCAAAGAACGTGGTGAAGCCATATCTAAACTGCAGAAAGCTGTTTCTGAAATGGAGAAGCTGGTAGAGACTTTGGAGAAAGATCGAGAAAATATTAACCAAGAGAAAGCGGAACTACTAAAAAAGAAGGAAGTTCTCGAAAGTGATTTAAAGAACGCGGAGGAGAAGACTAACGTAAAGACTGAAACTGCCAATCAATTAACTGCTGACATGGACAATGCCATGAAAAACTTGTCACAGAAAGATGACATTATAACCACCTTGAAAGAAGAAATTGAAAGGCTAAAACAACAGCAAATGACTGCAGGTAAATTGCCTTCACGATTTCTTATCTATAGAACAAGAAAACTCCGTAAAAGTAGTACTTCAAAATTGGTTTCGTAGCTAATCAATTTGGAAGGTTAAATAGTATATTTTTTGTTACAGCAGAGCTACCAAATGAAGATATGTCCACATCTACCATATCTAAAGCTGAAGAACATTCTAGAATGAAAGATCTAGATGAAACATTTGAAGAAAAGTATGACTCAAGAACCTACTTTGGTAGTGTCCTTGATAAAACCAAGGACATCCTTTATTTTGTAACACTTAATAAAAATTAGTTTTTACAGATACACGAAGTTGCGGATATTTGCCTTAAAGCTGAAAAAAAAATTAAATGAGACCATTATTCAGATGCAACAAACAGAGAAAGATAAAGCTATACTTGAGAAGTTGTTGAGTGAGAGCAAATCTGGTAACTCTACAGATGAAACTGATAGCTCCATAACAGAAATCGCAGTTATCAATCTAACTGAAAGTAATGAACTTGAAGAAAAAGTGAAAACATTAACTGTTGCACTCGAAGCGGCGAAAAATGTTACATCTGAATTAGACAAGTTGAAAGGTAACAATTTTTTAAATAAATTAATCTGTTTTTATTGGATTAACGAATAACTAAAAACTTTTATATATTTTTGATAATTCAGTGGAATTAGCTTTGAAAACACAACAGTTAGCAACTGAGATGGAAGCTCACAAAGTAACAAAAGACAATCTGGAGAAAGCTAGACGCGACGTCAAAAAGAAAAATGTATTGAGTCTTGAAATGGAGGACTATGAAAGATCCATGAAGGAACTTTCGACAAAGATGGAGGAAAGTAAGAAGAAAATGATGCAGGTAGGTTTTACTGATATTTTTTTTTTTTTTTGCTTGTCTGCTCTGTCCCACTCCAGGACAAAGACCTCCCTCCACGCCCGTCGGGGCTGCGGGTTGTTCGAAAGAGATACCGCGGCCTCGGCGCAAGGGCTAAGAAGGAACATGGGTGGTATTTAGTCAGTAGAAAGCTTCCCTCCATTCTTTCCACTTCTCGCGAACCCGCGCGTCCTCCATCCAGTTTTGACGGAACCGATCTAGTTCATCCCGCCATCTCCTTCGTGGTCTGCCGCGACCCCGTCTCACTGTGTCAGGGCACCAGTTTCCAGCTATTTTAGCCCACAGTTTGTCCGGCATGCGGCAGACATGTCCTGCCCAGTTCCATTTGAGTTGAGCAGCCTTTTGGGCCACGTCAGTTATTTTTGTTTTGGTACGCAGCATTGTGTTTCAAACACGATCCGTTAATTAAACACCTAGTATACTTGAGTTTGGACTTCTGGTTGTTCGTCAAAGACCAAGTCTGTGCACCATAGGTCAAGACGGGAAGAATACATATGTCCATATGCCTCCTTTTCAGTGCTACAGGCAACTCCCCTTTAAAAAGTTCTTTCATGGACCAGTAGCTCTTCCAGGCGTTTTTTGTTCGTTTTGCAACTTCTTTGATTTGCCTAGCCTGGAAAGAGACTACTTGGCACAAGTAAAGGTATTCCTGGACATGTTGTATTGTTAATAATAACGATTATAAAACAATAGCCCTGCTGTTTAAACAGCAGGGCTATTGCGTATGTTTTTAGATGTCAGTGGCTATCATAGTGTCCATCGATTAACTGTCAAATGGTTCCATTTTGTACCAAACCATAACCATTTGCCAGTTAATCGATGGAAACTATGATAGCCACTGACATTTAAAAAGATACGTAATAGCCCTGCAGGAAAGTAAAAGAAATACTTTTTAAGTAAAATTACTATTAAATTATAGATGGAATCAACAATAGACACTCAAGAAGGAACAATTACAGCAATGAGAACACAAATAAAACTGCTGGAGGAACAAATAAAGACTGAAGAGAGACAAAACAGGCTGGTCAAAGAAGAGCTACAGCACGCAATCGAAGATGGGAGAGATAAGGACAGTATGATTCAAATGAAGAACACCATCATATCCAAACTAGAACAAGACCTTGAAGATGAAAAGAGAAAGAATGAGGAGACAGACGTAGAAATGACATCCTTACTAACCGACAAAGAAAAGGTTATAATGGCTCTAGGGGAAGATAAATCTGAACTCAACAATAGGGTTAAGAAATTGGAGTTCAAATGCTCAGAACTTAATGAAAAATTGAAAATTACTAACATAGAATTGGCAGACCTGAAAACTGAGTATACAAGCTACAAGGTACGTTCTCGATGCAAATGGGGTTCACTTCATTGGTAATTTCAGTATTATATTAATTTATGTTTTTGTGTTTAGGTGCGAGCTCAAGCAGTGTTACGTCAGAACCAAACCGTGGACCATAGTCAAGAAGAGCAACTAAAAGAAGAGGCTGCGGCTCTTAGAGCACAGATAGAAATATTAACAGCGAAACTAACAACGGCACAGTATGTACATTTCTATTATTTTTCGTTCTATATAAAATACTGGCATTCAACAGAAAGTAAGCATTCAACACAAAAAGTTTTGAAATTAAAGAGAGCCATAATCGTAATTTAGAAATATTGTTGCTTTATCTAGTTTATGTTTTATCAAGTAAGGCGGAAGTAATGAGTGATAATAATGTAGGTATTAGTAGCTAAAAGTGCTATTGTTGGTCAATTTTATAATCACACCAAGACCGTTGGCCAAAAATATAATTTTGTTAACATGTGTAATAATAAAAAAAAAGAGTGTGTGAGATGAGAGTGAGATGAATGAAATTAAACTGTGTGGTGTGCTCCAAATAAAAATAAGTAAAAGTGAAAATTCGGGCGCCTGGAGTACACACAAAACTATGCCAAGGATAGACTTACCTGCGGGAGCTTGAGACTTTTAATCTTCAAGCGGGAAGGCATCAATAAAAATCAATCATGAAAAGTAAGAACGACTTTATTACCCGAAGGCTGCTGGTTTGAAAATTCCTTTCTAATTCTAAAGCTAACAGCTCTAATGTGTAAAATTAAGATGACATCGCTGTTATTCTAAGACCTGTCATTATTGCACTTTTTTAAAATAAATTGAAGTTATGTATCATAAACCATACCAAACTCCGTCGACTAAATGAGGAACCTGATGGATTATCCAAGAGCATCTTGGTGATATTCGCCGAGATTGCCAACGGCGGTCCAAGATATATGCATTTTGATAGGGGCGTGCGTTCAAAAATTTAAGTAATATGGAAAAAAAAACGCCTTGTGGCTGAAAACAAACATGAATAATCGTTAGCGGATAAAAAATGGCGATCGATTCAGAAATCGATGCAGAAATCTTTACGAGCAATATGCAATTAAACTCACCGTTTCTTCCAAAAATCAAAATGTGGTCATCAGTAGATGAATTAATCCAAGCAAATAATTATCAAATGAAGATAAGAGATCCTGAAACAATTAAATATCGGAAACTATTAGCGTCTGCTATCAAAATAGCCATGACAACGCGGAACGGACCGAAATCACAAAGAATTCGCTTACCTTAAAAAATAAAGGCTATCCAATTAGGATCATGACCAGGGCAATCGGCTACCACATAATTAGGGACTAGATGCCGCCCATCTCAAGTTATATTTTGAGATTTTATTGGAGCGCTCAAAAATCACTCCATTGATTCCAGGCTGTAGGTCGAAAAGCAAGAAATGTCAAAGTCAATTTGACAGCATCGAAAATAAAAATCAGTGTGACCACTTCACGAATCCAAGTCAACAAAAAATGAATTTTCATAAGGCAACACCAACCAGAGCCTACAAATCAAAGCAAAGAATTCAATAGTATGTAACAGGCTTAAAAGACTCGTTACATTACATCCCTCCCCGAAAATAAAAGAAAGGAACTTTCTTTTATTAGAAAGAAATCTTCAACACAATAGACCAGTCTTAACAACTTTCTAAATCCAAAAAAAGAAAAGAATCATAAAAGATTCGAAGTGTAAATGAATTCTGAACATGTCAAACGACAAGGTCTCAAGAATTTAATAAAAGTAAAAACATGCAAATGACAAAAAGTCAAAAATGAAATCTGTGAAAAACAGAAAAAAATATAAGTTATAAAAACTAGTTAAATGAAACGAAGAGAGAAATCTCTTAGCGCTTCTAAACTCCAAAACAGTGCAGTTAGGCACTATAGCCACTGACTACAAATTTCAAACGAATTCGAACAATTTACCAATACAAACTACAATTTTTAGTGCAGTTAGGCACCATCGCCACTGACTAAAAATTTCAAACCACTTGGAACAGTACAACTTTGAGTGCAGTTAGGCACTATCGCCACTGACTACTATGTCAACTGCTTCCAACTCTACCATCTCTATGAGTGCAGTTAGGCTCTATTGCCACTGACTAACTCCGTATCCAACAATCCAAAAAAATTTGAAACTCCAAACAAAAGTTTTTAAATAAAGCTGAAAGACCTTATTTAAAGTATTGTTACAGGCACAACCTGCAACGAAACAAAGGAAAGCGTACTGTGATCGGCTCATCACCACCGAATTCCCGAGCACAATAGCTGTAAAAGAATGTTGCTGTGACTGGCTCAACACTACCAATCTCCCAAACACAGACAAACACAAAAAATCATTGAGATCTCCAATGAGAAATCTCAATAACGAAAAGGCGAAAGCCAAGGTTTCACAATGCGATCGGCACATCACCACCGAACTTCCGAACGCAAAGAAAAAGAATGACGAAAGTCAAAAAAAAAATCCCGCATTGTGATTGGAACAACAATGTCCAACACAATGGAAAAAGGAAAAAATATGGCCGGAGCCGAAATCCCACATCGTGATCGGCACAACACCACCGACTTTCCGAGCACAATGAAAAAAAGAGTCGAAATCAAGGTCAAAAGTTACACCAAGATTCAAAAAATAATAAGGCATTTTGTAACAAAGGTTACAGAATGACCCTATAAAAGGTTACCCTTAAAAAAATAAGATCTTATACAATCCAACAAAAACGAACAAAACATAAAATAAGATCCTTTGATGTGAAAAACATTTAGTGTGGAAAAAAATTGTATTTAATTAACAAAAATGGCCTAAGTTTTATTTTTAGAATGTTAAGAATTCAAATTCAATAAATTTATAAGAAGTTACCTAACATACATCTTTCAAACCGTTGATAACCTATCATCCATCCCCTCGTACATCACACTGTCAAAAACGGCCTTCAAACAGAATTTATCAAAAATATCAAGACTAACACTTGGAAACCAAATTAAAATTTAATAATATCTTTAACATGATAACGTCCCACTGAACCTTTATTTAAATCTTTCAAAACATAAACGTTATCCGAAACCTTTTCAGTTATTTTACACTTTACAAACTTAGGTGCAAGCTTAGCTGAAAAATATGCTGGAGCATGAGATTGAACAAAACTTCTTCTCCACACCATATCACCCACACCAAAAGAAATGACTTTCCGACCTTTATTATAATAAGCGGCATTTCGCTTATACCCCTTTAACAAGTAAGCTTGAACTTTAACAAAAATATCACTAAGTGAATTAAGAGAAACTGCATAAGCATTCCTATTTGAAATTTCTAGTTGAGATAAGTTATCAACAGAACTACTAAAGTGATGTAATGACGCATCAAGAATAAGCTCCCTACCAAACATCAGAAAGTTAGGAGTAAACTCAGTAGCAAGGTTTACACTATTATTTAAAGCTAATTGAACATTGGGCAAAAAACTTGACCAAGTTCTATGATCATCTTTAACAAAACACGATATGCAGGTTTCGACCGTTTTATTATATCTCTCAACAGGGTTATTTTGGTATTTGGACCTTTCAAAAAATCTACAAAATGTTTTGAAGTAAATTGAGTTCCATTGTCACAAACTACTATTTTTGGACAACCAAATTTGAGAAATATTTCTTTTTCAAAATGTTTACAAATTACTCTATAGCATTGATCATTGGAAGAACCAGCAATATTTAGTAAAAACGTCTACAACCGAAAGTATGTATCTATGACCAGAATAAGTTTTAGGTAGAATTCCTATGATATTAACTGAGAGCATAAGCATCAACAGCAGTACAGGTATCGACATCACCCGAATCCTGAAGCGGCGAAAACTGAACTCCCTTGTCCATGACTAACAAACAGCAAGGCGAATAGCAAACGAAAAGCAAAAACTAAATTTCAAAAAGTTAAGAGTTTGAAAATAAATTCTCAAGTTTGAGGTTAAGTATTGAAGTCAATGTGGTATTCCCATGAAAAATTACTAAGTTAATTTTATCGTTTTAAAAGTGCAATAATCACTTACAAGCAGCTTAAATCTAGATAAATTAAATGTACAATATTGTACTTACAATTAGATTAAATTATTTTCTTTAAAAGTTAAACTTAGTTTTTAAAATAACTTTACTGTTGAGAACAACAAAACACGGTCAATGCTATACATTTCTGTTGGTTTTGCTAAGAAAAAAACATGTTATTAAAACAAACAGGTCAATAAACAAAATTATCAATAAGTAAACACCAAATATTGTTTACAAAGATTCACCAAATTAAGTTAAGTACTACTTATGAGTCAAAAATTAAAATAAACACAAAGTTATTGAAGTAACAATGTAGAACAAACTAATGCAAACAATAGACTCATAAGTTATTTAATAATTGTGCAATAATGACAGTATATAGGTACCAGACAAACCTACTTCAAGTCCCTGTTCGCTGAGCGACAATTGTAATAATAAAAAAAAAGAGTGTGTGAGATGAGAGTGAGATGAATGAAATTAAACTGTGTGGTGTGCTCCAAATAAAAATAAGTAAAAGTGAAAATTCGGGCGCCTGGAGTACACACAAAACTATGCCAAGGATAGACTTACCTGCGGGAGCTTGAGACTTTTAATCTTCAAGCGGGAAGGCATCAATAAAAATCAATCATGAAAAGTAAGAACGACTTTATTACCCGAAGGCTGCTGGTTTGAAAATTCCTTTCTAATTCTAAAGCTAACAGCTCTAATGTGTAAAATTAAGATGACATCGCTGTTATTCTAAGACCTGTCATTATTGCACTTTTTTAAAATAAATTGAAGTTATGTATCATAAACCATACCAAACTCCGTCGACTAAATGAGGAACCTGATGGATTATCCAAGAGCATCTTGGTGATATTCGCCGAGATTGCCAACGGCGGTCCAAGATATATGCATTTTGATAGGGGCGTGCGTTCAAAAATTTAAGTAATATGGAAAAAAAAAACGCCTTGTGGCTGAAAACAAACATGAATAATCGTTAGCGGATAAAAAATGGCGATCGATTCAGAAATCGATGCAGAAATCTTTACGAGCAATATGCAATTAAACTCACCGTTTCTTCCAAAAATCAAAATGTGGTCATCAGTAGATGAATTAATCCAAGCAAATAATTATCAAATGAAGATAAGAGATCCTGAAACAATTAAATATCGGAAACTATTAGCGTCTGCTATCAAAATAGCCATGACAACGCGGAACGGACCGAAATCACAAAGAATTCGCTTACCTTAAAAAATAAAGGCTATCCAATTAGGATCATGACCAGGGCAATCGGCTACCACATAATTAGGGACTAGATGCCGCCCATCTCAAGTTATATTTTGAGATTTTATTGGAGCGCTCAAAAATCACTCCATTGATTCCAGGCTGTAGGTCGAAAAGCAAGAAATGTCAAAGTCAATTTGACAGCATCGAAAATAAAAATCAGTGTGACCACTTCACGAATCCAAGTCAACAAAAAATGAATTTTCATAAGGCAACACCAACCAGAGCCTACAAATCAAAGCAAAGAATTCAATAGTATGTAACAGGCTTAAAAGACTCGTTACACATGAGAACAGTCTATGAACTCGTATGGTAACTAAATAGTCTTTTTTCTGTCATGATTATGCTACTGCCCTTTCCAATTACTTTACGGTATAGTTGTTGTTGGATTCATAAAATTTATTTACAGCAAATTGGTTAAAAGACACAAAAATGTTCAATTTCTTTAATTCCTTCTATGTGTTTTTCTATCGTCAACTAACATAGAACCTGTGATTGTCAAGTCAAACAAAGAAACATGTTGTTTGTTGTTTCATTGAATAAGTAGTTGTTTTGCTTTTGTATAACTTACACCTTGAGTTTCTATAGAATAGGGCCATCTTGGGTTATTTTACTAATAATTTACGTACACTATGTACTAAAGTAATAGTATTTGTATTCGTTTATTGTGTTCTTATTTATACAAAACTCGAAGGGGACTAATTTTAATAATAACTCAATAGTTTGTACAACATTAGACTGGAAATCCGATGCCAGAAATATCGTCTTTTCAAAATATAAACCAGACATTACTAGCCATGGGATGGCATTAGGCGCTTCAATAACGTTCATATCTCCGAGCTTCAGACTTCAGCTACATTACGAATAGTGAAAGAAAATGGTTTCTCCATACTGACTTAAAGCATCATTACTTTTTAGGGAGCAGATTGCTGAAAAATCATCGGAAGCAGACAGCATACGAAGGCGTTTGACTGAAGCCACGAGTGAAGCAGCGCGGGCGCAACAGAGGACCTCTCGCCTACATGCCGACCTCGCGCGACTGACGCAGCAAATTGAGTCAGAGAGGACACAGAATAATTTGCAGGTGAGGTCCAAAAGTCCAAATTCAAGGTCTGCCAATGGGGCGAAGCATTCTAGACGTCAAACTAATCCACCGTGCATGCAACAAAACACTGCGCTCCAAAACAAATATTACTGACGTTGCTCAAAAAGCCGCTACGCTTAAGTGGGACTAGACTGGGCACGTCTGCCGCATGCCCAATGAGCTGTGGGCCAAAATAGCCACTTTCTGGAACCCTGATACAGCCAGAAGGCGTCGCGGAACACCTTGTAGAAGATGGCGGCACGATCTGGCCAAGACTAACGACCAGTGGTCCACATTGACTTTAGATCGGAACAACTGGAAGTCTTGGGGAGATGCGTTTGCTCAGCAGTGGGATGATGCAGGCTAACAGTATCAGAGGTATCAATGACCTCTACTTACACTCTTATTTTGCAAACAAATGACAATTTTGTATATTCAATAAACTAGTATTACTTAAACTGTCAAAAATAGCGAAAACTACTATTCGTATGTGTTATCTGCCTCGTGGGTCTAGTGGTTGCAAACGCGACTGCTGCGGTATTTACCTCTGCGGTCGCGCTTGCAACCAGCGCCAGCAGAGTTCAGTTCTTAGGATTGCAAAAATTGATGGTAATTGACTCACTCTTTATTATATGAGACTAATCAGACCAAATAGCTCTCAATTATTATAAGCCGAGTCATAGTTATTGTAATGTTTTTCGTTTTTTTTTATTTGGGTATTTGTTAATATATTTAATAGTTTATTTAATTTTTATATGTGTATTAGTATTAATATAGTAGTGTATTAGTATTAGAAGTTGATAATATTGTTTTTTTTTTTTGTTATTTTGTACACTACCACAATGTTGTCTTGTTTGACCCTAAGGTTGACTGGTAGAGAATGCCTTGTGGCATTAAGTCCGCCTATGTATCACTATTGTGCATAAAGTTTAAATAAATAAATAAACATAACAAGCGAAATGTGGGAGGGCTGATAGCTATACCTCTTCCTAATTCGACGAGAATTACAGGCGTGATGATGTACTATATGACTGTGTAGTGTTTAGGCATGAACCTATTTCCAGTGCATTTCAAATAAGTTAAAAAGGCGTTTTTTTATAAATGTACATACAAATGTTTTAAATACACCTTCTAATATTACAGGTCTCCACACTAACACAATGCTACAAAACTCAAATCAGTGAATTGGAGGCCAAGCTCCAGAAGGAGACGGAACTATTGAAGAAGCAACTCACCGCTGCTCAAGAGACGAGGAAGTCTGGCAACGTCGCAGTTTCCTCACACGATGACGCTAACAGAAACCAGTACATGTTGCCAGTTATACCGAAAGATGAGAATAGTGACGGCGAGATGGATATCAACGTTTCTATGATTCCAAGGGAGGAGGGAGAGGTACAAAATATTACAATATTAGTATCTGTAGCAAACGCTACTGCTTCTCATGAGGTCCTGGGTTCGATGGCCTAATTGCGCAAAGTGTTATTGAATTTTTCCATCAAGAATTTCTCAGTAGCAATCACGGAGTCTGGATTTGTTGCCCGGTTGATGGAATAAGGCTCTCGCCCTGTTGACTTAGACATCCTTAGTGACACCCTCAGCCGACGCTCGCACCTTGTAGGGGGTGCCCTTTATAGGGCGCTGTCACTTAGTCCATACGTATTATGGCCTAACTGGAGGCCTTACTTTCAAGGCATCCACAAGGTAGTCTGCTTAAGCAGAAGCCAGCCTCATAGCTTGGCCTGCGAGATGCCAAGTCGAAAAAAAAGCATTGCCTGTTACGATAAAAGCATATAAGTAGCAATTACATTTTACGTACTTTGTTGTTACATAAGTTCGTTATCTAAACATGCACCAATATAACTAAATTTATAAGAAATGGTTTAATCATTGTAGCCATTGTATTGCCGTGTATAATAGGTGCAACGAAGTGCTGTGACGAATCAAAGTGTTTGGTATAGTTGTTATAATATATTATAATATACCAGCAGATGCCTGCGGCTTCGCCCGCGTCATTTTATATACTAAAACCTTCCTCGAGAACTACTCTATTCATTCGTGAAATCAGCATGAAAAGCGAAGTCGCGGCGGAGGACTTTGTTTTATAATATAATAATGTTAATTTGTATATGTATAATACAGTGTGGACGTCAGCTATTTAAATATGACGTAATCTGTTGTACGGAAAACTCTCACAGTACTTTTTTAAACATCGGAATTTTATAAATCATCTGCTAGAGTACTTAAAATTGTAGTTTTTTGCAACTATATAATATGGTAGTATATGAGTCATACCCTGAGTTTTTACCCGACTGCGGCGAAGCCCAAAAGGAGGGTTATTATTCATTTAATTGTAAACCTATTTATAGGACTATAACTTATGTCTACTACTGAACTACTTTTTTGTTTTGGAATGTGGGAAATCATCAAATGACTCGCGCTCTGGGCAGAGCGGTAGGGAGTGTCAGACTTCTACTGACTAAAAACCACCCATGTTCCTTCTTAGCCCTTTGTGCCGAGGCCGCGTGTACCTCTTTCGAACAAACCGCAGCCCCGAAGTGCGACTACTGAACTACCTGTGAAAAACATAATCCTTATAAGATCACTCTCTTGTCCGTCTGTCCGTGTCACCAAGTACCCGGTACCCGGTTTTGGGTCGAAAACCTATGGTAGTTCCCTTGACCTAGAATCAAGAAATATGGCAAAAAGCAAGGTCCCTTGAGGAAGTCCGATAGATAGTCGCTCCATGTATAAAACTGGTATTCAGCTGTATCCGGACACTGGAAGCTGACTCGAACATTTAGGCAGGTAATGAAATGAATGACATAAAACATGTCTTCGAATCATGATTGTCACATTAGAACATCTTTTACAAAGATTTAAGGACGTTACAGACTAACCGTTCCGTGTTCCAGGGATCTGAATCAGCTCCGTCGCCACCGCCATCGAAGCAGTACCTCGCTGGTGGGGCCAGCGGACGATCGCCAGTCCCACTGGAACGACTGCTCGAAGAAGGTGTGCCTGATGACGAGGCCATGGACACCTCATCGTTCGCGCTCACGCCCGACCAGGAGATCGCCGAGCTCAAGCGGAGGCTGCAAGCTCAGCAGCTAAGGTATAACAGATATTTATTTATTCTCAAAACAATTACAACAGGTTTCATTTTAGCTTTTTTTTTGTAGGGTGGTAAATCATCAAATGACTCCTCCCGCTCTGGGCAGAGCGGTAGGAAGTGTCTGAGTCATACCCTGAGTTTTTACCCGACTGCGGCGAAGCCCAAAAGGAGGGTTATTATTCATTTAATTGTAAACCTATTTATAGGACTATAACTTATGTCTACTACTGAACTACTTTTTTGTTTTGGAATGTGGGAAATCATCAAATGACTCGCGCTCTGGGCAGAGCGGTAGGGAGTGTCAGACTTCTTCTGACTAAAAACCACCCATGTCCCTTCTTAGCCCTTTGTGTTGAGGCCGCGTTATCTCTTTCGAACAACCCGCAGCCCCGACGGGTTTCAATAATAGCTGGGTTGACATTGAAGTCTTCGACTTGATTATGAACAAGAGAGTAACCGTTGACTACAAGGTCTGCAGGCCTGTTGTTATATTGGGGGCTGAAAACAAAACTAAGCCTCATTTGAGTCCATTTCCCATGCCATCCTAGCTTGCTTTCCGTTCAAAAGGTATACGGACATTATCTAGTATTCAAAACGGGTGCTTGTTTAAGTTTTGTATGGCTGAAAGAATGAACTCATTACTTTTTTTTATGGGTAGGCGATAGCCAGATTGGTAGAGAACCTGCTGACGTGCTATGTTAATTCATGTATATAAGTATAAGTGCAACGAGCTGGTGTCCGCAACTCCACGCCTAATGCGCGTATTTTGCGTACGTATGGGAATATCACTCGATCCACCCCAGCTCCCCGAGAAAAGCCAGCAACCCCTTGGTGTTACTGGCAATCATGTAGTAATCGGAACGAACGGGCGCCGCGGGCCCCTATTTATTTTCCTCACCATATCCGTTCAATACACAATAATATTTATTTATTTTGTTTTCAAGGGTGAAACACGTGACGGTGCTGCTGTCAGAATCAGAGCGCGAGTGCGCGCGCATGGCTCAGCTGAGCGAACTGTTGAAGTCGGAACTGCGTAGAGTTCGAGGAGCCACGCAGAACCCGCACAACACCGAGTATATGAAGAACGTTACGCTTAAGGTATTGTATGCACTGTGGAAGGAATCAGCTGGAAAGAAGGCAACTAATTGCTGTAGTCGTTCCTCGGGATAGGCAGAGTTTTCGTCGTCTTGTGGTCGCAAGCAAGCACGATTACTCAGCGTATACAGCCCGAAGACTCGATTTTCCTCGTGGACATTATTACATGGTGACCGGTGAATTAAGGGTGCACTAAAAGTAGACCTCTGCCTACATAACACAGGCGGAATGTTATTAGCCCGCCCAGTTTCTGAATCAAAGACATGCCAACCCTAATAGTCACAACATATCTTCTTTTGTATGACGAATTAAAAAAATTATAACGTAATTTCTAGTTCCTGACACTGCCGCCTGGCGACGAGCGCAGCCGGCTGGTGCCAGTGCTGCAGAAGATACTTACTCTCACGAATGAAGAGACGCAGAAAATTAATGCCATTGCCAGGGGTAAGGCTTGTATGACAAATATATTCTTTATTCGTTTCTAAAACGAGATTATGGCTTGGGCTATTTGAAACAGTCAGTTTCTACCTGGCACGACGCGGTTCCAGTTGTGAGCGTGGAGTCCCCGCTGTGATGGGTAGACCTGCCACACGGTCAAGTTTGAAAATCTATGCGATCTTGTTCACGGGGCCGGTTACATGCACGGCGCGGTGTTGCATGGCTAAACTGTTAAAGTACATGATTGTAATGTCCAGTGGTGCCCACTAGATACGAAAAGCAAGGGACTGGCTTGAATGGTGACACTTGGGAGCTTCAACAGCATGCGTCTTCTAGCTATTTTAAGAATGACTGGCGTGCGTGTATGACCAGATGTATGAATGTAGACGAGGCAAAAGAAGTATGTAAGGATCGTAGCAGGTGGCGTTCTGTGGTTTCTGCCTACCCCCATTGGAAAAGGGCGTGAGTTTATGTATGTATGTATATAAAAGAATTCGCTATCGATTGAGTAAATTACAGATCAATTCAAAATTACATCTTGGTGTAGTGGTCGCAAGCCCGACTTCAGAGCATACGATCACGGTTGCACACGTTCGATGTCCAGGTCGTGCAAAGTGTTATTGGGTTGTTCCAACAGAAATTTCTTAGTAGTAGACTGATTTTTTATCCATTACACAGGGCATAAATATAAATGGTGAAATGTGGTCGTACTATTCCGCATGGCAAAATAATAGGTTTTTCCAGCTAGGTACCGGCAAAAATTGTTTTAAATAAGTCAAGTTTCGATAGACTAAACATTGGAGAAGGGTTAGAACCGATGTGGCACATCGACCTGCCAGCCATTTTGTTTTTGTTTTTTAAATCGCGGCGCACGATGAGAGTGGTATGTATGGGTAGAAGACAGATAGACGAACGGAAAATGTCCTGTATAGTCCGGTCAATTTAGACATCCAAGGCTACACTAATTCCCACCCAGCTGACAATTGGTAGGATTGTTCAAAACACCATTATAAATGAAATGTAAGAAGTCCTCATCGATCCGATACCTGGAAAAAAAAATATTCGAGGTCAAAGGTCACAAAAACGGGTTTTTCGCAATTTTCAGCAAAACGGTCAGTTTTATCATGCTCAGACAAAATTATAGATCAGATAATAATCTATAAAAATGTCTAAACACTTTTATTTCTAAAAGCCATCGTTTTTGCGATCTATCGATTCAAAAAGTTGAAAGAGTTGTAATCTAAGCACGTAGTTTAAATACGTTTTTCAACACACTTGCTCATAAAGTGGCTCTAATTTCACCGCAATTAGGCATATAATGACACCTGTAATCAAACTGTGAATTTTTCATTACCATTATTCACAAGTGAGTTATAGGTTTTTTTTTAATTTTTTTTGGTTGAGTTGCTTTGTTCTTAAAAAAGTTTCGATACTAAAAAGATTGTGTTCAATACTACAAATACATTAATGTACCTATTCCTTATTCATTTCATGCAACTTCGAATTTAAATAGATAATTTCAACTTGTACATACGTTTGCAATAAATAAAACTTTTGTTTTCTCTGTAATAAAAAAAACTTTGAATTCCTCATTTTGTACGTGGCTAAAACGCTATCCGCAAAAAAAAAAGAAACCTCATTATTTTAGTCTATGGCCGATCGCCTATGTAAGATGCGCGCGCAGGAAAATTGATTAATTTTTCCCGCCATGGCGAATTTTTTTCTAAACTCATTTTAACTGTTGAAAATGATTTTTTTGTGTTATTTTCTTCACAAGTATGTTGAAAAACGTCGTATGATACACGTGTGTATTGATGATTACCGTCCTCGGCTCTCTTAAGACCCTCACCTAACGGCTCGGGTCTCAATGGCGCTTCAGCGGTAATCACCAACGTTACACACTTATACCATAATGTACTATTTTTTTGGCGTGTGTAAAATCATCATATAACCACGCTCTTGGGCAGAGCGAAAGGGGGTGTCAAACTTCTACTGACTAAAAACCACCCATGTTCCTTCTTAGCCCTTTATGTCGAGGCCGCGGTATCTCTTGCGAACAACCCGCAGCCCCGACGGGTAGTTTATATTCGTGGTGTACTTATTCATATTATGACGATTACAACTCTTTCAACTTTTTGAATCGATAGATCTCAAAAACGGTGGCTTTTAGAAATGAAAGTGTTTAGACATTTTATAGATATTTTTTTTGCTGAAAATCGTGAAAACCCCGTTTTTGTGACCTTTGACCTCAAATATTATTTTTTTCCAGGTGTCGGATCGATGAGGACTTTTTACATTTCATTTATAATGGTGTTTTAAACAATCCTACCAATTTTCAGCCGGGTGGGAATTAGTGTAACCTTACCACTATTTTCAGTTCTAATTTGACCGGACTAGTAACACGGTACCCCAAAGTGTCACGTTACCGACATATTTGAAAGTAAAAATCGACACATAAGTACTACAAAAATCATTAGGCTTCAAAATATTAGCTTCCATACAAAAAAGGTCAAATCTCTTTATTTGTGTGATGAAGTGATGACTCTTATGAAGGTGAAGGACGACTGTATTTGTTACATTACGCTGTTATGTGTTACAGGTTGGGATCCAAACCCGAGCAAAGGATGGGGCAGCTATCTGCCCTGGCCAGGAGGAAAATAAACGCAATAATAATAAAATTATGAGAGTTAAATGCGATAACCGTAATGCAATAGTAGAAGTAAACTATCTGTGATTCCATTACTAACGGATGCCTTTCAATGATTACAGAACTTATATTGCATTTTAGGCTATATTTTTAATACAACTTATTTTTGTTTTTACATTTTTAGTTATTATTTACAGTAATTTATTTTGAAATTTTGATTGGATATGAGTAATTAGGTTAGCAGAAAAAATGTAGGTGATGCAAACTATTGTAATAAGCCAGGGATGGGAAGTAGTGCTCATTATTATGTACAATCGTATCATATTATGAATTATAGAAAAAAATCTCAATAACTGTAACTGACGTGTTACATTTTAATGTTTGTGTAAGGCAAAACATCAATATATTAGTTGAATGTGCTATTTTTTAATGTTTATCTCCCAAATTACAATGTGATTAATGGCAAAACTGGTAATAATTGTTAATTACATTTTGTGTGCTAATTTTACGAAATTTATTGCAAGTGTTTTAATTGCCAAGTAGAAAAAAATTATGACCTGTTTATAACTGCATACTAATTATATACAATTTGTAAACTATGCATTGTTTTGAAATAAAATCTCATTGGGAAAACGAATAATAAACCTTGAATTGTAATTACAGCACATTATCTACTTAATTTATAATCATGACTACATTCCGGAATATTTTATTAATTTCTAATCCCAATCTTTGTAAGTGAAATAATATCCGATCTGTTTCCATTATTGTATCTTCACTATATCGTTAATTTAGGGTAAATAAGGGGTATGTATTTAATGATTGAGTTAACGGTTATTTATGCACACAATAAAATATTTACATTAATAATTTCAATAGATAAAACATTATAATTTGTATTTTCGAATTTAATTATAAGAATTGTTTATATTATTGGTATGATGTTTATTTAAACAATTAAAAATAATGACATTATCTATTCTGTTTTATTGTACACTCCTCCTTAGAAATACAATGATTCACGACGAAGGCGATGGCGGGAGCTACTAGGTTATATACTAATTAAGCTTTTAGCAAGTTAGCGGTCAAAGTGCTGAATGTGTACCTAGAATAATAGAAATATCCCTTTAAAATCTTACAAAATACCCACAAAAGGGCATTTTAAGTAAAGTTTTAACTATGTATAATGTAATTCACAAAAAACCGGCCAAGTGCATGTCGGACCACGCACAACGTAGGGTTCCGTAGTTGCCCATCAAAATATGTGAACTTAAGTACTAAACTGATTAACCACCCTCTGCCTACCTGCCTCCGAACAATGATTTTTATTGTAAAAATGAAACAAACTTACATTTGCAGTTTTAAGACCTGCGCTCCCATACATTATGTGAGTATAGAAATATTTTATACAAGTATATTTTATAACTTGGTCGACTATTACTCGTAAACTTGTAAAGCCTACTTAGCTGTGATAGTTTTCCTTTTATTTTCGTTATATATGCTACTACCATGATTTTTTTTACATGCCCAAACAACCCGTATAGGTGGTTTAGGTAGCCAGACTTGAGTGTAACAATAATTTCCACTTGAAAGCTTTATATTTCACAAAATAATCCCCTAATCGAAAAAGTGTTTGAGAAAACTCGCAATATTTTTTGAAGACCTATCCAATGACATACTACATAATACACTTGGCAAGAAAAAAAAACAGCCCCTCTCGAAAAAGCCGCGCCCGCGCTCAAAAAAAAGGATTCGCTAAAATTCTATTTATCAGCTACTTTAGTCAGTTACGACGAGGTTGCCCATCTCCAAAAAATGCACATAGATTGTGCATTTTAACTAATATTCTAAAGAATATATTTGCAGGTTTCTTAGGTACTCAAAGGGGCCCACGGGTAGGGGACCATTGAATGCTTAACAATTTACCAAAGGCATTTATTGTGGCCAGGATTGGGCCTAAATATACATATTACTATATACACAGACAGAAATATAGAAATAGGCAAGGGTGACACCAGCCCGTTATTACCTCAAATTAAAAATATGTTTTACTTAGGTACCTACTTGATATTTTAAACGTTGTCAACAACATAATTCATTACAAAATGTTTTGGCAATCCAACATACATTTTATTTATTCCATCCTAACCACATCCTAACAATAATCTAAGCCTACAAAATTAATTGAAAAAGGATTCATTCTACAGAAAAAAAATACCATAACTAAAGACATTCACTATCCACAATATCCTACAAAAAAAGGTTTTAATCCGTGCAAAGATAGATGCTTGGCTCGAAGAAAGCACGAAGAAAAAGAAAGTTCCATGCTTCCGGTTTTTCCGACGGATTTAAAAAAACTAATTAGTTATCAGGTAAATATTGCATCATTTTAAATATCCCAATAATTTTGAGATTAATTAAGATAATGTCTTTAATTAAAAACTTTCTGATTCATGTAAATCAAGGTAAAAGGTAAGGTTTTGATTTTATTGATTGCATTTCCCGGGCGAATTGTCTACGGCGCATGCTCGAAAATTGCTCGGAAAATTCGTGACTGCGGCTGCAAAGGTGAGCTTTTCTTGTGTTTTAATGTAAGATATTTAAAATTTCAGTTATTTTATGTATTTTCGTGTGATTCTGTAACATGTTTACAACAAAAATCTAAAACATAGTGATTTTCCTGAAAATATTTTTCATCTTCACCTTGGCACAGGTATTCTGCCGGCATAAGATTTTTAAATTACGCAATTTCAATGTTATTGTAATAATAATCTTTTAGTAAGCTGCATTAAATAGCAAAACATTGTTTTGGCTTTTAATCACATGAATGTTTTGCGATTCGTTCACCAATTCTTGTAATAGCAATTTTTGACTTTATTTCTCCGAGCTGAAAGGTTTTCTTTACTGTTTTTATTTCAGAAAGTTATTTTGTTTCAATCATTCCTGTTTCGGTCATTTGTGCATTATGTGAAAAAACTATTATTTTTCCAATTTCAAAGATATGTCATGTTAATGTCACCGTGATAATTTTGCGAATCTATACCGGCATTTGTGGTTACGGGTCGTTATTTATCTGATGCAGACAAACATGCTCAAGATGGACGCATTGTGAAGCCCATGTGCGTCGCCGGCACATATCTGTGCATGTACGTAGTGCGACATGCGATTATTCTAATTTTGAACCATACTGTTGCAATACATCTGCTTTAGTGGGTACTTTTATAGATCATGCCTACTAAAATTAGATTGAATGCACTCTTGTGATAGATAGGTAGGTACTTAATAAATATAGGTACCACCACTGCGTCGAAATCTTTGTGCAGTTTTTGTCAAGTCATCGGTTTATTTACCCGTACTATATCAAAATAGATAAAGAAAATTGGTGGCTATTTTTGATAAAACAAAAATACAGCCTTTGAGAGATTCAGACAAAATTCATCAAAATTGGGAATCAAACGAGCTTACCTGTTAAGCGAAGTCTTGATTCTAATTTTATGAGTGGTGATCTGAAAAATAATTATTATTGACATAGGTAGTAATTCCCTTACGACGTATTAACACCGCGAATTTTAGATTAAAGAAAATGAATATTTTTTAAAGATTGCAACATTTGCATCGTCCTTTCCCGTTTTGACATAATTATGAAACGTCACTTATTTTAGAGATCATAACATTAGGAACAAACTCTGTTTCCTATACAGAGTAGTTCCAAATGCCTACATTGATTTTGATTTCCTGAAAGGTTAACATTGAATTAGGTAGATTAATTATTGCAGCTTTGGGGTTGTTAGCTAGTGGTGGGTGGGTAATAATTATTTTTCAGATCACCACTCATAAAATTAGAATCAAGACTTCGCTTAACAGGTAAGCTCGTTTGATTCCCAATTTTATTTCGTGGTGATCTTCAAATAATTATTATTGACATAGGTAGATGTTTAGAGTTTGCTGCAATAATTCAATAAGTAATTAAAACACAAATAATTCTGGATGTCAATTTGTGAACATTACCCAAGTAACGAAATTTGGTACTATAAAAGTCCTGATAATGTATTAGAGTGTACTAACTACTACTATGAAAAAAAAAACGTTTACAAAACCCTAAATAAACATTACATAAAGGGTCTCATGGTGACAAATTTGCACTATAAAAGCAACCAAAACATGTTTGTATTTTGCACTGTAAACAATTCCAGTGATGTGTTTTATCACACTTGTCGTGAGTGTTCCCCAAGAAAACAAATAATATCGGTAACATATGCTTTAGTCATTTTCCATTGCTGCTAAACGTAACATTTGTATTGAAAAACCCTTCCCTTGCAGTCGGGTAAAAGGATAAAACACAAAACATTCATGGACCGTTACTCTGCCGTAACTTGCACTTGCGAAAAAAAATTGTATCAATTAAATCATTACGCTGATTTCAAATTTGACAATGCGCCTTCATATTTTTTTTTATGTTTTAATTAAATTTAAATTAATACAATAAGTACTTGTCCCGACTATGCAGGCTGCTATTACACATTGGCTCCTGCCGTGTTGTCAATGTGCTATCATGGCAGAAAATGGCAGCCATATTTTCACTTTATGACTTTTACAGAACTAGCCCCATAGCGACGTTGAGAGAACTTTTAAGAAGTTAAAAGGTTACGTAGTGGTTGTGTAAGGTACAGTGCAGATTGATCCTTGAATAGTATTTTCGATACTGTTACAGTACTTGAACTGTAAAACTTATTTTTACGCATTATTAGTGCATAATAGATAAATAAAAGTGTTTGTTAGGTCGTCTTTAGTACTAAGTAGCACCAAATGACCATTTTTTTTTTTTTTTTTTTTTTTTTTACTATGCAACACTTTAACGATTCGTATGGTCTAGTAAGCGTTCTAAGAGGTAAACTATAAAAATTAAATTCTATTTAATCTTATAGAACCAAAATGCTCTGTTAAAAACCTTTATAGTACAAGCAGTAACAATGGTTACCATTATAGGCCTACTATATCACTCTTTGGTGATAAAACGCCTAGGTACTTATGACTTCCTTACTTTAGGTACAATAGAGCTTTAGTATTATAACCTTAAGGATATAGTGCATGTTGAATTGATAACTATAATAAAATAATAATTATAGATTGTTATATGTCTGATGTCAGCTCTGATTTGATCTGCTGTTTGTGTTGTACTGTATGAAGTTAGATATGGAGTTCAAAAAACCAGTTTCACTTGAAATATAAGAAACTTTAAAATATTTGTGGTTGATATTCCTAACAACTGTTTTGTTACTCCAATGGGTAAAAATTAGAGCTTGCAGAATAACAAATATCTTTGTTTTAAAATTTGCTCTATATTATCACCCTGAATCTATCGGAATTCAAATTCATTAATTTTGTGATCATAAGTAAATAGTAGGTGGTATAATATATAAAATATATTCCATTGGAATTCAAATTCATTAATTTTGTGATCATAAGTAAATAATATCTATGTTATTGGGCACACATAAAGTTTCTCCAATTAGGTACATAAAATTAAATTGCTTCAAAAAAGTAAAATAAAAACATTACAATAGAATCTGGTTCACTAAAAATTAAAATTACATGCATCAAATGTCAAAGTTTTGACGATGTAAGTAAAAATGTTAATGTAAATAGACACATAAGTATACATAACATCACATTCATCATCATCATGTTTAAGTCCCATGTAACAGGGGCGAGCCTATTGTTATTAACTGAGCACAAATCCATACTCTGTGGCCGCTAATGAGAAATTCCTGATGGAATAACACTTTGCATGATCCACGAATAGAACCCAGAACCTCATTCTCAGCGGTGCTTGCAAACCATAGCTCAACGAGGCAGATGACCAACAACTTGGCAAATTAAATATCAATACTGTAACAGTTTTCACTTTGTCTATCAATAATGGTAAGAATCTGTTTTTTAAATTCATTGAGGCTTTTACTGTCTTTAATTTGCGTATATATTTTAGTGTACAATCTGCACCCAGATTGTCATCATTGCAAAAATATACACTTTTGTGATGCATGCAGCAATGTGTGAAGTTTATCTGAGCAACATAGGCTTTCGACAGATTTATATAAATGCATATTGTTTTTAGCAAAAATACATGATTCATAAATATACAGTGTCTACTGTCGGTATTTTAAAAATTATGCTTGCATGATTTTGTGAATTTTATTTTGAATGAGCTCCAATCAGGCTCATGATTTACTTATCTTAATAATACTTATAAAAGTATTACCCCAAAATATAAGTCTATACTGCAGAGTAAAGACAACCAAACCGTGGTAAGCTACCAGCAGTGCGGTTTTATTTATAATCTTAATCAGCATAATATTATAAAGAATATAGGAAAACTTACTGAGTTTCCCCCACACATTGTCTATTAGAGTTCTCTGACATAATATCCTTATCAATAAAAGCTCCAGCAATTTTGTTACGTAAAAGATATGGCACCTGATGTCTTGATGTTCTAACCACAATCCCTCCATGTTAGCACTCCCATGCACCCTCCCCCCCTTGTTTTCAATTATATCACTTTAGTACTTACTTGTACTATCAAGTGTGTACATTTTGTGCCCAGATAAAAAATTAACATTCTTCTTTACTATGCTGTAATTTAGGTCTGCCCATCTCCTCAGGAATTAAATATTATTTAATGCAGGTTACATGCTTACCGCATACAATACTTGAGTGTTATCTATGAATATCTAGCGTATCTATGATAAATTCATCAGACATAACAAGTTATCTGTTATTATTAAGTATGGTTTAAGTGATTTTCTCTGAAAATACTCTTAGGCAGAAATAAATTACAACATGATTAATTTAATATTGAAGCCATAGATTGCTAGGTATAGCAACGAGTTACTATTAGGGTTGTTATTTTACATTGGGCCTTACAATATAATGGTACTATTATCTTTTCCTAAGAGGGGGTCGGGTCTCGGAGTGGAAATAATTTGATTTGGAACTAAAAAGGGTTTGGTTGATAAGGTCATCTGTACATTGACAGGCTGTTAAGACCTCGAAATTTTGTCAGTCTATAAACCTTTTCCCTCTCAATACTAATAGTTTTTATGTATTGGGACATTACAGTGCATTTACCACCATGTTTTATTTAATTTATTCAGAAAATAAACAGTTATACAAACATTGTTTGCATAACATAACATTACGCCTGTAATCCTCGAACGGTTAGGCAGAGGTGTCAGACACCCACATTTCGCCAGTTTTGCATTTGGTTGGTTACATGCATAATTATGTAACTTTGATTTATAACCAATGATGCTTCCATAATATCATACTCGATGAAGAAGCTATGAAAAGATTTCACTTAATGTGGCCATAACATGCAGAGAATATCTCATACTAAAGCATGTGCAATCATGACAAATGTGTGTCAGCCAGTAGAATACAAATAAGGCAGCCAAGTAACCGCCCCTAAGACGACCCACTGACCTAACTTTTACTTGCTGATAGGAAACCAGGTGGCAAAGTATGGTCCCCATTCACTGCAAGAGTATATGCATTAGCAAGACTATATTGCACATTGGATAAGCAAGGTTGTCTCGCAACCATCATGCTCATAGGTTAAAAAGCATATTTATAAATTTAGCTGACCGAAGTTCATAGTAGAATAGGGTTCCCCTGTGATGTCTATTCTAGGTATTAAGTGTTAGCATTGTCCAATGACTTTGCTAAGGACATCTTGTGTCACGCACTGATAGTTTGCTATGTGGTTAGTAACGTTGGATATATGTTTTCATGCAAAGCATATTTCTGGATGGTAGTTTTTCCGTTGGAATCATTCAAGTAATAGAGAAATATAAAAGATGACATGCTGCGCCAACCTCAAATGAATTGGGATAAGGGCAAGAGAATGATGATGACTCAAAACACACAAACATCACATGGAGATGGAACTCCGAAAACCGGCTATGCCGATTGTAGGTATTTTCAGTGTTAGCATTGTCCAATGACTTTGCTAAGGGCATCTCGTGCCACGCACTGATAGTTTGGTAAGCTGCTAATAACTCAGGGTATATGCTTAAAATTTATACGGAAATGTAACTCACCTGATATGCAGAGTATAGGTATTTTCAGTGTTAGCATTGTCCAATGACTTTGCTAAGGACATCTCGTGCCACACACTGATAGTTTGCTATGCAGTTAATAACATAGGGTATATGCTTACATGGAAATGTAGCTCACCTGCTATACCCAGTATAGTTATTTTCAGTGTAAGCATAGTCCAATGACTTTGCTAAGGACATCTCGTGTCACGCACTGATAGTTCAAATTCCAGCTAGTACATAGGAAATATATGTTACTGGGGTGTCGCGCACCCACTGGAAAAAGCTTTAAGAAGCTTACAGCACACATGTGGTTTACAGTGTTAATGACCATCGTATCGCTTGAATAAGCACTGTAGATATCACGTATCCGGTCACGTATAGGTCAGTTATAGCCAGGCATTCTTACGCCTAATGGTTACATCCAAGTTCACCGCTGTGGTCGGCTGCGCGAGCGTTGTCTGTAGGTATTTGCTCAGATTTCTGCGTCTCAGGTTTACGATTTTCACTAATGCTGCACATATTACACTTTTTGTCACTCACTATTTTGTTATTTCGGTAGAATATAACGTAAACTTATTTTTAAGCGAATAATTTGACGAGAAAGAACTTTTTCTTGCGGTGTCGTTAACGCGCGAAAAAGAAAAGTGACGTTTCATAATTATGTCAAAACGGGAAAGGACGATGCAAATGTTGCAATCTTTAAAAAATATTCATTTTCTTTAATCTAAAATTCGCGGTGTTAATACGTCGTAAGGGAATTACTACCTATGTCAATAATAATTATTTGAAGATCACCACGAAATAAAATTGGTTCTAGACGGTGTAACATCAATAACAGCCTACCTACCTATCTACCGAAGTCGGGGATATAAAATGTGTGTGACATCATGTTCGATTAGGAATTCGATAAGATGTTTTGATTTGTACTAGTAGTAATTTTTTTGTAGTATGTACTTAATTACTTGGCTGGTGTGAGGTACAATTAATTTGCGTAGGTAGTATAGTCTATATTTGGCAGAATAGCTCCGCTGTAGGTATTGATGTCCAGGATGTCCTATGCGCACGCTCGGAGGAGCGACTCATATATCCCAGATCTTAAACAACAAGAATGAACAACAACAAACAAACAAGGCGACAGTTATTTCAATTCAAACCTTTCAAAGACGTGAACATTTAGGTTTGACCTAATGCGTTGTAAGGTTATTTGTTGATCCGTCGGGGCTGCGTGTTGTTCGAAAGAGATACCGCGGCCTCGACACAAAGGGCTAAGAAGGAACATGGGTGGTTTTTAGCCAGTAGAAGCCTGACACTCCCTTTCGCTCTCCCCAGAGTGAAAAAAAAGGTTCTTTGTAGATCTTTACGAAATTGTTTGAACACAAACAGTGAATTATGTGAGTTCACATTAATTATTATTTTGTCGCCCAATACATGAGAGCTTGATACGGAAGTGATTTTACCGTTTATTCAACTGTCGTTTGTTTTCCACATCAAAATATTGTGCTACCTACCTTTTTTTTTCAGATTTGTACTGACTAAAAACCACCCATGTTCCTTCTTAGCCCTTTGTGTCCGGGGCCGCAGTATCTCTTTCGAACAACCTTCAGCCCCGGCAATATTGTGCAACCTTCAAAAGAGTTTCTGTAGACATTTATGATTATTTCTGGTCCGCCCTTAAGGTGAATACTCCAACTAGCCCGCGAAATTCAAATTTTCTTACGTTTTTTGCAATTTGCAGGCCAGTGCTAGTTTGTATGTTGATTAAAATATAAATTGCGGCTGTAAGACGTATGTAGTTACAGAAATATAATCATCAAAAACATCAATACAAGCCTCCAAGTTCATAAAGGTGCAGGAACTTGAAAAAGTCATTTTTGCACCTTTATGAACTTGGAGGCTTGTATTGATGATTTTGATGATTATATTTCTGTAACTATATACGTCTTACAGCCGCAATTGCAAAAAACGTAAGAAAATTTGAATTTCGCGGGCTAGTTGGAGCATTCACCTTAAGGCAACCCACTGACCGACTTATCATAACATAATTAACATAATTTCACGACTATGACCTCCGACAAGTTAGGCAGAGGTGTAGGTAGATACAATAATTATCGAATGACTTCGTCTAACCTACTTTTGAAATTTGTCCAGGTTGCAAGTTGATTCATCTATCGTTTCGCTTAAAGCCACAAGGATGGGTAAGGAGAAGACTCACATCAACATCGTGGTGATTGGCCACGTTGATTCTGGCAAGTCCACCACCACTGGCCATCTCATCTACAAATGCGGCGGCATCGACAAAAGGACTATTGAAAAGTTTGAAAAGGAAGCCCAGGAGATGGGCAAAGGATCGTTCAAGTATGCTTGGGTACGTATCTGTTTTACTGAAACCTTTTGTTTATCTTGAGTGGTACCTACCTATACAGGGTGTAAATCAACCCATCACACATCCGTCAACCAAGCATTCTGTACATCAAACTAAGTACCCCTACGCAAAAATGTTTGCTGGGAAACGATTTTTTTTTTTTGGGTCAAAAATCACTTTTTACGCTAAAACTCAATGAAGCTCTCTTAAAACATCGTGCTAGTGGATGCTTTGAATAGTTAACGAGTCATGGAGCTAATTTAAGTAAAGTTATAAAATGAAAAACTAGTATTTACAAAAACAGCTGTGAAAAATTTGCAACTTTGACCTCCAATATCTCCGTAACTAGGGGGTTCCCAGGTATGGTCTAGAACAAAAAAAATATTGCAGTGGTGGGGAGAACAAAGTGTCATTTCGTTTGCGTTAAGGGTACTTTTACACCCTATATTACCTACTGTTTAATGGAGTTATAATAATGCTCGGATTTTTAAACGTTACGAAACAAAGAAGAACCAAACCTTGTTTGTTTTCAATCTCGTTCTCTCAATCTAGTGTTGCTGAAGTGGTATTAACGACTGCCTTTTTTTACCTCCTTCCCTTATTTTTACTCCATTATAGACTGAAAGAGCTTTAGATACGTAATCATAAGAAATGTAAGTTGAATCGTTTGAAATTCGTAGGTCTTGGACAAGTTAAAAGCAGAGCGTGAGCGCGGTATCACGATCGACATCGCGCTTTGGAAGTTCGAGACGGGAAAGTATTACGTGACCATCATCGACGCGCCCGGCCACAGGGACTTCATCAAGAACATGATTACCGGGACCTCCCAGGTAACATTGATTTCATCGAAAGATCTCCTAGGCGATCTCTTGGGTTCTGCAAACTTCTGTTTAGGCGGTTTAGGTTGTTTTTAGTTTTTTTTGTCCATTGCAGTGAACCACACAGTCATGTGATGAATCATGTCTGTATCCTGTTTTACTGTATTTTTTCGTATTTTACGAAAGGAGTAGGAAGTACCCATTGAGAACCAATAGAAAAGTCTTCTGATGTCCGCGTGTAAGAAAGAATTTCTTGGATCTGACTCGTTTTCCATGCAGACATTTTTTTTCGGCATGTACAGGCTCGATATTTGGTCATATTACTTATCAGGCTGACTGCGCGGTACTGATTGTGGCTGCGGGCACGGGCGAGTTCGAGTCGGGCATCAGCAAGAACGGGCAGACTCGCGAGCACGCCCTGCTTGCCTTCACCCTGGGCGTCAAGCAGCTCGTCGTTGGCGTTAACAAGATGGACTCCACTGAGCCTCCCTACCACGAGGCACGCTACGAGGAGATCAAAAAGGAGGTGTCTTCTTACATCAAGAAGATTGGTAAGTTTAACTTAAATCAGATCAAAAGGGACGACAACGACTACTATATTTTTATCTAGTTTTTCTGTAACTGGTTTTTGCATGTTTTGTCACCACTGCGCCGAACAGAAAACGTCTAGTTTCGAGTTGAAATCTATTATTATTATAAACTGTAACTAAAAGTCGAGCTAGCACATGAACACTTTGAACAAACCAGCTTCGACGAAAGTTTTCAAAGTTAATGTCTTATTTTTCTGGGTCGATGAAAAGGTGACATCCAATTGAGCTACAATTGGAACTCGCAGTTACTTTTTTAATCTTTGCTGCAAAAAAAAACCATAGGTACTCTATCTGATACTATAGTCGGGCCTTAGTTCGTAAGGTAACATTGATGTCGAATACTTACATAATGACGATGCGGCAGGGTACAACCCCGCCACGGTGGCGTTCGTGCCCATCTCCGGCTGGCACGGGGACAACATGCTGGAGCCATCCGACAAAATGCCCTGGTTCAAGGGCTGGACCATCGACCGCAAGGAGGGCAAGGTCGAGGGAAAATGCCTTATTGAGGTACGCATGACTAACCTAGCTGTAGTATTGGTCATATATATAGCCCCAGATGCCAGAAATATGCCAATTATGAACTTAACCAAATATAAACTATTTTTGTGTACACCTTACAATTCAAGCTTCTGGATTTATGGAGCCTCTCCCCAAAGCATGACATATCAGCTTTCTTACACATATCATCAATAATGGAGCCTACATACCAAACCTTCAGGCTTGGTATGTCGGCTCCATTATTATGGTTACCCAAGCCACAAACAACCTTTGACCTATTAAACAAAACAAGCGATGCGTGAAGATGTTTGAATGGTTACTTTCATGTCGTTCCTTTCGATTAAGTCCTTAACCTTTTGGTCTAGTGTTAACGATCTCGAACCTCTCTCTTCGAAAGGGCAGACGAGCTGAAGCAACAACACGATTTTATCGGAAATATTTAGGAAAAGATACAAGTTGACAATCTTCTTACAATGTTCGTGTCCTTGTTCTACCTTTCAAATGATTATTTATTATTTCCTACTCAACTCTCTAGGACACAACGATAATTTGGGGGTAATTTAAGCAAACTATTAACTTTTCTTAAACAAAATCGTTTTATTCGCTCTAGTCATCATCTGCCTAGCCTTTTCCCAACTATGTTAGGATTGGCTTCCAGTCTAACCAGATGCAGCTGAATACCAGTATTTTACATGAAGCGACTGCCTATCTGACCTCCACAACCCAGTTAAACTGGGTAATACGATACCCTTTGGTAAGACTGGTTGTCAGACTTTCAGGTTTACTGACTACCTGTAACGACTGCCAAAGATCTATATATGGCAGCCGGGACCAACAGCTTAACGTGCTTTCCGAGGCACGGAGGAAACTCGGTATGTCGGGCGGTCACCCATCCACAGATCGACCTAGGCAAGCACAGCTTTACCTAAAGATCGACCCGAGTGGCAGTTCTTATTAAGTGAAATCTAGTGAAATATTTAAAAAAAGTAACTAGGAAATTCTGAACGTAATCAAAATAATAATCGTTTTCTTATGAAACAACATTTTTAAACAAAAAAAATAACATACATTTAATCACTGTTTTATCACATGACTAACTTTCAAATTATTCGGTACATAAACCTAGGTAGTAAGGTACCTACACATTTAAACACATAATAATAAAGCCTTGTTTATTCCTTAATAACAATAATAACACAATATAACACATTTTGAGATTTTTCAATAAAACAAACAACACGAATTAATATTTAAAATAGCAAACAAAATTTAAAATTAAAATCACAATTAACATTGAAATTAAAAATCATAAATAAAATCATAATCATACTTATAATCAAAATCATAAATTAAATCAAAATTATAATAAAAATCAAATCAATATTAAGATTAAAAATTTAAACACATAACGTAACATTATTATATTGCATAGCATAGACTCATATTACTTCCGTACATTGGCCACTGACCATGCAAGGTACTGATCGACAGTGACCGAGGTACAACACTACTATTAACTTCAACAAAACGGTGGATTTCAAATATTTTGAGGGGGGTTTCTCGCAAGTTTATTATTGTTTTAACACTTACTTTACTATACTTTCCTTTTTATACTTACTTTTTTCGCCAAAAAGAGTTTTAACGTCGATATCACCAAACACCTGCTTAATGGCGGCAAGTGACTAACTTCACATTGAATAGTTGGTAGTGACTACTAGTGACGTACCGAATACCATATAGGCAATACAATTTAGCATCGCGGCAAAATTTGAAATGAGCGTAGTGGCCTAGAGTACACATAGTGCCAAAGTTCAACAGGGACTTCCTTCGGGTTCCCTTACATGTATTATTAAAAATCGTGTTTTTTTTCATGACGAGATGAACAGACACCTCTTGGCTTCGTGAAGGGTATGCTTACACCCATTATGGCGTTCTTTTTCTTCGTATCGCTAGCGCAAATGACGGTGCACAATGAAATGGCACAATCGTCTTGCACTCACTCCCACAGGAATGTTAGGCATACGTTAAATGAATGTCTTCTGCTACACAGGCTCTGGACGCGATCCATCCCCCATCCCGGCCTACGGAAAAACCGCTGCGCTTGCCTCTGCAGGACGTGTACAAGATAGGAGGCATAGGCACCGTGCCTGTGGGACGAGTTGAGACCGGCATCCTCAAACCTGGTAACATTGATATTCCTTAATTTTGGGAACACTATCGACAACTCGAAATTCTCAAAGGTTGTACGATTGAAACACAATTATTGTTTATAAAAGGTCACATTAAAAAAAATACTTAAAAGTAATATGATGGTGATAATTTGTGAAGGCATGGTGGTTGTGTTCGCGCCGGCCGCCATCACCACTGAAGTGAAGTCTGTGGAGATGCACCACGAGGCGCTGCAGGAGGCCATGCCCGGAGACAACGTCGGATTCAATGTTAAGGTACGAACGATCCCGTCGGGGCTGCGGGTTGTTCGAAAGAGATACCGCGCCCTCGACACAAAGGGCTAAGAAGGAACATGGGTGGTTTTTAGTCACTGAAGTCTGGCACTCCCTACCGCTCAGCCCAGAGCGGGAGGAGTCATTTGATGATTTCCCACCTGCCAAAACAAAAGGTACGAACGATACGGTACCACCCGTTAACTGTATTCATGGATTTCATGCCATCTACTGTTCAAACTTTGACGACACGGTTGGCGCAGTGGCTGGGTGATTGGCTGCTGCATATCTCGGGTTCGATTCCCGCACGACCACACAAATATTCTATAGGTACCTAGTTGTTCCGGATCTGGCTGATTGTGAATATTAGTTTAATCGTTTAGACGCGATTCAAAATAAATAATAGTGGGGCAACGTTTTTGCGATTCCAGTCATTTTCCGGAGATAGCAGAATTTTACATTATTCCCAGTTTGGAAAGCATTGATCAAAGCGGTGATCTACGTGTCAGCACAACCTATAATTTGATACGTAAAAGAACAGCTAGTCATAGTCAACAAGTAGGTGGTGGCGTAGCAGGGGCGCAGGGCGCTAGATCCAGTTTGGTGTACATTATTACCCGTTGTTACTGTTAGCCTGTGTCATCCCACTGCTGGGCAAAGGATTCCCCATGATTTCCAAATATTGCGATCCAGGGCTAATGTGGACCACTGGTCGTTGGTTCTGTCCAGCTTGTCCCGCCATCACCTACGAGGCCTACCCCGTCGCCTTCTGGCTGTGTCAGGGTCCCACAACGTGGTTGTTTTGGTCCACAGCTCATTGGGCATACGGCAGACATGGCCAGCCCAGTCCCACTTCAGCTTAGCGGCTTTTTGAACAACGTCAGCGATTTGTGTTTTGGAGCGCAATGTAGTGTTGCACATACGGTCGATTAACTTAACGCCTAGAATACTACGTTCCATTGCACATTGGCAAACCTTGAACTTGGAACATTGAACCTTGACTTTTGAATGCCCGTTGGCGAGAATTTAATGCAGCCAATCCCCTTTTTCTCCAAATATTGTCCGAAAAATGTATTGTCCCGATAGAAGAGAAAATTTTATTGATATATTTATTGTTATCGATTGCAGAACGTTTCCGTAAAGGAACTACGTCGTGGCTACGTGGCCGGTGACTCCAAGAACGCCCCGCCCAAGGGAGCCGCCGATTTCACGGCCCAGGTATTGTGACCTATTTTATTATAGTCCTCTTTAGATCCAGCAGCATCATCTTTTCCATGTTCAAGATCCATTGAGTTGATTCTAACAGGACTAGAATGGTATGAGTAACATCTACGCGTCTACTTCCGAATTAAGCATTATATATTACATATTAAGCAATCATAAAAAGGCAGGGTCTGCTATCTACCACGTATTCGACTATCTTCACTCGAGCTGCATTTCAACATCGCTCGGCCGCGAGAAACTTTAGTCAGACAATGAAATTACGAAAATAATTTCAGGTGTTCTTTAAAAATTATATTCTGTATTACATGATATTGTTATAGTTCACGCACACGTTATTACAACAAGTTAGAAAATTGCCTAAAATTCCGACACACATTCTGCAACGTTGCGAAAACTTAACACCCCAGTGCATTACCTAATGTAATCATTAGTAACTAGTTGTAATATTATCGAGTCCCCTAATTTCCTGCCGCGAGTATTGTTTGTTTGCCGAGTTTTGTAATGAATGTTATCAAGTGACCTTGTGCCTACTGTTAAACATAGTTCCCTGTTATGACTATTGCATGTCTACGTTGCTGCGAAATTAGCAAATGGCTATTATTAGGACATTGAATTGGTATTGAGTTTTTATCGGGTATGAACTCATGACGAAATAACTTCTGCAAATTATTGGCTGCTGATTCCGACGGAGAAGCATGAGAGGACCGTGGTTGGTTACAATAACCACAATGACGACTACAAAGGAGTTTCTGTATTTGTACCTACATCGAAGATCATAGTTACCTAATTATTAAAATACCGATGCTGGCGCCAGCGGCGGCGTAATCCTTGTCCTTGACTGTTAGGAGGATCCAGGTTCAGGGACATTTTCACGTAATATTTAGGATACTTCGCGAAGAAAATAAGAAAACAGCGCAGTTCAAGACAGGCAAATAATTTTTCGTTCATTACGTGGGTACTTAGAATTTAGATACGCAACCCATCGCAGAATAGTTGACTTATTTGGGTTTTACGAATGCTTTGGAAAGTCAATAATTATGCATTTGACATACCTAACCAACTCTGTATTCGCCTGATCTCATTTTCTCGAATAGCGACGACCTTGCTCTTTTATTTACATTAGGAGCTGAAACGGGCAATCTTTTTCCGTACCGACGTATGATTAACTTTAGATTAATATTTATTCGAATTAAATTCATATTTGACAATCATATTGAACACTATTTTAATATTCGATAATTTAAAGGATCTAACAGAAAATATTGATAAGGTATCAGTATCTAAATCACAGCACGCCGACATTGAAGACTGTCACAAATTAATCTTGCCGTCTTCTGAAAGTATAATAGTTTTCACCCAAAATATACGCAGTATAAACTGCAATATAAATGGTTTGGAATTACTGTTAACTAGATTAAATTTGCATTGTGATGTACTAGTCCTCACAGAAAGTTGGTTGTCGTGCACTACTTTAATACCAAACTTAATAGGATATCGATCGTCTGCGACAAATAATAATGTAAAACAAAATGATGGTGTTGTCATACTTTATAAGGAACACCTTCGTTTTAAAATTGTAGAACCAGAATTCAGTGAAGGAAACTGTCTTATTGCTACGCTTAAAAATCAAATTGCAATTGTTGCAATATATCGATCACCATCTTACTCAAATTTAGACTCATTCCTTAAATCCTTAAATGACGTTTTAATAAATTACTCTTCCTTTAACAATATAATAGTAATAGGCGATATAAATATTGCAATAAACATAGACAAAATTGACCATCAAGGTGAACGTTACTTAAATCTGGCTGCTAGTCATGGACTGTTACCCTCACATACACTAATTACACGGCCAGATAGTAAAACATGTATCGACCATATTCTCCTCAAGACAAAAAGTGCCTGCAACACTATTGTACCACTAGCAACATTGACTGACCATTACCCGGTCCTACTACACATGAACTTTAAAAAAACTCATCATTTTGCGATAGCAACTATTAACAAAGTTGATGAGGATGGCCTAAAAGGCGAAATATCAAAAATTTACTTCACTAGAGTTTATGAATCTAATGATCCCAAGATTGCTTTGATGTACATTACTGACTGTCTTCAGGCTGCAATTAAAAACAACACTAAAATCATTTCGTTATCGCGTCGAAAGAGGATAATTAAACCCTGGATCACACAAGGCTTGCTGCGCTGTATGAGGAATAGGGATAAATTACATAAAACATTAAAACTCTCACCAGATAATCCAATATTAAAAGTAAAATACACCCGCTATAGAAACTTCTGCAATACTATCTTGAAAAAAGTAAAAAGAGCTTATGAAAAAAGTCTTGTAGAATCAGTCCAAAATGATAATAAAAAGCTGTGGAAAGTGATAAAAGACGTCACTAATACAAACAAAAACACTAGCTGCTCAAACGAACTACTATCTCTAGCTGATGACCCGAAATATCAGGCAAAATAAATCTAATATAGTAGACACAAATGCAGAGACCAACTCGCTGGCACCGGGGCCTCAACTAAACTCTTTCGTATTAGAGGATACGGATGAATGTGAGGTGGACCGTCTCATCACTAATTTAAAAGCGAATAGCTCACCTGGTTTTGATGGGATTGGTAGTAACTTTTTAAGGAAATACAAAAACTTTCTAGTCGCTCCACTTACCTTTATCTTTAACACCTGCCTCCAAAATGGGATATTCCCTGAATCTTTAAAAAAGTCAGAGGTTTGCCCAATATATAAGGGTGGAGACAGAGATTGCATCACCAACTATAGGCCCATATCTATTCTTCCTGCCATGTCTAAGATCCTTGAGAGAATAATTAACGTTAGACTAACAAGGTATCTAGAAAGTAAAAAATTGCTCTCTCCGAACCAATACGGTTTCCGTAATGGGAAATCTACTGAACAAGCAGTAAACAGGCTCACAAGTTACATCAGTGATAAATTGGATGAGAAAAAGAAATGCCTGACCATCTTCTTAGATTTGGCAAAGGCCTTTGATACAATCTCTGTTTCAATACTATTGGCTAAACTGGAAAGACTGGGCATCAGAGGTACTCAGTTGAAACTCTTTGAAAGTTACCTGACTAATCGCCGCCAGTGTGTTCGTGTGGGAAACTTTACTAGCACTGACCTCCCAGTTACACATGGAGTTCCTCAGGGCAGCATCCTAGGACCAACCTTATTTCTTGTTTATATTAACGACCTCACTGACCTAAAACTTACCCAGGGCGAAATCGTTTCCTTTGCTGATGATACTGCTCTCCTTTTCTCAGCCGATAACTGGAATGAAGTTTTTGATGCTGCCCAGTCTGGTTTTAATGCTGTCAGGAGGTGGCTAAATGAAAATGTATTAACCCTAAATACTGATAAAACCAAATACATTTGTTTCAGTATTCGACCAGACTTGGACATTGATCATACCTATGTCATTATTCCACACAAATGTACAGTGCATGGTGATTGCTCTTGTATCGGGATAGAGAGGGTTGAGTCAATTAAATATTTAGGCGTTACGATAGATAAAAACCTTAACTTTAAAGAACATATACGAATATTAACGGGACGGGTTCGGAAACTGATATACATTTTCAAAAATATACGACACATTGCCGATCCTCCTGTCTTGAAACGAATTTACTTTGCCCTCTGCCAATCACTCATAACATACTGTATTTCTGTGTGGGGAGGTGCTCCAAAGACGACGCTCAAATCCGTTGAGGTTGCCCAACGTGCAATACTGAAGGTTAGCACCTTCAAGCCAATTCTTTTCTCTACTGCCGCACTCTATCAATTCTGTGGAGTACTAACCGTGAGACAACTATTCATTTCAAAAATAATTTTAATACAACATTCACAAATAATTTACGACCCAAGTATTTTGAATAAACGCAGGCATTACACGGTTTTCAATCAAAAAAGATCAACTAACACCAAATTCGTAACAAAATTTATTACCTCTCTCGGCCCCTATATCTACAATAAAATTAATAAAATCATTAACATATACCCACTTAATACGGATTGTTGCAGGAGAAAGGTATTGGAATACCTACAAAGTCTCACTTATGAGGAGACCGAGCAGCTTCTAACCGTAATAAGATAGTAAACAATTATATATTCACATACATTATTATATTTCCTCACAAAACCGTATCTCATTCACATATTGCCACACAAAACACTCAACAACAGACACACCCTCTCTCACTCACTCACTCACCTAGCATAATACACAAAGAGAGGATCATACCACACACCACACCACTATTAAATTTATGAGTATGTAATTGCAAAATAATTTTTAAATGCAAGCATTAACCGTAATATTTATGTTCTGTAATTTGAGGGGGTTGGCGCTGTAAGCCGAAATACAGGTTCTTCCTAGTTCGGCTATAGAGGCTATAACTTTTGTTTACAACTACAGTTATTAACAGCATTTTATTTATAATTTACTTGTACTTTTTTTTGTGAAAGAAATAAATTATTATTATTATTATTATACTCTTATGCAAAAGCTCTCTTCCGCAAAATAATACAATAAGTATAGTAGGTATACCACTTAGCGTAACGCACGTGACATAGCAAGCGGTTTCTCAAGAAATGTAAAGCTGTATGGTCGGTTGATGTTCAATTTTATTGCAGCAAGTGTATTTGAATAAAATGCTTGCCCGCCGTCCATCAGAACAAGGCATATTTTTTTAATTACAATTTATTTTGATGCGAATTGCGGTTACAAACGAGCTGTAGTCTTCGATAAACAAACTTGACGAATGCTTGCCAATAAGACGATCCACCGATGATGTTTCTGATCTCTCTGCCCCCACACTGACGAGAGACTGAGAATGTGTCTCACTCTCATATTAGTTCCACAGTAACGAACAACATTTAGTCTATCTGTAACGTATTGCCGTCAGGTGATCGTGCTGAACCATCCGGGACAAATCAGCAACGGATACACGCCTGTGCTGGACTGCCACACCGCGCACATCGCCTGCAAGTTCGCCGAGATCAAGGAGAAGTGCGACCGCCGTACTGGTGCGTATACACTTGGGAAAGAAAACCCAGTCCTCTAAATGTAATCTGTAAAAGAGGAAGATAGGTACGCCACCTATTTCTACTAAGCCGCGTGGCTTCGCTTTTCATGTTTGAGGGAAATGGGTACAGCCTACAGGATTAGTAGACAATCTTACCGTATTTTAGGAAACTTGTTTGAATATTTTTGAAATTCAATAACCAGTTAAAAGAGTCTTTTCTAGTGATGACGGCACCAGCCCTAAAACTTTGAGTGATACTCTTATTTATGACAGTTTGTTTTTAATGGCATCCACATGAAACTAAGGGCTCGTTCAGACACACGGGAACCGCACAATTGCCGATGATCGCGGTTTTCAGACACTTGAGATATTTCTGCATTTTTTCTTTGAAATGACAATACAGCTCTGCGATGCCTCTGGTATACAATCTAGTTATGCCCGAAGCACTGATCACTTACCTATAATTTACACACTAGACCTCAAGTTTCGAATTACCTACTCTTTAACATCACGAATTCACGACCCTACCTACACTAACATTGGCCTTTGGGTCTTTAATTCATAGTGACTAACATTAATTCCTTAACAAAACGTAGAATTATTAAGCCAAGTAACGTTAAAAGCCAAATGTTTACACAGGCAAGACAACGGAAGAGGATCCGAAGTCGATAAAGTCGGGCGACGCAGCAATCGTGATCCTAGTGCCGACCAAGGCGCTGTGCGTGGAGTCGTTCCAGGAGTTCCCGCCGCTCGGCCGCTTCGCTGTGCGCGACATGCGTCAGACCGTCGCCGTCGGCGTCATCAAGGTACTTACACAACTTTTATGTAAACTCATTAATCTCTTAAAAACTTGACTGTCATCATCTTACGAGTTGGACAGTTGTGTTAATCCAGATTTGTTCAGATAAGTTACACAGCGACTTTGCTCCATGCTGGCATCTTAACTTGATTATCAAAAGAAAGTCGCTCTAGAAATACCCATGGTTCCGAATCCGTTCGTGGTGTTGGTGTCAGTTGTCAGTGGTAGTTCAGTAATCTTTTTGTTTCAGAGCGTTAACTTCAAGGAAGTCACAACTGGTAAAATAACCAAGGCTGCCGAGAAGGCCCAAAAGAAAAAATAACTATGGGGCATCCTAAACAAAGTAGTGCAGCCGACGAGCCGGGTGCAACGCCCGCGCGCGCACTTGGCCCGCAGCGCGCGCTACCGCTGGCTGCCGAGCCCTAGCCGTGTACCTAGCCCCCTAGTGTCTCCCCGCAATCGGAGCTTCTTCACTGGTGACATCACGCTCGTCCTCTACGTATGCATTTATCATAGCACGATATTCTTAAAGTTAGTTCGTTTTAGTTACGTGTTAAGTTTATATCTTTGTGATTATTTTAGTCGTAAGTTACTCGCCAAGTTTGAGTTTCCGTATCTGAAAGCTCGTTACGTTTTATTTTTCCATCGCAAAGAGTTTAGGAGGAAAAGCAATGGAGTGGTCGTTACATTTTTAAACCATTTCCGTGCACAGAACACACTGACTGCTTTGTGAGTGTCAACTCTCGTCGATTGTAGGTACCTATTTCATGATCATTTCTTTGTAGCTTTAATTTATTTTATTTACCATGCGTTTTGTCCAATTTTCCACTAATGTTTTTTTTTTAATTTGAAAATTCATGTTTTCATGATACTTTTTCCGGTTTGTTCATGAATAAAATTCATAGTATTTTTATTATGCCTATATACGTAGGTGTAAGTATTATCGTATCTACTTGTTTCCACATTACGGTCGAAGATTATTGTAAAGTTAACATCAGCGTAGATATTGAAGGAATTTGATTGTAAATCATTCCTCTATAGTTAGCAGTATGACTAAAGCGTTATAAACGTAATGATAGAGATTTTGGAAAACTTTGTAAGGCGTAGGTAACGAATTTTGGTTCCTAGTATTTAAAGAAAAAATGAATTAATTTGAACTTCTGTGTGAGGGTTTAAATATTCAATATTAATCAACCCATTAATACTGTTTTCCATAATCTTACTGTTTAGATATTCTTATGTACGGAAAACAACTCGAGACTCATTTTAAGCTAAATGTAACTTTGTAATTTTTTCAATAATTTTGTAAAGACCTTGATCCTGATAAAACCAATAAAGAAGCTACTGGTAAAAAACGAGTTTTATTTTTCGACTAGATTTATCATCATCACGCGCTTGTCCAGGGAGTTAGCGAAATAGACCCCTCATCCACAGCGACTTTTTGTAGCTATGCAGTAGCGAGGCCGTCGCGCGTTTGGATCGATACAAAAAGTCGCCGTGGGCGAGGGCCCTAACGCACCGTATCAGCGTACATGTGATGGATAAAATACTTTTATCCATCACATCAATACCTTTTTGTAGCGATTCTGTCACGCGTACTCTTCGCTACAGTCGCGATGCGGCCGCTAGCTGTTTGCTAAAAAAAAAAAAAACAAACTAACGCGCGTCAGTAGCGATGCTGTCGCGCGTTTGCGAAACGCGCAACAGCATCGCTACAAAAAGTATCCGTGGGCGATGGGTGTCCGTTTCGATTGCTCGTTATTCCTGCTGCAATTTTGGTGTATACCTACCTACCTATTCTGTCTTAAAAAAAAACACATACCGATCGAATTGAGAACCTCCTCCTTTTGGGAAGTCGGTTAAAAAAAAATTGGAAATGAAGATTTTGGTTGAGACCAAGTCTTAACGCCGCGGGTTGCGGTGGCCTCGCCGTCAAAATCGCCGTCGGACACGGGGCGGAGGCCACTTGGGGGCGCCCAAGTGCCACCAGATTGACCGGTCCCGTGCGTCTCGCATCCAGTGGATCTCCGCAACCTTCACAAGGTCATCGGTCTACCTAGTGGGGGAGGCCTTCCAACGCAACATCTTCCGTTTTATGTGGATCCACCAATAAGAGCAAACAGGTGAAAATATAGAAGTCCGTCCGTGATTGGACCCTGTCGTACTTTATGGATCAGCATGCGGGGCTGTGTAGAAGATGGATGAAAACGATTGCATGTAGCGGAGATATTTGATGAGAATGTTGGCAAGGAATGAGAATATTAGAGAAGCTTTGAAAGTGGCCCCTGACACAGAAACATTGAATGAAAGGAAGTCATGATAAGGACCAGGCGCGGTCCCACCCTTCAATGGGGGGGGGGGTCGCACAGGGTCGTGGCCAGGAATTATTTGGGAGGGGTTACCCTGACTGACTGTTTATTCATACAAAACGCGCATATGCGCCGAAAGGTTTATTTTCTGGGGTCATTTTTGTCGACTTACATGGAAAAGCCTATCAATTGAGAAAAGTAAGGAACTAAGGTAGTGTGTATGTGGATTGAGTGATGAGTGTGATATAAAAAATTAAACACTGCTCGCTTTTGTAGTCTTACATTCTTTTGTTCTTAAAATGTCTATTTTGTTAGAAAGGACTAAAGAAAATCTAACTAGAGGAGAGGAGAGTTTACATTTTCTTTTAGATCCAACACTTTCCAAATAATTTAAAAAATCTTGGAATACTTAAAAGTTAATGTCTACAACCAGGAACCACTCCTGGTTGTAGACATTAAGATGGTTCTTTGTCATGTTTACATTTTTTTTTGGGGCTGACTGAACATTTTAAGGTAACTTATCTTATAACTTTAGAAAAACTTCAGCTGCATCCGTAAATAGTAAACGTAGCACTTAAAAATCTGTTTATTTCTTAGGGGATCGGACTGAGTCAAAAAAATATGATTCTAATTAGTCCGTCAGTTAGATTATCGAAAAATATTGGATACGTGTTTTTTGTTTCATCAAAAAAATAAAAATTGACGAAGATAAAACGCGTCAAAGATCATGAGTGGGGGGTTGTGACGTCATTTGTAGGTAAAAAATGTACTGACATGTGACGTTTGTCTTCAATTTTTAGTAAATGTGAAAAAAGAATATTAAAAAAGAATATTTATTGTATTGAAAAACTATAAGCTTACAAACACATATAAACAAGCTAGCGTGGGCAGCGCTAGTTTTGATTATAGCCTAGCGGAAAACTATGCAGCACCATGCTTTACTTGATTGCGTAAGTGTATAAAGGCTCGATATTTTACGAATAAAACTAAAGTCCATTTCACGAAAGAAGTCCCGCAGACGCAGCGCTGTATGTCGCGCGACATAATGTTGTTTCACAACTTTTGGCATCGTAAATAAACCTTATAACGCACTAATCCAATAATAAAATCACAAAATATCTACCACAACAAACGCACCTTGATAACATCGACAAACGACAACATGACCGATCTGTTAAATTTAGTTCCACAATTGTCCGCGGGACTTCTTTCGTGAAATGGACTTTATATTGTCTTATTTGGTATTTTCATACCAAACAAGACTAAAGTCCGCGGTTTGTTGTGGTAGATATTTTGTGAGTTTATTATTGGATTAGTGCGTTATAAGGTTTATTTACGATGCCAAAAGTTGTGAAACAACATTATGTCGCGCGACATACAGCGCTGCGTCTGCCGGACTTCTTTCTTGAAATGGACTCTATATAGTTTTATTTGCAAAAATGATGATAATAATATTGTCTATAGATTTGACATTGACAATAAACTGACAGTGACATAATAAAGTGAATTTGACAGGCTGACACTGACAGTTCGTGTTATCAAGTTTCTGTGAGGTGGATGAGTTTTCGCCGCTTATATTTACTTGCGATACTAGTGAGTTGTTGATAACGAAACACGATGACGTGTGCTTTGCCGTAAGTGAAAGTAACTTATTAGTGGTAGGAGCAATACGCGTAGGCCTTCAATATCTGTTGTGTATTGTAGCAACTGCAGTCTGCCGCGAGCCGTGGTTTTGTACGCTTGGATCCATTAACTCGTTCTGCTTCGTTTACGATGTGTGGAATTTTTGCATATATTAATCACCTAACGCCTAAAACTCGGCGTGAAATATTGGAATTATTAGTTACCGGATTAAAACGCTTGGAATACAGAGGCTATGATTCGGCAGGCGTTGCCGTGGATGCCGCTGATCAGAAAGACATAGCTGTTCTGAAACGACAAGGCAAAGTCGCCGCTCTCGAAGAACTGTTGCAGGAGCGCTGTGTGGAACTGTCAGTGGAAGATAGTGTAGAGTCGCACTGCGGCATCGCACATACGAGATGGGCCACCCACGGAGAGCCCAGCGCCATCAACTCTCATCCGCAACGATCTGGCGAGGACAACGCTTTCGTTGTTATTCACAATGGAATCATAACCAACTACAAAGAAGTTAAAACTTTCTTGGAACACAAAGGCTATGTCTTTGAATCCCAAACTGACACAGAAGCCATTGCCAAGTTGATTCACCATCTGTACAACCAGCACAAGGATTTCAGCTTCCAAGAGCTAGCAGAACAGGTAATTCAACAGTTAGAAGGTGCTTTTGCTTTGTGTTTCAAGTCTCGTTATTTCCCAAATGAATGTGTGGCAACCCGCCGTGGTAGCCCCCTGCTGGTTGGCATCAAGACCCGCCGTCGCCTGTCCAGTGACCATGTACCCATCATGTACACCAACAACAAAGCCACCCGTGGTGTTGTGCCATCTGTACCGCGAGTCAACAGCCATGCTCACTTCCAGCCTGAAGAAGAAAGGGAAGTTGAATATTTCTTTGCCTCTGATGCTTCAGCTGTAATTGAACATACCAACAGAGTACTTTACTTTGAAGATGATGATGTTGCTCATATCAAGGATGGTGTTCTTAGCATTCACCGTCTATCTGGCAGTAGCACTGATCCTCACCAGAGAGAAATTTTCACTCTGAAACTGGAGCTGCAACAAATAATGAAAGGCAACTATGACTACTTCATGCAAAAGGAAATTTTTGAACAACCGGAATCTATTGTAAACACAATGAGGGGTCGTCTCAACTTTGCCGACAGCACTGTTACCTTAGGAGGTATTAAAGATTATATCCCCGAGATCAAAAGATGCAGAAGGTTGATGTTAATAGGCTGTGGTACCAGCTACCACAGTGCCGTGGCTACTCGTCAGCTTTTGGAGGAGTTAACAGAGCTGCCAGTCATGGTGGAGCTGGCTTCTGACTTCCTGGACAGGAACACACCAGTATTCCGTGACGATGTGTGCTTCTTCATCTCTCAGTCTGGAGAAACAGCAGACACCCTAATGGCACTCCGCTACTGCAAACGTCACGGCGCTCTGATCGTCGGTATCACCAACACAGTGGGCAGTTCTATCTGTCGCGAGTCTCACTGCGGCGTGCACATCAATGCTGGCCCTGAAATTGGTGTGGCATCTACAAAAGCTTACACTTCTCAGTTTGTTTCGTTAGTGATGTTTGCTCTCGTGATCAGCGAGGATCGTATCTCTTTACAAAAGAGGCGCGCTGACATTATAGAAGGACTTCATGAATTGGACACTAAAATCCGTCAAGTACTAGCTCTAGACAACGAAGTGAAAACTTTAGCTGAAGACCTGTACCGTCAGCGATCTCTGCTTATTATGGGACGCGGATACAACTTCGCCACTTGCCTTGAAGGTGCCTTAAAAGTAAAAGAACTAACATACATGCACAGCGAGGGCATTATGGCCGGTGAGCTGAAGCACGGCCCGCTGGCGCTAATCGACGACTCGATGCCGGTTCTGATGATCGTAATGCGCGACCCCGTTTACACAAAATGCATGAATGCACTACAGCAGGTTACTGCCCGTCAAGGTCGTCCCATCCTCATTTGTGAGGAAGGTGACAAAGAAACAATGACGTTTGCGTCACGATGCCTTCAGATACCTAAGACTGTGGACTGTCTCCAGGGCGTGCTCACAGTTATCCCCATGCAGCTCCTCGCGTACCACATTGCCGTTCTGCGCGACTGCAACGTCGACTGCCCACGCAATCTCGCTAAATCGGTTACCGTTGAGTAGGTAACTTCATACCTACTATTGTAAGATTCTTCGCACAGCTATTGTTGATAGCACTGTAACGTTAAGTGATCGATAATTAACTAATGTTAATTCTTAACAGAAAAAAAATATTGTTATTCAGTAATGGACCAAAAAGTTGCGAATTATTGATGTGAAATTAATTCGACAATACTTTGGTTATGCTGTAAGCGGTTTAAATATCTCGCCTGATAAGTGTATAAACCGCTGGCAATAGTCGGGAACTAGTTTTGTACATAAATAAGTGATTTTTATGTACTTTGTTTCCCGTCGATTTCCGTACATTCCGATACTTCTATTTTATAACTTAAAGTTCCATTGACATTCCATTACTTTGTCAATAAGTAAATGTTTTTGGTCTAGCATTCTACTAGCTATTATGATAACTTTACTAGACTAAAGTTGTCGGATCAAGGTCGTGCCTCTCGCTTGCATACCGCCTGCTGACAGGCAGGCAGTCATTAAGTTGTAAGTAAATAAATTCAACTCGCCCAATATTCATGATTTATTATTGCAGTCTTGTGTGTCTTTGTACAATTTTATAAGAGGACCTCTTAATAACTGAAAGGCATCACTTGCCTGCTGACTTGTGCTTACTGCCACTTTGATTACTATTTCATTTAGCAATTCATTTGAACGATAAAATTAATCATCAATTCATCTGCTAAATGATTAAGCTGTAATAACACTACTTACTGCTAAATATTGTTATCGACGTTTTTGTTGTCACAGTTTGTTCATTCATTTTTATTATCCACTATCAAAATTGTAAGCCTGCCGAATGTGCTGTACAATACGTTTAAGCTATAATAGTGTTTTAAATAATTATATTAAGTACGTTCATAAAATGAGAAACGTGAGATTCGGAATGGAAGGTTCCATTCCGAATCTCACACTTGCAAATACTAATAATAAAATTTAATTTTGTTACTTAGAAAGTTACGATGAAATTGTTGTATTGGAATAATGCTCTACGATAAAAAAAATGTTATCTTTAGGTACTTAGGTAGGTACATCAACAAAATTTATTTTTCATGTTCCAAAATTTATTTTTACAGATGTTATGATTTGATAAGTGTTTTAATTATCAACATCAGATTGTCGAAAGTCTAAACGCTTTATAGCTATCAGATTGTTATTATTCTTTGAATTTTATAATATATTTTAAATGTAGTGATACTCAATTTGCGGCCTGCCGGGCTCGTCTATGTATATTATGCCCACAAGGTTTTCCTATACATAATAATATGCACATACTAGAGCGAATATGATTCGTCTACCAGGCCTGCGCACACTCATATCCCCGGCGTGCAAAGGGTTGACTATCGTTATTAAAATGCATCACATTCGATTGAGATTCTTAGTATGTACTTATATGTAGGATTTGTATAAACATAATAAATTAGAGTTGATAATATGTTCTAGATGTAGAAAATGCTATACTTACATAATTACGTTTACATTTGATGTATAACATGAATTTATCTGATTAGAATAAGTAAGTATAATTATTTTGTTTTCCTTAAGCTTTGATTCGACATTTTGACAATGGCAGATAATTCACCTTCTGTATAAATGGAGCTAGCAACTTGATAGCCCTGCTAGGTATAAATATCTACGAATAATAGGATTTAAGTGTGTATAACTTCATAATTTTAATCTGGTTGTTGATAAGTTTTGAAAACAAGGAAATGTGAGATAAGTACGCACTGTCTTAATGAATTTGATAACTAGCGATTACTCTAATTGAATTTTCATCGTCACAAATATTCCCCGAAGTACATAAGTTGTTGGAAATGTTAAATAATGTGTGAAGTATTGCTTTTTATTGGTTCATAAAATAAAATCTATTTATTTTAATGCTTTCTCGGAATGTAGGTACTCAAGTGCTCTAAGAATTAAAAAAAAAACTAACCTACGAAAAAAATGATTAGTAAAAATTTGTAAATAGGTACCTATCGTCATTAATAAAATTTACTGTTGTTAACTTTTATATTCTAAAGTATCGCTAGTCAAAAACCGTAGCTTAGATATTTTTGATATTAAATATCTGATTAAAAAAAAACTTGCATATTTATTTATTTGTACCAACTCATCGAAAGATCAAATCTCATTAGACTAATATCTCCTTCCTGTTACTTTTTACGAACCTTCAATAAGGTGTGGGGCATGTCGACACTGTAACAGTGAATAGACTATCCCCGAGTAGGTATTTATCCCAGCACAGTAGTACCTACTTCCATTTTAATGTTATCGATATGCGTACTCACAACAAGATAATTTAATAAATGGTGAAAATTCTTCGAGCAGTAGCGCACTACATCCAATCGAGTTCAAACTAATCATAGTTCGATTCGAACTGGAAATATTCAAAATTAGTTAGCACAAACGGAATCTAGTACTACGTAATCCTTCATGTAAAAAGCACTACGGTTATTTTGAACTGTTTTTTTTACTCTGGTCGGATGTAGTACACAAATGCTTTTTTAATAATTAATCTTGCAAGTTGATAAGTAAGCAGCTGTTCAGAAAATGAACACGTTATAATATTTTTGTTATTAATTTTCAGTAAAACATTATCCATGATATTAAAATGAATAAGAATAATTTGTTCGTTTCTCTTAAAAAATCTGTTAAGATTTATAAATAATTACCTACCTACAGTAGCGGCGTTAGGGTAGGGCGCGGTTGGGCGACCGCCCAGGGCGCCGGATATAAAGGGGCGCCGCAGACGCCCCTTTATATCCCAGCGCCATCCGTGACGCTTTAATTACTTTAGCTATTGAAACTCAGAAAACTGATGTTCAAGTCTGTCATGAGGCTACTACTCTAGCCGAACAGCTAAAAGATTTTAGCTTCATAGTGTCATTGGTCGTTTGGTATGACATACTTTTTTAAATTAACATCGTTAGTAAATCTCTGCGATCAACACGGCAATTTGACGGCACGGTTGGCTCAGTGGCTGAGCGATTGGACTGCTGCGCTGCGTGTCGCGGGTTCGATCCCCGCACGGAACAAATATATGTATTGCCTACAGATAGTTGTTCCGGGTCTGGATGTCTTTGTGTATGTGAGTTTAAATGTTTGTAAACGCACCCACGATACAGGAGAAATTCCTAATGTGGGGCAACGTTTTTTTTTAAAAAAAAAAAAAAAACAGACAGATCTCGGTAAATGCACAGAACTGTTGAAAAAATGCTGCACTTTCTTGGAAGAATATAGAAATACAGGCTTCAAAAGCGCCATTTTATCGGCGAAGGAATTGGCTGAAGAACTGGAAATTTCACCTGTGTTTAGAGCCACGACAAAAATTCGATATGTTAGGCGTCAAGCTGGTGAAACTGCCCGCGAAAACCTATAGCTTCCCCGGAAAAAAAATTTGAGATTGAATTTTTCAACTGTCTTTTGGACACTACATTAATTTCAGTCAATGAAAGATTTGAACAGTTAAATGAGTACTCGGAATATTGATGAAGTATTCTTTCAGGTTATCTAGGTGAGCTGATTATGGAAGGTACTACTCCTAAACGGTTAGGAGTTGAAAGCAATAATAAGGGAATCTTTAAGGTTAAGGGTTAGGGTTCTTGGTTGAATGTTAAATGTATAGTAAATATTTGTATAGGATATTACAACTAAAAATTGTAAAATAAAAAAACTTTTTTGCAAAAAAAAAACCGACTTCAAAAACACAAAAAAGTGAAAAACACAAAAAAGAAACAAAAACTTCACAAGAAAAAGCAGCTTCTGAAGTCGGTGACATGTTGTTTGTTTGATTTCGTTTTTTTTGCCACCGACTTCAGAAGTTTTTTTTTTGCAAAAAAGTTTTTTGTTTTATGGTTCAACAGATTTGGATGAAATTGCCGAAATGCTTGGACCATGACCTGACTTAGAGCATAGGGTACTTTTTATCCCGGTATCTAGTACATACTTGTGGAATTATTTCCGGCAATTGCTAGTGCTACGATAAAATTACATTCGGTCGGTCGCCGGATTTGACCTTCAGCCTGATAAACTTGCTAGAGCAGCTAACATCTAAATTAATTTTAATATTTTAAACTAGTATGTAGATGTTTTAAAAGGTGAATAATAAAGTAATAAAAACCTACCTGAGACAAAGGTAAAAATACCTGTCTTGAGCATTTCAAGAAAAGATATTAAGCTTGTTTCGAAGATAGTGTGAAGATATTTCGCTAGCTCTTGGTTACATAACCGATTGGTGCAGCTACATATCATTTCAATCTAATGCCCATTATCAATCTCACAAAACGTAAGGCCTGTTTTGTGAGATCACCACAATATTTTCTGAGCCAGAGTCCCAGACCTATGAGGTCTATGCTCAATATCTTCTATCTACTAGGCCAGAAGGTGAATAAAATTACCTATAATGAAGGAAAATAGATATACTCGTAACATGTTGACAATGTGACATAATAAATTCTTATTCTACCGGATGAAGATGCGGTGTCGTAACTATCGCTCTTTTGCCCAATAGAACAAACAGCCGTCTTCGATTCTGTTTTGTAGGCAAAGTGAAACAAAGCAACGATATTCGCACGGCACGATTTCTCAGAAGCGCTCAATAGACTTTTCAACTTTTATGATACCTACATTGTTATACATTTTAATTTGTTCAAAATTATCGATCAAAGGGTTCAATAGCTAACCTAATTAAAGTACTTATTATAAATAAGTTAGGTAGCTTAGGTACTTCCCTCCAACTATGTCCGAGGTGTCGCTGTCGGATTGTTTTAGGCTGATTAGAATATAGTTTTTTTAATTTCCTAATACTTGTCTACTACATACAAACTTATAATACCTATTTACTTACAAAGCGCGACATAGAAATAAGTAATATAAAGGTTAACCTAATTACCTACACGTTTTAAATAGGAGTAGATTTCATGGAGGTCACTGAAATTATGAAATCTCCTCCTAAACTGTTGAACCAAATTCGATTTTGGCGCATACTTTTCCTAACAACCAGGAATTAATATACAGGTAAAAGCGGGGTAAACGCGGCCCGAGTGGAGACGTCGTCGTTTGCATCGGCAGGTCAACGCCTTTGAAGAAAGAAGAAGGTCGAAGTTAAATTTAAAGCGCGATGACCTTAAAGCTAGGCCACCTACAACTATACCATACAATGTCATCAATGGTGTTCTGGCTTACGTCCGCTTCGTGCTCGTAGTTTTTCGGCCAAAGTTGGATATGCTAGCCACTTGAGAGCTCATGAAAGAGCAGCACAACAAAGCTCGGCTTAGCTCGGTACAACTATCCTAGAAAACTATCGAATGCAGTAGGTAGCTGTGGCAGAAATCGGCTAGATGGCATCAACAGGTGTCTAAATAATTTATATCTTATCATGAAAAATTAAAGGGTTTCGATCACTACATCGCGCAAGGGCGTCGTCGCCAGCTTTGGAGTCAGAGAAAGGCAGGAAGTTGCAAGTAAAAATTAATTTGAAAGGGAAGTTTACTATTTACATAATTATGCAGCTGAAGTTCGTGCAATACCCACTTCAAAAATGTTAACACCTCTTCGGAGTGATTAGATTTTGTAGTCGTAAATTGTTACACCCTACCTACCTTCCACAGGTTTAGAATTTTCGACCTATCGGAACTCCGACCGAACCATACACTATAACTACTCGAAAATGTTTACATTATTTCCTCGAATAAGTAATGTTTTCCAACTTTGTGTATGTTACATTCCATAATTGCCTATTGAGGCTAAAGGACTCCCTGTCGAGGCTGCGGGTCCTGTCGAGGCTGCGGGTCCTGTCGAGGCTGCGGGTCCTGTCGAGGCTGCGGGTCCTGTCGAGGCTGCGGGTCCTGTCGAGGCTGCGGGTCCTGTCGAGGCTGCGGGTTGTCCGCAAGGGATACCGCGCCCTCGACATGAAGGGCGAAGAAGGAACATGGGTGGTTTTTAGTCAGTAGAAGTCTGACACTCCCTTTCGCTCTGCCCAAGAGCGGGAGGGGTTATTTGATGATTTCCCACCCCCCAAAAAAAAAAAAGGCTAAAGGACTCCTAATTTATTTCAGACCCAATTTATGTAAGCCCCGGTATAAGCCTCTTGCGTGACAGCACGAAAATGATGCACCTGATTTTCTTATTTCATTAACCATGTTCAATTGTTCATAACTGCATCTTTCACACATCAACACTACCATTTTATATCTATAGAATACTTTATACTCACATTAGCTACAGAACATGTGTTCCGGGAGAGCGTGATGAATTGCTTTAACCCTGCCCAACCCAAAGGTAATCCAAAACGCTAAAAAAAAAACATAGGTATGGAAATCATTGCTTTTGATTGCTTTTGTAATACAGTGGTTACAAAAAAAAAAAAAACTTAAGCTAATAGACGTTTTATTACAAATTTATCAGTTAATTAGGTTTTTACGGCTTATTGTAGCATTCTTAGAGCGTGCAATTCGTTGTATTTATCGTATTATAAGTAAGCACATATTTATCCAGGTGTGGGAAGAGGTGCATACCGTGTCTGTTATTGGTTTTAAATGAAAAGTCTGTTGTTTCAGCATGCTTGCTGTAGCTACCTACTTGATGAGGCTATTAATTGATCATTTGTAACGTACTGCTCAAGGTTAATCGCGTTTCCGTCTATAGTTTCGTCTGCCCTATTCTGACATACCGACAATTTTATTATCTATGAAGTTTTCTTACGAAGATTTACTTTTTTTATAGGTACCTAAATTTATAAGATATTTTGCAATGTTATTGTGACTAGCTTGGCCGACACAGTCAATGAATCATAATTGAGTTTTTCTGTAATAAAAGATTTATTTCGTTTTCAACACACTTGCTCATAAAGTGGCTCTAATTTCACCGCAATTAGGCATATAATGACACCTGTAATCAAACTGTGAATTTTTCATTACCATTATTCACAAGTGAGTTATAGGTTTTTTTTTAAATTTTTTGGTTGAGTTGCTCTGTTCTTAAAAAAGTTTCGATACTAAAAAGATTGTGTTTAATACTACAAATAAATTAATGTACCTATTCCTTGCTCATTTCATGCAACTTCGAATTTAAATAGATAATTTCAACTTATACATAGGTTTTTAATAAATAAAACTTTTGTTTTCTCTGTAATAAAAAAAACTTTGAATTCCCCATTTTGTACGTGACTGCAACACTATCCGCAGAAAGCCAAAAAAAAAAACTTAATCTTTTAGTCTATAGCCGATCGCCATTGTTAGATGCGCGCTCAGGATAATTTATTAATTTAAATAGATAATTTCAACTTGTGTATACGTTTTCAATAAATAAAACTTTTGTTTTCTCTGTAATAAAAAAACTTTGAAATCCTCATTTTTTACGTGGCTAAAACACTATCCGCAAAAAGCAAAAAAAAGAAACCTCATCCTTTTAGTCTATTGCCGATCGCCATTGTTAGATGCGTCATTTTAACTGTTGAAAACATGTTAAAAATTATTTTTTTGTGTTATTTTCTTCACAAGTGTGTTGAAAAACGTTGTATGATACACGTGTGTATTGATGATTACCGTCCTCGGCTCTCTTAAGACCCTCACCTAACGGCTCGGGTCTCAAAGGCGCCTCAGCGGTAATCACCAACGTTACACACTTATACCATAATGTACTATTATTTTACGCCATGTCCTAACCAGGTATGGTGCGCCTTTGTTATTCACCTTGATGATAAGTAGAGCAAGCAACCAAAAACGTTGAACCCACATTTTGCTAGTTATGGTTAGCCACTTGGAGTTGGAATGCCCTATTACCACCGGGCAACGTTCGGATCACGAATCGAAGTAATCCTCATAGCGATAAGATTTGGTAAGGTAAGTTCATCAAGACCCACTCCTCAGTTCGATTATCCAAAATGACTTGGCGTACTTCTGGTAAATCCCCAGTCTTCACATTAAAATCCTTGTTAAATAAATCAAGATTATAGCCCACTTATCTAACACCTTTATCACTTCGATAATGTTTGAAGATCAAAGTTGTTCCTCGTACAAGCGGCAATCTCGACGTCATGTTATGATGCTTACGAGTTATATATTTATTTGATAAGATATACTGTTATATTTAAACCTAGACAGGAAAGTAAATGGGATTATCTCCGGAAGTTTATGAGTGTAGACGTGTATGAGTTTATTTTAAGTCCGTGAAACAGAATTGCTGAAACCTCCTAACATGTGTTATTTAAAATTATTACTCACTCGTGGTTACAATAGTACATACTAATAATAATTATTTCGTAAGTAATAATTAGATAATCATGTCCAGTGATGAAAACCTACTTTATTAAAAAAGACGACTAATAAAATAATATGCTACATTGTCTAAGGTCCGGTCTCAATAATTAGCTACAAACAATTGGGAATTTCAATTAGTTGCTTTGAGTTTGCGTGTGTGAGAGAAAAGCGCGGTCGACGAGCGTGAGGCGGGGCGCGCACCGCTGCAGCTGTTGCGCAGACGTCGTCAACCACCTCTCTCTGTTTCACAACACGACCCACTTGTCAGCGAGGCAGGCCGCCACACATAGCTGCACCCCCGCCACCGACACCTAACGCACGCCAGACAAGCGCATAGGTACCAGTTGAACACATTGAAAATTTGGCATTAAGCAACGCTTACAGCAATCCTTCAATATGATAGACACCGTCCTTGCGACATAATGACTTTCAAAATTAATACCAACTTCATATTACAAAACAATATCATTGAATATTTAGGACTGTTTTATCAAGTGAACTGTTCCACTACAGCCGTTCGTTCGACGACCGCATATGGTGTGATCATACGAATGTGAAGGTGGTCGGGTTCTTGGCCTTCAGTGAAGTCAAGTTTTAATTGAACGAAATTCAAAGCGTAGGAATCAGCTATTCGTTTTCGAAACTCATTTTATAGGTATATTGTATTATTGTATGGGTCATCAAAGGCCTACCAATAGTTCCACAAACTGCAGAGGGTAGGTATGTATATCGGTGGATACACTGGCGTGGCTACAAGATGTGTAGTGGTTATGGCCCACAACCTCTATTCTGAGTAAGTAGATAACTCCTGGCAAGATCTACAGGGTGTAAACGAACCCTTCACGCAAAGTTCCAAATTTTTCACAGCTGTTTTTGTAAATACTAGTATTTCAGGTTTTAACTTTACTTAAATTACCTCCATGACCCGTTTACTATTCAAAGCATCCACTAGCACAATGTTTTAAGAGTGCTACTTTGAGTTTTACCGTACAATGTGATTTTTGACCCCAAAAAAAAAAGTCATTTCCCAGCAAAAATTTTTGCGTAGGGGTACTTGGTTTGATGTACAGAATGCTTGGTTGTCGGATGCGTGAAGGGTTCGTTTACACCCTGTATATTATAAGGTTTTGGACATGTTACAGAAAAATGGAAACTGAACGAAAATAATAGTACGTATAGTCACCTGAATATACATTAATTTGTATTCTTCAACCATAATAATAATTCGAGGGTAGCAGAACCGGTTTCATAATTGCGAGCTACGTATGGTATTCCGAAATACCGCTCACCGAAATGACGGTTTTCCGATAACACTCTACTCCGACGGTTAGTTGAACGAAAAAATAATTGGCCGATGAAACGTTTCGCCGATAATATTATTCATCGACGGTTGGTAGTCCGAATGAATCCTTCGCCGATGTAACGGTTCACCGAAAACACTCTTCAACGACGATTGGTTAAACGAACGAATCTTTCGCCGATAGCACTCGTTGTAGGGGAATTCTTTTGCCAAATGGATAGTTTTTCTTTCAGCTTGACAACACCCTTAGGTCTTGTAGAAGTCATGTTAAAAATACAGGTTATAATAAAATAATACATGGAAGAGTGGCAATAGAAAAAAAAAACAAAGTTTTTATTTAACAATAAGAAAATTAATCAAAAAGGCAAATTTATATTGTTTTTTACAATAAACAATATGATTATGATTATTTTCTTGTTTTTCAGGTATAGAATATGGGCCAATCCACCTAAGAAAGATTCAATATTCATTTCACTCTTTTGTGATAAGTGTGCTTGTATCCTAGCATCATATTCAACCTGTGCATTACGTCTACGCTTTGGCATGGGTTCCGAGGAGTTGATTCGTTCAATGACACATTCTGTATGCTTCTGCTCTTTGGCAAATTCAATAATTGTTTTATAAATGTTCCATTTTTTAACAAATCACAATTATAAATACAAATAATAATAATAACTCACAATTTACTATAACTTCAAAAATTTATCAAGTTGTGTTACTTTTATTTGTTTTTTGCTTTGTTCGCACAGTTTATTTAATTTTTTTCTATTGTCGCAGTTCTAATAGAGAAATCATAATAATCATAATCATATTGTTTATTGTAAAAAACAATATAAATTTGCCTTTTTGATTAATTTTCTTATTGTTAAATAAAAACTTTGTTTTTTTTTTTCTATTGCCACTCTTCCATGTATTATTTTATTATAACCTGTATTTTTAACATGACTTCTACAAGACCTAAGGGTGTTGTCAAGCTGAAAGAAAAACTATCCATTTGGCAAAAGAATTCCCCTACAACGAGTGCTATCGGCGAAAGATTCGTTCGTTTAACCAATCGTCGTTGAAGAGTGTTTTCGGTGAACCGTTACATCGGCGAAGGATTCATTCGGACTACCAACCGTCGATGAATAATATTATCGGCGAAACGTTTCATCGGCCAATTATTTTTTTGTTCAACTAACCGTCGGAGTAGAGTGTTATCGGAAAACCGTCCTTTCGGTGAGCGGTATTTCGGAATACCATACGTAGCTCCATAATTGCTACCCGGGCCTCCACTAATTTTTTTAAGAGGCAGAGAGACTGCAAGTAGGCAGAGCTTCATAGCAAGGATATTGAAATAAGACAAAGATTATAACGTGGTCAGAGTTTTTAATAAGACTTTTTCTAAAATTATACGAATAAGTTCACAGAAAAAATAGTGAGAATATAATTCCATTTCATAAATAAATAGCAATATCGCAGAAAAAATAATCTTATGATAAATATTGTATAGTATTTTCCTTTTAACACGGATATTGTTCGGTAGTATCCGCCTCTAGATAAGAATAACAACTTACATACGTCGAAAATTAGAGGATAACGAGAAGCAGAACAAAACGGATGTCACGGGCCAAGGCTCTGTATAACAATGTGCGTTTGGGAGACTTGCAAAAGCGTGGGTAACTAATAGCTAAATGCCTACTGCACTCGACCTACCTGCCCTTATCACAATATGGTTTCGTGGTAATGATGTAATTCGGTAAACATTGGGTCAAGCGCACGTCGCGGTGGAGGCGCGGGCGGCGCTTGCTGGTTGCTAGGAAGGCCAGGAGTGCGCGGGCGCTGCTCCGGTCACGCGCGGTCACTGGCCCACACATTCGTACATTTGCACCACACAGGGTACTTTTGGGTTTGTTGGGCTTTTTTCCTGTTGCCTCTCTTGTTGATTTTCTGCACTCTGCATTGACAACACTATCAACCTATCCATATCTATTGAGATAAATCTACATGTCGGTTTATTTTATTGATAGCATTTCGGATAGCTCCAATATCGCAACAAAACTGTTTATTATGAAAGATCATTGATTAAGATTAGATTTAAGATTCAATTTTTGATTGTGTTCTTAGAATACCTTCCTATACTTAGTTACTGCGTATTATTGTTTTAATTGTACACATACGTAGAATGCTATGAAAGATAATTAAATGGACATACATAGCAGCACATAATTGGAAAATAATTAGTGAAAGTAGATAATTAAAAATGTAGGTACCTAATTATCCAAAACCTTACAAAACAGCCGAATTCCAGACGATCGCTTCTTGAATTGCACACCCGATATTATGAAACACTGTGCACTAAAGTATATATACTATAATGACAAATTAAAGACCTAACCTGACCGCTGAATCTCATTTGCGCGCACCCTGTGTAAGTTGGGATTGCAACACCCACTCAAATGTTAAATTGCGCATTCCTTGCGTCAGAGCGATAGGTTCGACTCGTTTGACTCGCCTGAAGGTGTTTTGTTTTCTTTCTCCATGCGTTTACATAGTTCTTTTGTTTGTTGTTGCTGCATGTATTGAGCCAGTCTACAATTATACATTTACCTACAATGCATTACAATTATCTATGGTCGACTGAATTGTTTTATCACATAGGTACTACATGTTTCACATAAGTACTAATCTATACATATAATAAATCTGTAGAGAAATCGTTTTTGTACATCGAAAATATTTAAAAAAAAAATTGTCAGGGTATTAAAGTATAACCAACAGAACACATTTCCAGCATTTTTGGAATTTTTGTCTGTTTGTCTGTTTGTCTGTTTCGATGACTAAGCATCACGTCAAATTTACGAAACGAATGTAGGTAACTTTTATACATAAATATTGTGCGTGACTTGGGCTATTACTTAGTCTTTGTTTCATCGTAATCGGTGCTCTCTATCAAAAGATATATGAATTTATAGTTTTCAAGAAGAACTTATCGTTATGGTCAAGAATGAGACAAGCAACGACATCTATTGAACGAATATGATACTTATTACTAAATGCCTTCACAAGATAACTTTAAAAAAGTTATGATAGCAAAAGGTACGTAGATATAAGTCTAAATGACGCTGCTTTCAAAATCTACATAGCCTAAACCTTATAGTGTTTGATCGTTCTTTTTTAGCAGTTTATCTTCGTCTTCGACAGATGGCGTTATTCATTTGATGTCATTTTCTGAACCGCGGTGTTATTAAATAAACATATGTTTCGTGAATAGTCAACAAATAAAGATTTACCAATTACACAGTATAAAAATACTATTTTTTTTTAAACTAAATTAAAATTAGATAAAACCCACGACATATTTTTTTATGTACCGTGTGGGAATCGAACCTGCGACACGCAGTGCTACTGTTAATCGTCCAGCCATTGCGCCAACCATGTCGTCATATAGATGTGGTGTGTTGTTAGCCCTATGTGTCGAGGCCGCGGTATTCTATATCTCTTTCGAACAGCCCGCAGCCCCAACGGGTGTCGGTCCTTGGGGGCCCCTTCAATGTTGCTGACATCTCTTTGAGACGCGCGTGGAACACGAACGCGCCTCCATCGTCATAGGACGGACGAACGATTAACTAGCCCGTTACTCACCGTTCACAGGCCTGCGCCTACGGTGGCCGGAAGCCATCACGTGGCCCCCGATGCCCGGAGCGTCTCCCGCGGCGGCTGGGACGAGAGGTTGTCTCCCTCTCACGTTCCGCCACCTCTTTCGCTAGCATTACTGCTTCGCAGAAGGAGGTGGCGGCCATTTCAGATTCGATGTCCCAGATTCGGTACAGGTACATTCTAATCCCCCCTTTTTTTTGTGGTTCGTAAATTATCAAATGACTCATCCCGCTCTGGGCGGAGCGGAAGAAAGTGTCAGACTTCTACTGACTAAAAACCACCCACGTTCCTTATTAGCCCTTTGTGTTTCGGGGCCGTGGTATCTCTTGCGGACAACCCTCAGCCCCGGCAGACGTCCCTTTGGGGCCCCTTAATTGTTGCTGACATATCTTTGAGGCGCGCGTGGAACACGAACGCGCCAACGACAATCTGTCTGCCTGTCGACTATAATGTACCTGTTTCAAATTTCTTCAAGATCCGTTCGGCCGTTCTGACGTGGTTGATTAACAAACACCCATCCATCTAAACTTTAGTATGAGACATAGTCAGTACTTTGCATTACTCTCTTCTTATTTTCTACAGCGTCAGTAAGTTAACGCAGGGCAATGATTAAATGAACTTTTATCTAAGCGACGCATTTTAGTTTCCGACAAGCACGCGAACGAAGTCGCGGGCACAGCTAGTCTATACTATCTATACTAATATTATAAAGCTGAAGAGTTTGTTTGTTTGTTTGTTTGTTTGTTTGAACGGGGTAAACTCTGGAACTACTGGTTGGAATTGAAAAACTCTTTTAGTGTTGGATAGTCCATTTATCGAGGAAGGCTTTAGGCTATATAACATCACGCTAAATCCAATAGGAGCGGAGCATAAATGAAAAATGTTGCAAAAACGGGAAAAGGTATTCCTTTTTGAGAGCTTCCGTTGCGTGCGCTGCGAAAACGGTTTAAGTTAGGAAAATATCATGTATGAAAGAATTGTTCCTCTTTAAATGTTCTAAAAAAAAGGCCGCGACAGCATATATATATCTTTTAAGATTGACTCACTGTAACCATTTTTTACTATTAAAATGTTAGATTAAAAATAATGATATTTTGCGATGCTTATATAACCCATATGATATTAATCTATATGTAAATAAATATGTTTGTTAGCACGGAAATTTAATATAGAATATTTGTGCCCTTTACTCTATACAGTTTAAACAATTATCTTAGAAGATATCGCAATATCAAAATATCCGCGCGACAAAATAATTACGCGCGCGGCAGTCATTCGGTCCGGTGCGGTAGGTAAGTGGGGATTCTGGTCTCCGGGGGCTCCGGAGAAATTCAAATTCAAAATATTTACTGCACCATAATGTTTACAAGTACAATGGATTACTGTATATTTAACAGTAAGAGATACCTATAGTAATTGTCACTTTAATAATATAATCGAAGAAAATCTAAACCAATAGGTATTATAAAGAGGAAAGGTAAAATTTTTTGTTTGATACGAGTACGATTTAACTCAAGTTAATATGTTGAATAATCGGTTTATCGAGAAAGGCTAAAAGCTATATTATGTGATGCAGACGAAGTTGCGTGGGTCAGCTAGTATATTATATAAAGGGTTCTTATGTGTACAATGATATGCAGTAAATACCTACGAGTATCCTATTTACAGTTATAAGTAGTTATAACGTATTATACAACACTTTCCTAATTAGTAGATTATTAACCAAGGGGATAAAGCAGTGTCTTCTGTCGCGGGTGACGATTTAAATCGCGAGCGTAACGAAGGACTCGAGGTTTACTCCCGAGCGTAGCGAGGGTGTTAAAAACTTAAATCACGAGCGAAGCGAGGGATTTAAGACGAGTGCTGAGTGTAGCGAGGGACTTAAGTTCACCCAAGACTAACTGCCGCACTCAGAGAGCTTTAATGATTACTTAGGCTATCACTTAGTGAAGGTTTTGACAGTTTTGTCATACAAAAATATGTCAAATCTTTACTAAGTGTCGGCTTAAGTAATCATTAAATATCTCTGAGTACCGCAGTAAGACAGCTTTATCACCGAGGAAAATACTCTACTTTTCGTACCATTTGCGAAAAAATTAACACAATAATAATATGAGATAAGCATTTATTAAAAATAATGACAATTAAAAGTAAAAGTTAACATTCGAAACATTGGTCCAATTATTGATAGAGAGAGTTACATTTTTGTTTGGTACATTTATTGTTGATGAGTTGATTTGAGTATTTCTCTGTTCTTGCGTCTGAGGAACTTGCGTTTCATTGTAGATAGTATACGTCGGAGATAGTGGTGGTGGTGCATCGTGAGTTACGGACGAAGATAAGATGCCGGAAGTTGATGGTTGTGGCTCTGATGGATTAAGTTTTATATTTTTGTTAATTTGACCGCTTAATATGGTTTTATTCGCCATTGAGCTTTCGATATAACCCTCAGCTACTCTGTCAGAGCTCCAACCACCGGGTCTTTTTATTGACGTAATATCCGCCCCTGAATCCGCCAAGAAAGTCGCCGAAGTTCTTCTAAAGCAGTGACCGGTGTAGAGTTCAACATCTTTAAGTTTTAAATATTTAGCAATTTCCTTTGGCATATTGCTAATTTTATTTTTGCCGATGGCTTGTCGAGTACATTTCCCATTCCGATAGTTTATAAAAAATCTATTGTTTTCCATGTTGGTGGGACGTAATGCTTGGTATTAATAAATGATTTTAGTATATTGTCCTTGTACAATGAATGACCGATTTTTCTTTGTCTTAGTTTCCTTTACATTAATCAGCAGTAACTCATTGGAATGATTTTCAACGTCCTCCACTTTTAAGTTTACAAGTTCACATCCGCGGCAAGCACCATTGAGTCCAAAAATTAAGGCCACCTATAACAAAGATAAAAAACAGGTAAATATATTATAGAATAATTACCATTACTAAGATACAAAATATTCATAGTTAAATCATGTATACTTACTTTTGTGGCAAGAAAAATTTCGTCAGGAGCTTCATTAAGAAATTTTTCCACATTTTGAGTCGTAAATATTTTAGACTTCTATGCGCAATGCCCTTCTGATTTTCTTTTTAAAAAAGCCAGTAATTTCGTGAATCTATTTATTTCAATGCTGTGTTTGATGCTTATTGTAGCTTTCAGTTTTGAGTATATGCACCAAAGTGTATTCGGATTCTTTGTCTTGGATAAATAATCAAAATAGACAAGAAGTACTGATTCTGAAATTGATAGGCATTTCGCACTTCTCCACGTTGAAAATTCTTCATAAGTTTTTAAATAATTTTCCTTGGATTTTGTTGGAAGCAAATTATTTATAATTGCGGTAGCATTTGCACTGATGGAATCCGACAATTCACTGTCACTGACGCTTTGATTTAGCATCGTAACGTATTTTTAGAACATTAACTTATTTATAAAAATAAATCAAAATAAACTTAACGTTTATGTATTTGAAGAAAACAAAAACGCGGCAAATTCCTAGACTAATATTTTTTGTCGGAAAAGCAAGCAGCATCAAGCTCATACGGCCTCGTCGGTTTTCGTTAATCAACTGCATAATAAATGCGTATTCCTTATTCAAAAAGATGTATAGTGCTTTACATACAAACTCAATGGTGTAAACACAGATGTAGTTCAGTATATATTTCGGTAAGTATTCCAAATTTAAATCACATTCTCCCCCTAGAGGATGAATGAAATTCAGTACAATTTTCTTTCCCTGTTTTTAACAGATTAAAAATGACTATAGTTATGTTCGCTTTTTGTGGCATAGAATGTCACTTTTTTGAGCAAGTGGTACGAAAACTTACATAGTGGTACCTAGCGACGCTTTCAAAATCGAACCCGTAATCGTTTATTTAACTACGACAGGGTGCATGTCTGAGATATCTAGATGGATTGCTAAAGAGCAATCCAAAATCATGATCAGGGGCATTCATGGCATCATCTTTTTTAAAAGCCTACCTACTGGATAGTTTCAAAAATTGCTAGAGTTAGAATTCGGACAACTTTATTAGGCATCTAACTTGTATTTTGGAAAGAATGAACTACAAAATAAACTCGCAAAAAATAATATTACACATCGAATAACTTACAATGTTCACGAGTGCGCCTGCACATCGATCAAAGAGTCTGTGTCTAATTGATAAACAAGTGAGCAGCTGTGTTGAAAGCTATAAAACGGAAAATATAGAAAACCATGCCACGTAGAGCTTGAGTTTGCACTCTAATCTAATTTATTTTCCTTGATGGGCAGTAGTCTGCCTGTGATAACTTTTTATCTGTAAAAACATCGTTGCCAATAACAAGATAAGAAACTTAAATATCTGACCTGTGTCTGCAATTTTCAAATCAGGTTTTTCTTTATTTTAATCTTTGTTTAGCCTTAAGAACGTGTCACCTTAAAAGCATCCACTTGTATCGTGATTCGTGAAGGCAAGGCTAACCAGACACATTAGGACTCCAACTAGGAAATAAAAGCCTTCAGTACCTAATCACTAATCATAAATAAATATCCAGGTCTAGCTGCTCTACTAAATAGGCACTTTTTAAAAAGAAAATTATGTAACAGCAAGTTATTTTTTATACGTTAGATTGAATATCAGTAAACCACTTTGGTAATAAGCAGTAATCATTAGCACCTATCTCATTATACCTGCTTATCTAATAAGTACCTACCTAACAAGTAAAATTACGACGACGTGATTAGAATATCCTCCTTCGCTTCCTGTATGGATAATTTTAGAACAATTCGCCATAATGGCTACATGACTCATTTTGAAGCGGTTCAAAAATCTCTAAGTACGGGTGTTTCGTGAAAAAAAAGCAATGCAGCCGTGGTGTCAGTGGCCCCAAGCCGACCGCAGTAGCGGCGAAATTCCACGGTCCATCTGACGCACACCGCATAGTAAGCAGTTGGATGTGACCTCGAAAAAGGATTCTATCGCCCGGTTCCGATAACATCTACTTACTTACATTTCACAATTATTGTGAAAAGTTTTCTTTTAACGACTTTTGAACTTGAAGTGCTTTGAGCTCTCATCATGATAGAACGGTGTGTCGAGCACATTCAAAAAAATGGTCGATATATCGACGCAGTTCAGTAGATATATTATATTATGTCAACGGTTAGAGCAATGTCCCGATAATCATATTTTATATCACAGAACATGGTTATAATTTAACTCATCAGCATTTCTCTTCTTCTTGCCCTGTCGTCTGTGCACTGGATGACTTTATCCTGCATCAGTAAGTGGGGCTCACTGATGCAGGATAACCGATAAGGTCATCCGTACTAGGTTCCGTAGTATGTTTTGCCAAACATATTTGAGGTTTTTGCCATCGGTACGCAAGAATTAGGTAGGTAATACATATTTTAAATATGTACCTTAAAGTAGGTTTTCTAACTTCTTAACAAACGTAATAAATAACCAGTCACTCTTCTAAGAAGATCAAGAAATTTGTTGCAAGAAATTTGATAAAAGGTGCAATTTTCAGACAAGAATATGGGTTTTGTAAACTAAAACCGGACTGGGGTGGAGTCACAGGTAGAGTGCAGCTCAAGGACAATAAAATTATATTCCTGCCTGAGCAACTACCTTACTCAGACACGGAAGCTTGTAAAGTGGATACGATAGCTTTTCAATCAATTAACAAGTTAATCAACATCAAAAGCTACTTACTAGCTAATAATTAACACAAACACCGAAAGCAAGAAAAAACTAAAGATCGGCTATCAAGGAAATTAATTCGGAAGTCCTTAGTTAATTTAAATAGACATAACATAATCACGCCTGTAATCCCCGAAGGGTTAGGCAGAGGTGTACCTAATAGTAAAAACCATAAAAAATTAATAAATAGAGTTGACAAATTAAATAGCTATATGGGTACATAAAATGTATGGGAAGGTATTGATAAACATTATTTATTATGCATTAAGTATGAATAAGGGAATGCTGTTCGAGCGTTCGCCTTGGACAGGCTTCCTGCAGATCAGTTCGCCTGCCACGCCCGCAGTGAAGGGGCTTGCAAAGTTGCAACTCTTTGTTCCTAACTAACAGAGAAATGTTGCGAAACTGGTCTTTGACCTTTAATTTATATTGACACGTATATTTTAAGAGGAAGTACGTAATGGGTTGTGGACAGTTGTTGAACAATGTTTCGTAATTTTCTTTTGTTCGGTCTAGTTGGCCCTAGGAACAATAAAACAAAGAAGTAAGAGTGGGTAGTAATTTTAGGCTTTGTAAATGGAATTTCATGTGCTAGTAGCAAACCTGCGGGTGTGCTAGTAGTGAAAAAAAACCTCTAGGTGTGTTAATAAAAAGTTGTCCAGAGTAATTTTAAGAATCTCTCCCGAAGTCAACCTTTTGCTAGACGGCATTTATTGTGCTATAACGTTCCAGGCAATATTTTGTAATGCATTTTAACTGTGTGTTATAAAAAAAAACTGACTTCCAAAACACAAAAAAGTGAAAAACAACCTTCACAAGATTATGCAGCTTCTGAAGTCGGTGACATTTGATTTGTTTGATTTTGTTTTTTTTGCCACCGACTTCAGAAGCTGCTTTTTCTTGTGAAGATTACTTTTCACTTTTTTGAGTTTTTTGCAAAAGGTTTTTTATTTTACAATTTTTAGTTGTAATATCCTATACAAATATTTACTATACATTTAACATTCTACCAAGAAACCTAATCCTTAACCTTCAAGATTCCCTTATTATTGCTTTCAACTCCTAACCGTTGAGGAGTAGTACCTTCCATAATCGGCTCACCTAGATAACCGAAAAACAGAAAATAATAGTGGAAATTATGTTTTTGCTACGTCCACCCTTGTGTATTGGAAAAACACCTTTAGAGAAACATAGTTCACATATGTATGTGACTGGGGAAACAAGGCTGTTTGCTGAATACAACCATATACGGTGTAAAAGTACCCTTAACGCAAACGAAGGGCACTTATTCTCCCCACCACTGCGATCATTTTTTTGTTCGAGACCATACCTGGGAACCTCCTAGTTACGGAGATATTGGGGGTCAAAGTTCCAAATTTTTCACAGCTGTTTTTGTAAATACTAGTTTTTCAGGTTACTATAACTTTACTTAAATTACCTCCATGACCCGTTTACTATTCAAAGCATCCACTAGCACAATGTTTCAACAGTGCTACATTGAGTTTTACCGTAAAATGTGATTTTTGACCCAAAAAAAAAGTTTTCTAGCAAAATTTAGTATACATAAACATAGTTTGATGTATAGAATGCTTGGTTGACGGCTGTGTGATGGGTTGCGATTTACACCCTGTATACAGGGTGGTGCCGACCATACGACAATAAATGAAACTACTGGTAGTTCTAGTTCATAGGAACATTATTAAACTATCAAATAAATCTTAACAGCAAAATAAAAAAAAATAAAAAAAAAACAATAAAACTAAGTACCATAAAACTGTAAACGAAATACATTACAATTTATAAACAAATATTGGTTTACTAACCTTAGGAATAATTTTGCACCTATATAGGATGTAAAAGTACCCTTAACGCAAACGAAGGGCACTTGTTCTCCCCACCACTGCGATCATTTTCTTGTTCTAGACCATACCTGGGAAAGTGGGAACCTCCTAGTTACGGAGATATTGGGGGTCAAAGTTCCAAATTTTTCACAGCTGTTTTTGTAAATACTAGTTTTTCAGGTTATAACTTTACTTAAATTACCTCCATGACCCGTTCACTATTCAAAGCATCCACTAGCAAAATGTTTTTTTTAACAGTGCTATATTGAGTTTTACCGTAAAATGTGATTTTTGACCCAAAAAATTTTGCGTAGGGGTACTTAGTTTGATGTACAGAATGCTTGGTTGACGGATGCGTGAAGGGTTCGTTTACACCCTGTATACGTATGGAAATACAATGTAACAAACGAATTTGGCAAAGACATTTAGGTAGTTTATTGTCGTTTTGTCGGCACCAATATTTTAAGCAAGTATTATGCTTCAACTCCTAACCGTTGAGGAGTTATACCTTCCATCATCAGCTCATCAACATGAAGTGATGACTGCTGGATCTGAATACTTAAAAAGCTTTAGAAAATGCACGAAACACGTACACAATTATCGCAATTATCGCTCCATATGTGAGATAAATAAGAAACAATTTTCTTTCAACTCCTAACCGTTGAGGAGTTGAACCTTCCATCATCATCAGCGAATTCACATGATATTATGATGGTCAGACGCAAATACTTAAACAGCTTTAGAAATTAAATAAAAAACATCATATGTGCCTATAAAATTTGAGGGTTGCCCTTGATTTCCCTGGGATCCCATCATCAGATCCCGATTTGGTGACAATGGGACCACCTCGGGTGTATACCTTTTCGAACACAAAAATAATTTCTAAAATCGGTTCAGTAATGACGGAGATATGCGATAATAAACATACAAAAAAAAAAAACAGACGTATTGTGAACTTCCTCCGTTTTGGGAAGTCGGTTGAAAATATATGAAAAACATCTTATGTGCCTATAAAATTTGATGGTTGCCCGCCCCCCGTTTTACCTGGAATCCCATCATCAGATCCTGACTTGGTAACAATGGGACCACCTCGGGAGTATACCTTTTCGAACACAAAAATAATTTTGAAAATCGGTTCATTAATGACGAAAACAAACATACAAAAAAAAAACATACAGACGAATTGAGAAGCTCCTCCTTTTTGGTTGAAAAGCGGCCTAAGATTAACTACGTAACCTAATCAATAATTATTACGTAAATGAAGTAAGTAGGTAATATCTACTGAGTGTGGTAAATTTAAAGTGGTTTGATGATCCTAAACAACCGGTTTCTGTGTTTTCGACGAGATTGAAAGTTTATTCCGTGACATTTTGGAGTAATGGTGTTTTGATCTTCACGGAAATCATTTAATGGCAATGATAATTTGCGTGTTTCCTTTGCAATAACTTTATTTAATTACTTATTGATCCTATTCGATGTCAGATACTTACTTTTTTCAAAGGGTTAGGCGTTGTAAGAATAGTGAAGATGTTTTCATTTATTCGTTCACTGATAAAAATAAATATAGATAACACTGTAAAACAACAGTTCTAAAAATCAGGTAGGTACCGTACCATGTATAGTTTTTCAAACCTAATTTGTCCTTACTAATAACTACCTACGTTCGAGGTGAACGCTTAAAAATGGATTTCCTGGGGTTACCATGACGTCTTGAGGCAAGATTGTTTTATCTCGGTGTGGGAAAGGAACGCTCTTAGCGTAGCATCTCTTTTCCACACTGGAATAAGATTTAAAAAACAATCCAGCTTTAAGACGTCATGGTATGGGCCACCTGTACCTAAGTTGGGTTAGTAAAGTATTTCTTTTCTCCCTGACGTTTCGGGCGATGCAGGTGCACTTGGGGCATGACTTTTTCGGAAAGTCGTCACCTGAGCCGCTTAAACAGGGAGCCGTGCCATCATTGCGTCCCCTGTTCGGAGCACCCGGCTCCGTGGCCTTGTTGCAGAGAGTAGTAGGAGACCTGTCGCTGCCGACCGTTGTTCGCTCGATGTTCGTCACCACAGAGTCCTGGGATGCAGTCATGTAGGTACTTCTGCGAATCCGGCATCTCGCAATAGGAAGCTGCGGGAAGGGAAAGGGACATAACGTGCTCCTACCCAACCCGCAACAGACGCACCGAGTGTCGGCGAAGGGCGGATAACGCCCCCTTTCGGCCCTTAAACGGTTCAGGGGTGACGGATGATCCGTCACCCTCATCAGACTGGACCCGAGACGGGCGGCGGCGCGTAATGTTCCCCGAGTGCCTCTAAGATGTAACTGGGGAGTTTTACACCTTACTACCATTAGAGCTTGTTTTAGAAATTAACGAGATAGAACGAGGCGCTACAGCAGCAGTACTTACAACTTTTGACGTCAAAAGAGCGCTAGACAAGCACACAGAGTTCATCATCATCATTTCGGCCGACATTTCACTGCTAAAATCTAAATAAGAAGTAACCATTGACTACAACCCCCCAAACTATTGACAAACCGAAAGTTACACTTATGCAATAATTACCGCTACCAGCTCTACAATGGTGCTCATATACTCGTTTGTACCACCAAATGCCTAAAGAGATGCAAAACTCTCTTATGTTACTTAAAGTCGAACAGTTGGTACCAAAATTTTTCGCTTGGCCGGTTTTTTTATAGCGTTTGTGGATCTATAGTAGAGCTCAAAGCGTTAATAATCGCCAATTTGCCACCCTCTTATCACTTTAAAATATAGTAAGCGACATTGTTGTTCTACTGTATCGCTTAAGGAGTTAGTACTCATCTTTTTGCAGTTAATTTTACTCTTCAGGAGTTAATTAACGCCTATTTACACGCTTTTATTCCCTTGTACTGTCCGTTATCGCTATCATATGAATGAATGATTTATTTGCAAGAATATAGGTTTCTTTTTTACATAAGCTCTTGATTTACACAATAAATGGGTTTCACTATATTCGGCATTTCAGCCATACAAATATTTAGATTTTACCTCTAGCACTAGCGTAGCATTCATTATACATGTATTAATTAGCTGTAACAAAAAATACTGATAATAAGAACAATGGGAAAATTTGTATGGACTCCGTCCCCACCCTTGTACAACTTTCTCTTAAACATTAAATGAAAGAGCGTAAAAGATACATTATTTTATTGTATGACAGTAAATGTCTGAACGATTGAGGAAAAAAGTTATTCACCGATAAAGATAGAAAATATTTTTTTTTTCATCAAACCTGCTTGTTTTGGGTGTCTATTGATAGGTCTTTTAAAATGACATTGAGGTTTCTAAAACCATTTTTTCTCAAAGCCAATCGTTTGAAAGATAGACACTTCCAAAGTGGTAAAATGTGTCGCCCTTCCAATAACTTTTAAACTAAGGGAGTGAAAATATATATATATATAGTTAGAAGTTTTTAAGATAGAGCATATTTAAAAAACCGCAAATATAACATTGTCATTCATACAAACACTATGAAATACAAACTTATTACAAAATGTGTATTTCTGTTACCGCTATAACAACAATTGATGCTAATTAAAGGGATCCCTACTACGATGGTACGGAATCCTTCATGTGCAAGTACGAGTCAGGCATCGCAGGCTCCGCATTCGTCCTCCGAATGCGGAAGCCATTGAGGTGAAGCCGTATATAGGGCACAGAGCGGCGGAGCCCTCTAGGAGGGCTCCTAGAGGCTCGTTTGCGGGCTAAGGATACGGCCCGCGAGGAGATGCTGGAGACTCTCAACCGAGATCCGTGGAGGCGCCCTTATAAGATGGTGCGGAATAAACTTCGCACCCGGGAACCCCCGCTGACGCAGAGTCTCCGGCCCCAGCTCGTGGAGGACGTGGTGAACGCTCTGTTCCCTTCCCGAGGGGACCATTCTCCCCCGCCAATGGCTCCGCCACCTGCGGTGCCAGAAGCGGACCACTCAAGAGGCGATGACGACATTCTGGCGTAGACCTGAGAGTGGCGGTACGGAGGTTTAAGGCCAAAAATACCGCCCCGGGACACGATGCCTTGCCTGGCAGAGCCAGGGTCCTGGCCTCGGAGGCTCTTTGGCCCCGACTGGAGGGGTTGTTAAGCGCATGCTTGGAAAGAGGCCAGTTCCTCATGGAAAAGCTGGTTCTCATTCATGCCGGCCCATTGTGCTGCTCGACGAGGTGTGCAAGCTCTTTGAAAGAGTAATTGCAAATCGCCTCGCCGAGCACCTTGACGGAATGGGTCCGAATCTTGTGGAACACCAATTTGGTTTCCGAGGGGCTCCGGGCGTCTAGGGCCACGTGATGGCTTCCGGCCACCGCTGCACCGAAGGGGCGCGGGCGCGGGCCTGTGGACAGTGAGTAATGGGCTAGCTCACCGTCCGTCCGTTTTATGACGAGGACAGGCCGTGTCGACGGCGCATTCGTGTTCCACGCGCGCCTTAAAGAGCTGTCAGCAACATTGAAGGGGCCCGCAAGATTTTTTGTCAGTCTGACACTCCTTTCCGCTCTGCCCAGAGCGGGAGGAGTCATGATGATTACCCACCCTCCAAAAAGAAAATACGGATGCGATTCCCAACTTAGAAGAACACGGTATGAAGTCGTAATTCGTATTATTTGTTATTATAGCGGCAACAGAAATAAACATTATATGATAAGTTTGTTTTTCATAGGGTTTGTATGAATGACAAAGTTATTTTTGCGGTTTTTTAAATGTCCCAAAAAACTATCTCAAAAACTGCTATCTGTAACTCGTTCAAACCAATTCTGGTTGAAAGTTTTCATTGCGATCTACAGCATTTAGTTTTTTTAGATTTTTCACTCTTTTAGTGTAAAAGTTAGAGGGGGGAGGGGCACATTTTAGCATTTTGAAAGTGTCTATCTTTCAAATGATTGACTTTGAGAAAAAATGGTTTAAGAAACCTTAATGTCATTTTAAAAGACCTATCAATAGACGGGTGTCTATAGGCGCAAGGGCTACCTTGCGCCGAGGAACGAAGGAACATGGGTGGTTTTTAGTCAGTAGAAGTCTGACACTCCCTTCCGCTCTGCCCAAGAGCGGGATTAGCGGTTATTTGATGATTTCCCACACCCCAAAAAAAGGGTACTTTAGGTTAGATAGTTATTTTGTGAGCCATTTGGTTAAATTATTGAGAATTTTATGTGCAGTGATTGTGACGATTGTGATTTTATCTAAGTACCGCCTGCATACCCGATAATCCACGCCTACCCGAACATGGAGAATACAATAGATCTAGGTCGAAAGACTTCAGATTCAAAAAAAATATTATTTTGTTATAATCATCAATTTATACGAGGTACAGTTTTGCCTCCGCGTCAAATATCAGTCCGGAGGATGTCACATTTTTTTTTTCAAATTATTATTATTCTGCGAAGCAGTAATGCCACTGCAGCCACCGCGGGAGACGCTCGGCGTGTTCGTGTTTCAGATGTCAGCAACATTGAAGAGGCCCGTAAGGTCCGACGACCGTCGGGGCTGCGGGTGGTTCGAAAGAGATACTGCGGCCTCAACACAAAGGGCTAACACCACACCACATCTATATGACGGCATGGTTGGTTAAATAATGTATTTTTATTAATTACTTGACTGTATTAGTCATCAGGTGGAACACGGGACCCCAGTTCCCCAACTTAGGTCCCGTACTCCACCCAGGTGGAGAAACTAGGTGGAGCACGGGGCCGCACCCGTTTTGTTGTTTGTTATAATATTTGCAATCCAGGGCCGCGGTAACTCTTTCAAACGAATTTCGCAGCTCTGGCAGTAGGTACATGTATGACCTACGATTTAAAAATACTTTCCTAACCAGGAGTTGAACACGGATATAGGTAACGTATCAAATCTAATAATATAGGAATTCAACATTTAAATTTAGCAAATGTAAAAGTCAAGATTCAAGGTGAACAGGTAGTGACGGGACCAATTCCAGTTGACTCTGCGGCTTTATCGTCTTATTATGTATATTTAGATAGGACAGTGGACATTATCTGCTGTGTGATTATGTAAAATTTGACATATCAATAATAAGTCTAAGAAAAAGTCATAGTTCAAGAACAAATAGCTATAAACTTGGATTGGACCTATATCATATTTAATTACTAGCTGACCCACGCAACTTCGTCTGCGTCACATAATATAGCTTATAACCTTTCTCGATAAATCGAATATCCACCGTACTCGTACGTAACAAACAAAATGTCTTACCTTTCCTCTTTATAATACGTACAGTCGGCCAAACTAATAAGTATACATCTTGCATGTGTGGGTGAAGTCATAGTTATAGGCACACACACAGTGTAAAACGAGCGAGCTCTGTTTTTATTAGTGTGCGTTATGTGCGTATAACTCAAAACCGGCCTACCGCCGCGCGCCGGCCGACTTTACATCACGCACACATCGGTAACTGCCATTAATATTGTGTGAGTAAACGTATTATACGGGTAAACATTCATTAAACTGGTTCACAGTGAAGGAATATGACCAACATTTTATACACATTAGACAAAACATCCGTGGCAGAGTGGTGTAAGCGTGCGATATTAACTAATCCACGCTTGATGCCCGTGAGTTCGATCCTCACTGAAGAATTTAGATTTCTGTTTTTTACTTTTTGTTTTTTAAAATTTTTTTGTTTGTCTCCAATAAAGTCACTCAAGCAAAAAAGTAGAAAGATAATTAAATAAAACAATAAAATCATTTGTTTTATGTTTATTTATTACTTAGACAATTTTTTTGTTGGTTAAGGATGGACGTAAATAATTTGTTAAAGTAGGTTGGTGGTGTCTAAATTGAATCGAAAATAAAATTAGACGGGAAGTGAATCAACATGTTAGATAGTAAGAAATTATGGCAACTTCTATCTGCATAACAATAACATCACTTCACCAGACTTTTAATAATACGAATTGTTGTTTAAGACAGAGGAATACAGCAAGATGTATGTATAACAAATAATAAAAATATTGCTAAGTTTTACATTTGTTGACACAAACATGAACATTATGAATATAACAATAAGGTTCATAATCGTTTAGTAATTAAAATAAATTCGACTAATAATGAGTCTTACTAATAATTACTGTTACTGCGGCCCGCTATTTCTACGAGCACACCGGGACCCATCTAAGACATCCAACCCCAATACCCGACAGATATACGGCCACTAGCCCTACAAGCCAGAAGGTTACATTCATTATACCTTTTACCACCTTTTGTCCATAATATTTTACGCCCATCCTTATCCGACTTACATGTTTTTTCGTCGCTAAAAATCACCACGTTGTTCTTCCAATCAAAATTAAAATAGGACCTAGCGAACTGTAGTCGGCTTTATCGATTCGCAGTGGACAGTAATATCTTCCGCGCTGGCTTGCTGCAGCGTAAATCAGCAGAACGCAGGTGATTTCTCACCGTTTGCAAGCACACATCGTGTGCTAAAGCTGTGATGCGGGTTGGCAAAAATGAATTAGCTCTGTGCCTTGCCACGATGTCATGGTGTCGAGCTGACGTATTCGCTTTTGGTTTTGGAGCACGTCGAAAATTTTTCACGTCTCCAGAATCTGCATATCGGCGGACCCATAACTGCACGGTTCTTCTCTGTGAATACAAAACAAAACAGTATTTAAAATACATACTACTGCTAAAATACTTATCATAATAGTTATTACATAATAAATAATAATATATACATATATGCTTAAAAATATAAAATTATATTCATGCTTTCATATATACCTAATTAATATTATTTATATGCCTACAATAATTATATACATATTATACATTTATACAAGCTAAAATACTTTTAAATATTTATATTAGCAAACAAAAAAGGGGCTCTTATAACAATGGTTAATGCACTTAATTTACATACCTAAATGTATACCTATACAGGGTGTAAACGAACCCTTCACGCATCCGTCAACCAAGCATTCTATACATCAAACTAAGTACCCCTACGCAAAAATTTTTGCTGGGAAATGACTTTTTTTTTTGGGGTCAAAAATCACATTTTACGGTAAAACTCCAAGAAGCACTCTTAAAACATTGTGCTAGTGGATGCTTTGAATAGTAAACGGGTCATGGAGGTAATTTAAGTAAAGTTAAAACCTAAAATACTAGTATTTACAAAAACACTGTGAAAAATTTGGAACTTTGACCCCCAATATCTCCGTAACTAGGAGGTTCCCAGGTATGGTCTAGAACCAAAAATGATCGCAGTGGTGGGTAGAACAACTTCGTTTGCGTTAAGGGTACTTTTACACCCTATATAATAAATGATAAAATAATATTAATTTGGTTTATATATAGGTAAGTATATAAACCTATAGATAAACTATTATACATACATACTTATATATAAACCAAATTAATATTATTTGTTTTCAATAATCATATACGTATAATACAAGTTAAAAAACTTTTAGATATGGTTTAAATAAACATGAGCAAACAAAAATGGGCTAATATAACAATGGTTAATGCACTGAATTTACATACCTATATGTATACCTATATAATAAATGATAAAATAATATTAATTTGGTTTATATATAGGTAAGTATATAAACCTATATATAAACTATGATACATACATACTTATATATAAACCAAATTAATATTATTTATTTTCAATAATCATATATGTTACGGCGGGAAAACCACTTGAGGAATGCTGCTCCTAAACATCAATGGCCTCCGCCATATTGTCTTCGCCTTAGATTCCTCTTCGTGGTAGATGGGTATATGGGTAGTTGAAATCACACACAATACTTGACTCAAACACCAAACGTTTATTTACAATAGTCCATTTACAGGCACTTATAAACTTTTCAGGGGTTGAGACCCATTCACATGAATCATTGTTACTATGGAGAAGAATGGGTTGAAGAAACTCCATTTAAATCATGTTACAATTCTCGTTTGCACTAATTAATGTTAATCACATCAAAAACCACTTTCATTTACATTATTTGCTAAACGCGAGATAATGTGCATCTTTCGTCACACGCGTGTCTACTTGTCTAGTCTGTCTAGCGGAAGTACCACGTACTCAGTATTGTTATTAATTACTTTTAATCAGTTAAAACTAATAAACAATACTAAAATAGTTCACAATTGATTGTAATAATTATTTAACAATAAAACAATACCAACATTAATGCGAAGGTGTTATTAAGTTAATGTCTAATTAATAGGTTCATTACTTTTTACAACAGAATGTTACTTACGCCATTTCCGGCTAATTAAAGGATTTAATACAAAGAACAGGTTTTCTACTAATAAATTGCTCTACAAAATAATCTTATGACTTTTTAGTTTATAATTACATAAAGAAACTGATTTAGTCGTGGTTTCAGATTATAAATTGAGTTATTGATCATTAAAATCGTATTCGCCGCCATCTTCACAACAATGTGCAATGACGTCTCTTATACAGCCTAATTTCAAGTGAGCAATCATTAAAATCCCAATATTCATAATCAATTAGCTTATCTTAATTTTAACTATAGTTCTAGTTAAAGACCTCTGTTTAATAAATCATTATTCGAGCCCTCGACCATTCAATTACAAACCATCTCTGTAGTAGTTAACACAAAAGCTAACAGATGGCACTGTCGCTCATGTCTTTCAATATCGATCCCGTAATAATTACTGTACAAATATCTCAGAGATGGCAGGTTCATTAGTGATTATAAAAAACTAAGCTAAGCTATTATTATAAGCTGGTTATTAATTAGATTGCCTAATGATCCCAGCAAATAGACACTCTCGCGGCGACATATACGTATAATATAATACAAGTTAAAATACTTTTAGATATAGTTCAAATAAACATTAGCAAACATAAATGGGCTAATACTATAACAATGGTTAATGCACTAAGGTTACGTTAATTTTATTTATTCCTAGGTAAACAGAAAGGTGAGACGAGTTAGTTAAGTTGAAGTAGGTATAGTATCTGTTACTTACCGGTATCATTAAGCGCCTTGCAATTTCACTTATAGATACGTTTTGCTCATGCAAACGAACGATTTCTGCCTTTTTTAATGTTATTAAATGATGCATGTTTGGATGCACAGAAATAAATTACAAACGAATATATTTAGAGTAATTCTGTGCTAGCAATAGACTAAGTAATGCAAATAATCATAGATTGACCACTAAGAATGCTAATTTTTTTATAAATGAAGGTGTTCGAAAACCAAATTATTTTCAAATTGTCGGTAGTTAGTTTATAAGCAGCCAAAAATAAAATGGACTGAGAGTGCCGTGGTTCTCAAACGTTGCAAACTTCATAACTCATCCATGAACAGGATTGAATCGTTATAGATTCTACTTTAAATAATGTTTAACATGAATTCGGTTAAAAATAATGAATACAAATAGAAAAGCCGCACCCGAGGTTTGATCTTACACCTCCTCGTTCGGTAACTAAAGGTGATAACTATTGTGCCAAGATTGCTATAGTTACACTTGCGAAATATTACATCTGATTCATTGTCAAATTAATGATTACTATATATTGGTATACTTATGGTATTATAGATGTGCCCGACGCACACTAATAAAAACCGAGCTCGCTCGCTTTATTTAGCGTTTGTGTGGCATAACTATGACTTCATACATGCAAAGTGTTAACTCAATAGCTTGTGTGCGTGATGTATACTTATTAGCTTTGCTTTGTGTACTAGCTGACCCACGCAACTTCGTCTGCATCACATAAAATAGCTTTTAGCCTTTCTCGATAAACCGACTATTCAACATATTAACTTGAGTTAAATCGTACTCGTATCAAACAAAAAATTTTACCTTTCCTCTTTATAATACCTACTAGCTGACCCACGCAACTTCGTCTGCAACACATAATATAGCTTGTAACCTTTCTAGATAAATCGACTACCCAGCTTATTAAATTGAGCTATATCGTACTCGTAACAAACAAAAAATCTTACTTTTCCTCTATAAAATACCTATTAGTTAAGATTGACTTCGATTATATTATTAAAGTAACAATTACTATAGGTATCTCTTACTGTTTAATATACAGTAACACCTTGTACTTGTAAACATTATGGTGCAGTAAATATTTTGAATTTGAATTTCTCCGGAGCCCCCAGAGGCCAGAATCCCCACGTACCTACCGCACCGGACCGAATGACTGCCACGCGCTAATTATTTTGTCGCCCGTATATTTTTACACTAGCTGACCCACACAACTTCGTCTGCGTCACATAATATTGCTTAATATAACCTTTCTCGTATTCAACTATCCAACATATTAAATTGAGTTAAATCGTACTCGTAACAAACAAAAAATCTTACCTTTCCTCTTTATAATACCTATTAGTTTAGATTGGCTTCGATTATATTATTAAAGTGACATTTACTACAGATATCTCTTACTGTTTAATATACAGTAACACCTTGTACTTGTAAACATTATGGTGCAGTAAATATTTTGAATTTCTCCGGAGCCCCCAGAGGCCAGAATCCCCACGCACCTACCGCACCGGACCGAATGACTGCCACTCGCTAATTATTTTGTCGCCCGTATATTTTTACATTGCGATATCTTCTAAGATATTTGTTTAAACTGTATAGAGTAAAAGGCACAAATATTCTATATTAAATTTCCGTGCTAACAAACACATTTATATAGATATAGATTAATACCATATGGGTTAAATAAGCTTCGCAAAATACCATTATTTTTAACCTAACATTTAATTATTAAAAAATGGTTACAGTGAGTCAATCTTAAAAGATAAACATATGCTATCGCGGACTTTTTTTTAGAAATTTTAAATGGGAACAATTCCTTAATACATGATATTTACGTAACTTAAACTGTTTCCGCAGCGCACGCAACGGAAGCTCTCAAAAAGGAATATCTTTTCCCGTTTTTGCAACATTTTTCATTTATGCTCCGCTCCTATTGATCGTAGCGTGATGTTATATAGCCTAAAGCCTTCCTCGATAAATGGACTGTCCAACACTAAAAGAATTTTTCAATTCCAACCAGTAGTTCCAGAGTTTACCCTGTTCAAACAAACAAACAAACAAACTCTTCAGCTTTATAATATTAGTATAGATTGCGATATCTTCTAAGATATTTGTTTAAACTGTATCTAGAGTAAAGGGCACAAATATTTTATATTAAATTTCCGTGCTAGCAAACACATTTATTTAGATACTAGCTGTTCCCGGCATGCGTTGCAATGCCCTTTTTCCTACCTACTACCTGCCTGTGTACCAACTACCTACCTACCTACTACCTGCCTGTGTACCAACTACCTACCTACCTACTACCTACTACCCTACCTACTACCACCCTACCTACCTACTACCCTACCTACCTACTACCCTACCTACCTACTACCCTACCTACCTACCTACTACCCTACCTACCTACTACCCTACCTACCTACTACCCTACCTACTTACTACCCTACCTACTACTCTACCGACTACCCTACCTACTCTACTATCCTACTTACTACCCTACCTACTACTCTACCTACTACACTGCCTACCTACCTACCACTTTCTCACCTTTTAAACCTTCCCTGGACTTCCACGAATAATTCAACACTATAATTAGCCAAATCGGTCCAGCCGTTCTCGAGTTTTAGCGAGACTAACGAACAGCTATTCATTTTTATATAATATAGCTGTACCCCGCGTGCGTTGCAATGCCCTTTTACCTGGCTACGTACCAACTACCTACCACCTACCTATTACCTACCTACCTACATACTAATTTCTCACCTTCTCTGGACTGCCACAAATGTTTCAAAACCAAAATTAGACAAATCGGTCTACCCGTTCTCTAGTTCTAGCGCGACTAACTAACAGCAATTAATTTTTATATTATACGCAAACACCATTTGAAAAATCGTTTTTCTATTGGGAAAGAAACAGTAATTATTTGTGATTATTGTGATAATGTCGTATGGTCTGTTTGAAGTTGTCATTCGTTGACTGAACAACTGAACGTCACTCAATTGTTTTGCCTTCCCGGAACCTCTCCACTAACACTTGAACTTTATGGGTACGGTATTAAAGCTCAAATTGATTTTACGTTTTAGTTAGAAAACGTTTGTATGGGAAAAAGAAAAGGGCTGTTTTTAGGGCTTTTCCGGCCATTATTCGAAATTTTCTCGCCGTAAGAACCATCCTTGAACTTCAACGAACATTTAAAAAAAAAAATCAGCCAAATCGGTCAAGCCGTTTTCATGCCAAGTCGTGACAACGGAAAACGGGTTTCATTTTTATATATATAGATAGATTAGTACCATATGGGTTAAATAAGCTTCGCAAAATGAAATTCTTTTTAAACCAACATTTTAATATAAAAAAATGGTTACAGTGAGTCAATTGTAAAAGATAAACATATGGTGTCGCGGACTTTTTTTTAGAACTTTTAAAGAGGAACAATAAAGCTGAAGAGTTTGTTTGTTTGTTTGTTTGTTTGTTTGTTTGATTGTTTGTTTGAACGGGGTAAACTCTGGAACTACTGGTTGGAATTGAAAAATTCTTTTTGTGTTGGATAGTCCATTTATCGAGGAAGGCTTTAGGCTATATAACATCACGCCACAATAAATAGGTATGATATTTCCTCATGATATTTACGTAACTTAAACCGTTTTCGCAGCGCACGCAACGGAAGCTCTCAAAAAGGAATATCTTTTCCCGTTTTTGCAACATTTTTCATTTATGCTCCGCTCCTATTAATTGTGGCGTGATGTTATATAGCCTAAAGCCTTCCTCGATAAGTGGACTATCCAACACTAAAATAATTTTTCAATTCCAACCAGTAGTCCCTGAGTTTACCCCGTTCAAACAAACAAACAATCAAACAAACAAACTCTTCAGCTTTATAATATTAGTATAGATTAGTTTAGATTTTCTTCGATTATATTATTAAAGTGACAATTACTATAGGTATCTCTTACTGCCGCGCGCGTAATCGTTTTGTCGCGCGGATATTTTGATATTGCGATATCTTCTAAGATAATTGTTTAAACTGTATAGAGTGAAGGGCACAAATATTCTATATTAAATTTCCGTGCTAACAAACATATTTATTTAGATATAGATTAATATCATATGGGTTAAAAAAGCATCGCAAAATATCATTCTTTTTAATCTAACATTTTAATAGTAAAAAATGGTTACAGTGAGTCAATCTTAAAAGATATATATATGCTGTCGCGGACTTTTTTTTAGAACATTTAAAGAGGAACAATTCTTTCATACATGAAATTTTCCTAATTTAATCCGTTTTCGCAGCAAAGGAAGCTCTCAAAAAGGAATAGCTTTTCCCGTTTTTGCAACATTTTTCATTTACGCTCCGCTCCTTTTGGACTTGTGCTTTTGGAGCGTGATGTTATATAGCCTAAAGCCTTCCTCGATAAATGGACTATCCAACACTAAAAGAGTTTTTCAATTCCAACCAGTAGTTCCAGAGTTTACCCCGTTCAAACAAACAAACAAACTCTTCAGCTTTATAATATTAGTATTAGTATAGATAGCACATTTTGATGTACGGCTGACGATCATGACGTACATGCATTGATTGTGAATGTAATTAATGTGGCGTTGCTGCGGAAAATTCTCTGTAGCCACGCCACATGTAATCAACATTTGACATACAATTTCATTCCATTTCTCTGAAGCTTTTTTTTTAAACGTTGCCCCACTAGGAATTTCTCCTGTGTCGTGAGTGCGTTTACAAACACTTAAACTCACATACACCCAAACCCGAAACAACTATCTGCAGGCCATACAAATATTTGTTCCGTGCGGGGATCGAACCCGCGACACACAGCGCAGCAGTCCAATCGCTCAGCTACTGCGCAAACCGTGCCGTCACTGGCCGTCAGTTATATAATGTACGAACGCTGTGTATTATGTACACGTGATAAGTATGAAAAAATATGTTAATTATAAACTCACAAATTGTGCAAACTAATGTATTTTAGCGATTACTTCAGATTGAAAGGAAAATTTAAACAATGCAGATTTCATAAATTGAAGTTATTTATTATAGGTGTTTAAACAAATTCTGAATATAGCCAATGTACGAATGCTATGCAGTATGTACGTACGTATGAAAAGGAAATCCTTACGTATACATGAATGATTATATAAATATCACACAATATCATATTCATTGATTTGACCCCAATTACTTAGCTTAAGTACTTGTGTTATGGAAGTCAGAACCAACGAAGGTACCACACAAACCCTGACCCGAGCCAATTTAGTAAAATTCGTTTCCCAAATTGACCCGACCGAGGATCGAACCCGGGACCTATTGCACTCCCAACGAAGGTACCACACACACCCTGACCCGAGACAATTTAAAAAAGTTAATTTCCCAAATTGACCCGACCGAGGATCGAACCCGGGACCTATTGCACTCTGGCCAAGTGCCTGTACCACTGCGCTATCGAGATCGTCGTAAGTTGTATTCTACTATATTACAATTTATACATAAATTCTTACATCAGCGTGCGATTAAATGCTAACAAAGAATATGTAGGCGTTATAAAATTTAAGTCACTTTACCTTGTATGTGTGAATCATAGGAAAACGACCTCTTTTCGTTAATTTAAAAAAAAAAAATAAAAATCCTAAGATTTTTAATTTGTGTATATGTCTGGGGCCCTACTACCACCTTTAACAAAACAATCCTAATGCAGGAACGTTTTGATTTAGGCTTAAATCAATAACACTTTGTTTGGTACCATGGCCTCTACAAAACAATATTGTTTTACTCCTGCTTAGTGCGGGGTAAGAACGAACGATTTGTAAGATTTGTCTATTCCCTGCATCAACATTTTTTTTTTTTTTTAATGTTACCCCACACTAGGAATTTCTCCAGTATCGTGGGTGCGTTTACAAACATTTAAACTCACATACACAAACACACCCAGACCCGAAACAACTATCTGTAGGCCAAACAAATATTTGTTCCGTCCGGGGATCGAACCACCCGCGACACGTAGCGCAGCAGACCATCGCACAGCCACTGCGCCAACCGTGCCGTCAAACAAAACATGAAAGAAGCAACTAGCAATGTAAACTGTATAGCGCTGTTTCTTTCACAAAAATCCGGTCCGAATCGTATTCCGAAATCATAGTCTTGAAACAAAATTTAACTTTAATGAACATATGAATATTATATCGTATTAAAATTAAATTTTTGAAGGAAGCATAAAAAATAAAACTAGTAAAAATCGTAAAATCCATAAAAAAATTGAGCATTTTCCTTGACAAAGTTAGAAAATGTTTCAAAGGAGGTTAAGCCCTCCATTATAACATGATAGGAATCGGACCAGTGTTTTTATAACTGGCTGGTATCATAATCGTTTTTTTATATAAAGTGGCATCGTCAATGCATTATGTCATCAACAAAAATCAATAAAATTACATGTTATGATTAAATTGTATATTATAATAATGGTATTTACTTTTCTTGTGTGCTGTGATTATGAATATGAAGGAACCGTTTTCGAAAATATTCTGTTATGTTATATTTATGATGGACTTAACAAATATGTACCAAATACCAGTTCATATATAGGATGCGATACTCATCTTATCCTTATTTTGAAGCTGGCTTGAAATAAAAACCTTAACGTGAACGTGGACTACTGCGAATTTCCCCTTGAAAGATTAAGATTAACCAACGGAAAAAATATCATTAAAGCTGTGCATCAATGCATCTTAAAAACGTGCGTGTCACTATAACCACTATCACTATGGAGCATGGAGCTGGTTAAAATAATGCCAGGAAATTCTAATATGAACTGATCTACGAGTTGTTCATCGATATTTCAAACTGTATAATAAAGAAATCTGTCTATAAACCATTATTAGCATTGATCGTTTTATTTAAGTAAACTGCGTGTAAGAAGTTGTGGATGATTTGAGGGTGACTAATGTTCAAACGTCGCTAAAACACGCGCGTGCATTTCCGCTAGTTTGTAAAACCATATTGATTCTCAGTAGCACTGTTTGGAAGACATTGCTTCGGAAGGCACGTATAAGCCGGTGGTCCCAGCCGCCAAATAGCCTGTCGTCAAACCATGTTTAGAAACTCTGACACTAGGTATAGACCTTACTGCCCACAGGTTATGAAGAGCATACAAACAATAACACAGTTATTTTAATGGTAGTTTATTGATTCTCCAGCATTGACTTGTATATTACTGCGTAAGGACTGGGCGGACGGCATGTTAAAATGACGCCACAAACGTGGTCCCAATAAGGTCTTTCTTAAGCCGAAGTGAACTAGTCCACGATCGGCTCTCTTCAGGTGCGGTCGTAAATTTTATTAAAAGCTTTATTTATGTTCTTTATACCTCGAAAATACCACGCCGCTTATACAAGGTTGACGTTAACGAGCAGACTACACCACCTATTCTCTGTATGGCGAACGCGTCGAGCAAATGTTCGGACGACCGTATCTTTAGTTTTTATATCAATGTTCTCCAGCAATACAAGCTATAGGGATAATGGATAATTGATTTTATTCACTGCACACTACACAAAAGAATACAGACAAATACAGTATCGCAGTGAGGATCTATCGCAATAACGTGCATCGAAGTTAAGTGGTATCGCAGTGAAGATCTTTCGTAAGTGCCGGGGCACACGATGCGTTGCGACGCCGCACCGCAAAGATTTCGACGAATCGCCTTCAATTTCACTGGTCGTAGTGCCCGACGATTCGTCGAAATCTTTGCGGTGCGGCGGCGCAACGCATCGTGTGCCCCGGCACTAACGTGCATCGCAGTTTTGTAGCATCGTGTTAGCATTTATCGATATCTTGTGCGTCGAGATTCCGTATTCTACTCAGTTATAGGTAATCTATAGCAACAGTAAGCGGTCGTGGATTCGATTCCCACGGGAAGCATACTTTGTAAAGTTGTTTCCAGTTTGGCTAGGACATCAGGCTTGAATCACTTGATTGTCTGATAAAATGATGATTCCGTGCTTCGGAAGGCACGTAAAAGCCGGTGGTCCAGGCCGCCAAATGGCGGTCGTCAAGCCATGTCAGAGGTCTTTGAGGCGGTTTAGAAACTCTGACACTAGGGTGTGTGGTGTCGCTAGACCTTAAGTACATGTGCATCTGGATTGAGGGCCCATTTTTTTAAACCTTGCCAAACGAAATAAGACTCATAGGGAAATTAGTTAAAAATAGTTAAAACTTAAAGCATAGGGCCACAAATTTCTTAAACGTGAATTAATAATGTTATGATTAAATAACTTGGGCCCTCAATCCAGACGCGTGCATAAAGTGGCATAGCCTAAATCTCAGTAAGTCCTATCTCTGGGTTCATAATTTTTATTCAGGAATTTAGTTAAGAATTTCTTAAAGATTTTAAGAAATTCCCAAATCTGTAGAATGTGACATTACAGATTTATGGCGGTATTTCTAGGGCCCTCAGTTCAAATGTGTCTGAACTGAGGAATCTGCAAAACATGGATTTATCTGAAGAAATACATAAATGCGACTTTAACATGTTTTACTTAGATACTTAGGTGAATTACTTAAAAAGAAATAATGACAGAAAAGTTAATTGTTACGTAGTAAATGAAAGTCAAATTTTACTAAAACGTCTGAACTGAGAGCCCAACATTTTCGGCTTTATTGAATAGGCTCAACCTCATAGATTAACGCAAATTAGAATAAGATTTTTAACTATTTTTTAATTAAATTTTAACAAATCGTCCGTTCTTCTAAATATCATACTTTAAGAGATAATTGATTTTCTACTTTTTATAAGCGAAAAATTTGCAGGGTGACCATAATGATCATAGTTAGTACCAGTACATTTTGTAAAGCGCAGTCGAAAAGTCGTAATATTTGCAGCTAAACGTATTATATATGTACCTACAGTTTACAATTTTGTTTTCTTTATTTGTATTACTATTTTTTATAATGTGATGTTAGTCCTTATTGTCCTTAAGGTACTATTATGGGCCTAGTTGCCTGAAGCAAATAAAAAAATAACATTTATTCAGCTTTACCAGTGTTTGCATAAAATGAAAGAAGAAAAAAAAAATCTTTTATATGTATATTCACCGATTACTCGAATACCCCTGAACCGATATAGAAAATTCTTTTTTGGTTGAAAAGGAGATATCCCAAGGACCACCCTTGGGATATCTCCTTTTCAACAAAAAAAGAATTTGACCATGATAAGAAAATCAGGATCTGATGATTGCACCCCAGAGAAATCGAGGGCAACCCTCAAATTGTATAGGCACTTATTACGTGTTTAGTGCTTTTTCTAAAGTTTTTCAAGTATTCGCACATAGCAGTCATTACTTCATGTTGATGAAGGTATAACTCCTCAACGGTTAGGAGTTGGAGAATAATTCTTTAACAAAATATAATGGGAACGTATAAATGGTTGTATTCTTTTAGGTTATCTAGGTGAGCTGATTATGGAAGGTACTCTCCTCAACGATTAGGAGTTGAAAGCAATAATAAGGAAATCTTGAAGGTTAAGGGTTAGGTTTCTAGTTTGAATGTTAAATGAATAGTAAATGTTTGTATAGGATATTACAACTAAAAAAGGACAAAAAAACCGACTTCAAAAACATAAAAAAGTAAAAAACACAAAATTGAAGAACACAAAAAGTGAAAAACAAAAAAGTAAAAAATAAACTTCAGAAGAAAAATCAGCGTCTGAAGTCGGTGGCAAAAAAATTTAATCAAACAAACAAAATATGATTTTTCTTAAAGAAGTTAATTTTTCACTTATTTGTATTTTTCGATTTTGTGTTTCTCATTTTTTTATGTTTTTGAAGTCGGTTTTTTTTTTGCAAAAAAGTTTTTTAATAACTAAGATACAATTTCCGAAATCACAAAAATCATTAAATAATGCTTAGGTAAATTTAATTGTTTTATTTTAAACTGTCAGATCTTTTCTAGATCAATCTTGAAAATGTACCGGTACTAACTATGATCATTATGGTCACCCTACAAATTTTTCTCTTACATAAAAGAAGAAAATCAATTTTCTCTTAAAGTATGATATTTAGAAGAACGGACGATATTTTAAAATTTAATTAAAAAATAGTTAAAAATCTTATTGTAATTTGCGTTAATCTATGAGGTTGAGCCTAGTCAATAAAGCCCAAAAATGTTGGGCTCTCAGTTCAGACGTTTTAGTAAAATTTGATTTTCATTTACTACGTAACAATTAACTTTTCTGTTATTATTTCTTTTTAACTAATTCACCTAAGTATCTAAGTAAAACATGTTAAAGTCGCATTTATGTATTTCTTCAGATAAATCCATGTTTTGCAGATTCCTCAGTTCAGACACATTTGAACTGAGGGCCCTAGAAATACAGCCATAAATCTGTAATGTCACATTCTACAGATTTGGGAATTTCTTAAAATCTTTAAGAAATTCTTAACTAAATTCCTGAATAAAAATTATGAACCCAAAGATAGGACTTACTGAGATTTAGGCTATGCCACTTTATGCACGCGTCTGGATTAAGGGCCCAAGTTATTTAATCATAACATTTTTAATTCACGTTTAAGAAATTCGTGGCCCTATGCTTTAAGTTTTAACTATTTTTAACTAATTTCCCTATGAGTCTTATTTCGTTTGGCAAGGTTTAAAAAAATGGACCCTCAATCCAGATGCACATCTTAGGTACTGCCCACACGATAAGAAGAAGAAGCAACACTACATTTTACACATCGATGTTTAAGATGTAAATACAAACAACAACAACATCCATTTATTCTCAGGCAACTTTGGCAGCCTTACATAACTTAGTATGTCATGTAAGTCTGACTAACATAAATATGACAAAATACAATTTGTGTTAGTAAATAGAGCCTTAAAACTATGTTTGTAACACTTCACTTGAGCACTGAGTCACTGCACGTTCATATAGCATTTGCCCGCGAAAGCAACGGAACACCACTCGCTACGGCCAGAATTCCCCTTTGAAGACGAGATGCAGATCTATAAGATGTTGGTACTTGCACCACGAACACCGTTGATGTTGCGGCGCAACACAAGCAACTATACTCGCGCCACGTACTTGATCTTCTGGCGCACGTCCTCCACGATATCCTCTGCCATAGTGGTGTAGTGTAGGCGGAAGATGTACACCGAAGTGTTCAGTTTCGCGGCACGAATAAAAACGTTGGGCTCCGATGGAACCGTACCACAGCGGTTATTGATGGTACACTAACGGTGCTTCCTCCTCAACACCGTCACAAAATCATAATCAGCCTGGTCATAGTCATGTCATGATGTGCTCTTCCTCCTTTTCTGAATGCAAGAAACACAGATCGGTCGAGCGACGTGGCGATGCTTGGAAGATGCCTACGTCCAGCAGCAGACCATTTCTCAATGATAATGATGATGCACTGAAATTACTGGAAATACAATCCAATCGACTACTTTACGACACCATAACATTATGCATGTAACTGCCGAAGGATTAGGCAGAGGTGTTTAATACACCACTTACACTTATATAAATGCATTTTTATTACCAAATATATCACGGCTATACATTTCTTCTGTTTATTTTACAAATTAATAATATATTCGTCGCCGTGGAGCAACTTTTTTATAATGTCAAACATTCCTGCTATTTCACGTAAAAACAATCCTGCTGGCTGTCAAAAGGCACGTCGTGGTACTAATGGAATGAACTATTTGAGGTGACGTCATCAAAACGTTATCAAAACTGATATTTTTTGCAGGAATACATTAAGATTGTTTTAAGGACGTGATGGTACGAAAACGCAAAGTAAGGTTAAAACACGACTGTTTTAAGACGTTGTAGTAGGGCCCCAGGTTATCATTATAGCCTGAAAGAATACAACTATCGGTCCATAAGTACGTATAATGTCATCAGCTCATCCACATCACCACATGAGATTATGATTATCAGACGCAAATATACATGAACAGCTTTAGAAAATATATGGAAAACGTTACAAGTGCCTTTAAAACTTAAGGGTTGCCCTCGATTTCCCTGGGATCCCATTATCAGATCTTGACTTGGTGACAATGGGACCACCTCGGGAGTATACTCTTTCGAATACAAAAATAATTTTGAAAATCGGATTAACGACGGAGATATGCGAAAACAAGCACACAAAAAAAACTAGTACAGACGACCGAACCTCCTCCTTTTCGGAAGTCGGTTAAAAAAATTATCGCAGTGACGGGGAGAATAAGTACCTTTCAACTGCGTTATGGGTAGGTACTTTTACACTGTTTACGTAAGGATTTCCTTTTCATACGTACGTACGGGTACGTATTTGAATATCGAAGATTAAAATACCTACGCTTAAAATATCGATGTTCAAAACATCGAAAATTTAAATATCGATTGTATCAAAATGTCGAAAATTGTTATATCTAAATTTCGAATGATTCAAAATATCGAATGACATTATGCCTAAGTTCATAATATCTACGTTCAAAATACCTACTAGTTAAAATACCGAAAAAAAAATTATACAGGGTGTAAATTAACCCATCACACAGCCGTTAACCAAGCATTCTGTACATCAAACTAAGTACCCCTACGCAAATTTTTTTGCGGGAAAGGTTTTTTTTTTTGGGGAAAAATTTGTAACTTTGACCCCCAATATCTCCGTAACTAGGGGGTTCCCTGGTATGGTCTAGAACAAAAAAATGATCGCAGTGGTTATATTGTACATTTGCGTACAAATGTGTTTTATTTTGGGTTGTTATTATGTAAAAATAATTAAAGTACCTACATTACATGAGGTTTTCCTTGTTTTTTTTTGTAACCCACCTAGTAACAGATTACCATCTAACAAACAAGCTTGCAGCAATCATGCAACATGCAAGCAAGCATGGTTTCTGTCACGGCTCCGGCGCTGCAGGGCTCCGGCAGTCCCACGCGAGCCTTACGTCGCAGATGATCTAAACGCTCACCACCGCAGCTTCGGCTTGTTGGCCGGCTTCGCCGGCCAGCCTCAGCTGCGGCGGCGGCGTTAAAACCACCTGCTCCTCAGCTCGCGGGCTGCCGCGCCCCTCCGCGCCTACGCGATTCTAAATTACACTCTAGGGGTAGGGCATACAAGACTACGTAGAGTCGATTTTGCAGCGATACGTTTCTGTCACTAACTTTAGTAGCATAACATATTGACTTTCAAAAATAAATTTTAATTTCAAGACCTAAATAATACCTTCACGATTGACCTATGCTTGTACACTGGACACTGACTTTCATGGATAAAATAGGTCGAAATTGTTCCAAAACCGAATTAGGGTACCCAGAATTTACGTAGTCTTTTGGCTGTTACCCCTAGAGTGTATATAAAAATCCGGAGGCGCGAAGGGAGGGCAACCCCCGCTCGCTGTAACAAAGCATAGGCACCCGTGGGAGCCGTAGCGGCTGAGGCTGGTCGCCGGAGGCGACCAGCAAGCCGAAGCTGCGGAGGTGAACATGGGTGCCTATCCTTTGTTACGCAAGGGCGAAGGGGTTGCACTTCCCGTAGCGCCGGAGACGTTGCAGAAGCAACCTTTTTCCACTCATACTACTTACATCAAAAATTAATTTTCGATGTTCAAATAATATATGTACCCATCTATATTTAAGACGTTCGATAGTTTGTCCTTCGATATTTAGGACATTCGATAATCTGTATTTCGATGTAACTTTTGTAGATATTTAGATTTTAGATGTATTGGACGTAGGTTATTTAACCATTCGATAATATAAACTTTCGATATTTTATGTTTCGGTTTTATGGTCGTTCGATATTTCCATTTTCGATGTTTTGAACATCGATATTTTAAGCGTAGGTATTTTAATCTTCGATATTCAAATACGTACCCGTACGTACATACCGCATAGCATTCGTACATTGGCTATATTCAGAATTTGTTATAACACGGATATACCTACCTATAATAAATAACTTCTATAATTATAAAATCTGTTTTGTTAAATTTTCCTGTTAATCTGAAGTAATCGCTAAAATACATTAGTTTAATACACTATAAGAGACAATTTGTGAGTTTAGAATTAACATATTTTTTCATACTTATCACGTCGTACTTAATACAGCGTTCTTACATTATAATTATAACTTCAGAGAAATCGCTGAAATTGTATGGACAAATGTTGATTACAGGTGGCGTGGCTACAGATAATTTTTCGCAGCAACGCCGCAATTAAGTACCTACCTACCTAGTCTTTTGAATGTGGTTTTATTCTTCTTTCTTTCTCGTCTTATCCTCTCCTCTCGACAAATGTTGATTATGGTACAAGTGTGTAACGTTGGTGATTACCGCTGAGGCGCCATTGAGACCCGAGCCGTTAGGTGAGGGTCTTGAGAGAGCCGAGGACGGTAATCATCAATACACACGTGTATCATACGACGTTTTTCAACACACTTGTGAAGAAAATAACATAAAAAAATCATTTTCAACAGTTAAAATGCGTTGTGAAAAAAAATTTCGCCATGGCGGGAAAAAATAATCTGTTTTCCTGCGCGCGCATCTAACAATGGCGATCGGCCATAGACTAAAAGAATGAGGTTTCTTTTTTTTGCTTTTGACGTGACAACGTCTTATAAATTGGTTTGCCGGGTGACACTTCAAGAAACTGCGTTACGCTCCGCTCACGTTATGCGCTCACAATGAGAGCGAGTGAGAGGCACGCGTCCAGAGCGAGAGAGAGAGAGTGAGAGAGATAGGCATACACACCGGTTCATGTCTTGCGCTTCTATTTTCGTTGTCACGTAAAACTTTCGCCCGTATACCGACTTTACAGGCAACCAATTTTTTTGCGGATAGCGTTTTAGCCACGTACAAAATGAGGAATTCAAAGTTTTTTTTATTACAGAGAAAACAAAAGTTTTATTTATTAAAAACGTATATAGGGTGTAAAAGTACCCTTAACGCAAACGAAGGCCACTTGTTCTCCCCACCACTGCGATAATTTTTTTGTTCTAGGCCATACCTGGGAACCTCCTAGTTACGGAGATATTGGGGGTCAAAGTTCCAAATTTTTCACAGCTGTTTTTGTAAATACTAGTATTTCAGGTTTTAACTTTACTTAAATTACCTCCATGACCCGTTTACAATTCAAATCATCCACTAGCACCATGTTTTAAGAGTGCTACTTTGAGTTTTTCCGTAAAATGTGATTTTTGACCCCAAAAAAAAAAGTCATTTCCCAGCAAAAATTTTTGCGTAGGGGTACTTAGTTTGATGTACAGAATGCTTGGTTGTCGGATGCGTGAAGGGTTCGTTTACACCCTGTATACAAGTTGAAATTATCTATTTAAATTCGAAGTTGCATGAAATGAGCAAGGAATAGGTACATTAATTTATTTGTAGTGTTGAACACAATCTTTTTAGTAGGTATCGAAACTTTGAAAATGATTTTTTTCTGTTATTTTCTTCACAAGTGTGTTGAAAAACGTCGTATGTGTCAGGTATAGCAACACTTGCCTAGTCTATGGCCTGCCCTCTCATGGCGCGCACGCCCGGCCCTTGTCTAAACCTTGTATTAAAAGTCTATTAAGTTTACTATAATAAACAAACCATTTATAACCGGCAGTCGTTTATCTTTATTTCAACATGGTGTCAGAAGAAGAAGACGACGCAGTCAGTAAGGTTGAGGGGAAGAAAAAGTCCGCTTCACGATGCCAAGATGGCGCACGTTCCGGCACGGCACCGGGATTATCCGTAGGTTCAGGACACCTCGGACCACTAGACCTAAAAAGCCACAACACGGCTGTGACATGGAGAAACTGGATCACGCAATTAAAAATTTACTTGCGAGCTAACAATCTCGAAAACGAGAGAGACAGCCGCAAGGTAGCAATCTTGCTTCACTTCATCGGAACAGAGTCCCTAGCAATATTCTACTCATTCAACGTAGATATAGACGTAATCACGTTTGATGATCTCGTCTCAAGATTCACTAATCACTTCACGCCACAGGCTAACGTAACGATGGAACGCCACAAACTGTTCAATAGGCGTCAGGGTGCAGATGAGGCAATTGACGACTACGTCACGGATTTAAAAAATATCGGCAGACAATGCGAGTTCAACACTCTAGAGGACAGTCTCATCAGGGATATATTTAGCTGGAATCTCACCCCCCAAAACCATTACATAAAAGAAAGGATCCTGGTCAAAAAACCAAAAACATTGGAGGAAGCCGTACAGTTAGCTAGATACATGGAAACAACCAAAATTCAAGCCAGAACATTAGAAGACACAGCAATGGTCGGCCAAGTACATGCAGGAAGACAGGAACGCGAGTCAAGACAACAACAGCCAAGCAGCTACAGACAACCAAACCGCTCCACACAGACAAGTAGCCCCAGACGGTCAAACAATTCCAAGCCATCAAGCAGTACCCAACCAGACACGTGTCACCGCTGCGGTCAAGTGCACCGATTCAAGTGTCCAGCCAATGGAGTCAAGTGCAAGAAATGTGGAAAACTCAACCACTTTGCTGTTGTATGTCGCAACAAGCAGGTACAAAATATTGAACTAGATCAGTCAGATAACTCCCTTTGTATGGGATCAATCCACATTAATAGCCTTCAATCGGAGTCATGGCGTGCAAATTTGTCAATCAATAATGTAAACATTAACTTTCTGTTAGACACAGGAGCAGACACTAATGTCTTGTCAGGTAAAACATTCAATACATTGAGTGTTTCACCTGATTTGATTACTAAAAGTAGACATAAACTCTCTACTTACAGTGGACAGTCAATACCCACTATAGGTCAGTGTATTCTACCGCTAAGTCATAAAGGCCACATTTATAATGTCTTGTTCCATGTAGTAGACATAGATTCACAAAATATAATAGGAAGGGAGTCGTGCGACACACTCAATTTGATCAAAAGGATACATAATGTCGAGATGAATACCAGTAATAATATTATGTCTGCTAACAGTGACTTGTTTCAAGGTCTAGGCTGCTTGAAAGATTTTACCTGCGATTTAAAACTAAAGCCAGATGCAATCCCAAGTGTAGACGCATGCCGGAGAGTTCCATTTCAATTAAAAAACAGGCTCAAAGCAGAGCTAGACAAACTTGTGGAAAGTAATGTTATTTGTCCAGTCGAAGAACCCACCGAATGGGTAAGTTGTCTTGTTATAACTACTAAAAAGAATGATAAACTACGACTCTGTATAGACCCTCGCAAACTTAACCAAGCCATTATGAGACCACATTACCAGTTTCCCACTCTAGATGAGATAAAGTCTGACCTCTCTGGAGCCAGATTCTTCACTACACTGGATGCCAATAAAGGTTTCTGGATGTTAAAACTCTCAGATGCTGCATCAAAACTGTGTACTTTCATAACACCCTTTGGCAGGTATAGTTTTAAACGTCTACCTTATGGTATTAATGCAGCACCAGAAATATTCTATAGAGAAATGGTCAAAAGATTCAGTGACATACCTAATGTTAAGATTATGATGGATGATTTCCTAATTTATGGCAAAACGCAACAAGAACATGATGAAGCCCTACAAAAAGTCATAGTCAGAGCCAGAGAAATCAATCTTAAATTCAACAAAGATAAGTCAGTCATTTGTGCCAGTCATGTCAAATATTTAGGACATATTTTTAGTCAAAATGGTGTTCAAGTCGACCAATCAAAAGTCAAAGCAATTTGTGACATGCCAAGACCAAATAACATTAAAGATCTGCAAAGATTTATGGGCATGGTCAACTATCTAAGTCCATTCATACCTAATTTGTCCAAAGAGAATAGTTTACTAAGAACTCTATTGTCAAAACAAACTGAATGGTTATGGTCAGAACAGCATGAGGCAGAGTTCAATAAAATTAAAATATTAATTAGTAGAGCCCCAGTCTTAACATATTACGACCCAAATAAAGAAGTGACTATGTCTGTAGATGCTTCTAGAGATGCCCTGGGTGCAGTACTTCTACATGACAAGCAACCAGTAGCATATGCCTCAGCCTCACTAACAAAATGTCAACAAAATTATTCCCAAATTGAAAAAGAACTTTTGTCCATATTGTTTGGTTGTACAAAATACCATCAATATATTTATGGTAGAAAAGTTACAGTCGAGACAGATCATAAGCCACTTATTACATTATTTAAGAAGGCACTAGTCGATATTCCAGCTAGATTACAGAGAATAATGCTACGCCTTCAGCCATATGATCTCAATGTAATATATAAACCAGGTCGCTATTTATATATTGCAGACACATTGTCTAGAGCCGCATTATCAGAAAATACATTACTAGATCTTGAGCAGGACATAGATCTACATGTAAACTTAATAATTTCTAACTTGTCAGTTTCTCAGGAGAGACTAGATCAAATTAAAGATGAGACTAATAAAGATCCTATCATAAGTCAAATTGTCCAATATTGTCAAAATGGATGGCCAGAACACAAAAGGTCTGTTGGCCAATCTATTAAGCCATATTTTTCATTAAAAGACAAACTACATGTCATGAACAACATACTTTTTATGTGCGATAAGATTGTAATGCCTGAGTCCATGAGAGACTATGTAATTAATTTAGCACACGAAGGACATCAAGGAATAAATAGTTCCATAAGACTAGCAAAAAGTACTGTTTATTGGCCTAATATAAGTAATGATATTGAAAAGTTTGTGAGCCAATGTCATATTTGTTTAACATATCGTAGAAATAACAGTAAAGAGCCAATCCAACATCATGAATACAAATATTTGCCTTGGAATAAAGTTGGTATAGATTTGTTTGATTTTGAGGACAAAAAATACCTAATAGTTGTAGATTACTATACTAAATATGTTGAATTTGCACTACTGAAATCAGGTTCACATGCAAATATTGTTATTACTCATTTGAAGTCTATATTCGCAAGGCATGGTATTCCTGAATTTATGATTTCAGACAACGGTCCACCGTTTAATAGTAAAGAGTTTAGAGAGTTCACAAACGATTGGAACATAAAATTTATTACTTCTAGTCCCTATTTGAGCCGTTCCAATGGCATGGTTGAAAGAGCCATAGGTAGTATTAAGAATATGCTAAAGAAATGTAAAGCGGACAAGACTGATCCTTACCTAGCACTACTACAATATAGGAATACACCTAAAAGGTCGACAGGATACTCACCAGCACAACTCTCTATGTCTAGATACTTACGCACTAAACTCCCAGTCACAGATTCACAATTGTCTCCAACATTAGCTAACACTGAATTAGTTAAAAAGAACATTGAAACACAAAAGTCTCAGTCAACACTTTATTACAATAAGAACACAAAGCCATTGCCAGAAGTGCAGATAGGTGATAAAGTGTATTTCAAACACAAGCCACATAGTGTTTGGATCCCAGGTGCAATCTCGAATGCATGCGCAGAGCCCCGTAGCTTTGTAGTAAAGTCCCCAGAAGGAGAATTCCGGAGAAGTCGGGAGCATATCCTCAAACCTCCCTCCTCGGTCAATGCCACACCTGAGGAAGTACCTGAAAACAGAACAAACATTAGTGACACACAGAATAATGTCAATGTCCCTAACACTAGTGCAAATAGCGCACCGGTAGTAACGTCGCGTTCTGGTAGGATGATTAAGAAACCAGCACGTTATTGTGATTAAATTAAGTTTAATCTTAAGCTAGTAATTAAGATGGTTACAAATTACTATTGTTTGTTTACTGTAAAAATGTCAATGTAAGTTAAATTCCAAAAGAGGTTATCTGTCAGTCTTATGTCAATGTCAAATTCCAAATGTCAGATTGACAGTTGTGATTCGTCCAGAAATTGTAAGTGTAAAGATTCCTGGCTTGGATACTAGCCTTAACATGTTAAATAAAATTTTACTTACCTTTGTAAAAAGGGGAGATGTCAGGTATAGCAACACTTGCCTAGTCTATGGCCTGCCCTCTCATGGCGCGCACGCCCGGCCCTTGTCTAAACCTTGTATTAAAAGTCTATTAAGTTTACTATAATAAACAAACCATTTATAACCGGCAGTCGTTTATCTTTATTTCAACAGTATGATACACGTGTGTATTGATGATTACCGTCCTCGGCTCTCTTAAGACCCTCACCTAACGGCTCGGGTCTCAATGACACCTCAGCGGTAATCACCAACGTTACACACTTATACCATAATGAGCACACCGTGGAGGTGTGTCCCGCTTGGGCGGAGCCCCGTCGTGTTCTCGTAGCGGCGATCGGCGGCGGTGACCTCTCGCGTCCGGCCCTGGTGCAAGCCATGGTCCGGAGCGAGGAGGAATGGGACGCCGTCGCCTCCTTCTGCGAAGCAGTGATGCTAGCCAGGGGTGGATCCAGGATTTCTTTCTGGGGGGCACATGAGTCTAGTCAACAAGAACTTTTTTTGGTTAATTTTTTTAGGCACTCCGGGCGTCGGGGACCACGTGATGGCTTCCGGCCACCGTAGACGCGGGCCTGTGGACGGTGAGTGATGGGCTAGCTCGCCGTCCGTCCGTCTTATGACAACGACAGGCCGTGTCAACGCCGCGTTCGTGTTCCACGCGCGCCTCAAAGAGATGTCAGCAACAAGGAAGGGCCCGCAAGGGCCGACGCCCGTCGGGGCTGCGGGTTGTTCGCAAGAGATACCGCGGCCTCGACATGAAGGGCTAAGAAGGAACATGGGTGGTTTTTAGTCAGTAGAAGTCTGACACTCCCTTTCGCTCTGCCCAAGAGCGGGAGGGGTTATTTGATGATTTTCCACACGCCAAAAAAAAATGATGTATTAAATGTTGATATTTTGAACTTAGGCATAATGTCATTCGATATTTTAAATCATTCGAAATTTTAATCACTCGGCATCTCAATCTTCGACGTAGGTATAACAATTTTCGACATTTTGATGTAATCGATGTTTCAATTTTCGATGTTTTGAACATTGGTATTTTAAGCGTAGGTATTTTAATCTTCCATATTCAAATACGTACACATAATATTCATCTATTTGAAGCTAGACGACAACAAATGTGTTGCAAATCGATTTTTAGTTCCATAAACTGCATGTAGTTATTGTACCAGATTATAGTGGTTCAGTGGACTTAATGCTACAAAACATTTTTTACCTTTACTGTACCTATTTATCTGCTTCAAAACTTTTTAGAGTTTTTCTGCTCCCCCCAATTAAATCGAAAAGAGGTTTTAGGATAGATTTTTTCCACATCTGAAACTATTGTCCAGTTTTAGTAAAAAAAAATATGCCAGCATTGGTCAAGAACGCGTAACAGCTATCATTGGTTGAATATATTCAACGAAACAGCTCACGCTTGTGGTTTTAAGCTAATTTACTCCGGCGCACTTTATACGTCTTGTAGGTAATTTATTTATTTTATATCATAACAGTTATATATTTTCAGGTTCCTTTGTGGCCCTTAGACCTTTTGCCTATAAATCAAAATTCTCTCGTTTTCAACCAATTCTTTTAGTTTATACTGGTTCATAACTACCGCCATTTGAATTCGTCATACCACAGGCACGTCAGCTATGATTGTCTGATTAGTTATTTCGTCAGCGACACCTGTAATAATAAAGTTGAAACTCGAATACTAAACTACGTCTTTTATTTCAGCTAAAAAGACAAATATTCAAATCAGCAAAAAAAATACGCACAAAACCATGGAACTATGAAGTACGAACAAGAAACAAAACAGACGCGTTATTTTTTTTTCTGTTCTTTTTCTCTACCACCACCACCATTGTCTTTGCTCTACGATTTTCCGTCGTCACGTAAAAATATTTTACTGATAATTGTGAAATAACTCTTGAAGTTATTATTATAAACCACCATGTGTGCCAAGGGTGATAATTTTAATGGAGACTTATTCGAATATATAAAAGTAAGTGAAGATGAAGATGACTCTAATGCGGTAGAAATACCGTGCGAAGAAGATGGTACGCTGTTGTTGTCAACCCTCGTGGCCCAGTTTCCCGGAACTTGTGGATTGAAATACCGGCACCCGGATAGCAAGTCAATCCGAGGTATTCGCCTGAGCGATGGCAAATTGCATCCACCAACTGATGCGGGATGGGGTAAACTCTTGTATATTTGTGTGTTTCCAAAAGAGAACAAACGTAAGATGGAAGATGTTTCTCCTGAAAACTCTGCCGCTAAAACTAAACGCTTGGAGAAGAAACTGACATGCTCGGATTTAATATGTCTAGGGTTACCCTGGAAGTCGACCGAAGAGTCCATTAAGCAGTATTTTGAGCAGTTTGGCGAAGTTGTAATGGTACAGTTAAAGAGAGATAAGAATGGATCTTTCAAAGGTTTTGGTTTCATTCGTTTTGCTACTTATGCATCGCAAATGAGAGCTTTAGCTCAAAGACACAACATTGATGGACGCTGGGTAGATGTCCGTATTCCTAATTCAAAGGAAGGTGTAGTTCCTCAGATGCCCTGCAAAGTATTTGTTGGAAGGTGCACTGAAGATATGACTGCCGATGATCTTCGCGACTATTTCTCTAAATTTGGAGAAGTAACTGATGTTTTTGTTCCTCGTCCATTCAGGGCATTTGGATTTGTTACTTTCTTGGATCCAGAAGTTGCACAAAGTCTGTGTGGAGAAGATCATGTCATCAAAGGGGCATCTGTGTCAGTATCAAGTGCTGCACCAAAAATAAAAACCAAGTCGCAAAACTGGAAAGATGATTCTTATGGCCCAAATAATTGGGAGGGCAGCCGCTCGGGAGGGCCCTCTGGAGGGTCAACCAATAATGGAGGAAATAGTAACATAGATTCTCTCAATATGCAAAACTTGGGAATAAATCCCAATGGAGGACCACCTGCTAACTTTAACTTGCCTATAAGTCTAGTGGCAGCTGCTCTCAATCAAGCTGGTTGGGGTGGATTTTTAGGAGGGCCTGGTAGCTCTGGCCCTAATAATTGGCAGGGTGGCCCACCACAGGGGGGTAACTCTGGTAAAAATTGGAATGGCAACCAGAACTGGGGTCAAAATGGCCCACCGCAATCATGGAATCAAGGCGGTGGCAATCCTGGTTGGAGTGGTGGCAAAGGTCAAGGTAACTGGAATCAAGGAAATTGGCCAAATGGCCAGGGCAACTGGAACAATAATACCAGTGGGGGAGGAGGATCCAGCTCTGGTTCTGGTTCGGGGGGGTGGAACAACAACAAGCCCCAGACATGAGGTGAGCACTATGCCAAAAGCTTGTCAGGGATGTCTGTTAGTTTAAATTCTAGTCTCTAAGTAAATTTTGATTTCTATGTAAAGATGTGTAACTGAAGTTAAACTTTGATGTGATAGGATTATCACAGGATGCTTATATGGATGCATAAAGATCCAGATGATGATGTATTAGATGTAAGGTGACATAGAGTATTGTGTGTAATAATGTGATGTGTGAGATGAGGACTTTTGTTCAATAAAGGTGTATGTCATTCTGAGATGGATGTTTAATTTCAATTAGTCTAGGTGTGTACTTTTCCATAAAGCCGAGATATTATTATGTTCAATAAAATAAAATGGCTGAAAGCAATTTACCAAAAATAAAATGTTTTGGATGTGTGTGAACATCTGACTGCATGGGTCATAATAAATATTAAGGTAGCACTGTTTAGGATACCAAGTTGTTACTTGAAGTGCACAACTGTGTGTATCTTGCGAGATATGTCTGCTGCTTTCAATCACCTTGGAATGAAGTGAACTGGTCCTACGTCCTGTGAAGCTGCGGTAAGTGGTGGGTGTGCAAATAATGGTATGGTCTGATGTTCAATTATGTATGACATATGTATTTGTTCTTTCTGTGCAGTAGCAATGGATAAATGGCTTATCAAGAGTGCTAATTACCAGTGTGAGTTTGACTGATAAGTCTGTGGTAACTATTATTTTAATTTTTCATGAAAAGGTGAATTTTGAAATAATTTGTTTGTTCTATTCTTTTACCTAATGTGATATAGTAAGTAATTATGTTATGGTTATTACAGGTGTCAAAAACAACATTTTAAGTGTTTTGAAGACACTTGACTAAGTACTTTCGTGTGTTGGCAACATAATACTTAATAAGTAGAAGTTTCTTCTGTAATGAGGAGGTATGTATGAAATAATCATGTAGAGTGGTAGATGAAAGTAGTACCTCCTAAAATACACAAAGAACTCTTAACAAATTTCTGAAATTATATGCCATAATTTCGCCAAATACAATTCTCTAAAAAAAAAACAATATGTAATTATACATGTCTGTTCATTTTTTAAAAGCAGTGTTGGCCCAGTGGTTGCGGCCCCGACTTACGAACAGTAAGTCGTGGGTTCGAACCCAGGCAGGCGCATTCCTTTGTGTAATTTGTTTCATCACTACTGCTCTCAAAACGGCGACGGAAAACATCGTAAGGAAACCGGCATGTCCTAGAATCGAGGACATGTAACACCAACCCGCACTGGGCACGCTTGGTGGATTATAGCCCATCCCTGTCCTAGAGAGGAGGCCTGAGTCCCTGCAGTGGGAACATTATAGGATAATGATGATTTTTTAGAGAAATACCACAAAATACAAACTTACTTTTGCAGCCGAAAAATCGATAAATGTTTTTACTATGCGTTTCAAATAAGAATAGGAACGTCCATGATCTTGATTTATCAAATGTCACTTGAAAAAGAAGATTAGCAAAAGATATGTAACATAATTATACTTTTTTTTAATGGTATTTATTATCTTTTGAATAGCATGGAAGTGTTGAATCAAATGACATCATACTGTATGACTGGTTTATTTTTTTTGTTTTTTATGCCACCTTATGTATTTTTCTTTGGCATGCGCTGCCAGGCCAGACCTATTCTTATTTGAAATATCTCAACTACGAAACGCTTACCTTTGTATAGGTGTGTGTGGCCCAAAACCTTGGCAGGTTTTTAAATATTTGTTTTCCAACAGGTATTCTGCAAGTTACTACTCAAATCGATGACGATGAAAATTCAAACTCAAACTTATGTTCTGATGAACGACGACAAATAATAATATTGCTGCATATGGCTAAAATCATCACGGGAAAAGAATGATACACCAGAGCACCAGCTGCCAATTTGATGAAACTTTGCCAGGATTTAGTTCTAATTTGTTACAACACCTCTTTTCCTGAATTTGTTGCAAAAAAATCTAGAACGCTATGACCGAAAATAGGTAGGTACCGCTAGAACCGCCACTCGCCGTAGTGATCGCCAGTGATTACACAGAAACTTAATAATGCAGAAAAGTGAAAGATGCATCAAAAGAAAGGTCTTTTGTTGATAAAACAAAAAACGTCAAAAAGTAATAAACAAATAGTTATGTTATGCCATATTTAGTTTCCAGGTTATGGGTAGGTAGGTATCTTACCTTAGATATCAAATTAATAGACGCTGATGTGTATGGACAATTAGTTGCTAATTTGTTGCAGCGGATAAACCAGAAAAATACTAGAGAACAGGTTCAATAATTTGTTGAAGAGTCCATTTTAGTTGGCCGCGCGGACGGCAATATGCCGAAAATACAATGGCGTATATTTCGTTAATAAAAGAAGGTTCAAGCTAAGTTAAAGTACGGATCGAGAGGTAACAAAACCTAGTTTGAATAAATGTGACTAAAATAACTGCATTGTTCTTATTTTAGAATATAATATATGAGTACTTTTCATTTTTTTTGTCCGTAACGAAAATGTTATAACTAAGTTGTTGTATCGAGATTGTAACCTTGTTACGAAAAAGTAATTATTAAGCTTTATCAACGGTGTTCAATATTTTTGTTTCTTCTTAATTATTTATGTATTATATTTTCATTACACAGGACGTGATGTGTGCAGTAGTGGATTACCTACTTAATCAATTTAAATAAAGTATTAATAATAAAAAGAAAGCGATTTTTTTTTATTAGGATTAGGTAGGTAACATAACAAAACAAAATATCACGGGTTTGTCACGAATTTGAAGCAATTCAGTAACTTTAAAGCAAAATATTTGATTATTTACTAATCTCTATTTACGATCAATAACAAACGTATTTTATATTTATTTATTGATCAGATCACGATTCACCTCTTTTTGAGACAAAGTCGGTTAAAATATTCATGGTACATACAGCTTTATATTCATCATTTTCGTAACACGTAACATTTTAGTAACAAAATGCTACTAAAATGTAAGAAAACCTTTTCGTAACGTTACGAAATGTTACTAAAATGTAAGCCCAAAATAACCTCAAAAGTAAATTGACTGCAAAACACAATGTTAAACGTTCAGAAGAAGAACTAAGTAAAAAGATAATATTCTACTAATGTACGTGTTGTAAATGAATAATAACGAAAATGTTTCTTCGGAGCTCCGCTTACGACTTTCACAATAAAATGGTTGATCGATGCGTTTGACAGTTTCGTAATAGCCAATCAGGTTCAGGCTAGTTTTGCCAATAATAAAATTTACGATAGCGTTTAGAAATGCCAAGAAACCAGTGTAAAAATTGCTAACGAAACTGATTGTTACTAACTTGTAAAATATTGAGACAAGGAAATAAAACTATTTATAATTAATTATATATCATGAAAACCCCAAATAAACAGAGATTTAAATACTAGGGGATACGTATAACACATTAAATACAATTCACGCGTAATAAATGGAATTTTAAAGCCATTTTAACGAATCCAAATATTTGAAAGCTGATAGTGACACTACGCTTTTTGTATGAAACAAAATTTTGAGTGGTATTATATTAAATGTTTTTGTAAAAAATATATAGAATAATAAGTCATGAGACTATTTACGAATGAACTGAATATATATCTGTCAAATACAACGCGGAGATTAAAAATTACAAGATGTATTTATTTGACTTTTTTAGTTTCCAAATTAACGACATCATTTTTATTCTGAAATGTACAAATTTTTTGAAAAATACTCATATACAATTTAATAGTGAAACTGTATTAGAGTAGGGTGACCATAAATTTTCACAATGAAGTGAGACTGAATCGTGATTATTGGAATGTTCGATAGTTTTTTAAGGCGAATGGTTACAATTTAACCCTTTGACTGCCACGGACGTTGCTCACGACGACGCCATGGACGTGATGGCACGTCGAAAAGAACACGTTTTTACAGATCAAAATAAACATACAAAAATATGTTTGTAGTGTTTTATTTTTCCTAAAATTATTCCATGAACTTATTTATTATATTATTATACAAAGATATATAACAATTAGCCACAATTAAGAGTGTGCGTTACCCCAGCAGGAAAGTTGCTACTAGAGTGACATGAGTGGAACGAATAATTAGTGCCTAATCTGCTGTAAATGTGCGTAACATAAAAAAATTGTGCGCTTTGTCGTTTTGTGAAAAAACGATTCTTGCCAGGGTAATGTTGTTCCAGCAGGAAAATTCTAAACGAATGATCGGAGAGAGAAACGTTGTACGTGGGCATGTAGCTTATGCTCGTCTTTAAATGTGCGCCGAATATATAATTAGTGCGTCTTTAGGTCTTCGAGATATTGCATTTCCTGCTGGGGTAACGTTTCGAAGAATCGTGTATCTCGGAAACCATTGGATATGCGCAAAATAGAACAAACACACACGAATAGCTCTTAATTAGTGTCAATTTGTGACAGAATTAGATTTAGGGTAATATTTATAGTTTCCAAGTAATCGGACGTTTATGAAAACCCGAAAAAATATCGTAGCGCCTAAATGAGATTACGTATAAGCTCGCTGAAAACTGTATTCGGTCCTTCTTGACTCTTATAATAACCATAAAAGTTTCAAAAGTGCACATGCAAGCGTTACTGAATAATATTGCTAAAAGTCAAAACTACAGTGTAATAACTTTGACGCCAAAATAAAAGAAACCGGCTTAAGGTTAATGCTCCAACTAGCCCGCGAAATTCAATTTTTTTTACGTTTTTTGCAATTTGCAGGTCAGTGTTCTTCCAAGTTTATAAAGGTGCAAAAATTACTTTTTCAAGTTCCTGCACCTTTATGAACTTGGAGGCTTGTATTGATGATTTTGATGATTATATTTCTGTAACTACATACGTCTTACAGCCGCAATTTACATTTTAATCAACATACAAACTAGCACTGGCCTGCAAATTGCAAAAAACGTAAGAAAATTTGAATTTCGCGGGCTAGTTGGAGCATTCACCTTAACCCAAGATGTGTAGCTGTACACCAACAATAAGTGCCTTTAGTCAAAAATATATACCTAGCGAAAATTTTCAGCTTGGAATGTTTCGCATTCAGTAAATATTAACAAAAAACAAAACATGTAAACAACGACTGGCTATCCGACCGAATTCGAATGAATAAAAAAAGCGGCGGATGCATACAAATGGATGACTTGCAGTAACGCACACCAGCTCGTAACAGAGCGGCCTTTGCCATGAGTAGACTCCATTACATTCTGCAGGCAAAGAGCAATTTGTCGCTGAAGTGCAAGTTGCGTCTTTACACTGCATGGCAGTGATCCGACCAATCATGACATACGCTTGTGTCGTATTTGCCCACTCTCATCCGCGTCTCATCCACACGATGCAAACTTTGCAAAATCGATTCCTCCGTAGGATCACCGGAGCCCCTTGGTTCGTCCGTAATGCCAGTCTTCATGAAACGCCTTTCCAAGCGCTTCTTTGATACTGCAGTCAAGCATAGAAATCCTCTGGTCGCATCGGCCGCCCGATACGAACCATCGCGTATAAGCATGACCCGCCGTCCGCGGCATACTCTAGTCACTCCTGATGACCCTATCACTACCCTTCAGGAAAGTAGGTAGTAGGGAAACCAGTACTCTTAGAAAGAACAGATACAAATACCCGTCATTCCGACCGCGCCGCCGCGGTCCGTCGTCGCGGAATCCCGTTCCAAGCCCCCCCGACCCTTGCCAAAGCCAGCCCGCGATGCTGAGCCAGTAGTTTTAAACCAACCCCTAAATAATTTCACTCAGATCCAGCCTGTCCCCTTGGTGCCCTCACCCAGTGACGTCCTAAACCGAGGTCCGTACCCCACAGGGGGTGCCCTTAGCGATTTGTCACTTAATTTATTTATAAATTAAGTGACAAATCGCTAAGAAGTTATTTGCCCCTGGCTGGAGGCCTTAAACTCAAGGCATCCACAGGGATTTGCCCGGTTAAGCAGAAGACAGTCTCCTAGACTGAACTGCGAGATGCCATTACGAAAAAAAATAGAAGAAGTGTTCAGTAGTATTAAAGTGATTGTGTATAAGTGTTTTGTGCTTAATAAAGTTATTTCGTGTGTTTAATTGGTAGTGTTTTTATTTATCCCATACCAAGCTCGTAACAATTTGGTGTCAGAAGTGAAGGATAAATAATGCCGATTCTACCAAAGGACGACACGGATACTATCCGTACTAGGAGTCAGCGACAACAATCAGACTATACTAGACTTATGATGATAAGACAATATCAATATTATAAAATAGTAACCAAAAACGGTTTTTTTCTTTTTTTTTTGCTATAATCGCTTGCGTTTGGCTGCACCACGATGTGGAGCGATGATGCGGTCTAGAGTGGAAGACGCTTGCCTAGAAGAAATCAGATAATAGGGTAGTTAACAAAAAAAAATCTAATTAGTCCCGTCAGATAGATTTCCAAAAAATATTGGACACGTATTTTTTCTTTTTTAACGTAACCAAACAATGAAGACGATACAGTGCTTTGAAAACTCGTGTGACGTAATATTCTAAGACAGTAGTATCATATTTTGCCAGTGAGTGACGTCACAACCCCCCCCACTCAAATCTTTGGCGCGTTTTATCTTCGTCAATTTTTATTGATTAAAAAAAACTAATTAGAATCCAATTTTTTTTAGTCAGTAAACATCCCTATTAATGAACGAATCATAACTATATCGCGCTCTAAATTCTTAAGGAAGAAGGTTTACTTAGACAGAGGTGTACCTATAAGTACACCCATACAGGTTGTAAACGAACCCTTCACGCATCCGAAAACCAAGCATTCTGTACATCAAACCAAGTACCCTACGCAAAAATTTATGCTGGGAAATGACTTTTTTTGGGGTCAAAAATCACATTTTACGGTAAAACTCAAAGTAGCACTCTTAAAACATTGTGCTAGTGGATACTTTGAATAGTAAACGGGTCATGGAGGTAATTTAAGTAAAGTTAAAACCTGAAATAGGTACTAGTATTTACAAAAACAGCTGTGAAAAATTTGGAACTTTGACCCCAATATCTCCGCAACTAAGAGGTTCCCAGGTATGGTCTAGAACAAAAAAATGATCGCAGGGGTGGGGAGAACAAATGCCCTTCGTTTGCGTTAAGGGTACTTTTACACCCTTTATATCGTCAGTTATATTTTGAGTCCTTTGTAAAAGAGGACGTGTCTGTTGCCATCAACCGGCACAAATTCAAAATCTATGGCTGCTATTGGGAAATTCACCCCGGCCCACCAGGGTCCTCCAAAAGTGCTTTGGGTTGACGGTTTTGTCAAGCCGCGAGTAACACTTCGGTAATCAATAAGATGAAGGACGCACGAAACCAAAAATTAGATGTGGCAGAAGAGGGCGGGGTATAGATTCTATACCCACCAATGGGCGATTCCGGGTTGACATCAGTATGATGATGATTTAAAGAAATTTAACGTCATAAGAGTATACTAAAAAGCATCTAGATTAGCCATTAGACCCGCATACTGCTTGCGATTAAATTAACTAAACTAACAACAAACTATTAAAGGCCATCAAAAAAACTCAACGCTCGCTATCTGCAGGTTATGCGCGGTCAAAGAGAATGGCGGCGCTACCACGTCGTTGTATGGCAATACTTGCCCTCGAGGTAAAAGCCAGCCCTTGAGTACGGAAGCGTAATCTATTCGTTAAGAACTCTTCTTAAGAAGGATGTGGACACCTCCAAAGTTTCAACCCCAAACGGCTCGAAAATATAGTTTCCATAACGATTATTATATTTACTCCGCTTGTGGTTCTCCGCCGCAGCAACAGCGCCAGCACAGTACAATGAGCTTGGTCGATGTATAATTTGATTACAACATCAAAAGGTATTATAATATTGGTTTTATTTTTCGTTTTTTTTTATATTTATTTTTCAGGTTTTAAAAAAATGAGCATAGCGATCTTATAATAGAGATAGTGGCGAACATAAAAATAAATCGACCATTTACTTTCCATAGTATATTGTTTGCAAAGTGTGGAAGCTTTCTATTACGATAATTGGATTCAAGAGCACCACATTATAAATACGTACACCTATACAATTTAAAAACTTAAAATTCTTACATCACAAGTTAATCACAAGTCATGAGATCCATGGAAAGTCGTTTACGAACGAACCATGAGAATTATATCAAATTTGACTCCTACGCATTGCTTTCGACGAACTGTAGTAGCTAGTAGAAGCTGCATCTATACAAACTATGTTCTTGATTTCTGTCGCTGTAACCGACTATCTGACTTGATGAAAGTTTTTAACAGTAATCTTATCGACATAAAAGTGTAAAAAATGTTTTCTATCATATCCATGCTGCACAATAAGGTACACTTTAGTATACAAAAGAGTTTTATATTTTATAGCGTATTTCTTACAAAAAATACATGTTTACAGTTATTGAACAGAACAAAATACGAGTTTGACTCGCACTCGACCCGCTTTAAGGACCACTATTAGATTAAGCACAAAGTTTACAAAATGTTTTAACCTTCTAACAATAGTTTGTCAAGCGATAATGGATCTACTTGCTTTACAATTAGCCAAACAGCCGGTTGTCGACGAATAATCACATACTAATTACATATCATTTCGAATTTGAGAGCAAAGCTTAGATTATATATATACTTCAAAATTCAGAACATATCGGGATCAAGTAAAAAGTAAGTATCGTGTAGGTGTTAGGGTACGTTCACACTTACGAATGCACTCGTTTCATGAGTCCTGGTCATCCTGTGTTACAGACGTTTATTTACCAGGAATGAAACATATCGTTTAACAACCACCCCGCGAAATTTAAATATTCTTACGTTTTTTGCAATTTGCAGGCCAGTGCTAGTTTGTATGTTGATTAAAATATAAATTGCGGCTGTAAGACGTATGTAGTTACAGAAATATAATCATCAAAATCATCAATACAAGCCTCCAAGTTCGTAAAGGTGCAGGAACTTGAAAAAGTCATTTTTGCACCTTTATGAACTTGGAGGCTTATATTGATGATTTTGATGATTGACACTGACCTGCAAATTGCAAAAAACGTAAAAAAAAATGAATTTCGCGGGCTAGTTGGAGCATTCACCTTAATACGAGTTTTCAGAAACATGTCACACACGGATTTTTTGTGAAGACGCAATGTAAGAGCGCATTCGTATTGTGTTCACACTAAGCTAGTAGATGCAAATCTACACGAACTACTTACAAAATAATAGTATAAATTAAATTGAGAACTGTATGACTTTACTTGTTTTCTATTGACCCCTTTCTTTAGAATGAATGTTCCTAAATGGATAGTTTAAAATTGTTGGTACATTAAAGGGGATAGAACCGATGTGGCATATCAACCTGCCCGCCATTTTGACTTTTTTTCTAAATCGCGGCCTACGATGAAAGTGGTAGGTATGGATAGAGGACATTTAGGCGAACAAAAAATGTCCAGTAACACGGTACCCCTAAGTGTCACGTTACCGAGATGTTTGAAGGTAAATATCGACAAATGAGTACAATGATAACATAACATCACGCCTGTAATCCACGAAGGGTTAGGCAGAGATGTACCTAATAGTACACTGATACAATGATAATCAATAAAAATAGGCTTATTACGTGTAGCCATTAAATTGTATCCAAATAATAGTTCCCAGGTTGATTATGATTATGCGCACGAGAAAATCGCTTCGCATCGCAATGAAACGCTATTTTATGTCAAAGAATAGGTTTCTCGTGCTCCTAATAGTATGTAATGTACCTACTCTCTTTCAATAAACAGTAATAATAATAATTAACACCTATAGACACGTAAAAGGTCTATTTTTATGTGGTCATTGTAGGTACTCAGATGTCGATCTTTACCTTCAAATATCTCGATAACGTGACACTTAGGGGTACCATGTTACATGACATTTTTTGTTCGTCTAGGTGCCCTCTTATCCATACATACCAATTTCATCGTGGGCCGTGATTTCTAAAAGGAATGAAAATGGCGGTGGGTCGATATGCCAGCTTCCATACAAAAAAGTTCAAACCCTTTTCAATATTACTTTTTTATCATTTTGTTATGAATACAAGATATATTTTTACAATAATTTGGAGATTAGACATTTTGATACACTACAACCCAGGTAGCAGGTGACGTCGGCGACTAAAAAATGACGACATTCTTAAGTCAATTTCGGGTCAGTAAAGTAACGTCATTATTGTACGTCATACTTACGTACCATTATAGTACTGTACTGTACGTACTGTATAGGTCATAAATGGTACCTCCTAGCGACGTCATTTTACAGTCTATCCCATAATAGTCTAAATCTGTCCTCCGGTTGACGTCTGTTGCATGACGTATCTGGTCCCAAAGAGCTAAAGAACTTAAAAGAACATTTATAGAATGCATCTGACCGACATAATTCCATGAGTGAAGTCTACCACCATCATAGCGAATACTAAGGGCAAATACTAATACATTATAACAAGGATTTGTATAGCCGGTACATGGCCGGTACATTTTTAATAATACATTTTTCAATCTTGTGTTGTAAAATATTTATAAAGTAAAAAAAACATTTCCGTCTTTTAAGGTAACTCCAAAATTGATATAAAGTAATTTATTACAGGTTTTTTAATTAATAACAATATCAAAACAAGCTTAAAAACCAATAAATGGAATGGAACCTACGAATAAATACATATTATTTATTCGTAGAATGGAACGACATGAAATCGCAAAGCTATGAACAGGTGGCGCTGCTATCGCTTGACTCATAACATCGCACTGTCATTTTCTATCTCCAAATATTTTTCGGCTTTTAACTATTTAGATCAGGAACTAGCGTGTTTTTTGTTATTATAACGAACCCTTAGCGAACAATGTATTCTACGTGGACTGTACCGCAATTAAAAACTGAACTGAAGAACCGAGGATCACTAAGTCAACAGGTATTTACATGCTATTTTCTTGTTACTATTAGAAGCAAATAACCAAATAACCCACTTTTATGAATAGCAACATGTCGTTCTTTATTTATCGTAGTAATTATACTAACTTTTACGTACATAAACAGTAGTTTTTTAACAATATTATTATTCGATGTTTCACGAGCTACGACCGTAACCTAGAAATTAAATCTGTTACAGAATCGAATCATTTGATCTAAATTTGAACTTTGGGTTACCACAGCAACATGAGACTGATGATACCAAGATGGATCTTCCACCTCCAGAGAGTTATCACGACATCAATAGCACAACGCTTCCCTCTTTAACGAAGCAGCATATTCATCTGTATTACAATGAGTAAGTATGTTCCTATGATGAGATTATGTATTCTTCTGAATGTTCCTACCTATCTATTTGACAATATAAAACATTTTTTAAATTTTACAGGTTTGAAAAGCCAGATGATGGTCAGCAATTATATGAATCAAGATTTTTGGTGGTGATTAGGGCGGTATCAGTTAATGAACACACATTTATCAAGGGTCTTTGCAAAGCGTCTATGAAAAGACTGCAGTTTGAGGTAAATGTAAAATAACATGCAAGTGGGCAAATTGAAGAGACTTCATGTGAATGTGTGGCTGGCAGTGGAATAACTGCCCACTGTAAACATGTAGCTATGGTGCTTTATGCTGTCGACCATATGGTATGTGAAAAAATTATAATTAAACACCAAGTACCAACAGAAAAACTGCAAAAGTTTCATGTACCCAAAAAGGTGTTTAGCTCTACACCTTTAAAAACTTCGAAACTACGAGTACCTATGAAGAGAAATATAGACAATATTATATTTTCCCCATGTGCATTAAAAATAGATAAATTAGAATACAATAATAGATTCAGGAGTTTGGTAACAAACTATGTATTGTCAAGCATACCCATCAAGCAGTTATAGCTATTTTTTGGAAATTCCGAACATCACCGAATTTCAGGTTAAATTTCATCGTTGTATGCATGTTGTGTTGTGTTGCCTCCACTTTTAGCTACTACTACTTAATCATGGCTTTATGTATCTAAAATTGCCAAGCCTATGATCGTGTTTTTTTTTGTTTAGTAGTCCGATAGTGGGCATAGAGATAACAATGTTATTTTAAGTCATAACCTTACCACACATTTTAAAACAAGAATTATAAAAACTACTAAATTACCTAATTATAACTTGTATAAATTGTTTTCTGGAATAGAAATAAGGTAAACAATCTTGAGCCGTGTTTTTATCGAAAAACGCTTTCATAAAATAAGTGACTGTACTTATAAAACTAAGAATATAAATTATTATGCTACTTACATAGTGTTTTTTTTAGTTGCATCCATAAAAATCCTAGAGTCTATATTCAGGGTACGTAGATATGATGCCTGCTATCTACCCACCCATGCTACATATTAATATGCACTCCGTAAGTCCTGGGCCCCGAGTCTGCTATTCAATAGTGTCAGAATGGTCTATCAGTGATCTCATAATTGTTGATTTTGACAAGTTTGGTGTTGTCAAAATCAACAATTTTGAGATCAATGATAGACCATTCTGACACTATTGAACAGCAGACTCGGGGCCCTGATGTGTACGTCCTAGTAACGTCCCTATGAATCCTGTGTATGACGTCACTCCAACGTCAGTGGCTGCCCTAGTTTGTACGGCCCAGTAACGTCCCTATGAATTCAGTATATGACGTCACTCCAACGTCAGTGGCTGCCCTAATATGTACGGCCCAGTAACGTCCCTATTAATTTAATATATGACGTATACGTAACGTCTGTAAACTGACGTCTTGAGGCTGTGACAAATTGACGTCATCTGATGGGACCCCCCGACGTCACGACATGTCGTCTCTTACGTCGAGCAGTACCGTAAACGGACGACAAAATGACGTAAAAATGCTACCTGGGAAATGCTATAATAAATAGATACAAGACCGATGATAGCTATATTCGAGTTTTGAATTTTACTCTACCTGTTTTTAGCATTTGTACAAAACACGTCAATTTTACTCCTGCGATAAAATGTAGGTAACGGACGAAACACAAATCAGTCAATTTTAAAACTGCCTAATAAATAATATTTTCAACACACTTGCTCATAAAGTGGCTCTAAATTCACCGCAATTAGGCATATATGACACCTGTAATCAAACTGTGAATTTTTCATTACCATTATTCACAAGTGAGTTATAGGTTTTTTTTTTATTTTTTTTGGTTGAGTTGCTTTGTTATTAAAAAAGTTTCGATACTAAAAAGATTGTGTTCAATACTACAAATAAATGAATGTAGGTACCTATTCCTTGCTCATTTCATGCAACTTCGAATTTAAATAGATAATTTCAACTTGTATATACGTTTTTAATAAATAATACTTTTGTTTTCTCTGTAATAAAAAACTTTCGAGTGGCTGCAACACTATCCGCGAAAAGCCAAAAAAAAACTTAATCTTTTAGTCTATAGCCGATCGCCATTGTTAGATGCGCGCGCAGGAAAACTTATTAATTTAAATAGATAATTTCAACTTGTATATCCGTTTTCAATAAATAAAACTTTTGTTTACTCTGTAATAAAAAAAACTTTGAATTCCTCATTTTGTACGTGGCTAAAATGCTATCCGCAAAAAGCAAAAAATAGAAACTTCATAGGCTCATTCTTTTTTTAGTCTATGGCCGATCGCCATTGTTAGATGCGCGCGCAGAAAAACTGATTAATTTTTCCCGCCATGGCGAAATTTTTTTCACAACTCATTTTAACTGTTCAAAATGATTTTTTTGTGTTATTTTCTTTACAAGTGTGTTGAAAAACGTCGTATGATACACGTGTGTATTGATGATTACCGTCCTCGGCTCTCTTAAGACCCTCACCTAACGGCTCGCGTCTCAATGGCGCCTCAGCGGTAATCACCAACATTATACACTTGTACCTTAATGTACTAATGTAGGCTCGTCAGTATTTCACACCAGTCGGCTCAATTGGTGACTGTGGAAATAGCATATCTAGCGTCGGAAACAGTCAAGATCAAGGGTATTAAATAGCTTCTGCAAAAATGAATTTGCCAAATACATAATTATACGTTCCAACAAGAACAACACGGTTGAACAAATGTGTTGTTGCAATGACTATCATTGTAACGTTACGAATTATCATTGGTACGATATTTGCTGTGCGTCTTTCACCAGCATTATACAATCATGGCAAATCGTGTTATATGGCATTAATTAATATGATATTAGTAAAATGACTGCTACTAAATTCAATCAATTAATGTCTAATCTCTTTACATCAAACACCAATTTTTATTTTGCAATCAAGTTCTACTAGTACGTAAATGATTCACTGAGTGCTATATTGTTTTTGTTTCTCTTTACAAAATACAATTACAATATTAGGTAGGTAGTTTAACATCTATCTACTTTAAAATTTACTTACATTATAAAATAATCGGTGAGAAATACAAGCTGCGAAGTTTCAGACAGTCTGGATATAAAACATATGTAACAAAAAAGGAAGATAAATTTCATAAGTTAAATATTGTAATATGTAATGCTGCAACTTGGTTTTCTTCGGAATTTACGACTAACTTCTCCAATGACTTACAAAATTCAATTGACTATGCAACATCTGGATCTGAGATTAATTAGGTACCCATAATCTTATGATTAAAGATCTTCCAGGTATCTGGCGTGAATAAAATAACAAACAGAATTAAATAAACAACCACTGAAATTTTCTAAACTAAAAATGCGTTCATAAGACTAAGAAGTTACTTTAGACCTTTAGTTTCTTGGCGGGCCTGAGAGCATAGTTGAGAGTCACTTGTCGCTTAATGGTGGACCGTCGGGGATTCCTCCGTTCGTTCCACTCGGCCTCCATTTTTCGAGCCACTTCAAAATCATTCTTTTCCTGTTCAATCAACTTTTCAATTCTTAGCTGTTCTTGCAGTATTTTCTTTACATCACAATTCTTTAATGGACTAGACAAATTTTTTACAGCTAAATTGACCTTATTATTATTTATTGTTTCTGTAAGTAATGGTGGACTGTTTAATTCCTTTTTGGTACTTGACTTTTTGGAATCGCTCCGTAAGTATGGCTTTCTCTCAGATGACACTTTCCGCTGTTTAATTTTTTCCTTTTTGGGTGTCGTTTCGTTTTCATCCTTCGAAATACTTCCCATTGATCTTGTGCGTCTAAGATTTGAATTATTATTTAATTTAGTAATACCATCAACATGTATAGTTTGTTTATTTCTATTGACATTTCTCTTGTTTGGTAAAGATGCAACACCGGGGCTCGTAGATGCAGTTTTCTTTACTTTCGACCTACTTCCTTCACATTTCCCAGGAGTTTCCTGTAATAACGAGAAATATACATACATAACTCTAATTCGTAAGTGTTTCGTTCCAAGCCCAATATGGACCATTGGTTGTTAGTCGGCTCTTGTCTAGATCGTGCCGCCATCTTTTACGAGCTCTACCGCGACTGCTTGTGGCTGTGTCAGAGCTAAACAAAGTGGTTATTTTGGCCCACAGCTCATTGAGCATGCGACAGACGTGCGCAGGTCAGTCCCACTTCAGCTTAGCGGCATTATGAGCAACGTCAGTAATTCGTGTTTTGGAGTGCAGTGTGATGTTGACACCTAGAAAGCTGTGCTCCATTGCATGTTGGCAGATCTTGAGTTTGGACTTTTGTTAAAGACCTACCTGATCCATAGGTCAAAATGGGAAGAGTACACATGTCTATAATTTTCCGATTTAGTTGCAAAGGAAGGTCTCCTTTCGTAAGTTATTTAATGGACCAGTAGCTCTTCCAGGCATTTTCGATCCATCTTGTGACTTCCTTGTCTTGCCTGGACTGGAAAGAAACTAACTGGTCCAAGTAGATGTATTGTGCAAAGTATTATAATAACAATAAATAAATATGCTAGGGAATAAAGTTCTTACCTTTTCAACTTGAAGTATATTTAGTGCAATAACAAAAGCAGATGGTAAGTTGTTAGCTAAGGACAAGTTTCTGAGACTACAAAGTCCCTCTAAATACTGCTCACGCGTCGGCGTAGGCTCATTGCGAGTAGATACTGGCTCCTTGTCCACACGGAGCCCTGGAACGCGAAGCGGTAGAGTCTTGCCTGTACTGAAACTGAGAAATGTTAACAGATTTAAGCAGTTTATATAATAGACAGTTCAAGATTCGTTAAATACATTTATTAGTGTTAAATATACAATATATCAAATTTCTGAATTAGCCAAGATTGAATGTATAGAACTATCTGTGGAATGTTTACCTTGTTGGAGAAGTCGACTCAATAGGTTTGAAGTAACACAATTCCTGTCTCATGGAGTCAACACTTCCAGTCTCAATATTTCTATTTTCAGTTAAATTAATTTTGTGTTGTAGTATTCCTGTGTATGGTAGTGGCAGCGATACAAGCAGGGAAGGAACAGAGCTTTTTACTTTGACCTTATCTCTTGATGTTCCTACATCTTTATCACTATTTTTATGATCTTCTTTCTGTAAAAGAAATCAAAACAATCATGAATTTTCAAAGCTGCTTATTTTGTAGAATGTATTAAAAATTATAATTAAATATTATTTTATGTTATTTTCCTGTGCTGTCTACTGTGTGTACATAAATAGTAAAATAAATAAATAATTAAGAAAAATGTGTGCTGATAAGTGGCGTCTGTTACAAAAAATATGAATTATATGAAAGAGAAAGGAGCAAATGACGCAGTGACATCTGGTAGGGGAGAATGGAGAAGAAAACGTGTTGCGCCGACCCCAAATAGAGTGGTCATGGCCACATGGTCCGACCGCATAGTCCGACCAATCGGACTACGTGAACTTTTTTTCCAGTTCGTTCGATTAATCGAACCACGTGTTTTTGAAATTCCTGATTGTCCGATCAATCGGACTACGTGAACTTTTTTTTCCATTCGGATCGATTTATCGATCCACGTGGTTTTGAGATTCCTGATAGTCCGATCAATCGGACTACGTGAACTTTTTTTCCAGTTGGTACGATTAATCGAACATGCAGTGTGCAATGAAACATCTACTTCACGATTCTGGCCGAAAATATCACGATAAGTAAAGTAACACTGTAACTCAATGCCACTTTTTTCCCATTGAGTAACATTGTACCTTAGGTATACATAACAGACTTACTTACCGGGACTAAAAGGTCCCAAAGAGTTGCCGGACCTGATTTATCAATTAAAGTTCTTCTTTCTGTATGTAACTTCTTATCAGTAAAGTCTCACAATCTACCAGGAGTCCAGAAACATGAAGGAGGTATTGTATATTGTCAATAGGAATCTCATAATCAAATCTATGTAAGTATATTTCTAATAACATGCAGCGTGCAATGAAGATACAACTACTTCACGATTCTGGCCCCCTGGTACTTTTTATTTATTTATTTGAGACTTTACTTTTCAGTAGTCTCACAAACTACCAGAAGGTCAGAAGCCACAGACTTATTGAAGAACTTGGGATTCCTTTATATTTCGATGATGAATCTCGTTCGCCTGGTCCGACTACATAGTCGGACCACGCGGTTCTAAGGTTTTATAGTTCGCCTGGTAAGATTCTAAAATCGAACCAACTGGAAAAAAAAGTTCACGTAGTCCGATTGATCGGACTATGCGGTCGGACCACGTGGCCATGACCAATAGAATAGGCTATGATGATGTGTGCTGATAATGTGAGTATCTAAATTTCCTATCTCTCATATCAGACTTGACACTGAATTACCTACCCAAAGAAGATACTTGCACACCCTACCACTCCAAGACTAATAATTGTAAAAATGTTGAAGATAGAAACATAAAAGATCTGCATTGACTTACCTTTTCCTTAACACTCTCCCCATTTTCTTTATTCCATAAACCAGGACCTAGTTTGTTTTTTTTATCGATAAAGCTTTTAATTAATTTCCCGTAACTTGGCACCATTTCTGGTGAGGCTCCATTCATAGGCTTGACTGTTGGAGCCTTAGGTGTAGACGCGTCACTGCTTGTATTATCATTTGTTTCATTATTTCCTTGTGGACTACTGGAACAAGATAATAATAATCATAAGCCTGACATAGTGGTGATAGACCGGTTTCCTTATAGTCGATGGTACCATCAAGCCTCACGAGAACCACGTGAAAGCTGAGAAAAAGAAACAAATAAAATTTTTCACTTGGCACACGTGGTTGTCGACATGGTGGAATGTGAACTCTGACAATGTGGCGATGAAACTGTGACATTGTGCCGATTTTCGTAACGGGCAACGGCCTTATGGCTAAGAGCCTGGACGATCATCTGTCGAAACTTTCGCTTAGCTGTTGGGTCAAAGGCCTGATTCAGAATCCTTTTCGATATATTCTTTTGTATATATATTTCTTTAAGAAATATTTAAAATGTAAAATAGTATGTAAGGAAAATGATTAAAGAGATGATAAGATAAATAAATAGGTCAGAGGGATGTTTAAAAATATGTACCTACATTAGTTTTATTCCTGGATATTTACTTTCTTTGTAGCTTAAATTAAACGCAATGAAGCACTAACTTCACTGAGATGACCAATTTGCAAATGAAATATTTAAAAAAAAAGTTGCCCCACCATACACAAACTAAACACCCAGACCCGGAACAACTCTCTGTAGGTCATACAAATATTAATTGTTCCATGCAGGGTCCAATCCCGCGACACGCAGCGCAGCAGTCAATCCCTCAGCCACTGTGACAACCGTGCCGACAAAAAATGCAATAAATTTGGTGACATTTGATCCAAAATCTGCACATCTATCGCACTAATATTATAAAGGCGAAAGTTTGTGTGTGAGTGTGTATGTTTGTTACTCCTTCACGCAAAAACTACTGAACGGATTTGGATAAAATTTATTAATTTTTTAAACATAGGATTGTTTTTATCCTGATTTTATCTTCCCGTGGGATAGTTTTCAAATTGTAGTGGGCGAAGCCGCTGGCAATAGCTAGTCTATCTATGTATATAAATATTTTTTATTTTAAAATTTTTAGTTGTAATGTCCTATTCAAATATTTACTATACATTTAACATTCAACCAGGAACCCTTTCAACTCCTAACCGTTCAGGAGTAGTACCTTCCATAATCAGCTCACCTAAATAACCTGAAAGAATACAACCATATATGTCCCCATAATATTTTACTAAAGAATTATGCTCCAACTCTTAACCGTTGAGGAGTTATACCTTCCATCATCAACTCATCAACATGAAGTGATGACTGCTAGATGCAAATACTTAAAAAACTTTAGAAAAAACACGAAACACGTAATACGTGCCTATACAATTTGAGGGTTGCCCTCGATTTATCTGGGATGCCATCATCAGATTCTGAATTTCTTATCATGGTACCACCCTTGAGATATCTCATTTTCAACAAAAAAAGAATCTTCTATATCGGTTCAGGCGTCTCCGAGTAATCGGTGAATATACATCAAAAAAAGATTGAGAACCTCCTTTTTTAAAGTTGTTTAATGAGATTTACCTTCTATCATCAGGGCAACCTAATACGTAAGAATATTATATATGTATACCTAAGAATACAACTATTACCTACTTCATAAGTATGTATAGTTTTGAAAGAATTTTGTATCAACTCCTAACCGTAGAGGAGTTGTATTTTCCATCATCATCAGTGAATCCACATGATATTATGATGACCACACGCAAACACTTGAACAGGTTTAGAAACTATATGGAAAACGTCATAAGTGCCTATGAAGTTTGAGGGTTGCCCTCGATTTCCCTGGGATCCCATCATCAGATCCTGACTTGGTGGCAATGGGACCACCTCGGGAGTATACCTTTTCGAACACAAAAATAATTTTGAAAATCGGTTTGTTAATGACGGAGATAAGCGATAACAAACACACCAAAAAAAATAAAACATACAGATGAATTGAGAACCTCCTCCTTTTTGGGAAGCCGTTTAAAAAGGCAAGTCCTAATGACTGCCTGAGGGCTCGTTCACGGAGACGCGGGGCGTCGCGCGGCGCGTGCAGAAGGATCGTCTCGAGCTTTTTTATTCATTTACTGAGAGGCGCGTCCACCGCAACTTTAAACTAACGAGCGAAAAATTACTTCTCGTAAAATCGACGTTTGAAATCGTTAACGTTTTCATACATCGCCATGTGTTTGAATTAAAAACGCACAACGCGCCGCGTGTCCGTAAATGAGGCCTGACTCATCAACACCTATCACAAACCCATGGACCTAGAAAGCTGAAATTTTGCACAAAGGGTCCCTTTTACAATGAAGACAAAGTATAAGGAAGGAATTTTCTAAATTCAATCCCTATGGGAGTTAAATAGGGGATGAAAATTACGGAAAATCGACATTTTTGTAGTTTAAACCATGAACATTTTTCCGATATCCATGCGGGTAAAGCTGTATTATTGCAATTTGTATGTTTACTTTTGTATATGTTTTGGTGTATAAACAAGGGAGTTTAATTAGTATTAGGTTGTAATTTAATATTTTACAATAATTGGACAATTCTTTGGACTTAGTTACCAACAAAACATTGTACATAATCAGAATAAACAATATTTATGTAGGTCAAATTCTCCAAGATATGACTTCTTAACTAGTTGGTATTCTCAGATCATATTTTCATTACATTGAAACAATAAAGGCTTTTCAACAGTGGCTGTTGATTGAGTTTCAAAATCCTTTGATAGAATACTAATTTATCAGTACAGTTAAAAAAATATGTAAACTTGTGGTTCAAATACTGTTCTAAATAACAGTATTTATTGTATATAATTATGTAAATGGTACACCACAGGCTACCTGCAGTATTGTTTCTCCTTCTCCCATATATCCATCCAAAGGTTGTCTTTAAAAGATCGCTTTAAGCGATAAGACCGCCCGTTGTGTCACCCCTTGCAAAATGTTTTTACTATTGTATTTTTCTGTAATTTTTATGGTGTACATAATAAAGAGTATTCTATCTATCTATCTATCTATCTCTCAAAAAGTTACTTATAATCAGGAGCAAGACATTATTCATATTAAAAATAACACATGCTTATATTGGTAACAAATAAAATGGCAGTGGCTAGAGATTAGGTTTTGAGATTCACCACTTACTTATTAATGGTGGGAACTTGAAATTTAGACAAGTAACTATCAATTTTTGTAGCTTTAAGCTTAGGTTTAGCCACAGTTGCTCTAACATTGAGCTTCCTAGGTGTGTTAGGTGGTGGAGCTTTGTCTTTTAAATGATCTTGATGCATTTTTTGTGCTAGAATTCCATCTTGTTTTAAATTCTCTAAATACTTTTTGTGCGCTTCTTCTTCTTCACATTGAATTTTCCTGAAATGAATATGAATTAGATACTTTAATTTTTTGATTTGGATGTACTGTTGGAAACTTATCACATGAGAGTAGTAACAAATATTTACGCGAACATTACTTACTTGATTAATAACTCAGTCTCCTGTAAGTGCTTCTGCTCTAATGTTACTTGCTCAGCTCTTATGCGTCTCAGTTCAGCCTCATATTCTGACCTTATTTCCCCAGGCTCACTAAGTCGGAGTAAAGGTGCCTCTGAAAAGTTGCAAGTCTTATGTAAATGAAGGAAGAAACACAGATGATAATGAGTGATGAAAGAGATAGGTTTAATAGTCATAGATGAGTGTCAGTTTCTTAGTACAGAAAAATAAATATTCATATTGCAACTTCAGACAAATGAATGGATAGAGAATCAGTTGTTATTGTAATAAGAAGGTAAATCTTGTAGGTCTTAGTATGATATACTTTATAGTGTGGATCAAAACCTTACTATACAGGTGTTCATTACATTACAACTTTACAGATGGTTAGATTTTACAACCTGCCCCTAAGACGACACACTGACCGATTTCACCAAAAATATATTTCACTTTATAAACAATACACCAATAATAATTATAACATCGTTTTCTGCTTATTTGAATGTGATTACCTTCTGGTAAATGGATGTCCTCTCCTTTTGTTTTAATTTCAATTTCATGTGGAAATTTTGATTGTATAAAATTCCAAAGTACAACATTCACCAAATTCTTTTGTTTTGTTGTTGTTCTGAGCCAGGATCCAATTCGCAATCGACACAGAGGACAACACAAAGCATTATTTTCTATGGTGCCATTAAAACAACGTAGGCAAAAATCATGAAAGCACGGCAAGGTTACGGGTTCTATTAGAATAGATTGGCAAATTGAACAAACTACATCTTTTAATTCTAATTTTTCTAATTTTAGTATCTTATTTTCAATTTTAGACAGCCGCTTCTTTGACTTGGCCGCCATTTTTCAATATTGTTTTTTTCTAATTTTTTCTTCCTGGACCTGAGTTCCGTACTTCATTATTCATATTTTTAGCATAATTTACAATGAGGGGGAACTTGGACGATCAAACCGGTATGCGGCCAAAGTACCCAATCGGGAAACCAAAAAAATGATAAAACCAATTAATAAAAAAAAGATATAATTGTTTTGTTTTTTATATTATAAAATAATGCATATTAGCTTTTAGGGTTCGGTACCTCAAAAGGTAAAAATCTGGCCAAGTGCAAGTTGGACATCGTAGTAGGCAAGCCCGAAACCCCCTTTAATTTGTATTACTTCTTGATAAAGCAGCAACAGAAAATTATATTTTGTGATAGTTTGCTTTTCATAGTGTTTGTATGAATGACAAAGTTATATTGCGGTTTTTAAATGTGCTATATCTCAAAAACTATATACTATAAATTGTTCAAACCAAATTTGGTTGAAAGTTTTCATTGCGAATATTGCGATCTATGGCATATATTTTTTTAGATTTTTCACTCACTGCCGCACGCAGAGAGCTTTAACGATTGCTTAGGCCATCACTTAGTAAAAGTTTTGACAGTTTTGTCATACAAAAGTACGTCAAATTTTTACTAAGGGCATAAAGTAATTATTAAACATCTCTGAGTACCGCAGTTAGTTTGAAAGTTAGAGCCCCCACACATTTTACCACTTTGGAAGTGTCTATCTTTCAAACGATTGACTTTGAGAAATAATGGTTTGAGGAACCTCAATGACATTTTAAAGACCTATTTAAATACACCCACGATTAAGGAGGTTCCCCCTTAATTTGCAAAGTAGGGTACTGCATGGGGGTAGGGTGGGGCCGGGAAGACAGGTCTCTTGAGGGTTGAGAGAGCATAAATAGCGGTCTTTAAGGTTATGACAAAGAAACCATGCAAATATTCAACAGCGCAACTTTAAGAAGAATGTAAAGTCTTAACTGTACGACAGCTAGTTTTGCTTCAATCGATCCTTAAGACACATGGCAGCTTGGCTCCTGCCGAACCTAAAAGACGTAAGCATATAATCCCCAGCATCCAACATAAAACTAAGTTTGTTAGGCACCAATTTTACGTAATAAGTGGGTACATTTAAAACCAAGTCCATGATAAAGTACAGTAGTGTAGAAGGTGGTCAGATTCGATGGTCCAAATAAAATATGTTTTCACTATAACGGTTTTATTTTGGGCAGAGTTCCCACTACAACTTTGACTTGACGGTTAGAAAATGATTGCACTGAAATACCCGACTCATTGACTTTTAAACAGTTCTACCAAAAACCAAAAACCTAAATATTACAATAAAACCATTCAATAAGCTAAGTAGTATTAATGAAATGTTACTAACAAAATTATTGATCCATATTCTTATCATTAAATAATTATTGTTTAAGGTGAATGCTCCAACTAGCCCGCGAAATTCAATTTTTTTTACGTTTTTTGCAATTTGCAGGTCAGTGTTAGTTTGTATGTTGATTAGAATATTAATTGCGGCTGTAAGACATGTGTAGTTACAGAAATATAATCATCAAAATCATCAATACAAGCCTCCAAGTTCATAAAGGTGCAGGAACTTGAAAAAGTCATTTTTGATGAAAAAATGAAAAAAATTATGAAAAAATTGAATTTCGCGGGCTAGTTGGAGCATTCACCTTAAGGTGAATGCTCCAACTAGCCCGCGAAATTCAATTTTTTTTACGTTTTTTGCAATTTGCAGGTCAGTGTTAGTTTGTAGTATGTTGATTAGAATATTAATTGCGACTGTAAGACGTATGTACTTACAGAATTATATTCATCAAAATCATCAATACAAGCCTCCAAGTTCATAAAGGTGCAGGAACTTGAAAAAGTCATTTTTGCACCTTTATGAACTTGGAAGCTTGTATTGATGATTTTGATGAATATAATTCTGTAAGTACATACGTCTTACAGTCGCAATTAATATTCTAATCAACATACAAACTAACACTGACCTGCAAATTACAAAAAAACGTAAGAAAATTTGAATTTCGCGGGGTGGTTGGAGCATTCACCCACCGGAAGCTGACAAGCGGAAAGCGCCATAAAGCAAGTATTCTGATAATTCAACATTACTAACAACCAAACTAAAAATCACTAAATAATTAATTTACAATTAAATATAACTTATTAAAATCAAATCACAATTATTGACGTTCATTAAATATCATCGATAATATAATTAAGTTGAACTGGTTTAAGCAGTACCGGAAATCCACCTAACAATCATCAATTCTATAGGTGTTGTTCACCTATTTCTTCCACTCACTACAAACACACTTCACTTACCCCTTACAAGCACCAAATACACCTCCACACACTCATCACACACTTGCACTTACATAATTCACTCTTCACTTTCTCACCCTCACATTGTAAAGAATAGGAGAAGGGCGTTGGAAGCTGCGCTACAGTTTATACTTTTGGAGCTTCCATCGTTTTACTTGTTTTATTATGTAAAAAAAATTTAAATAATACCACAAGATCAAAATTACACACAGTCACCCACTTGACACAGTCCACTGGCACGTCTGCCAAAATAAAACCATTTATGCATACCCTATAGGCGATTATTCCAAAATGTATATTTCTGTTGCCGCTATCAACAAATAATACAAGATAGAGGGGACTTCCCTACTACGATGATACGGAACCTTTCATGTGCGAGTCTGACCCGCACTTGGCCAGTGGTTCTTAGAAAACGTTTAATTTTTATTTTTGGATAGGTAAGGTTCAAATCTAAAAGCCCCGGACGGAAAAGCTTGAGCTTCTGTGTTCGATTCCCTGGCATTGGCTATGTCCATCAGGATAATTACAGTCTCGAAGTGAAAAAGGTCTTTTTTTTTTTTTTTTTTTTTTTTTTTGGCGTTGCACTATTCGTGCTTGTTGCCACTGACAATATTTTATTTGGTAATAACAAAACGTAAGAATCAGTACTCGCGAAATAATAAAATATTACAAGCACTTACAACGGGAAATTTGGAAATGGAAAGGAGGTTAGTTGTGTTGTTGTTAAATAAAAATAATAAATGAAAACAAGTTAATTAACACTAGAGATATAATAATATAATACAACAAAAAACGACACCGGGTGGCCCAACAAAAAGGCCGACTCGGTGTGAAAACTAAGAACTAAATGGTAAATAAGTACATAAATACAGTTTATAAATTATTCTTTAGATAGCTATATCATTATTTACAAGGAAAAGAGCTATGGTTTTATAAATATCTACATTAAAATTAAATAAAATACATGACATAGAAGTAGGAAACGGGACTCGGAGGGAAACAAGACTTTGGAAAAGTGTAGAATGGTCATAAAGGGGGCAGGAAAAAATAAGGTGGTTCAGATCTCCCACTTCAGCGCCACATTCACACCCAGGGTCCTGCACGATGCCAAGCCTGGCAAGATGAGCTGGAGTGCACACGTGACCCAATCGCATACGTATGAATATTGATGTAATCTTTTTGCTTAACTTGTACTTGCTAAACCAAGGTTTAACAAAAATGGATGGCTGAATAGTACGATAAAATTTCCCTTTCACTGATTGCCCGGACCAAAGCTGACCCCAGGATTCCAGTAGATAAACCTTGGGCAGAGCTGCCAGATCTTGGGAGTTATTTTTGTACGGAAAAATGTCTCCACACAATACGGCATCATTAGCTAACTGGTCAGCTCTCTCATTACCTAAAATGCCACAATGTGAAGGTATCCACGCAAAGTGCACTGAATACCCTTTCATAGAACACCTATAGAGGAGTTCACGTGTTTCAAATATTATATTAGGATTATGAGAATAGAAAGGGAATCTGGCCAAAGATTGTAAGGCACTCCTTGCATCAGTCAAAATTAGTGAATTCTGTAAGCCCATCATAAGTATATATTCGACCGCTTTGAATAGACCGTAACATTCTCCCGTAAACACCGATGATTCGGGCGGTAACTTTATTTTTTGCACGATATTATATTGGGAGTGGTATACACCTACTCCCACACATGAGTCTCTTCCATGCTTCGAAGCATCTGTAAACAAGAGTTGATAGCCCTTCCAGTCTCTATCCATGATAAAGTTGAAGTTAAGGTTATGACATACGTCATCTCGGTAAATGTTAAGGTTATTGTGTATATTTGGAGACATGATTAACGAGTTGTAATCACAGTGAAATATAGGAAGAAATTGAGATTGGTGACAGGGAGCTTCAATTAAATTGTATTTTCTAAAGCTTTTAATCAAACACGGAGTAGCTTTGTGCCTCCAGTAACTGGATGAAATTACTTCTTCGGAGAGAATAGCAAGTTTATTTCGCAAAGGATGATGAGAAAATTGCAAACACCGAGCCATAAATCTATCAGCTAAAAATTGACGTCGTAAATGAAGTGGAGGGTCTCCACATTCCACCTGAAGACAATTAATAGGACTGCTTTTCATTGCACCTGAAACCACTCTAAGTGCCTTGGACTGAACACTGTCTAGTTTCTTAAAACCCGCAACATTAGCAGGTTCCAGCAAAAAAGTTCCATAGTCCAATACACTTCGAATCAAGGTGTTGTACAGTAGTTTTAATGAAAAGGGATGTGCTCCCCACCAAACACCAGCAAGACATCTAATTATATTGATATTTCGTTCACATTTAGCAGTTATATAATCACAGTGTGGTAAACCAGTAAGATGTGTATCCAAAATAAGGCCTAAAAATTTAACCTGGTCTTTAACAGGCATAGGGATATTATTATACCTTACTGTAACAATAGGAGGCTTACGCATTCTAGTAAACAAGACAATGTTGCTTTTATCAATTGACAGGTGTAGACCATTGGTTTCTAGCCAAGTCTTTAGTAAAAATAAAGAAGAAGTTAAGGAAGTACAAATATTTGCAACAGAATGACCAGATAAATAAAGAAGTAAATCATCTGCATATTGAAGGACTTGTACTGACTGATTTAGGGAGGATTCCAAATCATAAGTGTAAATATTGTAGAGAATGGGACTAAGTACAGAACCTTGAGGGAGCCCTTTCCATACTAAACGGGTAAATGTATACCCGTCAACATGAAGATTTAAAGATCTCTCTGAAAGCATGTTAATTATGAACTTAGACAGCAATGTTGGAACTTGTAATGCATTCAGCTTTTGTTCTAGAATTGATACCAGGACATTATCGTAAGCTGAGCTAATATCCAGGAAAGCAGCAATTACAGAGTTATTAGAAGAGAAGGCTAACCGAATATCAGTTGTGAACACTCCAAGGCTGTCCATCGTACTTTTACCCTTCCTAAAACCAAACTGTGATGTAGCTAACAAGTTTTTGCCTTCCAAATACCACTCCAAACGATTCTTAATGAGATGTTCTACAATTTTAGCAAGAACTGTAGAAAGTGCAATTGGTCGATAAGAAGTAACATTAGAAGAAGGTTTGTTTGGTTTCAGAATGGGAATAATTGTTTGAGACTTCCAACTTGCTGGAATGTTGCCAGATATCAAAGCTGTATTGATGAGATTTAAATATATTAAAAGTACAGAGTCAGACAGATTAGCCATAAATGAATATGGTATACCATCTTCACCAGGAGCTGAATCCTTAACATGTGAAAGGACTCCCTTCAACTCCCTTAGTGTGAACAGGGAATTCAACTCAGAATTAGGAATAGGAACATAGGGGAAGTGCATTAAAGATCTCTGTTCCGGGACTGAAGGAGGAGCTAAATGATCCATAAACTCATTGGCTAATTCTAATGGCAGTTTTGAGGCTGTTGTGTCACTGAATGCTGACCTGAATCGCCTAATATTTTGCCATACTAGAGATGCGTTAACTTCTGGCGAGATAGATCCACAGAATCTTTGCCAACCTTCAAATTTCTTTTTCCTAAGGAGCTTACGAGTTGTACGCGCAGCTTCTAGGTATATTTCAAAATTGTGATGAGTCATAGTGTGGCCATATTTTTTTTCTGCTTGTTTTCTTTTTTTAATGGCCTGAGTGCACTCAGCATCCCACCAAGGTGGTGAAGGAATTTTGCCTGTAGCACCATTCTTAATAGGAAAAGTATTATCTGCTACCTCTATTAAAATTCTTGTTATTTGATTAGATAATAACTGAGGATCATGTTGTTGTAAAGAATTAGTTAAATCAAGAAATCTTTCTTCTACACAATTTTTGTATGTATCCCAATCTGCATTTTCAAGTCTATACTTTAATCTTGGTGTTGGATTGCAAGCAGCTGGTTTTTTATGTGGGAAAGAAATTATTAAAGGGTAATGATCACTACCATAAGAAGACTGTAAAGGAGACCAGGATAATTTCGATGCTAACTCAGGTGTGCAGATTGAGAGGTCCGGGGCACTTATTCCCTCATCTGGATTCGTTTGGCGTGTTGGGAGACATGTATTTAAAATACACAAATTATTAGAGTCTAGAATTTCTAATAACTTTTCCCCATAGTAATTGGAACTAGAACTACCCCAGGACTGATGTTGTGTATTAAAGTCGCCCATTACCAAAAATGGTTTAGGTAAAACTGAGAGAAGATTACTTATTTCAGAAAGAATATTTACAGTGGGACGAGAATAATATATACATACTAAACAGATTTTATTTACAATTGCAGCGACAGCAGATATCTCGTCACTGAGACTTGGAAGAGGAAAAGATTGAAAAGACAAGTTATTTTTAATAAGTATGGCGACACCGCCATACCCATCGCTTCTATCTGTTCTTAGACACGCATAGCCAGGAATTCTAAAAGAGAACCCTGGTTTAAGCCATGTCTCACAGAGAGCGACTGCAAAGGGATTGTATTTGTTCAATATGTAGGACAGATCAGATTTTTTATTCACAATGCTGCGACTGTTCCACTGGACAATCTTGGGTAGATTTGGATCCATTATGATTAAGGTTAAATAAGTTAGACAGTGTATCAATTACAGTGGCAACGATGGACGGTTCGATATTATTATTTTTAGATAAAGTATTAATTAGCATGATAATTAAATTTAAAATTTGACTCTCATTATTATTTGTTTTATTTTGGAATGCAACACCATTCCCTGACACAGAATTTTCTGAACTAATTAATGCTTGATGAGCTGCCCGGTCATACCCCTTAGCTGTTATTGGGGGGTCCCGAGGTTTAAGGAATACCGTTTTTCTTTGTGAAGAGGCAAGTGTGTTTGGTGAGTTACGTGATTGGGGCAAAGGTTGTGAGGTGAACGAATTTTTAGTGGTATGTGATGGGGCAGATGTTACCACATCTGCATATAATTTTGAGATTGGTGGATGTAGTTGTAATGCTTCAGCATACGACACGCAACTGTGGGCCATATAATGCTTAATTGATTTTTGTCTTTCAAATTCTGGGCATTTTTTATTGATAGCGTAATGAATGCCACCGCAATGACAACATTTACCATTACTCTCCTCTTCAATACTGCAAGTGTCAGCAGAATGCTTTTCCCCACACTTGAAGCACTGAGGGTTCGACCTACATTGTACCTTTGTATGGCCAAAACGACAACAATTAAAGCATTGAATTGTTGGGAATGTGTACAATTCCACTGGCATTGAATTGTAGCAACAAAACACTCGTTTTGGTAGAATTTGTCCGTCAAAGGTCAGCACGACTGTTTGAGATGGTTTCCACACAGGGGTCGGTTCGTGTACTTTATAATTTAGACGCCTCGCTTTGATGACTTTCCCACATCCAGCAGGGACAGATATATTTTCAATTATTTCTTCCGGAGACCATTCGGTAGGTACGCCTTTAATAATACCAATACGACACACATTAATTGATGGAACAAATGCCTTCAAATTTTCTTTGGCCAAACTTGGGTCATTTATAAAAGAGTTTGCATCTAGGTAACGAGAAAAGCTTAGAGACATTCTATTTCGACCTATGCGTTTTAATGAGCCGTTAATGATATTGTTGTATCTGCGTTTTTTAAGAAAGTGCCCTAAAGTTATTGGGTGTAATGTTTGAGCCGAAGTTTGTGTTTCAAAAACTTTTTGAATGTGTACGACATATGGCGACAGGTCTGTGGCTTCGTACAAAGCCCTAGCAACCTGTGGCGCCTTCTGGGGAAGATCTGACTTGAGGTATTCAGTCTGGGGAGCATCCACAGAACGTGGAGTGGCCTCTTGGTGAACTAAAGTTGCCACCGAGTCATTATCACAATGGCAATGTGTAGATTTATTTAAATCTGTTGAGTGTGAGTGACCATTTCGTCTTCTTTTGTTGCAATTTTTGCAAACTTTTCGAGGAGCTCTAGTCCTTTTTCGCTCCGATCTAGTTATGGACGAGTCTGTATCCATACTGGATTCACATCTAATTGTTATATTTTGGCCAACCGAAGGGACTGTGCCCCCCGGATCAGGCGGTTCGTTGTCCATTGAGGATAGTTAATGAATGTAAGAAAAAATTAAATACAAAAAACTTACCCTAATTATGAAGTACAATATATACAAACAATTAAATTAACTAATCTAATGAATATCTACATATATTTACACAACTTATCTCAAATCTTAATATTTAAAAGAAAACGAAAGAAAAATCACGACCGCCAAATTCGATGATTCCCGCGCTTTTTTTTTCAAAAAAAAAAGGTCTTCTATACTAAGGGATTTCAATGTACTATAGACAACTGGCAAAATGTCGGTGCACGATGAACGGTTATATTATAGACCTCCGGCTGTGAATTGTCCGAAAGAGATACCACGGCCCCGGACATAAAGAGCTAAGAAGGTACCTGGGTGGTTATTAGTCAGTACAAGTTGACACTCTCTGATAATAAATTGTTGGTTACAGTATGATAAATAAAAACAAAAATAAAATAAAAATAAAAGACAGGTCGTTGTGCAGCATCAATGTGTTCACACCTTAATTAAGTTCCAGAAAAACTACACCTGAGCTAAAATAAAATGATAAATGATTTTACAATCATTTTTCATTTGATAAAACGGGAATTTTTTTCCATTACCTATTTTACAAGTACAAACGTACAGAATAAAGCCTACAGATTACGATTTTGATTTCCAAAATTAGTTGATTATGACAGGGGTACCAACATTCTGGGCGGAGAAGCTAGCGATGTTACGAGTCGAATTTATTTCAACTCGGATAACTCGAGTTGACTCGGCGGCTAACTCGAATCGTAACTCGAGTTGACTCGACTCGCATCAACCGGATGGGATCCGCTTCGCGGCAGCAGCCAAACGGATCCGCGAGTCGAGTCGAGTTCACCGTATTCGTATTCTTATTCTTGATTCGAGTTTATACAAACACATGCCTTGCCGCGTCACTGAGTCAGTCGTCTCCACTCGCCACTCACCGCTCGTGTTATTTGTTTCGTAATTTACCATCGCCAACACAGTTAACTGACTATTCGTGTACTTTATTTGTATTGCAATAAGGGTCACGAATGGTCAGTCACTCGTTTTGGCGTTTGTATGTAATGTGCGGTGCATTGACTTAACTCACTTACTAGGTACTTAGAGAAAAGATGTTATGGCGAATATTTATTTCAAGTCTATTATTATCTTTAATCTTCGCTGCACCTAAAATGTAATATGAAATTTAAAGAAAAATAAAACAAGGGTAAAAATATACTTACGTTTATTAGGATGGAACTTGTTTGGCAGTCTTTAAATTCTTTAATAAAATAAAAATTGTCTATTCAAGACCTAGTCGATCCATTTTAAGTTAATACGTTAGTAACAATAAACCTTAAAAATATTTTTTATTTTTGGCACACGATTTACCTTAACGATAAGTACATATTATTATTTTAATATATAAGCTCAAATCAAATCCATATCATAGATTCTGAAACTTAAAATAACAAGCGTAGCGTTATTCTTGCGTACACTAATTATAGACAAAAATAAATATTTTAAAACAGAACAAGTCTCTGCTTGCCTAGCACCGGCTGCACGCAATTAAAGCCCCAACCCCAAATATCGCTAAACAATAAAGCGTATCTAAGCAAAAAATAGATACAAACAAAATAACTTTTTTACATCTAATCCAAGACTTATCTAGCTTTCACGAATAAACATTTTTGAAATGTCTAGGTACATGTAAAAAAAAATAAGAAGCAACAAAACCAAATATTTATATCGTCATCGATTAAAACTACAAAAAAATACAACACAAAAAAACTAAAACGATAAAAAAACAAAAAAGGTCGCAAGATAAAACAAAAGTCTTTTTTTAATAATATACTACTTATTTCCTCTTTTTACAATATGAGTTCAAAAATAAAATTTGGTCTACTTTTTTTGGCTTGAGTCGGTTTCTCCGCTGATTGGTCACGAACCCGGCTTTCGAAAAAAGCCGTTCCGAAGGCACAGAGGACGCGGGTATACACAAATATTTGTATGCCATTTGGCACAGACCGGGAAATACTTGTTTCCGGGTTTCCCAAAATTGCAAGGGATCTTGTTTCCGATCTAAATAAGGTAGATCTAAATACTGTTTCAAAACAACTGATGCGGACGATATTGGGGTTTGCTGCACTACACTTTCATTTACTTTTTTATCAAAGTGCTCCCAGATGTCATCGTCGTTCCTTGTAGATGCACTTGAAGAGGCTTCATGCGTGGTGGCTGTTTGTGGTGTCTGCTGCTGATAATTATGATCTTGGTTTATTGGTTGCAGTTGCATGTGGTAGTGATAAGCCAATTCTTCAAGAACATATTTGACAGCATTTTCTGCTGAGCTATCAATGCCGAACGCCTTCTTCTTGAAGCGCGGGTCTAAGATAGTTGCCTTTGCCGCAGTCCGGTTAGTCTCATACACGCTTAGTCGCCTGTCCACAACTTCCAGCAATGCATGTTGTAAGTGTCTCCCTGCTTCAGTATTTGGAGACTTCTTCATTAGAGAGCTTTGCAACCCACGGACTAAGGGTATTACGGACGACAGCGTTGGGTACGACTCCGCAGACAGTATGGACGTAATTTTTTCGAAAGGCTGCAGAATAGTAACGCAGTCCTCTAATATTGGCCAATCTGCTGCGTCCAAGTTGGGTGGCGGCGAATCTAGCATGGATAATGTTGCGGACAAAGGTATTTTTACTCGCAAAAGTCTCTCAAACATGAAGAAAGTCGAATTCCATCGTGTTTGAACATCTTGCTTTAGTTTTAGAACATCCACGTTCATCTGGCTCTGCATGTCCCTAAGTGAATTAGATGATTTTATGCTCTGCTTAAAATGTGTAACGATGGCGCGACTTTTTGAAATAACCTGAAGTACTTCATCATTTTTTAAATGTGCGTTTTGTGTTTGGTCGTTACTGATGCAATCTTTCACGGCAAGGTTCAATGTATGTGCAATACAAAAATGATTCCTTTTGCTGAGGTGTTCTTGAACGGCTTTCTTCATGTTTGATGCGTTATCGGTTACTATTGTCACAACTTTATCATATATTTCCCATTCTGTCATTATAGCGCGTAAAGCATTGGCAATGTTCAACGATGTATGGTGTTCCGATAACTCCGATGTAGATATTACCAAAGATTGCAAAGTACAATTTTTGATAAAATGCACAGTTGCACTAATAAAGCTCTTTTGGCCATCTGAACTCCATATGTCTGTCGTCAGAGCGATATCCTGTACACTTTGTAACTTTTCTTTTACCTCCGCACTGCATACGTTGTACCTATCTTCTAACATTCTAGTTAACTTCTGACGTGACGGCAACACGTAATCGGGATTTAATTTTTTTGTGTATGCAATAAATCCTTCGTTCTCTACAATCTGTAGTGGTTGCATGTCCAAGACTATCAGGTCTAATAAAGCCTCATCACCAGCTTTCTGGTTGATTTTTGTCGGCGCCGTCAAACGCATTTGGAGCGGACGCTTCGATGGTGGCGCTGGCGGTAAGAGCTGCTCCCCGTCTGAGCCTGCCACATTTGACGATGACGTTGGTGGACACGAGCGAATTAAGTTAATTCGAACTTGTTCTGGTTCAACTAGTGCACTTTCAGAACTTGGTCCGGGTCGAGATGCATAGTTTTCTTCACTACTACAGCGACTCATGCCGGTCGCTTCAGCATACTGAACTATATGTTTTTTTTTCAAATGATTAATTAAATTTGTCGTGCTGCTTCCTGTATTTTTATATTGAGCGGAACACAAATTACAAATTAGTTTATTACTGTCACTACTTTTTTTGAAAAACTCCCACACCACACTTTTTTTGTTTGAAGGCATTTCAATTAACCAATTTTTAATTCACTAAAACGTCTAAAACTAAAGCTTCGCTAAACTGCAATTGAGTTAGGCGTCACGACTTCAAAACTATTCAAAAGTTGTGACAGTTGTGTTGGTAAACAAACATTTCTCCTAATTCATGGTCTGGGAGCACTTGAGTCCATTTCAAGGACAGGAATAGTGACGGGATGCGAACGCTAATCACCGTGAAGTTAATTGTCGATATTCAGAATGCGTCCTGCCCCCCTAAAATGGCCGCTTTAACAGAATCATGACATGAATCACGTCAAAAATTCAGAATTCTTATAATGGTCTTTACGTCGATAATAATAAAGTCCATTTTAAGAAATTCAAATTCCTGACGCGACACACTATGAAAAATTAAAAAGTGTTTATTCACAAATATATTCTGTTTATGGTTCATAATTACCCCCAATTATTATGGTATTAATTAGATGTCATCATCTGCTTAGCCTTTTTTATTTTATGTTGAGTTTATAGCTAGAAATATATAATTGCCCGAAGAGATTGTTGGGAGACTACTTGCGAAAAAAAAGGAAGACGTGATAGTTTCATCGACGTGATAGTTTTCATCGTTAGAAATTACACTAAAGACAGAAAGATTAGAATTTTAGAAAACTTAATATCGCGTAATTTTTATTCAAATCCCTAGTCTACAAAAAAAAAATTAAATCAAATAGGTAGAAGTATTGCGAGTTATGCGAGTACCTACGGGGTTTATTAACGCGCGGCGGTATTTATTTACCCGATGTTTACTTAATTGCGAAAAAAAACCCAAATCCTAACGTGCGTCAGTGTAGTGCAGTCGCCACATCACTAGTTTTCCTAGTAAGCAGTTTTATTCTATCACTTTTAGGCCCGCCGCTGATTGCAATTTTTTGTCACCGTGACTTTTTGTCACTTAGTCAAGTGCAATGAAAACTATATTGAGTGCGCTCATTATGGTGACGTGATAATACGTAATAACAATAAGTCACGGCGACAAAAAAATGCAATCAGCGGCGGGCCTTACGTTTTAAATATACTTGTTTTTTCTCTCACACCTTGTTCGGGCGCCGACAGCGGCCCGAACCGACCCGAGGTTGGCCGACGGCGACCGGCGACGGAATACGAATCAACACAAAATGAATATTCGTCGAGTCGAGTTTCGGTTTCGAGTTGGCGAATCGCTGACTCGCGTGCACTCGCACTCGCTTAACTCGAATCACTCGCATTCGTTATCCGCTCACCTGTCCGGCCGCGAGTTAGGAATGCGAGTTGATTCGAGTTGCGAACGAACTCGATTCGAATCAACTCGTTTGGACTCTGACTCGAGTTATTCGAATCAGACAACTCGACTCGCCCATCGCTAGGAGAAGCCATGTTGATATTTTCTTTCTTTTTTCGTCATGTACCGACTCACATGTATTTGAGAACGAGAAACGAACACGAAAGAAACCACGAGAAATATGGTGGTTGGAAGAGAATTTTAGACAGTGTTCTTTTGTTCTTGCAGTATTGTGGTGGATTTTTGACAAATGTTTAAGTGTTCTCTTTGAAATCTTTGTTAAAACACAGGATTAGTCCTTGGAAAATGTCTTCAATGCATTTTGTGGTTCATCCTTTGCCTGGGACAGAGGATCAATTGATAGACAGGTAAACATATTTTATCGTTTTACTTGACTCCATTTCGTACATCTTGTGAAATCCGACATTCCATGATCATACAACTGTATTGAGTCACTTATTGATGTTAAAGCATCAAGGGCCACGTTTCCCGTATCATTTTACGCTCATGGAAGAATTTCCATTGCATGACATTTCTTTGTAGACTAAAGCTTGCGAATCCATACTTTTCATTTGGATTCCCATTCCATTCCCGTATTCATTTAGATCGGATGGCGTAATCTTGTTTGGTTAATTATACGACGATAATTTGCAAACCTGCTTTTCGCAGTGACAATGCCGATACTGGAGTTCTTAATTCTTGAACTGTGACATAATTGTTCAATACCTATTCCATAATTGTAATGGAGCTAGCATCCGACAAAGATTAGGAACCTATTAGTTTCTAAAAATACTAATTGAAGTTGAAAACGATAGTTTACGCAAAATACGGAAAGTTAGTGGAGATATAAAACAAATGATTAGATATTATATCAAGATCAAACATAATTATTACTGTTTTGTATGAAACCTTTTTTTTTTATGGTGGGTGGAAAATCATCAAATAACCCCTCCCGCTCCTGGGCAGAGCGAAAGGGAGTGTCAGACTTCTACTGACTAAAAACCACCCATGTTCCTTCTTAGCCCTTCATGTCGAGGCCGCGGTATCTCTTGCGAACAACCCGCAGCCTCTTGTATGAGACCTTATTTAGTTTTCAGCAATAATGATGTGCAAAGTAGGTATCTATTTTTCGAATTCTTGGTTGGATTGAAAGTGTTATTGGCAGAATTTATATTACCAATACGATTTTGGAAAAAAACTTGCTTGGGACCCAAACAATGCCTGAAAAAAAAAATGGTTTACTAAATATTAAATAAATCTATAATTTAATTTAAATATTTTATTGATATAATAACAAAGTGAAGCCTTGGACAATACAATTTTTTTGTCTAGTGCCTGTTCAATACAAACTTCAGAGAGAGAACACTGTATCATTCTTTGTCTAAATTTGGGTCTAGGAATTGCTGCATGCATTGTTTCTGTTAAGCTGGTCTAGCAACACTAAGTTCTTGCATCTGCGTGCGCTCAACAATATATAATGTTTGTGTGTAACAGACTCGGTTAAACCATACCTATCTTTGTTGTGTTGATCATGTTCAAAATGTTTGATTATGTTGCTCTATCTAAATTAATACCAACTAAGTGGAGCTTTATCAGATGCTTCCAAAAAATGGTCAGTGGGTCATCTTAGGGGAATTTAAAAAAAATGATTGTGCTTGGGGAATGCCCCCATACCAAAATATTGTTTTTTTTCTTGAATGCATTGTGTACAAAAGAAACTAACAGATTATCATAGTGCTGCAGTTCAAAAAAATGAGAGAGTAACATAAAAATTACACTAATGGAAAAATGCATGCATGCTGATTTTTCAGATTCATGCGTATTGTGTAATTATTATTTGCAAATGAAAATTTTAAATGAATTGGTAAATGAAAACATTGTGTGGAAAACCAAATGGCATGCCCAGGAGATCTATCTTAACTGCATAAAACTCTGAAACCAATTTAGGAAAGAAAATAACAAAATAACCAAAAATTTTATTTTAATAACGTCTATTAAAATAAATTTTTGGTTATTTTGTTAAGGTAAAATAGATATAAAAATAGAGCCTACATACTGCTTTTCTATCTAATGCTCCACTTAACAGAGTTACTTCTATATTGTACCCCTTGTAATAAAGATTTTGTAAATGGAAGTGACAGGTTAAATACCTGTTACTTGATTGTACCTGTTGGTTTGTACATCGGCAAGGTTAAGCTCTGCTGGCCGAGGTCAGTCCGTGAATGGGTTACCATAATTACTCACTGAGTTCCTTTAGTGCCTCGGAAAGCATGTTCACTGTTGGTACCTGCTGTCATTTGTAGATCTTGGACAGTTTTGCTAAAAGGTATCACATTAACCATTAACTGGGCTGTGGAGGTGACATAGGCAGTTGCTCCATGTTATTTACTGGTATTCAGCGGGATCCAGTTAGTCTGGTAGCCAATCACAACATAGTTCGGCAGATGATGATGATGGTAGATTGTTGATGCCAATTATTAATGTATGTCCTTAAGAATAGAAATTTTTAAAGGATACTAAAAAAATCTTTATTGCCATAGATTACTCACAAACATCAGTGTAGCTCTATACATATTGCATATGTTTTGGCCAAATTACCTTGCCCCTTCATTTTAGATGCAAAAATTATTCCTATTAACTCATTGTATGCTGAGAATATAGACACAATTAAAAAGCCGTTGTGTTCCGCGTTGATTTACGTTCTGGCACATGAAAGGTTATATTATAATTTTGACTGCAAAAATGAACAGTAACCTTAAAGAATAAATTACTCTAGTTAAGCATCTGATATCCGGATTATCTTGGAGGCTGAAAACAAACTGAAATAAATTTGTCATTGTTTTAGGCTCAAGGAAGTAGCAGATCGTTGGAATAGATATGGAACGGGTGCCGGTTCCTCGGCACTCAGTTCTCTGCGAGGCGTGCGAGCAGTGGCCGCTGGCCCCGCTCACATTGCCTGCCTACTCGAAGATGGCACTATCTGCCGTGCCGCCTTCTCCATCATTCCCGACAGATTGGACTTGAGTAAAACTGACGCTAGTAAGAATGGGGGCAATGGTGGAGGTGGAAGTGGCGGCGGAGGAACGAGCGGGAGCAAGCAAGGTGGCAGCGGTGGGAGCTGCGGCTCGCGTCAACAGCCGCGCACTAGGGCCCGGATTATGAGGAACTCGATTCGAGCTACTCCTAGCTCACAAGGTACTTTATTCGTCGCAACCTGCTCATGAATTTATCTAACATGGGTTAATGGCTTAATTTATACATTATGTGGACAATGGAGGTCAGAGTTGATGCGAGTCATGGATATTTTTCTAATTAGAGGCTTAATCCATGTGATTTGTACAGGATCAACGAGCCGTGCAACTGGCGTTATCATCGGAGCGTCTGGTTCAGGACGAGTAGTATCCGTCCCAGCGCCGTTTGTGCCGGAAGATCTGGTTACACAGGCTCAAGTGGTCCTGCAGGGAAAGAGCAGGAGTCTCATTATAAGAGAGTTACAGGTAAGACTTTGGGTACCTCTTGATACAAGGTGATGGTCTACAATCTGCCTAAGGAATGAAACTCTCAGTTTTATATATACAATTTGATTTTATTTTAAAATTAAGGTTGATACTTCAGTGTAGCAATGTTTTTTTCATCAAATAGTCACTCAAGGAAGTTTAATGAACTGAGAGGGTTGTATTGGTGATTTTAATCATGATTACGCAGTGAAGTCACATTTGTTACGATCGCGAATCCTATTTTATTTAACATACAACCTGACACTGACCGGAAAATTGCAAAAAACGAAAAAAAAATCGAATTTCGCGGGCTACCTTGAAGAATTCACCTTAAATTAGAACTTTATGAAATTCTTTACTAATGATAAGGCAAAATAACAAATTAATAACATCAATCGAATATATGTTTGTGTGAACGAATGTAGCGAACAAATTTGGACGTGAATCTGGCGGTGAACAACCTGCTCTCGCGTGACGACGAGGAGGGTGAGGAGCCGGAGGGTGGCGAGGGGGGCGACGGCTACGTGCCCGAGGACCTCATCTCGCTGCTGGACGGCGGCTTCCACGCCGCGCAACAGGACCACTCCGTCATCATCGACGCGGACACCATGTTTTCTGAGGACATCTTCGGGTACGCGGCTATCAGAAGGTATACCTGTCAAGCTATGCTCCTCCGCCTCTCCACACACTTCTGCCTGTAGTAAATATAGCCCCCGACCCAATCTCTGGCACGCTGACAAGCTTACGCAGTTTCCGTTTATGTTGTGATTGGGTGTTTTTGATGTTAGTTCTGTACATAGACTACATACTCTAGAACAGTGCATGTTATTGTTTGGTCCCTGCACTCATCACATTCCCGATTGTATTATTATGTACTGTATGTGTCTGTGTACAGTGTAGTAGTAGTGGTAGGATCACAGATATAAAGAAAGCTAGCCAAATCAGTAATCCTATGATCTTATGAAACTTTGGGTCGAACTTGTTCTATTGAAAACACCTAGACTGAACAAACCGAACAAGAAACTTTGACATCAGTCTAGTGGTGCAGAAGCAAACCTCTTTCTTTATATCTGTGGATACTCGTATCATAAAGACAGTATTAAAATATAGTGTTCTGATAGTCGCAGTGGGGGCGGTAGCGGCGGCAGCAGCGGGGGGCGGGGCGGTGCCAGTCGGGAGAGCAGCAGCTCCACTCAGGAGCGTCCGTCTGAGTTCAGTCGGTGGCGCGAACGCCAGTACTTCGGCCCACGTAGGTGGCTCGAGTCTGCGCTGCGTGACACTTCCTGGGACAAGGATGGAGGTAACACTGATGGAGGTAAATATGACTACTTTTTATTAAAATTTTACAACACTTTTTCATGTTAGTTTAACTTGAACTTTTTTACCTATATAATGATATTGTACTGACAATTTCCACAGTGACAATGATTGGTAAGCTGTTCAAGATTAGTGGTTATGCATGTTATTATTAGTATGAATTTGTTCTCATAAATATGCAGTTTCTGAATGTCGTTGTAGAAATAAACCTTTAAAAATTATATTACACATGTAATAATAACCCATGATGAAAGAAATGTTTCGTTTACAATATGGTTTACCCTTAAAATTTTGAAAATGGTATAGCTGAGAGCAAGAAGAAGGATTCTTCGATCGCAGCGTCACCACTCTGGGTGTCTGAAGAGCTGGAGTACTGGGATAGCATCAGTCGCTTCACCCACATTGCGGCCACGTACAGTGAGCTTATCGCTATCTCCAGTCAAGGTCAGCTGCACCAGTGGCGCTGGGCAGATGCACATCCTTATCAGCGCAATGACGTAAGTGCCCAAATATCTTGTCCTATCTGTTTTGTGTTACCAATACTTGTCTACTGATACAAATAATTCATCTGAGTTTGGCTTACTTTTAATGAGATCCTTTCACTGTTAATTGCTATATTGTCGACTCTCAGAATTAATTTAGAATAACGAGTGGCAGCCTGCCTTTCTAACTTTTAGAACAATCTCTTTCTAAACTTAGAAAATGGACCCTGGGGTAGTTGTTAATTTTTAAATGTTACCTGTAGGCATCTGGATCTGTGAGCGCGTACCACCCGCGATCCACGTGGCTCGGCATGGCTCCCGGAGAGCGAATCGTGAACATCAGCGCCGCCGGCATACGCATATCCGTACTCACTGACACTGGCAGGATTGCCACATTCCTCGATGAATCTATTGGTAAGCGTTTATGTTAAGATAATATGTAGTGATATTATTTCTATTTTTCGTAGTTGTTTTCAGTTCAACCAATATAAAACAAACAAGAAAGACTGTCCACTTGTCATAATGTATAATGTTGTTGTTATTTGTGCGTAGCTCACGCTCCCGGAGCTACACGCCTGGAGCATCCTCTGCAGATGTTTGTGGAGTTTGGATCTGACAAGGCAATCTCTCTACATGTATGCTCTTTGTATACCGTCGCGCGATTGGACTCCGGTGCACTTTATTGGTGGTAAGTGTATCATCACCATCCTGTATTAATCCCGACTATTTTCAAAGCCACTAATGCTAAAAATTTTCAAGTTTAAATCATTCAAATATTCACATACGCTGACATTAAATACTTCTTATGCAAAGTATAAAAATTGAGCTTTTGTCTTGCCTAGTGGCCATATAAATATTTACAGAATGTTTTATTTATTTTAAAAGCACTACAATTGTACGACTGTTTACTTTAGGGGAGTCCTTCCTCTGGGGCAGCGCGCTCGCCTTTGGGAGAAACACCGCGCTCGCTCCCGCAAGCAACAGCGCGGGCACTCGTCCACCGCGCCGCAAGACCTGCAGGCCGGACAGAGCGTTACTATGAAGAACGCGCCGATGTATCAACCTGGCGCCGTCGGTAAGAGAATACTTCCTTTTAGGAAGTGCAATTTTCGTACCTATTATACTGCTTTTCCACCAGAGATGTGTGAAACGAACCAATGTGAAAGTAATATTAAACAATCACGCTCAAGCTAAGCTATTTCATTGGTTAGTTTTACACATATCCCTTGTTGCATATCTCTGATGGAAACGCTGTAGTGACCTAGATTTGAATTAAACACATTGTAAATTAAACACATTGTAAATTAAACATTGTTAATGATACAAAACAGGCTTCAACATGTCCACGGGAGTGCCGAAAGTGGGAGTTCTGCAGAATGCTGCCTGGAATCTCTCTGACATGTGCCGGTTCAAACTGCTGCCACCGCCACAACCTGACCGCTCTGTCTCCGATAAAGACAAGAGGGATTTACAGGTAATCTATCCTGTTATCTTTCTGCCTTCATCCTAATAGGGTAGTTCACAAAAAAAAACTAATCAGTCTGTCAGATAGATTTAAAAAAAGCATTTATTAGACACGTATTATTTCTTTTTTGACGTAAACAATAAATGAAGAAGATACAATGCTTTGAAAAAAATAAAGTGACATCACCAGCCGGTGCAGAGCCCCTACTCACGATCTTTGACACGTTTTATTTTCGTAAATTTTTATTAATTTGATATAGGTAACAAAAAACACGAATCCAATATTTTTCGATAATCTAACAGACGAACTAAACAGAATCATAATTTTTTTTGGTTAGTCAACTACCCTATTATTGACAAGTAGAATTTAACTACTTTTTTCGAACACGTCCGAAGCTAGCTAAAACTGTTTTCTTTCGTTTCGTGTAGAATCAGTCGCCACTGACAGTGTCGTCTGTGAAAGCTTCGTCATCAAGCGGCAACAGCAAGGACGGGTCTAAAGACAGCAACAAGGATATGGCTGACAGGCTGGACATGCCGCCTCCGCCCAGTCCGGCCTCTTCCACATGCAGTGACACTAGCACATCACACAGTGAGTTGACTTATACACTTTATTCTTAAAGACAGATATTCAGTTTTATTTTCAGTTTTCGGGTACATGAATTAGAATTGTTTGCTAATCATACTGTTTTCTTCCAGAACGTGCGAAACGCGTGACCGTACGCGGTGAAGAAGGTTCATCAAATGACGGTTCCAAACGCGATGAGGAAGAATGGCCTCTAAAGGAAGTTGTATTCCTAGAAGACGTAAAGAGCGTGCCATTGGGCAGAGTGCTCAAAGTAGACGGGGCGTATGCTGCCGTGCGTTTCCCTACAATCGGGAAGGATGGCAAGGAGGTCGTACCATCCGCTCCTGATGATCTGTCGACGCTGCTGCAAGACTGCCGGCTTGTTCGTAAAGATGACTTGGTTGCTGTGAAGTGGGGCGTGGGTGGAGCCGCCGGGCCTCGCGGGCCTGACTGTCTGCAACGCTCACCCAGAAAGATTGCGCTGCCGCCTGAAGTGCAAGTTATTACTATTGCTGTAAGTATTATGTAAAAATGATCCTGTTTCTGAGATATCTAAAGAATATAAGAAATAAAAACATACCTCCATCTTGACTCAACTTCTAAAAGGATGTAATCAATATGACTCTCTGACCCAGGTGGACAGTCGTGGCGTCCACGCAGTGGTGCGCAGACCTGGAGGAGCTTTAGCGTATGCTGTATACGCCGTGGGCACTACGCGGGCGCTTACAGACAGCGCGTTCCCTACCGACAACAGTGCGCTGCTCGGATATTCTAATGGACAGGCTATACAACTAACTACGGCTGCTGAGGTTTGTACTATGACTTCGGATATTAAATAATTAGTGCCTTGGAATCTATAGTGTTTTATGTTTTTCAAGTTGTTGAGCTGAAAACAATTTCCGCTCTTGTGCAATATGAGGTGGTCGTTTGAATGCATGTTGTTCGCGTACAGGGCAGCGAGCCGGTAGTGATGATGGTGGACGGGAACGGCGCGCTGTACCCGGTGTCGCGCGACTGCGTGGGCATGGTGCGCGAGCCGCCCGCACTGAACCTGCCGCCCGCGCGCGCCCTGGCCGCGCACGCCCTGCCGCTGCACCCGCACGCCGCCGCCGCCGCCGCCGCGCACCCGCACCACACCGCGCTCAAGAGCCAGGTACGTAGCGTAGCGCACGGAGTGTCCCACACCCGACCCCATCACATTACCAAAGGGGTCGACGGGTTGCGATAGCACGCACGATGGTCCACTTTAAAGACTAAGTGCGGAAACCAAATCCCTAACATAGAAGATAGGGCTCGAGTAGACGCCGCTGCCGCATCGCGTAACCATGAGGACAAAAGCTGCCACCGCGCCCATTGCACCTCCGCCGCACTGCGGCACCGCCGGAACATTAGCAGTGTGACGGCGAGCTGGCAACGTCGCGTATGACACAACCTAAACCCGATGGCGGTGCGGCGGCTGCACTGCTGTGCAGGTGCAAGTGTTCATTTTATACATTTTACCGGCATTAGCTCCTTTACACACGTTCTGGTTTATTGTAATTGTATGTGCATTATCGGGTGAAAGCTTTCATCCTCCGCGCTAGCCGGAATAGAAGATTATGAATGTATCGATTAAGTTCCACGCTCAAGCTACCTCTTAACTAGAGCGTGGAATTTAATCGATACATTGATTAAATAAAGCGTTCGATAAATTATAAACTCTTTTGTGTGCAGGTTGCGCTCATTATATTGGTGCCGGAGCCTCAGCTCATGATGCCGCGCGTGTTACGTTGCGACCTTGACGGCGTGCGTCAATTACTGCACCAACTCGAATCTGACACTAGCAGTAAGTTCTAACCGTCTTATCGTTGAATGATAGTACTAAAACAAAGCATGACGTAATGTTGTAATATTTGTCCACAGAGCAACAGATCTTGTCCATCTTACAAGAACGTTGCGATGGCAACAGGAACATATTACACGCGTGCATTCACATGTGCGCTCCGACATCGAACAAGGAACCCGATATAGGTATGTAACACACTGTTACAAATATATTTTTCTATGTAGCATAGGTGTAATTCTAACTTAACATTATTTACTGATTAGTGGAAAACGCTTCGATGCCCAATTTAGCGGGTGGCACGGGAGCTGGCGGCGCGAATGCTGAGGAGTCTGTGCCGGCTATCTCGTGGCCCCCGGAGACATTCGAGGCGTCCGGAGACGAGGACAGCTTAATGGGGCTCAGTAACAACGGGTAAGAGCTGGACTCCATATACAAAGGAATTATTTACAGATGGAAGTCTGAAGTAATGCTTTGATGAAGCAGACAGCAATCATCATGCAGTTACTGTTCTTGAGCACAATTTTCTGCATGCACTGTATAATTATGTCTTAATATTTTCCTTTATTGTGTTTTCTGTATTTGTTTCTTATCATCATCACTTTTTTTTCGGAGAGAATGAGTCAGTTTCTGGTCTAGTATTCCCTCTTTTTATGTTACTCGATAATTTTGAATGGTTTGAACCTTTTTTTACCCTTAATTACTATACACTATGAATCTCCAGTACATTAAAAAATTGATTTGGTGACCTCATAATGTTATTGATTACATGCATTTTGCTGTCCTTTGACCTAAAGTCTACGAGTGCTTCTCACTCGGCAGTGATAATCCTGGATAACTTAGCAAAGAGCACTAGACTAGTTCTGAAGAGTTGTGAACGTGATGATGTTTGAAACACTTACAGTAAACTGTCTGGCGGTGGTAACAGTGGCGGAGCGGTGAGCGCGGACCCGGCGGAGCGACGCGGCAACGCGCTGGCCAGCCTGCGCGCGCTCTGCGAGAGCCCCGTACTGCAGCCCTTCCTCATGCAGCTGCTTACTGCTAAGTAAGTCAACCTTATTAATAAAATGATGATTCTAATGTCCGCTTGAGTGACCTTATCATGGTTTAAACAAATTAATGTGTAAAAGTTGAATATTTAAGACACTGACTATGTAATATCTACCTGTGCTTCTTTGCACATCTGGGATAAATGGAAATAGGTTTTCTTTGCGTATCTGGGATAAATGGAAAAGGATTTTAGGATGACATTTAAAAATTACGGGACAAGTAGTTTCCAGGCAATTTAAAACCAATTTAAAGCACCAAAAATTACGAGAACTGTAGTTCCCAAGACCACTCACATGTATATGTTAGTATCGAGTGTCGCGAGTCGTGAGTTGCGTGTCCCGGACTAATACTGACACCCTACACTGCTTTCGCTGTAGCCAACGACCATACAGCCACTAGACGCCTAATACTTGATATAATGCACGCACGTAACAAATTCTGTCAACTTGCTGAGGTGCGGGGGAACGGGGTACTGCGTTCTGATTGGCCCTTTCAAGTTCATTCCATTTCACTAGGGATGGGACAGGTTTAAATCAAACAAGAAAGTATCGTTATTTTTTTATTGTATTTAATAAAACATAACTTGCATTTAAGTACCTTCTTTATTCTGAATATGATTGAATCATGTAGGTACATTCAAAAATAATTAAAACAATATTTTAAAAATATTTCCGTAATTATTCCAAGCTATGTTCGAAGTCTTTGGTGAGGGAGGACTAACTTAATTGAATGCAGCGCGCAATGTGATAGAGTTGTGATCTAACTAGGGAGTCTCGGGACTCACGTGGCTTATTTTTTAGGTTTATTCAATTTTAGATGAGAAACAAGCCGAAATGTTTTGTTCACCAAAATATCTTGTTCACAATCACAAGCATTAGCAGATTATATAAATTCCGAAATAAGGTAGTGTGTGGTGTGGGGTGCACAGTTATCGCACACACAGCATATTTATGAGATAATATATGTATTTTCATGAGTAAAAAATAAGTGAGAAGAAAGTAAAAAATGGCAAGACTGTCAAAAAACAATCTTCGGTAAAATGACGTGAACATATTACATTATAAGTAGATGGAATCCAGTTCTCTCGCTTGGTTGCAATTACCCATTTATTTTTTAAATCAGGATCGTTTAGGTATGTAAAATTAATCGTTAAAGTTTCTTAATAATAATTTATTAACTGTATCTGTTGTAATTTTTAATTATTAACAATATATTTTTTGCTTAAATAAATTTAGTTATAGGTTTTTGTTGCTTTATCGATAACAGAGGTAGTCATACGATTTGCAACATCACTAATTATGTTTGCTTAAAATCGAGGAAAAGAGATGGCGAAAAAAATACTTTCAAAAGAAAGAGACGCAATCATAAAAGATATCAACTATGACCAGTATACGATGAACTCCGAAAAATAATATCAGAAAATTAATCTTATTTAGATTATGGAACTATTAACTTACCGATGAAATGTGATACCGTCTTTCAGGAAACTTGAAGTTCGGCTTTCTTTATCACACCAACGTACTGTACACGGGGCCATATTATGTCTATTTTCTCGAATTATCAAAAGTGTAATGCGGAAGTGTTTACGGCTCACAGAAGTGGTCGATACTAATTCGAACTTTGTGAGTGACGACTTGCATAAGATTTTTACCCTAATGTGTTGACAGACTTTTGTCGCCTGTTATTAGGCGTCTAGTGGCTGTATGGTCGTTGGCTGTAGCAAAGTGAGGGTGACATTTTGATGACATTGGACGCCAAGACATGTATAGTGGTGAGATTTGAGCCAGATGCCATTTGGTCATTTTTAGTGCCCCTTGTCGTTGTTGACCACTTTAGTGTTATAAAATTGACAGCAGTATCCTTAATAGCATTTTTGTATTGCACATGCAGGGTATTAAAAGTTTCCTGAGTGAATCTTGCCCACCGACTGCAGGTATAAAAAGCCGGGCAAAATGCCTATAGGAGTGGTCTAACATTACACTTTGCCTCATTAAAAAACAAACAAATTTTTAACAACATCCACTTATACAGGGATGGCATGGGCCAGACGCCATTGATGGCAGCTGTCGCGGAACGCGCTTACCGTGCGGCACTGGTATTACTGGACTCCATCCGCGCCTGCCCCGAAGCGGACGAAACGCTACGCTCAGCCGCCATATTCCCGCCCAACGCGAGCCCTGACCACTCCCCACTTCTGGTACTCTGCTGCAACGACACCTGCAGCTTTACCTGGACTGGACAGGAGCATATCAATCAGGTTAATATTCATTATCATAATAGAAACACGATTCCATTCATTGTTTACAAAATAACTTTCATCAGAATTGTTACTAAAATAACGATATAATTAAATGAATTATTAACTATTCATATCAAGCATTCCCTCATATTTTGAATTTACTGGTTGTTGCATAGAAATGTTCTGATAAAAATGTTTGTTTGCAGGATATATTTGAGTGCAAGACATGTGGACTGACAGGATCACTTTGCTGCTGCACTGAATGTGCTAAGGTATTTTATTTGATTGCTTGTTTTACCCATTGACAGTTTATTATCTAGATCATCTTGAGAAACGTGATGTTCTTCTAATATTTGTTTGTTGTATGCAGGTATGCCACAAAGGGCATGATTGCAAGCTAAAGCGCACGTCTCCGACGGCGTATTGCGACTGCTGGGAAAAATGCCGCTGCAAGGCACTCGTCGGCGGCAACTGGACCGCGCGCTGCGATCTACTCGCTAGACTTGCTCGAGACACTTCACTTGCCACGCATTTTAACTCAAGGTACGATTGACATAATTGTAGGGAATAACTGTTTTTTTTTCTCGCGATTTTAGGGTTTGTTTCAGAGTAAAGCTGTTCATAATGATGAGTACAATGACCCCTTAAGAAATTGCGAAAATGAATAGATAGACCTAGTGCAAATGGACAAGAATATCAGAACTATTTGTTGATCTGTATCTGAACAAAGTGTGATTTGTTTGCAGGGGTGAATCAATCCTCCTGTTCCTGGTCCAGACAGTGGGTCGTCAGGCGGTAGAACAGCGTCAGTTCCGCGCGGGCGGAGGGCGCGGGCGCGGGCCACGCAAGCAGCCCGGCTCCGACGCCGAGGTTGACGCGCCCGACCACGACCTCGAGCCGCCCAAGTTTGCCAGACGGGCGCTGTTGCATTTATTGGGTAACTTTGATTTGTTGTGTTCAAAATAAATAATAGATCGTATAGATGTCGCGCATTGATCTATTTACACTCATCTAGGGTATAAAAATCACATGATCTGTTTGTTATTTTTTTAAATTGGTTGTTGTTTTGCAAGAAAGTTTTTATAATAAGACATATCCGGAGGCCGATCTTCAGTAATTGAGGCACCAGAAGAAGGAGAATATACTTAAATAACGAATGCGCTGATAGATTTATCGAAGAAGTTAAGAAAGGGTGAAACAACGCAGTTTTGATTTTATACTATATAAATGTGCGTTTAGGTGATTGGCCGGCCGTTGAGGCAGCTGTGATGTGCGGCGCAAGTGGCACTCCGGGCGAGACCGAGAGCCGGCCCAGTAGCCCCGCGCCTTCACAGTCAGGCACCACGCTGCTTGACAAGTTTACGCATGCGCTTATCGTCAAGTGCACTAATGAGGTTAGTATGTAATGTGGTTAACAAATACTTAACTTTTTAACTTACCTTTAACACCAGAAATAAGCATAAACTACGCGCTCCTTTTCACCGGCTTCACAAAGTTCATAATTCATTCGTAGGGCTCGGTATAACATTTTATAACAAACTGCCATCTTCTTTTTTAGACTTGCCATTTAATGCATTTAAAGCCAAAGTGAAATCTAATCTTTGTTCAAAAGCTTACTATTCCATTAACGACTACTTAAATGATAAGAATAGCTGGTCGTTGAGTTGAACACAAGACAATGTTTGTAATTTATGTTCTTTCTCCAAAATTAGTTTACTGATATAATATGTTATGTCTTTTTTTATGTTTTATTATTATATACCTTTTATTATTGATTGTAGTCAATCGTAATATTAACTTACACCACAGTATTGTATCGAGTCTGGTTCTTCTAACCAAACAGACAGATGTGTTGCTGGAGAGTTTGTTCCGCCACTTCTTCTTTCCAGCAAAAACACTAGGAAGTGTCGAAGGGTGGGCGTTTTGGGGGACTGTCACTTGTAAATAAGTAAAGTAAATTTTGACGTTCGAAAAGTGCTGATTATCAGCCTAGTTTGAATAAATGAGTTTTGATTTTGATTTGATTTTGATTTTAGAACTCGCCTCTTTCGGACACTAACAAGAGGCACAGTTCTCGGGCGTAAATATCACATCGAACTCTAGAATGAGACAAACAAGGAATGAGTGATTGAGAACTCCCTACGCCCTAAACATGACACCTAATGTTTACGGCCGAATTCTTTCATTTAATTCTTACAGTTCTGATGATATAATACAGCGAATCATTAATATTTTCTCGTTCGTCACAGATGCTAGACACCCTGCTCCACACATTGATTCGTGAGCAACAAAACGACACGATCCCTGGCCGCGCCGAGCGTGCGCGTGAAGTGGCGCGGCGCTTTGTGCGCTCCGTCGCCAGGATATTCGTCATTTTCAGCGTTGAGATGGCTCCAGGCGCAGCTAAAAAGAAAGGGTAAGTCAAGAAGAATTAATTTAGGTTTCATTTTTGGACTTTCATAATGTTTTCTATGCAATTTCACAGTGAACGTGCTGTAGTGGCATCATAATATATTGTCTTAATAAAATATCGCGATCGTTCACAGACCTCTTTCAATAACATCCTCCCTCGTCCGTTGTCGTCGTGTGTTCGCGGCTCTGGTCGCGCTCGCTGTAGAAGAGCTCGTAGAAGCGGCCGACGCGCTGCTGGCCCCGGTGCGACTGGGGGTCGTGCGGCCCACGGCTCCGTTTCCGCTAGCGACCACGTATGTGGACCTCGTGAACGGCAGCGAAGACTTGTTCGGAGTAGAACCTCTTTCTACTGGACATTCAAGACTTTCACATGCGCGCAGGTGTGTATGTATGATATTGTTTAGACGTCAGCTATACTGTTTGGTGTCTCCTAGGAAAGAAAATTTATAGATACTGACTGCTGTTCTTATTCATTGTTTCCGCTCGATTTGCAATGGCTTCACGTGATAGTTCTAAATTGGTTTTGTGCACCATACACAGAGAGTCGACGGCGGGTGGAGGTCGCGGCGCGGCGGCGGGCGGCACGTCCATGGGCAGCTCCACGCTGGTGCCCGACCGCTCGTCCACGCCGGTGGCCACCGAGTACGCCGACGACGTGGCGGGCGAGGCGCTGGGCAACGACGACGACGCCTCCGAGACCGACGAGCCTGCGCCTGCGCAGCCGCACGCGCAGCCGCAGGACAACCAGCTCCATGACGACGCCATGGGCGACAGGTATGCATTACTCTATTGTTCTTTTTATTTAGGAGCCAAGGTTGACTTTGAACATTATCCTTAAAGTTGTCATTTTTCCGAATGACAGCTTTTTTGATGATCTTAAGGAATCAATAAAAAACATTAACGTTGTTATTGAATTTGGAATTTTAAATGTGTTACATTTGAACAGGGGACAAGAACAGCACGTGGTAGTAGAGAACGGCACAGAGCGGGCCGAGGGAGGTGAGAGTGAGAGCGAGCTAGACTTGTTGGCCGAGGTGGAGACCGAGAGCGACTCCGACGATCAGGACAACGCAGAGTCCGCGCAGCGTAGCGTGCAGACTGGGGCTACGCAGGGCTCCGACGCAGGTAAGCAGTCTTTATCATTATGATAATAGAAGAGGGCGGCGAGAGTAAGAGTGGCTTTTATTATATTTGAAGCTTCATTACTTATCACAAGATTCCACAACTTGTATCATTTCTGTGCCTTCGCCAGTCGCAAAACGCGAAAGCTTTTCGCATATCCTATGTAATAAACGATGACGTAAATCGCAACAGGCATAGCATCGTTACTTCTATATCCAGAGGACGAAAGCGGGGACTCGACGCAGCCCGAGGACGAGGACTCGGAGGCCGGCGAGACGGACGAGCAGGACGGTGAGCCCGAGGTGCCCATGCACGACGGCGAGACGTTAGAGCGTCGTGCCGCGCCGCCCGCCCGGCCCAACCTCGCGCCGCACTCCATGCAGTGGGCTATACGGTACGTGGCTTATACTAATACAACATCACACCTGTAACCGCCGAACGTTAAGGTAGAGGTGAACCTTATAGTGTTAACATATCCCCAGTTATAGGGGCAAGCCTATTGACATCAACTGGCCACAAATACAGATTCTGTGGCGACAGAGAAATTCATGAAAAGAGAAACGTGTAATAAGTAGCGTTGAAAATGCCGAAAGTTACAATTTGTTTTTTTTTCCGGAAAAAACAAATTGTGGTATTTATCCGTTTTTGGTTCAATGTAACTTTCGAAAGATTTAAGAACATTGGCCAGTATAATTTTCCGTTTCTTTCCGTTTAATTGGAAAAATACATGTTTATACCGGCCAATGTTCTTGAATCTTTCGAAAGTTACATTGAAACATACAACGGCATTGGTAAGAAACGGGAATCTTTCCGACCTGCGATTTGAACACGGGACCAAACGCTCAGCAGTCGCCCTTACGACGACTCGCCAATGAGACAGTTTTAGTAACCCCTTTTTATATTTTGGTTGGGTATGAAATCATCAAATGACCCCACCGGCTGTGGGCGGAGCGTGATTATCAGACTTCTACTGACCAAAAACCACCCATGTTCCTTCCTAGTCCTTTGTGTTCGGGGCCGCGGTATCCCTTTCGAACAGCCCTGCAGCCCCGGGAGAGTACCTCTGTGCTACAAACGCCATGAATACTCTGCGTCAATATAAACGAGGAACAAATCAGCGGACACCTGATTTCATCATTATTATTTGCTTACTTGCAACTGTGTTGATGGAATTAACTCCCAGTTAATCAACCTAACCTGGCAACTGCTTACCTGACCACAACTCGGTAAAGTGGCTAAGTGTTTACGTGATTGTGATATTGACTCTACAAAACTGCATTGTATTTGGCGAAAAAAAACCCTAATCTTTAACTCTCGGGTTATGATTTTGCATGCGACATTCTTTAAAACCCTTATTCCAAGACTTGTAGTATCAGTAATAATCATCGGTTTCCTTGAACACTCGTACACTCAGCAGGTCCCGCGAGACGGCGCGAGGCGCGGGCGGCGGCGCGGGCGGCGTGCGGCTGACGGGCAGCTCGTCGCTGGTGTTCATCGACCCCGCCTCACTGCGCCGCTCGGCTGCAGCGGCCGCGGGCGCGCATGACCCGCATTCTACGGCTACTACCGCCTCCTGCCTGGCTAGAGCTTTTGGTAACAAATATTTTTTTCACTGGTTTTTGGGCTATTTTACGAGAACATAGTTAGTGACGTTTGAACCTGAATGTTCCACTATGGAACTGTCTAGAACTCTAAAGATTCAAGAATAATCTTTTCAATACACTTCCTCGAAAACTTGCTCTTATTGCAATATGATTAGGTTCGAAATGCAACATATTTTGCACGCGTGCGGTAATCTTTTTTTCCGCAACCAAGGGCGGGAAAGAAAATTACCACAGATACCTGTCCAAATCAATTAAAACATAGGAAATTTAAAAAAGAATCACCATCGACTATAGAGTCGGCAGAGCTTTTTTTAATTTCATCATTTTAATTGGCGTCTTCACAGCATAAATATTTTTTTAAATATTAAATTTTGTTTGTAAAAAGAATACTGTAAATAAACATGATTATTTTAAACAATTATTTACTTTTATGAACAAGTAAATATTTGTTTGTGTTCTTAATTAAAAAATATTTGAATTTTATATTTTTCCTATGAGGCTGTTTAGCGGCTTCATACCTTTTTAAAAAAAGCAAATGAAGTCATAGTCTCCTTAAAATTTATGACAAAAATACTTAGTTATTAGTTAATTTCTTCGAAAGTGTATTGAAAAACGTCGTTTGATACATGTGGGAATTTTTATTGCATTCGAGGCGGATTGAAATTGAAAACTTTCCGCACTTGTATCAAAATGTACTATTGTGTTCTCGACGAAGTCAACAGTCTCAGAATCGACCTACTTTTGATTCAACATCAAACTGAAAAGCCATAGCTGCTTTTTGTGTAGATGTGTGTGCTCTTTCTGGACGGATGCGTACGCAACGTCATACAAAACTGGTGTTTTTCTATGGACACAAGCTGTTTTGAGCTGAATAAGTGTAGTTAGTTCCTTTAGTTTGCTTCCTAACAAACTATCTGTGTACAGGCATCGTCATCCGCCAAATCGCGGACTTACTGTGGGAGTATGAGCGCGTGACACTGCCGTTACCGCGCATGGTGCCGCTGGCTTACCGCGAGGCTCTGCGCCTGCAGTGCTACCTCGAGCGGCAACTCAAACCCACCTGGGACTGGCTTGTCACCGTCATGGATGCCACTGAAGCACAACTTAGGTAACGATAAGTGTGATTCTATTCATTTAATTGATGACGAATTGTGTCGCCAAATGCTTATACATATTTCAATATTGTGAATAGATTCGGCGCGTCGTTGACTTCCAACAACGCGAGTACTTCGACCGGGGACACCGGACGCTCAGCTGCACCGGCCGCTCGTCGCATTACATCTCTGACGTCACCAGCTACGCGCATTATTGGCTTCTCTGAAGGACCTAGGGTCAGGGACCGCGAACAAGGTCAGAATGGTTAGTTAGTTTTTTCACTGGCCTGTTTTTGTACCAGCTTTTATATATTTGAAACAAATGACAGTCAGAACGAAGAACAGTTAAAACTTATTACTTGCAACTGCTTTTCCTTGGTTACCGATTTTGAACCAATGACATCTATTTAATGTATGTCACCGTATACACACACTTTTCTATGCCGTAAAAAAAAGACGTTCAGAAGTTCTATGCCTCACTATGGTACATACGGCGGCTTCACGCACCACGCGCTGTAGTGCCGCCGTATTCGTTTGTACAAAAGGCATTATGAAAAATCGAATGTATGTTAGATTCTCATCGATCTGGTTCTCTCCTACTTTACGAAGTATAAGTTGGTAACAATAGTTGTGACGACACAGGCGTGGAAGCCGGCAGCGCGCGGCGCGAGTTCCTGGCGTACTGCCTGTCGCTGCTGCGCGCGCACTCGGCGGAGCACGCGGAGCAGCTGCCCGTGCTGGACGTGGCGGCGCTCAAGCACGTGGCCTACGTGCTGGACGCGCTCGTGTACTACATGCGGGCCGCGCAGCCGCAGCCGCACCACCACCAGCATCTGTGGACACCGGTATGTCTAACGTTCGACAGCAACACTGAGGTGTACATACTCTGCCCACATTTTGCCAGCTATGTTTTCAGTACGATGTAACGGGGAGCCGGCCAATTGTCTATGTGACTTCTGTTAAAAATTCACGCAATTGTTATGTTATTTCAAAGTACTAACTAACAGAAATAACACGATGTGTGAAAAAAGTAATAAAATCGATAAAAAAAATGGCTTAGGTTTAACTGATAATGACGTGCTAGACAAAGACAGCGCTACAAAAATGTGACGTCATATTTCGTACCGCCATGGGTGTTTCGCGCGACAAGGATAGAACGTGCCCCCACCAAAAACTTCTAAAGCATGTAGCTACTCTATTCTTTTTTCGATTTTATTACGTTTTTCACACGTTTTATTTCTGTTAGTTCTTTGAAATAACAACATTTTCCTGAATTTTTAACAGTGTCAAATAGCCGATTGTTATCAATCTTTATCACAAATCCAGACTGCTGTTACTGATAAATTTCTGGTCAAGTACCCCGAAAACACTTTTTCCAACCTGAGAGTTGAACCCAGAACAACATTATGTATATAATTATATTAGTAGTATTAGTACATCAACATTATTAATTGATCTTTGTTATGTCTGTGTCTCATTTCAGATATGATTGTTACATTATTTAATTTCTCGGAGAGTTTGCTTATGTTTTCAGGGTTCTGTAAACTAATGAGCAATTTTTTTTATTAGACAGTGCAAAGCTTGACTATTTGTAGCAATACCAAATGTTGTTACATACAAAATTAAAATTTCTTTCACAAAACGAATTCTTAAACGTTTTGGTGTAATCCAGGACGAGAATGAAAACGAAGAAGGCGACGAGGAGATGGTAGTGGGCGGAGGCGCTGCGGCCGAGTCAGACGGCGAGAGCGAGGGCGCGCGCGGCCGGGCGCACGCCTTCTTCCAGCGCTCCGACTCCACGCTGTGTCTGGGCTGCCCGCCGCCCGACCCCTTCAACAGTCAGTACTCTCTTATATCACTCATTGTCACACGACGCCACTTGGCTTTCACACATTTTTATATTATTCGCATTCAAATTGGGATTTACGATGTAACTAGAAATAAAAATTTGTAAAATTGGTAAGTCGATATCTCTAATCGAATGAGTTGTATGTACCGCGAATTATCTATTTTGGACTATCCTTCATAATAGTTTTGGTAGGTCTTCCTAACTAACCATTTTTATCCAAAGGTTTGAAGTAGGACTTTTACAATGTTGTGCTACTTAATTTTTGTATAAAACAGTGACTATGCAAGACGCACTACCGCTAGCCGATCAGCCACAACTCCTCCAACCGAACGCTCGTCGCGAGGAATTGTTCGGAATGCCTCGCCAGCCCGTTACCGTGCCCGCGTCCGGTGATGCGCCGCCCGGTGTGAACAATCCGCTAGAAGGTAACATTGCACGTAAATATTCACTTTTTATGTATTTACTAGACTAAGTAAATAGTGCTTTACAATATAAATACCTTGAATCAAGAATATAGGTCATATTTTTTAAATATTATGAGAAATTGTGTAGAATATACCTTGTTTCTAGAAAGCCCTCAAGCAAGTAATTTACTTTCATACACAATCAGAAGACCCAGTCTTGTAAAATCATAACAAAAGCACTTTCGAACTATCCTCCTTTACGTGAGCAGCGAGTGCATTGTATGTTTTCTGCGGCAGTTGTCCCACGGCGACTGGGCCTGTCCACGCGCGGCACGGACCGCGGCTGGTCACCGCCCGCCAGACCAGCGTCCGCGCCGCCCACGCACACCCACACCATGACTAGAGATGAACCACAGGTACGTTCATGTTAAGAGCTCTTGCTATTTTATTCTTAAAAAAATAACTGAATCTGTCTTTTCATATCTGTATTCTCAACGAATCGTAATAATTTTACACAAATGTATTCCAAAGAAATCATCACATGCAGTCAACAATAAGATCAACGGGCTTACTGTTTAATGTAAACATTGTCTAAGGTGATCGGTCACCCAAACCTTATCTTAAATTTACGTTACGTGGTTTATTTCCAGGATTTGTCTTGCGCTAAAGATGCATCAACCAAAATGGATATTGACACAGATGCTTCATTAGCTTCGGCTTCTTCAGATAAGTATTCACCATACTTATCTGACTCTGACTCTAACGAAGCCCGACAGATACCCAGGAAGAAACATCACAGGTAATTTCCATTTCCGTATTAGTAAACAAATTTAAAATAAGTTCAGGTTTTTTGAGTATTTCGTTTATTTCAGACATCCACATTCAGTAAATATGTCGGCTGGAAGCAGTTCGATGCTCGACTCTATGGCGCAACCATCTGAGTTCCACACGCTCGTTGATACAGCGTGCTCTATCATGGATGCGCCTCATCAACAGAATATCTCCGCGTCGCCAACACCTGGTACGTGTATACTGCTTACATGATTATTTACGGTATAGAACATATTGCTTTGTTCTAGAACTACCGTCGACCAAGTTTGATCAAAATAATAATCTTATACCTCAATGTTTGAATTGTTTTAGGACCAAGCGGCTTAAACACACTGGTAGCGGAAACCCGCGCGTCTTCGTCCCGAAGCCCCGGCAAGACAGTTATTGTACGTGCTGTAAGTCACTCCACTTATTTGGGGGACTTTTTCTTATCAAAATTATACCCTACTCTTCAATTGGATGTAACTTTCTAAATCAATTGAAACATATATATCTAAATTTTGAGATCCAAATTACTAAAATAGTAGGTATCTTTTTGCTTGGCTATTTGCCAAATGGATACAAATCCAAAGTACACCCTTTGTGATTCATTCCTAAGAAATCTGATCCACATAGCCAGACTTCTTGCTAATAAGTTATAGTATCCAAGATATCTGGTTGAAGATCATATTCTTTCTATATTTTCAACATTTACCTAATATTTCTTCTTAACGTTAGGGTGAGCTGTTAAGTGCGGCAGATCCATTGGAATCGCAGGAGATATCGGCGCATGTAACGGTGGAGACTACAGGTTTACCACCGCCACCACTCTTGCCAACTCTCAACGCGCCGGCGCAGCCGTAAGTTACCAATACCAAATTAAAACAACCATATGAAATTAAAACGTGTAAACCAATATTTGTTTCAAACAGTCACATTTTTTCCAAGAGTCCTGTTGAAGCGATCAAATAACAGTTGAATGGATTTCTTTCTAAGTGTAATTTTATTTTCCAGTCGCGCATGCCCCTCTCTAGGCGCATCAGTGTCGCACGATCTCTTGCTGGGCAGGTGGCGTCTGTCTCTAGATCTCTTCGGACGAGTATTCACGGAGGACGTGGGCTTAGAACCAGGCTCCGTGGTCGCTGAGCTCGGCGGATTCCCCCTCAAAGAGGTTAAGTTCCGCAGGGATATGGAGAAACTAAGGAATTCACAGCAGAGAGACTTGACGTTGCATAAGGTGGGTACTTCATTCAAATGTTCTTATAATCTAATGTGATACTAATTCTTTTGTTTCAAGATTAGTCTTAAATAAGATTGGGTTTGATTTTATCACGAAATGCATGTGGTAAGTAATTGTTGGGCTGTCATTTGATTGTAATAATATAATGCATCATATTACTGTATTTATTAAGTGTGAACAATTGTTGGTAAACCAATTATGATAAATACAATCTAAACTTCTATTGAGCACTGAGTTTAAAAGTAAGGTAGTGGTCTACAAAAAATGAAATATTTCGCACTACAGATGGAACGAGACCGTGCCAAGTTGCTACAGCAGACGTTTGCGGAGTTGAACAGTACGTTCGCCGGACAGAACAGACGCGCGCACAGTGCGCAGCCGCCGCTGGCCGTCAACCGCGTCAAGGTGACGTTCCGCGACGAGCCGGGAGAGGGCAGCGGTGTAGCGCGTTCCTTCTACACCAGTGTCGCTGAGGTAACAGAATGGCTAAATACATAAAAAATGATGATGCGTGTCAACAAATTCGAACCATCACAGCGTATTCAGAAAGTACTTATTTAAACATTTTGTTTGTTTTAGGCGTTGCTAGCTAATGAGAAACTCCCACCGTTGGAGCCAACTACCGGTAGCGGTACAACGAGCAGCAGTACCAACGGGACATCAGGTCCTGCTAACGCGAACGCCGGCGGAGCGAGCAGTAACAGTGGGGCTAGGTAATTATAAAAAACCTTATTTTTGCCTTGAAACCACCTTAGAATGCTTTAGGTAGAAAACAAATTAGTGTCATATGAGTATTTTAAGTCCCACTAACATTTTTTTTTCCTGTATGTTTATTACAGAAGTGGAGCCGGCCGCGCGCGGTCTAAGGACGCAGCTCGGCGCACGCCCGGCCGGCCCGCACCGCGCCCGCCCGCCTCGCGCGAGCCGCGTCGGGTGCTCAGTGTGGACGCCAGACCCTATTCGCCGCAGGTATGTTACTTACCTTCATCACTATAACGCAGAAAACATGTAACACGGGAGTGGCCAGATTTTGCGAATTTAGTGTTACTTCAATTCTGAATTCTAAAATGTCTTTTTTCATGAATGTGTTCAGGCTGCTCCAGGGACAGAAGGCGCCGGATACAGCGGCGACCGACCCGGTGGACATAATGAACATCTCACGCTCCATCAGGCACAACTGGGCGAAAGACTCTATCCCAGGGTAAGGAGCTTCGATGTAATGAAGCTTTATTTTTTAATAAGGAAGTGAAATGATAAAATTTATTAGTTGTTGTGGTGTTTAAAAACGTGTTGTTTTGTAGGTCCACTCTCTACACCCCACATTCGCGGGCAAGATCACCGGCATGCTGTTGGAGCTGACGCCGGCACAGCTGCTTGTGCTGCTGGCGAGCGAGGACGCGCTGCGCCAGAAAGTGCGCGAGGCCATGGATCTCATAGTCATGCATCCCTCCGAAGCGATACTAGGTACGTGCACTAAGCTAACCGTACGCATAATTATATGCAGGCAAAGGAGCCGAATAACTGCGGCTGCAGCGATTCACGTAGCAGCTTAAATATTTTATTTTCTCCTCCAGATTTAGACGTATTCTCTCTGTCGGAGCGCGGCGGCGGCGGCGGGGCCGGCGCGGCGGCGAGCGGCGCGGCAGGCAGCGCGGCCGGCACGTCGGGCAGCGCGCCCGCGCCCGCAGACGACGCCGCGCCGCTGTTCTACTCGCCCGGCAAGCGCGGGTACTACTCGCCGCGCCAGGGACGCGCGACACCCGAGCGGATCAACGCTTTTAGAAATGTCGGCAGGTAACGATCGTTACGATATCATGACATAAAATAACTAGTGAGGCCGTTTCAGGGCTATTGAGTTAACACGTGCACGAATAAAAAAATAAACAACGTTCCGTCTTTGTCTAATTCAACATTTGTTTAATTTTCAGAATAATCGGTTTATGCCTCCTGCAGAACGAACTGTGCCCGATGTTCCTAAATAGACACGTTCTTAAATATATTCTGGGTCGGCCGGTGAGGTTCCACGATCTCGCGTTCTTCGATCCCGTCGTGTACGAGAGTCTCCGACAACTGGTCGTAGATGCTGAAACAGGAGACTCCCATTCCCTGTTCTCTGCTTTAGATCTCAACTTTAGGTAAGGACTCCACATTATTGTTTAATTCGTCTAATTGATATAATCTGTGCAGGTGAATAGCCATGGTATAACTAAAACGCGTTTTACTTTCTGCAGTTTGGAAATGTGCGAGGAGGAAGGTGGTGGATGCGTGGAGCTGGTGCCGGGAGGCCGTGACATCGAGGTGACGGCGCTCAACGTGTATGACTATGTGCGCAAGTACGCACAGCACCGGATGCTGCTCTCACAGGAAAAGGCGCTTGAGGTAATGGTTGCATTTGGTGCATATTTTGCTTTTCCAAGCTAAAACTATAGTTTAAACGCTAAATACCCCCAATTTTAACAATAACTTTATAATTGTATCAATATAGCGTGTGTAGACCATTTTGTTAGATTACCTATTACAACCAAATTCTAATCCAAATTCTAATTTTCTGCAGGCTATGCGAGTTGGTGTGCTCGACGTACTTCCCGAGTCGGCGCTCGAAGGTTTGACCGCGGAAGACTTGCGGCTGCTGCTCAACGGCGTGGGAGACATCAACGTGGCCGCGCTGGTCTCCTACACCAGCTTCAACGACGAGAGTGGAGAGCCCTCCGAGCGACTCGCGCGCTTCAAGCGCTGGCTGTGGGCCATCGTCGATAAGATGACTCATTTGGAACGACAGGACTTGGTAAGTTGACAAACATCTGTTACTTCGTGGAACCTTAGCTTGTATCGATTTTCATAGTTATATTTTTTCCATAACATCACGCCTGTAATCCCCGAAGGGAGGAAGGAGGCGGGAAGTTATATTCATATGAAATAATGTGCATGTGTACTTCGCAGGTGTATTTCTGGACCGGTTCGCCCGCGCTGCCCGCGTCCGAGGAAGGCTTCCAGCCGATGCCGTCGGTGACGATCCGTCCGGCGGACGACGCGCACCTGCCCACCGCGAACACGTGTATCTCGCGCCTGTACATCCCGCTCTACTCCTCGCGCCACGTGCTCAAGCATAAATTACTGCTTGCCATCAAAACCAAGAACTTCGGCTTCGTCTAGACACTCGCCACTATATGTTATGTATATCCTTAAGTTTAAGCCCAGTCATGTAAGACTGCCGCTGTAATCTGTCACGTGTAAAAGTTTAGAGAAATTACGTGTCTTTATAAAGTACCATCTTAGAGCTTACTTTATTTATAACCATAACTAGTATTATCTACTTCTAGTACGTACTTACTGGTGTATATTTATTTATTTGACTTTTTTCACAATCTTTCAACTCTATATGACTGGGTGTATTTGACTGAATAGTAATATTCATTATGCAGTAATTTTTGTTAGAGAAAGGCCCAAGAACGGTCTGCACAAGTACATAGTAATTTTTAAACTTTTAAGCTTATAGACCATAAGTATTTAACTGTTATTTAAAGGAACCTGTAGAAATCGCAATTCTATATACATGCCAATATTAGTTGGAAGTTGATTCAAATCAAAGATCAATCATTTTATACTGATTTTCTAAATTGTTTTATTTATCTTTTTTTCTGGATTTATTTTGATAAAGGCCTAACATGCATTTGGTTGCTCTCCTCATCTACACTATTGTACTTCTAGCGCTCGATGGCAAGCAAAGGCAGCGTGAGAAAATATTCGCGAATATTTCTATTGTTTATATAGCTTTGTTATATAGTAAAAATTATATAAGATAGTACAGTATGATGGGTATACTGCTATAATACTTTGGGTAAGCTTGGGAAGAGAGGCGTCGGATTCGAGGAAAGTTGGTATTGTGATATCAGAGGAAGTATTTTGCGCCTCAATCTCTAAATTTAAGATTATAATTAGATTTCCCTTGATTAGTTGTATTAATACGGTTCATAATAAACAATCTCAAAACGCTTATGCTGTTGTTATTATTTCACCTTCAAATTCCCTTTTCAATAATACACTTCCTGGAAAGCTAGCTCTTATTGCAGTACGATTATTAGTGTGAGGCCAGACTGCAAACGCGGGCGCGGCGCGACGTACTCAAACGTGTCCCTTCGTCCAGCATACTCACCATGGAATCCTGATATTTCATGAATGTCAAAAAACTGTTCTGAAATAGTGCTAAATAGTGCCCAAAGGAAAAAAATAGTGCTCTTGTACTTGCGAAGTTATAGCCATAGTTCGATGAGTATGCTGGACGAAGGTTTCGCCCAGCATACTCACCTCCGTCCGGAGAATCTGTATACGCTTCAAACATAATTCATACTTCAAAAAATAGTTCCCAAATAGTGCCAAACGGTGCCCAAAAAGAAAAAACAGTGCTCGAATAACTTCGGAGTTATAGGCTTCGTTCAGTGAGTATGCTGGGCGTAGGTTCTACGCCCAGCATACTCACCTCAGTGCGCGAATATCGAACGAGCTATAGGTACAATTTACGTCTCAAAAAATTGTGCTTGAAATAGTGCCCAATATCAGTCCAATTTTTGCTTGACTTTTGACTTAGAAAACCATTAAATTTTAATGTAAACTTCTACATACTAACGTAAAATGGGGTACAGTCGTCGACACATGTTTTTGGACAAAAATATTAAACTTTCTAATTGTAGACTTCATGTTATTGGAAATAATTATGGTATTTTCTCACATGTCAAAAACTTTCGATTAAATGCATTATTATATATTTTATAAATAATAATAAATGAATGAAACTTTAAGCGTAAATGAAGTCTATTACTTCATTGCATTGTGTGTTTGTCTGAATAAAAACAGTCATTTGCAGCCAATAAATTAATATCTTGAAAAATTGTAAAAAGGAAATTATACAGTTTCTTTTTGTATATATGTTGCAGGCAAAACTTATAACCAGTCAAAACTAGTACTGTGACATAGTTATACAAATTTTTAAAACTCTTTCCAATAGTTTCATCAATGAAAGGTTTAGCAATAATTTTATATAGGTAAATAATGACATCACCAACACATTGTTTGGTTTTGCAACCCACTATGTAGTCAAACTCAAAAGCCGGCGTTATTATAATGATGTGCGACGAAGTAAACAAACAAAGAAACTGAGAAGCGCTTGTTTGTTTCGATTGCTTTGTGACACAAAATGGACCCTTATCACCTTCAAAATACAGATCAGTCTTGTCTAATAATCGTAAGATGTTAGGGCAGCGCCATCTAGTATTTAAACATAAACATATTCATTTGCGTCGCGGGCGCCGCGCGTCGTAAGCCCCATACCTATTGACCGTACGTGCATCCATTACTGCCACACTATATTGAACTTTATCACATGAGGAATACAGGTCAATTCCGTAAACGTTGTGGTACCGTCCTTGATCCGGAAAATGATTATTTTGAATAATTTTGTCAGTTGTAGTGTAAGCATTAATAACAGCAACTTTATTTTTCATGCATGATTTACTTCATTTGATATCTTAATCCTTCAAGCGCCGTGATCTAGACAAAATATATAAAATCATTGTTCCTAGCTACCGGGGTCCCATGCGACGCGCGAAGGCTTAATCATATTATTATAAAGTATTATTAAAATAATGTGTAATTAATAATATTGCGATTCTAAAGTAAATACTCCCTTACATAGACAATTAATAATTTACACAAGACAAAAATTGTTAGAAAGAAAGTTAATAATATTGTATTCGACTGTACTCAATGTAATGTATGTAGAAGTTTACAATCAAATTTAATGGTTTTCTAGGTCAAAAGTCAAGCAAAAATTGGACTGATATTGGGCACTATTTCAAGCACAATTTTTTGAGACGTAAATTGTACCTATAGCTCGTTCGATATTCGCGCACTGAGGTGAGTATGCTGGGCGTAGAACCTACGCCCAGCATACTCACTGAACGAAGCCTATAACTCCGAAGTTATTCGAGCACTGTTTTTTCTTTTTGGGCACCGTTTGGCACTATTTGGGAACTATTTTTTGAAGTATGAATTATGTTTGAAGCGTATACAGATTCTCCGGACAGAGGTGAGTATGCTGGGCGAAACCTTCGTCCAGCATACTCATCGAACTATGGCTATAACTTCGCAAGTACAAGAGCACTATTTTTTTCCTTTGGGCACTATTTAGCACTATTTCAGAACAGTTTTTTGACATTCATGAAATATCAGGATTCCATGGTGAGTATGCTGGACGAAGGGACACTACTCAAACGTATGAACTTCATTTGAGCGTCCAAAGCGTGCACGCGGGCGCGGGTAGCGGCACGGGCTACTTTCCGCGGGGAGCGCGCAGGCAACTCGGCATAGCTCGTTCATACAAGTGGCCGCAGTGCCCGCAGTGAGTGCGCGGGCGGCAAGCGACAACCCGATGTCCCTGGCGCCCTGTGTGAGCGGCTGGCCAGGACATGGCTGGAGGTGGATCACTGTGTTGCCCAATTTCTCACAGGTCATGAGTAAATTATTTTCCTTCAAGCTTGTTGCCTCGCCTTTTTGTCAATGTTCTACATCTGACTGCGAAAATGAACAATCTGCACATCATATTTTTTGGGGGTGTAGTCTTTGGCAGAATTAACGTAATATTATGTTGGATAATGTATACGGACCTTGTAGAAACTAGAACAAATTTCCGTGCGTTCAAGCATTTTTGTCATACCTATTATTGGAATCAAATATAACAGCTCACAACTTAGGACCCAGTAATATTAATGACAATAATATCCGTGGTGCTAGGCAACTGGGCTTATCCCAGTTGTATACGTCCCTGTGTGCCTATTGGCCTTGTTCTGTTCTGTCTCCTGCTGATACGGAGGGAAGTGGAAATTATGTTTTTTTTTTCCTACTGCTCTGCTATTATTTTCTGATTAATTTCGTTGCGGGATCCAAGACAGTTTAATCGTTTCTCTGGGACTTCGTCGGGCTTCATTGTCTCGGCGCTTTTCTTGTGGTCGCCACTGTTGATTCTGGCTTACAGAAGTTACAGTGGTTTGGGAATAGTGTGGCGGGCTTGTCCTATGAAAACCTGATGTCCCTGACTGGCAGGGCCACCAACAGGGATCTTAATTTTAATAACACAAAAATTTTGTCGCTACATTGTCCAAATTTGTCCTCAAATATCAGAACTTGACGGACACTGGTTCAAAAGATATAAGGGTTTATAGGTGGCCCTGCTGGAGAGAGTCTCCCCAGCATGGCCACATTTATATCTCAAAAACTAGTGTACCTGACTGGCAGGGCCACCATCAGGGATCTTAATTTTAATAACACAAAAATTTTGTCGCCAATTTGTCCAAATTTGACACCAAATATCAGAACTTGACGGACACTGGTTCAAAAGATATAAGGGTTTATAGGTGGCCCTGCTGGAGAGTCTCCCCAGCAGGGCCACATTTGTATCTCAAAAACTAGGGCACCTAGCGAAGATGTGTTTTCTCCCATTTTTAGTCGTCAATAAGACGCAATTTGTCGCTAGCCACAGATTTAATCGGGTTTTAGTTTAGGAGATATTATGAGTTCAATTAGTAAGGTATAGTCCAAGAGCTAGATCAAAGAGTTCACGAAAAATTGCCAAGGATAAATATTTCTATTAATATGTGTAATATACTTTTAGTTTTATCGGTCTAAAGTCCTTAGTGATGAGATGTCTCAGAGAGATAAATTCTATACATGTTTTTATGTTTTAAATTACAAGATTAGAGAGGCTTAAACTTCTGTGAAAACATTAAACCTTGCTCTTGGGCTTTTTGGTGTCAAGATGTACCTACAGTCACGTGCAACTGCTTTACCAGTCTATAATGATAAGCTAATTTACGTTAGAATAATAAAAAAAATATCGTTCCCTTATAGTTAAATGTTTAAAATAGGTACTTAAACGGTTAAACCTTGAAGACATAATTATTGTTAATTGTAATCAAATTTTATTTTATTAAAATGAATTTCTAAAAGTTTGTTTTATGTGTGTTATTTTTGTGTGTGTACTTTGAGGTGATTGTGAGTGTTATGTTGTGGGTATGGATGGGTTGAGTTTTGATTTTATCTTATTTTAGGTTAAAATAATAAAACTTCTGTTGTCGAAATATAAAATAATTTATTACATACCTTTATATTATCACACATCGACGGACTACTGTGATATCATATCACAGTATACCAATGTAGTCCATATCACTGATATGTATCTGCAAGTCTATCTAGGTAGTAATATTATGCCTTTTTTTATGTTTTTTATGGTGGGTGGAAAATCATCAAATGACCCCTCCCGCTCTTGGGCAGAGCGAAAGGGAGTGTCAGACTTCTACCGACTAAAAAACACCCATGTTCCTTCTTAGCCCTTCATGTCGAAGCCACGGTATCTGCGAACAACCCGCAGCCCCGACGGGTGTCGGCCCTTGCGGGCCCCTTCCATGTTTCTGACTTCTCTTTGAGGCGCGCGTGGAACACGAACGCGCCGTCGACATGGCAGTAATATTATGCCTTCAGTGTGTTTTGTTGTTTGTCATCTGTCCGTGGTAAAGAAGCGAAGAATGAAGAATTATGGCTGTTTACATTGTGAGCAACGACCATACAGCCATGTATGGTGCACTGACAAAAGACCTATGAGAACTACTGTGAATGGTAGTCACAGTAGTTCCCATAGGTCTTTTGTCAGAAGATTGTTTTAAAAAGACGACGGCGTGTGAGGTCGGAAGAACCCAAAGAGAAACCTAAGAGTTATCTGCGATTAATTAGAATGCGCGCTGAGCTGCGCGCGCCGGTTGAGTTGCAGCAGGTGACTACATTTTTCTATCTCGCCCTTTTGCCCGTATTTTTGTATTTGCGGAATACCTAGAGATAACAACACTCGAGTTGGTAACTATTCATAGTAATTTCCACTTTAATTAAACTGGCTGACTTTAACTTACGTGACGGACAACTCGTTCTAAGTAGTGTACGAAAGGCGCATAGTCCATCTCTTTCTTACTTATCGTAAATAAAACGGAGCGCAGCGATCAATCTGCCACCGACTTGGTGGTAAGTGCACACATTGTGTTAGATAAATAATTAGGTACACATATTTATTGTAGATTTGTTTATAGGCAATGAAAACAGCTTTCTTTTGGTGGGTTGAAATGATAGAATAAGTTTATATTTATTTAATTCGAAACAAACATTCCTACATAAGACGTCATAGATAGATACTGTCTAGAAACGACATAAAGTATTTTGTACTTGCTTGTACCACTGTATGCGGAAATTTAATTCTTTAATATCTTTTTAATTACACACCGACTAAATCTGTAATTTGGGGACAAATTGCGACTTATTGGCGACTAAAAAGAGAAATTACCTGCCTGCCTGGCCCTGCTGGGGAGACTCTCCAGCAGGGCCGCCTATAAACCCTTACCTATATCTTTTGAACCAGTGACCGTCAAATTCTGATATTTGGTGTCAAATTTGCGACAAAATATAGGAGAAAACAGATCTTCGCTAGGTGCCCTAGTTTTTGAGATATAAATGTGGCCCTGCTGGGGAGACTCTCTCCAGCAGGGCCACCTATAAACCCTTATATCTTTTGAACCAGTGACAGTCAAATTCTGATATTTGGGGTCAAATTTGCGACAAAATATAGGAGAAAACAGATCTTCGCTAGGTGCCCTAGTTTTTGAGATATAAATGTGGCCCTGCTGGGGAGACTCTCCAGCAGGGCCACCTATAAACCCTTATATCTTTTGAACCAGTGACCGTCAAATTCTGATATTTGAGGACAAATTAGCGACAAAATGTTTGTGTTATTAAAATTAAGATCCCTGATGGTGGCCCTGCCAGAGTCAGGGACACCACCTATAGGAACAAAAAATGACATGTGACGTGGTACCCCAAAGTGTCACGTTATCGAGATATTTGAAGGCAAAGATCGACATATGAATACAATGACCACATTAAAATAGACGTAACATACAACAAAATGGCGGGTTGGCGGGTAGGTTGACATGCCACATCGGTTCTATCCCCTTTATGAATTATAAAAACTTATTCAGTAATGTCTCAAATAGTTAAAAAGTATTTCTAAGTTTATTTTTCACTTTTAGTGGTTCACATGTGCTTTACCCTTTCACAGCGTACCGGCGTGATGTTGTGTTATGAACTGGTGTAAACAATATACAGACATGAGATTTCAGCAATCCCAGTCCATTTGATATCATCTATTGAGAAGTCCCGTTGCCTATCTCCGAAGTTCTTCATCAAATCTTCACCAAATTGAAACGGGTTCACTTGAAACTGTTCACGAAAAGGTACTTTCATCAACTACTCAAATCATTTCAAGTGTGCCTAAAAAATTTGATGAGTTATATCTATTTCTCCAGGATTCCATCATCAGATCCTGACTTGATGATCATGGGTCTACCTGGGAAGTATACCCTTTCAAACAAAACAAAAAAAAACGAAATCAATCCAGCCATCTTTGAGTAATCGGGGAACATACAAAAAAAAAAGATCTGACGAATTGAGAACCTCCTCCTTTTTCAAGTCGGTTAAAAAGGTAACTCAAGGTGTATATGTATCCCGTCGGGGCTGCGGGTTGTTCGAAAGAGATACCGCGGCCTCGGCACAAAGGGCTAAGAAGGAACATGGGTGGATTTTGGTAAGTAAGAAGTCTGGCAATACCGCTCTGTCTAGCGGGAGGAGTCATTTAATGATTTCCCACCCATAAAAAAAAGAGCAAAAACGGTGTCTATGTATAAAGTGCACTTCTTTACTATGCAGAGACTGGATCTCGATCCTGGAACGGTTCGGAAAGGTATCATAAATCAACAAACATTTATAACAGCATTGCTAAGTAAAAATCTTTATTAAAAATAGTCTAACAATATTTACAGTCATAAAATCTTAATTGTACACAATGAACACATTCTTTTACTTAGTTATTAACGTAAGGCGTAAAAAGTTGATTCTGTATATTGGTGCAATTGAGGAGTTATGATTTTATGACGAACTGTTGTTTCAGTTAAAGCCTTTAATTAGGTTAGTTAAATAAACACTTTGTTCAATAAATCTTAAACTAAACAAAACTCGTTTTTCATCTTTTTATGCCTTACAAACATTAAAGCACATGGGGAAAACATATTTATAACTAATTTAATTATTCTAATTTAGAAACCATTCTCAATTCAGCTGATATTTTTTTGTAAACTCCATAGAGTACAGTGACATGACAAACATGTAATAAAGCACTTGTAATGTAAGTGCTAGGGTAGGTATTCCAACACATTTCAATAAGAGCTAGAAGCAGGAACCTGACTATAACAGAGTAATTGTTGGTCCATAGCAAGTATGGCAGACTATGGAAGTACCATGAATAAAACTGATAGTGAAGGCTCCTGGCGCACATAACACCAATGAAGTTGACAATAAACATTGGAAGAATAAACAATTGAGATAAAATATCAAAATTGATATTAAAGTGAGGATCTTGCTCAACTTCAGCAGGTTTCTTAACTGCTGCTTTCTTTCCACCCTTTTGAGAAGATTTCTGCAACATCGTTTCAAATGAATTTATGAAATCCTCCTGTTCTTTTGATAAGTTTTCTGTTTCGTCATTCTTTTTGCCTAACTTTTTCTTAATATCCTTCTTCAATTTACTTTTCTTCTTATTTTCTAAATTTTTAGCATCTATCTGAGGTTGCACCTGCTTCTGCACATACTTAAGACGACAATAACTCTTAAAATATTTGATGCACATTGGAATAAATACAAACAGTAAGAGAATGTGTATTGCTAATAGGGACAAATGAAAGCATTTATTTTCAAATACATCTATGTCCAGAAATCTATAGTTTACAGTCCAAGTATGATTGAAAACACGCCCTATGTCAAAACTTCCTTTTAAATATGCTTCTGGACTGCTCAACAAAAATGGTAAACCTAATACTACTTGAATCACTCCACAAATAAACAGTTGTATTAAAGTTCCCATAAAACCTAAATTAGTCAAATAAAAAAAGAATAAAGCAGGGGCATATAGTAGTATGTTCATTTTAACAGATACTCCTAAACTGTAGAATATGCTACCAAGGTGCCATTTAGAATCCATGAAAAAGTTTAAGGCAGCATATAGGAAAAGTACAGCAATGGGGTCATTAAATAATCTCAATACATAGATTGAATGTATTCTGTATGAAGTTAATATAGTTATGACTAGTACATAAGGAGGAACTTTCTTCGTTTTGATGTAAATTCTTAAAACAAGACATAACTGTACCAAATAGATCCCAATAAATATGTATTGCGCCAGTTTGATGTTTTCACCGTGGCCTGTAAGGAAATAGAACAAAGAATATATGTATACGAATCCTGCTGGATACACGAGAGGTCCGGTGTCTCCGCGGAGTTGGCTGTAGTCGAGGGTTCCATTCAGGAATCCTTCACATTCTTGCATGTACGCTTTCCAGTCAATTTCGGTATATGGCACACGTTCCACAACAAGCACGTTAATAATTAGTTCAGCGACGATTAGGAGAAAGGCAACGAATGGCAATTGAGCAGGGTTTAGAACTAACCCCTTTATAAAAGACCACGTAAACATCTTCTTAGTCTCGTGGTAAAAATCTTGAAATTTACTCCTACTGCCCATGATGAAGGAGGTTTCTTTAACCGGACCACTTTATAAATTATCATAGATGTCCCGTAGATGTAGTAAGAGCTTGACAGACTCAGTTTATTATTTCTATTTTAGGATTAGGTCACCGCACCGGTCCCCGGCGGCAGCAGACATTTTGCGACAGTTGACGTATTGACAACGACAACTGTCAACGATGACATTGACGCTATTGACATACGCCAAGTCAGAAGGACAGTTCATTGACAATATGGTTTTGGTTTTGCAATGATTATTAGAAGAAAGGTCCTGGGTTGGATGAAGGGTTCTTCTCGACAGAACTGTTACAAATTCAACGTCAACGCTGCGCTGGTACAAACACGAACTTACTTTTCAAGATTCAAAGATATGTATACATTTTTTCCCGTCCTAAAACTTTGGACTATATAGTTGTAAATAAACCGTTGTAAACCAAACCCGTTTTAAATTGGTTTAAAACGGTTGAAACTACGACCACGTGAGCCCTACATTAATTACGATTTAGTATGTAACTTAAGTTTAAAAGGCTAATTGTTAAGTTTAAAAGGCTAATTGAAAACATTTCATTTTTAGGGTTCTGCTTCCGTACCTCAAAAGGAAAAAGTGGAACCCTTCTAAGATCACTTTGTTGTCCGTCTGTCTCAGGAAAGCGTAGAGGTACCTATCAAGCTGAAATTTATATCAAATACTCAAGTCTACTACTTGGAGCTCGTGGCTTAATAAGAACTGCCACTCGGGTCGATCTTTAGGTAAAGCTGTGCATGCCTAGGTCGGTCTGTGGATGGGTGACCGCCCGACATACCGAGTTTCCTCCGTGCCTCGGAAAGCACGTTAAGCTGTTGGTCCCGGCTGCCATATATAGATCTTTGGCAGTCGTAACAGGTAGTCAGTGACCTGAAATTCTGACATCCAGTCTTACCAAAGAGTATCGTATTGCCTAGTATTAACTGGGTTGTGGAGGTCAGATAGGCAGTCGCTCCATGTAAAATACTGGTATTCAGCTGCATCCGGTTAGACTGGAAGCCGACCCCAACATAGTTGGGAAAAGGCTAGGCAAATGATGAATGACTCAAGTCTACTACCCATTGAAGCTGTGAAAAAATCAAATTTCTAAACCAACGCAATCAAAAGATACAAATTAAGCTGCAAATTATCGACACACGCAAGGGAATCAAAACCTACAGGGTACTTGCCGTGAACTCAGAATCTTGAAATTTGGTACGAAGCAGCGTCTTTTATATAGCACAGATAAAAGCAAATTGCGAAATGCATAAATAAGTGACTTCCTATAATAAAAATATTTTTAATAATTCTAAATTTTGTTTGTACGGAACCCTTGGTGCGCGAGTCCGACTTTATTAATACAATACAATACGATATACATATTATGTGAAGTAGAAGAGGAGAGGAGACTTTTTAGGTTTTACGATTAGATAGACTGAAAACAATCGAATAAGTACCTACCTAAAAATTGTTATAATAAAACCCTTGACTTAATATTTTGTAACTTCCATGGAGGATTTGTAAGTGTATGCAATAACCCCCTATCAATAGTAGATGTCTATCACCCACCACTTGAAATATCATTTAGTAACACGTCTCCTGCTTTATTAAGAAGTAAGATTTCTATTAGATTTAACTTTAAAAGAGCCAACTATACTATTATCAATGCTAAGATTCGTGAAGTCGACTGGAGCCTAATTTTCTCAAACCTACACGATGTTGATGATATGGTCACAGAGCTATATAAGCGCCTTAAGGTTGTAGTTGATGAGCATGTCCCTAAATCTAGAAAACCGAGTGATAAGTATCCCCTCTGGTTCTCAAAGCCTCTCATTAGAGTCTTAAATAAAAAAGAAAAACTTAGAATACGTTATAAAATGTATAAAAACCCAAGGGACCACTTTGAATATAGACTATTAGAGGAGAGATCTAAAGCTATGATGAGAAGCTGTTATAAGGACTATGTGTGCTTCACTGAAAAGAGTTTAAGACACAATCCAAAAGTTTTTTGGTCATTCGTGAAAACGAAAAAGGCTAAATCTAACGACATTCCTTCGGAGATGCATCTTGGTAATAAAACAGCATCCACTGATGACGAAGTTTGCAATCTCTTTGCTCAGCATTTTTCATCAAACTTTACACCTTCGACTGGTTCACTTGGGGTAGTTGAAATGGGTCCTAAATATCATCAGCATCAACTAGGTAAAGTGGTATTCACGGAGCGTGTTGTTTTTAAAGCACTAAAAAAGCTTAACATCTGCAAAGGGGCAGGGCCGGATTGTTTGCCACCAGTATTTATAAAGAAATGTGCTTCCAGTCTGACATTACCACTTAAATTAATTTTCAATAACTCGATCGCGACATCCCAGTTTCCAACGGAATGGAAAATAGCAAATGTTGTACCAGTCTTCAAAAAGGGGGATTCTAGAGACGTACAAAACTACCGTCCCATTTCGCTACTCTCAGTCTTCGCAAAGGTTTTTGAATCCTTGCTATGTCCTCTAGTCACATCACACATTAATTCACAATTAGTGACCCAACAACATGGTTTCTGTGTTCGTAAATCTACGACCACTAATTTGGTCCACTACGTGAATCAAGTGAGTGAATTGATGGACTCTCGCACGTAGGTTGACTCAATTTACACTAATTTCTGCAGTGCGTTCGACAAGGTGGACCACAAAATCTTCATAAAGAAGCTTAAAGGTTTCGGCATATTTGGCCAATTACTCCTATGGTTTAAATTTTATCTTTCGGAAAGACAACAAAGAGTGGTTGTTAAGGGATATGAGTCACCCGTCTATGTATCAACATCAGGGGTCCCCCAAGGTTCACATCTGGGTCCAATCCTCTTCTTAATGTTCGTCAATGACATAATTCTGACAATAAAACACAGCAAGTGCTCTATGTTCGCTGATGACTTAAAAATCTTCGAAGAAATAAACTCATCCAGTGATATCCAACTACTCCAGGATGACCTAGACGCGGTTCACGATTGGTGCCTTCAAAACCGTATGTCCCTCAACGTCAAAAAGTGTTACCACATAACATTTACTAAGAAACGTAAACCCATTACCAACGTCATACTCAATAAATGGGGTAACACTTCAAAAAGTGGACACGATCCGGGACCTCGGAGTCCACCTTGACTCGAAGCTCTCATTCACCAACCACATTGACAGCATCACTGCCAAAGCTGCAAAAATAAAAACTTACAAAAAGCTATTAAAAAGGCTTTTAAAAAGAATACTCTTCAGTACTCTTGTGAGAAGTCTTCTGGACTATGCGTCCCCAGTTTGGAACCCCACTTACCGTGTCCACGTAAACAGAATTAAACGTATTCAAAGAATCTTCACTCGGTATCTCCGTTTTAAAAGCTCTAGCTGCCCGCGAGATTCCTCTTATGAACATAGACTCAGCCATTTCAATATGGTTTCGCTCGAACACCGAAGAGACGGACCAAATTCTACTTTATAAAATAGTTAACAGCTTAGTGAACGCGCCCGATCTTTTAGCTAATCTAAGAATAGCGGTACCTCGACGGAGAGCTATTAGATCTAGTCGCGAAACTACAACTTTTGCTACCACTGCAAGCCGTACCAACCTTGGGAGCACCGCACCCATAAACCGTCTAATGAGGAACTATAATAGGATTGCTGCACGAACCAGTAGCATCGACATCTTCTCTAACCCCTTTTTTTTTTTTGGTGGGAAATCATCAAATAACCCCTTCCGCTCTTGGGCAGAGCGAAAGGGAGTGTCAGACTTCTACTGACTAAAAACCACCCATGTTCCTTCTTAGCCCTTCATGTCGAGGCCGCGGTATCCCTTGCGAACAACCCGCAGCCTCGACAGGCGTCATCCCTGGAAGGAGAAGGGGCCCGCACCTTCCATGTTGCCGACATCTCTTTGAGGCGCGCGTGGAACACAAACGCGCCGTCGACACGGCCTGTCGTCGTCATAAGACGGACGGACGGCGAGCTTACCCATCACTCACCGTCCACAGACCCGCGTCTACGGTGGCCGGAAGCCATCACGTGGCCCCCGACGCCCGGAGCGCCTCCCGCGGCGGCTGGGACGAGAGGTTCTCTCCCTCTCACGTTCCGCCACCTCCTTCGCTAGCATCACTGCTTCGCAGAAGGAGGCGACGGCGTCCCATTCCTCCTCGCCCCGGACCATGGCTTGCACCAGGGCCGGACGCGAGAGGTCGCCGCCGCCGATCGCCGCTACGAGAACACGGCGGGGCTCCGCCCAAGCGGGACACACCTCCACAGTGTGCTCCACCGTGTCCTCCGGCCGATCCTCGCAATGGTGGCATCCGGGCATTTCCTCCCGCCTGATTCGGTGCAGGTACCTCCCGAAACAACCGTGTCCGGTGAGTACCTGCGTCAGACGGAAGGTGAGGGCGCGTCTCCAGCCACTCCTCAAAGAGGGGACTTACCGCCACTATCGTGGCGTGCCCTATCTTCTCTAACCCCTTCCGTCAATATCGTATGAAGCTTTTAACCAGCTCGGAGTCTCACGATGTATGAAGCAGGGTTATTAATTGCATCCACTTTCACCCTATTCTTTTTAGTTGTTTAATTTAATTAATCTTTTGATTCTGTCTTTTTGTTATATAATTTTGTAATTCCCTCGTACATAACCCACTTTTATTTCTAAGTTTCTTTTATGTAACCTAAATTATTTATGTTGTTGTACTTGCCCTTTATTTTTCTGCGAGTGCTGTACACTTCTGTAAGTGACGAATTCAATATGCATAAAACTGTTGTAACGAGTCTTTTAAGCCTGTTACATACTATTGAATTCTTTGCTTTGATTTGTAGGCTCTAATGGTGGTGTTGCCTTATGAAAATTCATTTTTTGGTTGATTTGGATTCGTGAAGTGGTCACACTGAGTTTTATTTTCGATGCTGTCAAATTGACTTTGACATATCTTGCTTTTCGACCTACAGCCTTGAATCAATGGAGTGATTTTTGAGCGCTCCAATAAAATCTCAAAATATAACTTGAGATGGGCGGCATCTAGTCCCTAATTATGTGGTAGCCGATTGCCCTTGTCATGATCCTAATTGGATAGCCTTTATTTTTTAAGGTGAGCGAATTCTTTGTGATTTCGGTCCGTTCCGCGTTGTCATGGCTATTTTGATAGCAGACACTAATAGTTTCCGATATTTAATTGTTTCAGGATCTTTTAACTTCATTTTATAATTATTTGCTTGGATTCATTCATCTACTGATGACCACATTTTGATTTTTGGAAGAAACGGTGAGTTTAATTGTATATTGCTCGTAACGATTTCTGCAACGATTTCTAAATCGATCGCCATTTTTTATCCGCTAACGATTATTCATGTTTGTTTTCAGCCACAAGGCGTTTTTTTTCCATATTACTTAAATTTTTGAACGCACGCCCCTACCAAAATGCATATATCTTGGACCGCCGTTGGCAATCTCGGCGAATATCACCAAGATGCTCTTGGATAATCCATCAGGTTCCTAATTTAGTCGACGGAGTTTGGTATGGTTTATGATACATAACTTCAATTTATTTTGAAAAAGTGCAATAATGACAGGTCTTAGAATAACAGCGATGTCATCTTAATTTTACACATTAGAGCTGTTAGCTTTAGAATTAGAAAGGAATTTTCAAACCAGCAGCCTTCGGGTAATAAAGTCGTTCTTACTTTTCATGATCGATTTTTATTGATACCTTCCCGCTTGAAGATTAAAGGTCTCAAGCTCCCGCAGGTAAGTCTATCCTTGGCATAGTTTTGTGTGTACTCCAGGCGCCCGAATTTTCACTTTTACTTATTTTTATTTGGAGCACACCACACAGTTTAATTTCATTCATCTCACTCTCATCATCTCACACACTCTCTTTTTTTATTATTACAATTGGCGCCCGAACAGGGACTTGAAGTAGGTTTGTCTGGTACCTATATACTGTCATTATTGCACAATTATTAAATAACTTATGAGTCTATTGTTTGCATTAGTTTGTTCTACATTGTTACTTCAATAACTTTGTGTTTATTTTAATTTTTGACTCATAAGTAGTACTTAACTTAATTTGGTGAATCTTTGTAAACAATATTTGGTGTTTACTTATTGATAATTTTGTTTATTGACCTGTTTGTTTTAATAACATGTTTTTTTCTTAGCAAAACCAACAGAAATGTATAGCATTGACCGTGTTTTGTTGTTCTCAACAGTAAAGTTATTTTAAAAACTAAGTTTAACTTTTAAAGAAAATAATTTAATCTAATTGTAAGTACAATATTGTACATTTAATTTATCTAGATTTAAGCTGCTTGTAAGTGATTATTGCACTTTTAAAACGATAAAATTAACTTAGTAATTTTTCATGGGAATACCACATTGACTTCAATACTTAACCTCAAACTTGAGAATTTATTTTCAAACTTTTAACTTTTTGAAATTTAGTTTTTGCTTTTCGTTTGCTATTCGCCTTGCTGTTTGTTAGTCATGGACAAGGGAGTTCAGTCTCCGCCGCTTCAGGATTCGGGTGATGTCGATACCTGTACTGCTGTTGATGCTTATGCTCTCAGTTGATATCATAGGAATTCTACCTAAAACTTATTCTGGTCATAGATACATACTTTCGGTTGTAGACGTTTTTACTAAATATTGCTGGTTCTTTCCAATGATCAATGCTACCACTAGAGTAATTTGTAAACATTTCGATAAAGAAATATTTCTCAAATTTGGTTGTCCAAAAATAGTAGTTTGTGACAATGGAACTCAATTTACTTCAAAACATTTTGTAGATTTTTTGAAAGGTTTTAATATAACCAAAATATTTTATAATACTTTGTATACACCTCAAAATAACCCTGTTGAGAGATATAATAAAACGGTCGAAACCTGCATATCGTGTTTTGTTAAAGATGATCATAGAACTTGGTCAAGTTTTTTGCCCAATGTTCAATTGGCTTTAAATAATAGTGTAAACCTTGCTACTGAGTTTACTCCTAACTTTCTGATGTTTGGTAGGGAGCTTATTCTTGATGCGTCATTACATCACTTTAGTAGTTCTGTTGATAACTTATCTCAACTAGAAATTTCAAATAGGAATGCTTATGCAGTTTCTCTTAATTCACTTAGTGATATTTTTGTTAAAGTTCAAGCTTACTTGTTAAAGGGGTATAAGCGAAATGCCGCTTATTATAATAAAGGTCGGAAAGTCATTTCTTTTGGTGTGGGTGATATGGTGTGGAGAAGAAGTTTTGTTCAATCTCATGCTCCAGCATATTTTTCAGCTAAGCTTGCACCTAAGTTTGTAAAGTGTAAAATAACTGAAAAGGTTTCGGATAACGTTTATGTTTTGAAAGATTTAAATAAAGGTTCAGTGGGACGTTATCATGTTAAAGATATTATTAAATTTTAATTTGGTTTCCAAGTGTTAGTCTTGATTTTTGATAAATTCTGTTTGAAAGCCGCTTTTGACAGTGTGATGTACGTGGAGATGGATGATAGGTTATCGGTGGTTTGAAAGATGTATGTTAGGTAACTTCTTATAAATTTATTGAATTTGAATTCTTAACATTCTAAAAATAAAACTTAGGCCATTTTTGTTAATTAAATACAATTTTTTCCACACTAAATGTTTTTCACACCGAAGGATCTTATTTTATGTTTTGTTCGTTTTTGTTGGATTGTATAAGATCTTATTTTTTTAAGGGTAACCTTTTATAGGGTCATTCTGTAACCTTTGTTACAAAATGCCTTATTATTTTTTGAATCTTGGTGTAACTTTTGACCTTGATTTCGACTCTTTTTTCCATTGTGCTCGGAAAGTCGGTGGTGTTGTGCCGATCACGATGTGGGATTTCGGCTCCGGCCATATTTTTTCCTTTTTCCATTGTGTTGGACATTGTTGTTCCAATCACAATGCGGGATTTTTTTTTTTGACTTTCGTCATTCTTTTTCTTTGCGTTCGGAAGTTCGGTGGTGATGTGCCGATCGCATTGTGAAACCTTGGCTTTCGCCTTTTCGTTATTGAGATTTCTCATTGGAGATCTCAATGATTTTTTGTGTTTGTCTGTGTTTGGGAGATTGGTAGTGTTGAGCCAGTCACAGCAACATTCTTTTACAGCTATTGTGCTCGGGAATTCGGTGGTGATGAGCCGATCACAGTACGCTTTCCTTTGTTTCGTTGCAGGTTGTGCCTGTAACAATACTTTAAATAAGGTCTTTCAGCTTTATTTAAAAACTTTTGTTTGGAGTTTCAAATTTTTTTGGATTGTTGGATACGGAGTTAGTCAGTGGCAATAGAGCCTAACTGCACTCATAGAGATGGTAGAGTTGGAAGCAGTTGACATAGTAGTCAGTGGCAATAGAGCCTAACTGCACTCAAAGTTGTACTGTTCCAAGTGGTTTGAAATTTTTAGTCAGTGGCGATGGTGCCTAACTGCACTAAAAATTGTAGTTTGTATTGGTAAATTGTTCGAATTCGTTTGAAATTTGTAGTCAGTGGCGATGGTGCCTAACTGCACTGTTTTTTAGTTTAGAAGCGCTAAGAGATTTCTCTCTTCGTTTCATTTAACAAGTTTTTATAACTTATAATTTTTTCTGTTTTTCACATATTTCATTTTTGACTTTTTGTCATTTGCATGTTTTTACTTTTATTAAATTCTTGAGACCTTGTCGTTTGACATTTTCAGAATTCATTTACACTTCGAATCTTTTATGATTCTTTTCTTTTTTTGGGAATTAGAAAGTTGTTAAGACTGGTCTATTGTGTTGAAGATTTCTTTCTAATAAAAGAAAGTTCCTTTCTTTTATTTTCGGGGAGGGATGTAATGTAACGAGTCTTTTAAGCCTGTTACATACTATTGAATTCTTTGCTTTGATTTGTAGGCTCTAATGGTGGTGTTGCCTTATGAAAATTCATTTTTTGGTTGATTTGGATTCGTGAAGTGGTCACACTGAGTTTTATTTTCGATGCTGTCAAATTGACTTTGACATATCTTGCTTTTCGACCTACAGCCTTGAATCAATGGAGTGATTTTTGAGCGCTCCAATAAAATCTCAAAATATAACTTGAGATGGGCGGCATCTAGTCCCTAATTATGTGGTAGCCGATTGCCCTTGTCATGATCCTAATTGGATAGCCTTTATTTTTTAAGGTGAGCGAATTCTTTGTGATTTCGGTCCGTTCCGCGTTGTCATGGCTATTTTGATAGCAGACACTAATAGTTTCCGATATTTAATTGTTTCAGGATCTTTTAACTTCATTTTATAATTATTTGCTTGGATTCATTCATCTACTGATGACCACATTTTGATTTTTGGAAGAAACGGTGAGTTTAATTGTATATTGCTCGTAACGATTTCTGCAACGATTTCTAAATCGATCGCCATTTTTTATCCGCTAACGATTATTCATGTTTGTTTTCAGCCACAAGGCGTTTTTTTTCCATATTACTTAAATTTTTGAACGCACGCCCCTACCAAAATGCATATATCTTGGACCGCCGTTGGCAATCTCGGCGAATATCACCAAGATGCTCTTGGATAATCCATCAGGTTCCTAATTTAGTCGACGGAGTTTGGTATGGTTTATGATACATAACTTCAATTTATTTTGAAAAAGTGCAATAATGACAGGTCTTAGAATAACAGCGATGTCATCTTAATTTTACACATTAGAGCTGTTAGCTTTAGAATTAGAAAGGAATTTTCAAACCAGCAGCCTTCGGGTAATAAAGTCGTTCTTACTTTTCATGATCGATTTTTATTGATACCTTCCCGCTTGAAGATTAAAGGTCTCAAGCTCCCGCAGGTAAGTCTATCCTTGGCATAGTTTTGTGTGTACTCCAGGCGCCCGAATTTTCACTTTTACTTATTTTTATTTGGAGCACACCACACAGTTTAATTTCATTCATCTCACTCTCATCATCTCACACACTCTCTTTTTTTATTATTACACTGTTTGTGATGTAAGTTTATGTATGTTCTTAGTGAGTAAGTCGTTGAACTGCCATAAATAAATAAATACCTATTTATTAAAATACTAGCGGACGTCACGCGGTTTCACCCGGGTAGTTCCCGTAGCCTGTGTCACTCGGGGATAGTGTAGCTTCCTAACGGTGAAATGAACCGTATTATAATTATATTCCTAGTAAGATAGTAATGAATCGCTTACGTATAACTATGTTACGGTATATAATTATATCCCTAGGGATATAACCATATTACGGCTATATCTATCATACTGCGACAGATACATGATTTAGGAAAATAACTTTGCCATTTGAATCATAATAGGAAGTATTGCAGATTTAACCATTCAACATTTTTCATACCTGTGAATAAGTAAAACGTCTAAGATATCCTTGGTCTACTTTTGACTGCGCATGTTCTGTTCTTGACATTAATTAATCTACTGGTTACAGAAGGAACGTAGTTAGACGTACGTATGCGAGAACTTGAACTTGAGAATAAATTGGTGTACACTCAACAGCACAATGCAGTGGTAGGGCAGGCTTATCTTGTAGTCTCAACTAGAGCGCCTTGACCGATGATATCTAATATTCGAATCATTGTTTGGATAGTCTAAGTAATTAAGAGGTGTTCTTCAATTCTCCTATTTTATTGCCCCGTTATCAGCGATAACTTTAAGATGAGCAAGGACATTCAATCTTAACGAACATCAAGATGAAATCAACACTATAAATGTAGCGCTCCTTTTGTCGGTCGCATAGTTCTACATTAGTTTCAGAAGTTAAATAATTAAGTATGAAGTGGGTAACAAGTCTTGTAGTAATAACTGCACTAGTAGCAGCGTTAGGAGCAATAAGAGCAGAAGTCGTTCGTAAGTGAAACACTTTTAAATCAGAATATTGTTACAAAATCTTGGTACATTGCATCATTCATGTTGAGATGGTATATTATGTGAGAACTATGTAACAAGACTTGCAAGTTAAGAGTTTTCGGTTAAGCATCGTTGTCAAAAGGATTTGGAATTAAAATCCTTTTGAAAACTCTAATGGTAGGTTAATATCTACGTACCATTATTAATCTACTTATTATTTTTTAATTAACAGCCAAGAACTGTGTCGAGACCCAAATTGTAGAATTATTGACGGCATGGCGGAAAGGAGCTGTTTCCTCACCACTTCCATCTTTAGAAGCGTTAAAGATACCGTCTGTGGATGGCGTATATGAAGGCTTTGGCATAAAGTAAGGAAACCTACCTGATTTTTTTTTATTTTTTAAAACGTTGCCCTGAGCAAAGGCCTCCCCCATTCCTTCTAATACAATACAATACGGACAATACTAAATAAATAAAAAAAAACTTTGCCCCACACTAGGAATTTCTCTTGTATCGTGGGTGCGTTTAAAAACATTTAGACTCACATACCTATACAAATTCCCAGACCCGAAAAAAACTATCTGTAGGCCATACAAATATTTGCACACGCAGCGCAGCAGTCCAATCACTCAGCCACTGCGCCAACCATGTCGTTGATTACAAAGAAAAAAAATCGAATATTTTGGTCGAGGCACCTATCTGTTTACCGTACGGGACTCATGTGCCTCGACCAAAATATTCGGATTTTTCGGGCCTATTATTGACAAAATGTGAATGTCACATCGATGTATAAGTACACCTCTTCGTAAACCCTCGAGGATTACTTTCAATTACTTTTCTTTATGTTTTAATATTAGGTACTTTAATGTTTGTTTTCAGAATTACGTACACGACCGGCGACATGCAACTGGCAGGTGTAAATGGCTTTAGTGTTGAGGAACTGGCTGTGTCTGCAAATGATTTGGCAGCATCTACGACTCTCCAGTTCCCTCTTTTGACGTTAACTGCAGGTATAGTCCAAAATAACCAAAAAAGAAAATTGAAAATAAGCAATTCATCATCTTTCATAAAAGGCGCTGATAAACTGAAAAGCATAGTCCAATATTATCATCAAATCTTACTTGATTAAAATGGCAACTGCCAAAGTAAACGTATTAGTAGCTTTTAGAGTTTGTTCATTCCGAAATAATGCATATTTATGCATCCCAACCAACTTCTGCTAAAGCCTCAATGTAGGTATGAACGAATAATTTAAGTATTTTTTTTTTTTTCAGAGAATTATAGTTTGAAAGGGCGAGCATACGTGATGTATACTTTAAAAGGGTCAGGATTGATGAAGTGAGTAAAGCCAATCCAATATATATACTCTGGGACCGACGTCCCACCTGCAGTCAGAACTGTAAATGATTCAATACTAATTTTGTCTGTTATTATATAGCTTACAACTTAACTCAAAAGTCTTAGAAAAATTAAAGAAGCGACTTTTTATGGTACCTATGGCTTTATTCTACCATAAAAACGTCGCTTCTTTAATATTTTCTTCCTCTATGATCGCAACTCGATTTCTTAGATTTTTGAGTTAATTCCATATCATTCTGAAGGTATACGTTATGTAGCCGAGATATACAGTGACAAAGTGCCACTGCCGTCACTGTAGGTATATCTCGGCTACAAAAGTTCTTCTGTAAACTAAAACATTTTTTTATAGTCGAAAGTGTTTCTATACTTACTGAAATTCAAATATTTATGACGATTATTTCAATGTTTCAGAGCTACTTTCCAAAATGTTAAAGTAACGGTGGGAACCAAGTTGGTTCCGAAAGGCACAGCCATACAAGTTGAGGACGTTGACCTGAATTTTAGTGTTGCTAATATCCAGGTAAGACTTGAGTTAAAACTGAGGTTTTCAGGATGGAATTTTGAGATAGCACAGTACTTAAGGGCCATCTGTCATTACCGTCGCGTTGGAGCATAAAAGTTGCTTGTATCTATTGGTAGGAATTTCTCAATGGCGGTTTCTTTTTTTTCTAGTTACCACAAACAAGAAAACTGATAAATTTTATAAAACGATTGTATCAAAGTTTTTCTTTGACAAAATATTTAAAACTTGCAAATCGAAATTTCTCAACCCTTTATGGATGGTCTCTTATGATGACCGTTTCTCTGTTTGCCTTTACTATCCATCTCAAAATTCCAATATTTAGACTTCGTCATCCTTTGGATATACTCTACTTCTCCTCAAGGCTAAGTGGCAGGTGTTGCCTTCCTCACAATGCTCTTCCTGCACCTTCTTGGTAGCGACCTCAATGACGTGTTAATAAGTACATAAATCAGGAAGTAAAAAACTCATACTGCAAAATAAACTCAATTGCATGTCGTGCGTGTTTGTTACACGGATGACGTTAGAACAGACACGAACAATTATTAGTACCTATATAATAAGTATCACGGCGGTAATCCTCGAAAGGTTAGGCAGAGGTGTATCTAGTATACACCCTCATTTCGCCAGTTATGTTTAATTTTAATTTTGCCGTCAACTGGCCCAAATCTAAACACCGTGTCTGCTAGTTTTCCTAATATGTACTGTCGGTGCCTTACACGACCTGAGTCAGATTGCTAGGAAAGGAGCTACGGGTCAAGTATGGCCACTTTACCTACAGTAGCTTTTAAAGCATTTCATTACATATAACCTTTTTACCATAAGTAGGTAATTACTTAATGCCAGTTATCAACAAACGATTGGAGATCGCAATACATGCTAGTGCAAAAAATTCTATTGAGAGGATTCCAACCAATGGTAGTAGTTAGTCATTATTCTGATTGAATATAAAAGCTGTGATAGCCTAGTGGACACTAGTGGTGTGATCGTCAGTCTGCCAAGTCATAGGTCACGAGTGATCTTTCAGATTCATATGCGTAATGTATAATAATATTATACATTACGCATATGAATTTCCTTCACCGAAGCAAGTGATATATTATATCACTTGCTTCGGTGAAGGAAATCATCGTGAGGCATTCAAACATGCCTGAGAGATATTTAATGACGGCATGTAGACCCAAATCAGAGGCTTATGAGTGGCATAAAAATTTGACACTTGGTTGCGCCAACCACACGAAAAATTAGAAGACCAACTGCCGCACTCAGAGACGTTTAATGATTACTTAAGCCATTACTTAGTAAAGATTTTGACACTTTAGTATAGGTTTTGTATGTCAAATCTAAACTTAGTGACGGCTTAAGTAATCATTGCACATCTTTGAGTACGGCAGTTAGAGAACAATACAGACAAAGTCTTTTTTTTTAAGGTTGACTTAGCAGACAGTTCGTGGCCAATCAACAAGGTGTTGAACAGTAGCGCTATGAAGATTGTGGAGAACCATCGAAGTGAGTTAGTGACGGCAGCTAAGGACATGTTAAAGAAAGTTATCAACGACTACCTAGCAACGATAACGTCATCGCAGGTGTTGGACATCGTCAGCAAAGATTATTGTACCTCCTCATTACCTTCCATCCTTGTATTTTAGTAAAAACATGATCATCTTTGGATTGTTATGAGGTTATGACATACAGACCCCCAATAAAGTTCTTTAATAAACAATTAACGGGTTTTTATTAGAACTCAACAAAATAAAAAGTGTATTTATTTAAATGGTGGTAGTAAAGTTATAGGGTATCAATTCTTTGGACACCGAAGAATGTCTTGTTACCTTCTAGCTCAGGTAATTTGTAATGTCTTGATTCTTCACCTCACCTAGCAGCTCTTTGTTGATTTCCTTGACAACTAATTTAGGAACAGCATCCAAACTGTCTTCTAAGGGGTTATCAAAATTACTTGTAATTTCGAGTCTTAAACTACACTTGCGAGTTAACTTAATGTTTATTACGTACGGTTCATAGATATTCTAAGTTTAAAGTCGACACCAGTATTATAGGAAACATTCATTATTGACAAGATTGATACGTTTCGGAAACAACGACTTGCTAACGAATCACCCCTACAAAAAACTCCGCGCGTTTATATTATCAGAAGTTGACCTGTGTGCGACAAAACTATGGACACTACGCCTGAAGAAGCTGCTCAAGCTGCAGAACAAGTACTCAGTCAGCGAACCGAAACTGCCCAGCTTCACTGGAGCCAGTCTGTTTCAAAGGTATAAGGTATCGAGAAACTGCGTTGGGCACTAACAGCCTGCCTACGGAGACAACCATTTAACTGTTTTAAAACCGCGTGGCGGTTTTGATAGTGCAACAAAAGCTGAGGTGCGTTCGAAATAGCTGTCAGCAAGTGGACAGTTAGAAGACGCTTGAGGCAAACCATTTTACTCCGAAATGGCCAGCCACGGAATTGACTGCAAGAGCGCCTGTAACATACATAGTATATACATACTTTGAATTCTATGAGAGTCAGTGTTACTGTTATGCACTGGGGGTCTTAAATGGCCACATTAGCAGATCATAATATGAATTGGATAGATTATTCATAATAGTAACTGAGTCTGTAACCATTTCACGAATTTGCAATTCATATTATGATTCATATTAAGATCTGCTTAAGTGGCCATTTTAGACCACCTGATGAGTCTCCATGGCAGTGACAGGACAGGTCGGGTCTACAGGCGTCCCGTCGAACGATTTACGCGGTAGCTGTGTTTCCTTGTAACGGTTGCATACTACGTTACTGCTGGCTCCTGATTTTCGAACATAGGTACCTACGTAGACGACAAAACGAGTTATTATATACCTAGTATTATTCACATCGATGAAAATAAATAAATTTTACACTACTACTTATTATAAGTGCTACATGCTTCGAAATTCCCGTGACGAATATTTTCTTGTTTTCTATAATTAACACACAGTTTTTATTAATGTAATTTTACCGCTTTTGGTTATTTAAAAAAGTCACTAAGGTGATTGTGATCCTCGAGTGGGGACGTAACCATGCTTTAGTTAAATGATACATGCATACCGTATTAGATCAATTCGTCCAGTCTAAAGCCTTTAGGAGCATGAGGTCCTGGGTTCCATTCCCGGGTCGGGTCAAGTGTTATTGGCTTTTTTCCATCAGGAATTTATCAGTAACAGCCTTATTTAGTCTGGATTTGTGCCCGGTTGATGGCAATAGGCTCGCCCCCTACCACATGGGACTTAAACATAACTGGCGAAATGGGGGTTATATTAGGTATACCTCTGCCTAAAAATTAAAGAAAGACAAAGAACTCGTCAAGACAAATCAAACGAGTACAATTCGATGGGGTTGCGTCGTTTTATAACGGAGTTCCTATGGCCACCTTCCAGCTCCATCATCAGATCAGCTCCATGTCATAATAATATTGCATTGTTAGGCGATGTACATATACGTGCAAAATTTCAGATCAAACAGTGAAATTCATTCGCTGAAAATGTAACTTTAACTTTGTAATCCTATACATTTATATGGGATTACAAAGTTATCTATGCAGTTGGTGTATCTAGAAAAGTAGACTGAAATTTAATTTAATTTTAGTTTTTCCTTGACTTCCTTTTATAAATACAAAAAACACTTATTGTATTCGAAATTTGAAGCTACTGTGTCTGCTAGAAGTGCCTTAGACTTTTGATGATCGGTCAGTCAGTCAGTCAGTCAATGACAAAACTAAGGAACTTTGATTAGTTAAAATTCTTAAATTGCTGGTTCAAATTGAATGAAATTTGAAAGATATACCGTGTTTATACAACGCCTAATTGGTTACTGAAAATTCAGGATTCTAGTTTTATCCACAACGAAGTTATAGGAGGTCGAAAATGGCCTTAACTGTTTGGAGAAAAGGATGGTACGGCCGTGCCGCTTTATTGCTCGACTTGGCGGGGGCACTGCCGTGCCCCCATATTTAGAAGGCAATGTAGATTTTTAGGGGCGAATAATGCTGTTTTAATAAGCACCCATTAAATATTACCTATTCATAATTTAGTTTCTCAGGTATCTTTCAGGTTGTGTTTTCTATCGAGAAAATGTTACGAAATCGTGTTGCTGAACGAGAGCCATAAAATTTTCACTTTGGAGCTTATTCTAGCCTTCGGCATGACCTATGGCGCTACGAATATCTGCTACGTCGTAGCAGGCGTAACCGCGCGTGGGCTCTACAGCTCTACGCCGTAGCAAACCATGATGCTTGGAGATTATTATTACTACCAGTTGCATGAATGAATTATGAGTGCGAATCACTTCTGTTGATGGGCAGATTGCGGGAGATTGTGGTTTCACCGAACCTTTACTTAGGATAATGGTACTTGTTTACGTGCTTGAACCGAGCACACGGCGCAAAGTGCTACAATCAGAAGTCCTCTCATGTTTGCCTACTGCAATAATTTTATCCGACTATTTGACGAAAGAAATAAGATGCAAATATATAACATTATACCTAACAATGCGTTTATTATTTCCTTGTTGTCGGCATTAGTCTCAAGAAATCGATTTAACGCTGTTTAAGAATTACTGCACGTTATTGAATCCATTGTCTAATGTTTCCTTGTTTTCTGGTAATTGATACAGCGATCATGAATCGACTTTTTCGCGATTTCATTATATTGTACAGTAGGTATAATTTTTGAAATATGCGTAGCTTTTGTGGTCATCTGGTCTTCTCATAAAAAATAATCTCATTATATTCGTAACGGACAGGAAACTTTATGTTTTACCAGGAAAGTACCTCTGGCAAAGTAAAACTGTAAAAAAATATATAATAACAACCGATCCCATCGCTTCATTAGCTTACCGGATGTCTCCAAGTAAGAGAGCAGAGCAGAGCACAAGTTGCAGAAGTTGCTGGAACCTGACGTGCGAATGGTCATCGAAGACCTTGAATCAACCGACGCGACGCGGCGATCCGTAAGGGGGAAGAGTTGGTCTGACCGTGGCTTTATCATGTCAGACGGTGCTTAAAACGGAAACGCTTGCCTATAGAAAAGGTTAGGAGCGGTGAAACGTTAGGAAGGTACGACGTCTCTCAGGTAACCCCATTCGTAGGCGATGTAGCGCCAGCAAACAATAAGCGCAGGCGCGGTAGACCCAAGGGCGCAATGTCTGAATCACAGGAGGAGGATCAAGCACAGCCCTTTTTTTTTTTTGGCGGGTGGTAAATCATCGAATAACCCCTCCCGCTCTTGGGCAGAGCTAAAGGGAGTGTCAGACTTCTACTGACTAAAAACCACCCATGTTCCTTCTTAGCCCTTGCGCCGAGGCCGCTGTATCTCTTGCGAACAACCATGTTGCTGACATCTCTTTCAGGCGCGCGTGGAACACGAACGCGCTGTCGACACGGCCTGTCGTCGTCATAAGACGGACGGACGGCGAGCTAGCCCATCACTCACCGTTCACAGGCCCGCGTCTACGGTGGTCGGAAGCCATCACGTGGCCCCCGACGCCCGGAGTGCCTCCCGCGGCGGCTGGGACGAGAGGTTCTCTCCCTCTCACGTTCCGCCACCTCCTTCACTAGCATAACTGCTTCGCAGAAGGAGGCGACGGTGTCCCATTCCTCCTCGCCCCGGACCATGGCTTGCACCAGAGCCGCACGCGAGAGGTCGCCGCCGCCGATCGCCGCTACGAGAACACGGCGGGGCTCCGCCCAAGCGGGACACACCTCCACGGTGTGTTCCACCGTGTCCTCTGGCCGATCCTCCCAATGGTGGCATCCGGGCGTTTCCTCCCGCCTGATTCGGTGCAGATACCACCCGAAACAACCGTGTCCGGTGAGTATCTGCATCAGACGGAAGGTGAGGGCGCCGTGGCGCCTCTCCAGCCACTCCTTAAAGAGGGGACTTACCGCCACTATCGTGGCGTGCCCTATCTGGCACAGCTTTAAAATGTATCACACAGTTTATAACATGTTTTGTGAGCTGGCAAAACTGTCTGCGACTCCTGGCATCACAGCCCGCGATACGCTCGTTTAAATTCCCTAATGTTAGGTACTGTTTTACTCCTGTTTTTTACCCACGACGGAACAGAGAATGTATACGCGTTTAGGGTGAGAGGTTGTTTCTGCGCAAACGGATGTTAGCCTTTATCTCCAGAACGGTTTGACCGATATAAATGCGGTTTTCTGTAATGGATTTTTATTTCATCGGTGATGGTTCTTAGACAGGTGCTATGGTGTTTATCCACTAGGGGGCTCATTTGTCTCTTGCAAAATTTGTATCAAATGTTCCCATTTATCTTTAAAAAGGTTTCAGATGTGGTTTTCTGTAATAGATTTAGCTGAGATTTAGCTGCTTATCTACGATAATGTTTAGATAGATGTTATGGTATTAACCCGCCAGTGGGGGCTGTAAATAATATTGTTCCATTATCTCTTCAACAGTTTGACTGTTTTTGATGCGGCTTTCTCTAATGGTTTTATAACGTATGAATTCTCTAAAAAGTTTAAAATAAAAGCAAAAATACTCAAAGTGAGTAGTTATGGAAACCAATATTTATATTGCAGCCAGGGCAGGGGCGTATTTTGAAATTTGGCGCCCGGGCCAATAATTTTTGCCGCCCCAGAAGTAACGGAAAAAACGATGAAATAGTAGACTACTTTTCATCACCCTCTACGAGAAAATTAGAGGCGCCTCTTCTTTTATTGTAATATTATTATTTAATAAAACATAGAGTAACAACTAAATTGAAAGATTATATATACAGGGTGTAAACGAACCCTTCACGCATACGCCAACCAGGCATTCTGTACATCCCACTAAGTAGCACTGCGCAAAAATAATTGCTGGGAAACGAAATTTTTTTTTTGACTTCAAAAATATTCTGATTTTTGTCGCGCGCAATAGTGTCGGCCGCAATCGGCTATTCATGTGTGCGTGCGTCTTCACGGACACGCTACACGGCCATGGCACACAGCTGGAGGCGCGACGCCACGCCCTCGGTCAAGCGTGTAGCGGTGTAGGTACGCTACTCAGAGTACTTACCTAGCTAAAATTATTAGGTAAATTAAATTTGATTCATCTACTTGCAAGAAAAGATACTTGTTTAAAACTAGTTATGTACCTACCTACTGTCTATCGCTTTGCTGTCATCTAGCTGATCTAGCATCGATGGCCACTGCACGTGAAAACAGACTTAGCCCATACCGCAACAGTAAAACATGAACTAGTATTCCCACGATGACTTCTAATAACCGGCATTGTTCAAGAATGAGACCAACCAGCTAAAACACACTCGATCACAAACACAATGTACTATCGGAGCATCACTGATCTACTCACCATTTCGCTAACATAACACGACTGAGTCTGATCATACGCATTGGGATCATAAATACCCCTAAATAAATAAAGCAAAAAAAGAAACACGAAGGTAAATAACGCGATGGTATTTCCAGATGCCATACCGCTACCTACAGTTAAACATGTAGGTACTTACGTATTTCTGCGATGAGTACTGATAACAGCTGGCATCGTTCAAGAACGACACCAACCAGGCCAGCCAAAACACACTCGCTCACAACACAAACACCATGGATTGTCAGTAGCAACATTGGTCTACCTACCATTTCTCTCACATTATCACTATCACTCAACACAACACACACAACACAACCGCGATAATTATTCATTAGTCTAACAATGTCTATCAATGCAATGCGTATTGCGATTACAAATGTCCCTAAACTAAAGCAAAAATAAAAAGAAACAGGAAGGTAAATAAAAAAGTGCGTAATAAAAATGCACATGCAAACTCGATGACGCATGAAACCGAACTAAATTCTTAAAATTTATTTAGTTAGTTACAATTTTCTTTGAAGACACGCCGCCGCACGTAGGGTGGCCATCTCAAAAGTTTGGCAACCAGGACAAGACCCCGGCCCAGAACCCGGACATGTCAACAGATTTTTTAAAACTTATTCAGAGTAAAAAAACTGCTGAAGATGTTATGGAAAACCTTTTTATTTATTTTCAGATATTAAAATTTAATTTAGTTATCGTATTTAATTTTGAATGTAGGTACCTAACAAAACAAGTCTTATCTTAACAGTTTGTTACAAATTGTTTTATTTTTCAATTGTAATTGTTAAATTTTTAAACCTGGACTACAAATGAAACCCCGCCCGGACACTCCCCGGATGTCCTCTAAGCTAGGACAAATCCGGGGAAACCCGGACGGATGGCATCCCTAGCCGCACGCGCCGAGTCGGTATGCGGCGGCCGCTTTGAAGTCCTCACATCTAACGATAAACGCCTGCTATTTTTTACCAATTCACAAACATGCCTGATGACCAATTTTCAACTTTATTGCAAAGGTTATAAGGGTTAAAAGTGGAATAGGATGTAGATGTCTTTAGAGTTCGATTTATCATTACAATTTTGTGAATAAAATTTTGTTATCGCTATGGCGCGTAGCGCGCGGTAGAAGCGCGTAAGCGGCGAGAAGGTAAGTAGATATTGCAGTACATGTACAATATCCCTTGCTTTGAGATGACTAAATTGCTAAAGATTTTCACTAAGGCGTTAACTGTTTGATTGAATTAATAAAGTTTAGTTTATTTCATTTAAATACCTGCTTCAAAAATTAATTTCAAGACTTCATCTTGGGATGATGGTTATGATGACTTTTAATTACAATTATTAATCTTTTGGCAGAATTCAATGATAACATAACATCACCCCTGTAATCCCCGAAGCGTTAGGCAGGGGTGTACTGAATGGTACACCCACCTTTCGCAAGTAATAGTGTCAATGTGAAGTCCCAAATAATTACAAAAATAATTTGTCAAACATTTTAACTTTAACTTCTTCTTAGCGTGTCAATGGGAAATTTTCATTACATAAATTTGGCCCACAATTCAGTTATGCGAACTCCGTTTGCTAATCCAGTCAAAACATTTTAAATTGAATCTGCAAGAAGCTACTTATTAATTTTTTTAACGGTTTGTTGTGTGTTCTTCGTTAATACACAAACCAACTTGCAGTAGGTATCACAAAAATCAGCAGACCAATCTCATGTGTGTAATATCGCAGAGCAAATAAACCTTTTTTTTTTCATTGTTGCAAATAAATAAATGTCCTTCAACCGATCAGCTGAGTCCCACTGCTCCTACAAGGCTGCTCGCATTCGTACTGTGTTCATACGTTGAACTCGAATGACCCGAGGTTACGCGCACAGCGGGCTCAGCTGATACGGCGCGCTTGTGTGCGTGTACGACTTCGCTGCGTGTGTGCGCGCGTTTAATATCCAAGACTATTTTGTAACTTCAAACTCGTAATTTGTTAAGAAAATTAAAAAAAAATGATAATGTTTGTTTGGATGAAAAATTTGTAATATTGCTTGGTATTCGATAGTGTAAAAAAGTAGAAAAAAAAGTTGACACTTTGACCTTCAATATCTCCGGAATCTGTGGTTTCCCAGGTATAGTCTAGAAGCGAAAAAGTATCCTAATGATGGGCAGAATATGAGGTTTTCGTTTGCGTTAAGGGTACTTTTACACCCTTTATTATAGTAGAGTATTATATACAGGGTGTAAATCAACCCATCACGCATCCGTCAACCAAGCATTCTGTACATCAAACTAAGTACCCCTATGCAAAAAATTTTGCTGGGATAAGATTTTTTTTTTGGAGTCAAAAATCACTTTTTACGCTAAAACTCAATGTAAAACATTGTGCTAGTCATTAGTCATTAGTCATTAGTCATTTATTCACAAACAATAAATTGTATTTGAAATTACATATTAATAAAAAGAAAATTAAATTATATAAAGAGAAAACAAAAAAATAATAATAATAATAAAAATAAGCAATAATACAAAATACAAACAAGCTAAAACATTTCAACATTGCACAAAAACACTAAATACTTATTATAAAAATTCCGCTAAAGTTCTTCAACAGCATATAGACACTTATTCAATAGGAAACTCTTAAGCTGCTTTTTAAAAGAACTTGAGTAAATAGCGCTTTTTAAATGTAAAGGCAACTTATTAAATAATATAACCGATTGGTATCTAGGACTGTGTCTCACAATATTCAGGTTTGGCTGTACCCTGTACCGTAAAATGTCTTGTCTGCGTGTGCCTTCTCTAAGTTATCGTTCTTCTACTGTCTCATATTCATGTATATATTTGGCCATGTTACTTAGAAGTACAAATACATAAATGCTCGGCACTGTAAGAATATTCAAGTTTTTAAAATGTTCTCGGCAGCTCTCTGTTTGTGGAATACGGATTATTGTGCGAATTGCGCGTTTTTGTAGCACAAAAGCTCTTTTTAGGTTATACTCATAACTATTTCCCCAAAACATTATGCTGTATCTGATTTTGGATTCTACCAACGCGAAATATACCATTTTTAATTGCTTAATACTAATTTCGGTTCTAAGTGACCTTAAAGCATAACATGCGGAACATACTGATGCATTTATAGCATTTAATTCTGCCTTCCAATTTAAATGTTCGTCTATACGTATACCTAAAAATTTAACCTCCTTGACGAGAGCAATTTTCTCATCCTTCAAAACTATCTCTAAGTCGTCCTTATTACGGGCTGTCGTTTTAAATAATATTATGTTAGTCTTAGCAGTGTTTATTAACAATTTGTTTATTGTAAACCACACGTGAAATGCTTGTAAGGCTGTATTTACAGTCTCAGTTAATTTATCTATGTCATTTGCTGCTACTATGGCATTTGTGTCGTCTGCAAAAATAATTATGTCAACGTTAGGTAGAATTGTATTCATGTAATTGATTAAGTCATTAATAAATAAGATAAATAAAACAGGTCCCAATATAGAGCCTTGCGGGACGCCCGTAGCCATCATTACGGTTGCTGATTTGTAAACTTTTTTGGAGCCATCTTTCGTTCTGTCAATTTCTACAAACATTTTTCTATTTTTCAGATATGAAGAGAATAATTTCAAAGCTTCACCTCTAATACCATAATGCATCATTTTTGTAAGAAGTAATTCGTGGTCTATAGTGTCAAATGCGGAACTTAAGTCCAGAAAAATTCCGGCTACTCTCATTTTATTGTTTAATTTTCCTATCACATCATCAAGTAAAGTATAAATGGCGTCAGAAGTGCCAACACCTTTTTGATAGCCAAACTGTCTTTCGTTTAACACTCTATTTACACGCAAGTGAAGTAATAGCCTTTTTTTTATAATTTTTTCAAATATCTTTGACAGTACTGGTAGCAAGGAGATGGGCCTGTAATTTTTGGGATCACTTCTACTACCTTTCTTGTAAACAGGTATTACTTTGGCAACTTTAAGCTGGTCCGGGAAGACAGATTCCTCAATACACTTATTATAAAATATACATAGAGGCTCAGCTAGTATGGAAATATGTTCCTTAATTACGGATATTGGGATCTCATCATAACCACAAGAATACTTGTTTTCCATACTTTTGACTATGGTTGAAACCTCATTTGGCGTGACAGAAGCAATTTTCATTTCATTATTATTTTCGATTGCATACTTTTTAAAAAATTCTATATTTTGGTCTCCTTCTGTTACCCTAGAGATACCTTTGTAGTCAAACTGTTTTGCTAAAATATCAGATATTGCCTCAGGATCCACTACTAGTTGGTCATTTACTTTAAGACGAATTTCAGGTTTAATCGTGTTTTCCTTATTTGTACATTTTCTCACTACTTTCCAAACTTCTTTACTTAGATTTTTAGAATTATTTATTTGCTCCATTATAGCATGTTTTTTAGCCATCACTAGAACCTGTCTATACAGTCTAACATACTTATTTTTATACATTAAGACACTTGAATCTAGATGGTTACCATTACGTGCACATAAGAATCGTTTCATTTTACTTGATGTACGAATTCCCTTAGTAATCCATTTTAACGGCCTATTTTTTTTTAGGCTTATTTTATAATCTTTTTTTCTATAGCTGTTTTGGAATACTTTCTGAAATGTTTTGAGAAATGTATTCATACCCATGCAACTCCAATCTTTTTCACGGATACCCTGTACGAATTGGGCACTATTTTTACTATTAAAAACTCTTTTATTTATGACAATGATCGGATACTTATTTCGCGTGAAATTGCTTACATTATCCAGACGAACATCTGCAGAAATACCTCCATGGCCATCAGCCAAACCATTGTGATCAACTGCACATCCAAGAATACACGAATCGGGCAAGTTAGTAATTATGTTGTCAATACACGAATTACAACTATTACGAATGAAAGTAGCAGAATCGATTTGGGGCCTGAAATTATAACACCTTAGCAAACTGAGAAATTCCATGCGCTTTTTACTATCTACTAGTAGGTCAACATTAAAATCTCCACATATTATAGATTTCCTATTGAATAAGTAATCTAGTAAACTCTCCAATTTTTCTAAAAACACATAAAAATTTTTATCTACAGGATTTCGATAGCAACAGCAAATATACAATCCTGTGCACACATCTTTAACACCACATATTTCAAAACATTCTACTCTGTATAATTTATTTATTGCGTCGACATTTTCTGTTTGCCCATCCATATGTCCCAAGATCAAACTACCTCCTCTTTTTTTAATTTTCCTGGTATTGCATGAGACTAGTTTGTAGTTATCTATATTAAATAAAATTGCTGTGTTGTCGTTCAGAAAATGCTCGCTTAAACATATATAGTCTGGCATTTTATCTAAGGTTTGTACATAAACTTCTAGTTCAGACTTTTTGTTATTAATTCCACAAACATTTTGATAAAATATGTTTAAATTGCTATGTTCGTTTGATACATTATTATTCACGAAAAAAATTTAATGTTGGTACAGACCCCACGGCCGCGGATAGTGATGAATTTGGTTTAGTCTCATCGTCGCATGAGTTTGCCTCCGCTTTATTAACCCTTTTTTTAAAGTAATAGGGTATGGTACCTGCTTTTAAGTGACTCATTTCAGTACTTGCTTGATTGTGTATTGCATTTAAACCACTACAGTTGTTATACTCATATTGGAACAGCTTTATATAATTTTTTAAGTCATGGAAAATAATAACTATTGCTTTATTTGTTACTTTGCCTGTGTATTTGGAAAAATATTCGTGTGTGTATTCTAGATGTCTATTTGTATCAAACGTATACGTATATTTAAAACTCTGGTTGTTAAGATATAGAAGGCGTTTAAAAGCTTCTATTCTGGTGTTGAATAAATTAACATTCCATTTTAGCTTAAAGTTAGGAGAACACAAGATAATATTGGTATGCTTTATATGCTCAAGTTTACGTTTCAAGTGATTTACTAATTTCTCATAATTATTTGACACCAAGAAATCTTTTTCACCCAAGAGAATTATACAATAGTCATATAAGCTGTAATTAACCAGTTTTTTTTCTAATGTTTCTAAAAGATCTACAACACCTGCCTTCGGCATACAATAGTGGCAAATTTTGGCTTTCGGAAAAGTACTTTCGGCAATACCTAGTATGTTATTCACATTATTATCACTAATTATACATAATTTATACGAGTTATGA